>JAULSW010000008.1:2400000-3050926 GCA_033439775.1 Podospora didyma
ACTCGCTAAATGCTTTGAAGGATTTGGTATCTCGCTTCGCATTTATTGGTTGCTCCGAGATCCCTTCGAATATCGCACTCGAGACACCAACTCCAAAACAGTTCTCGCCGCTTCAGCACTTTATCACGCTGGCCGCGACTCTGTTGGATTTATTTCCCATCTCGTCGCCGCCAGGATCAGCACGCTTTGATGGACCA
Source organism: Podospora didyma (assembly GCA_033439775.1). Lineage (NCBI taxonomy): Eukaryota > Fungi > Ascomycota > Sordariomycetes > Sordariales > Podosporaceae > Podospora > Podospora didyma. Next base: position 2,400,198 of record JAULSW010000008.1, read on the forward strand.
GTGAAAGAATCCCTAGCAAACTCGTATGTTATATCCGCGTTGCATGCTGGAATTCTCAACTTTCGTGACGCCTGCGAAGTAAGATATCAACAAGCGGTTCTCACAAGTTATTCGACGAGTGATAAGAACTGGCTGGATGAGTTCGGCCAGCTTCCAGAAAACTGGCTCCAGCAACTGCAAGTCGGTGATGGATTCTCGGATGACATAATATACTCCATTTCGGAGAATGACCCAGAGGTGTACCGCCAATTCCTCAGACTTAGTCTTTTTGTCGTACGGCATCTTTACAGAGCTGCTTCCACTAGATCGCCGACGCCTTGGAGCGAGCGGATTCGGGCACAGGTGGCAAATATTGCGTCGCTTGTGGTTCGGAGTCTCGACGAGCAGCTGCAAATATCTTGTAACTTGGCACAAGAGGCCTTCGGTTTCTTCAACTCACAGGAAACTGAATCTACTCAGCAAAATCCTTCAAAGCCGCTCACAGAACTTCTGACGCTTGGTATCTTAGAAGGACTATGGCCTGGGGCTATGCTTGGTCTGGTACGTTCATATTTATACTGGTTTAGTGTAATTATTTTCTGACAACATCTGACAGTATGAACCTGGTGGTGTTGCCGAGAGCTTCATGTGCGACATTTCCAACCTTGGGCCTTTCCCATCCAGGGTTTGCGAGATCCGAGCCGCAATAGGAGCGATACTTGCCAACAAGTACAAGGGCGGCCCTTCAACATCTGATCCCCAATTCCAAACCTTAAAACGAATGCTTGAGTTTTGGGGAAACCAGATAAAGGAAGCAACATCGTCCATCGAGGCCGATTCAGATACGTTCGGGGCTTTGAGCACCATCGCCATGTACATTTTTGCTGGTGCTGCTGCCCGCCAAGATATGAACGTGCTAGACCGGGTACCTGTTCTTCAGGCGGCCATTGCAAGCCAACACCATAACGGCGAAACGGTTGCGCAATCGATGGGAATCCTTGTTAATGTCAGGGATAATGGCCTCCTCACTGCCGAGAACCATGCAGTCGTTCGGCGCTTCTACAAGCAATGGGTATACAGTAACTTGGTCAAGCCTATGTACACGCTTGCGGTGCCCACTGAGACTGGTTCGTTGGCGGCAACGAGATTCACCACTGCGATCCTGTCAATTGTCACAAACTGCCCGTTCACGGTTTACGAGGATGACCTAGAACCACTGATCCGGCTTCTCATCACGACGTTTACCAACCGCGCTGGGCTCTCGAAGGATGTGTCTCGGTCACAAGTGGTCTCGGCCCTCGAGATTCTGGCCGAGATACTCGTGAACGAGCCGGAATCTATCAAGAGTCATTTGCGGGCCATCATTGGTGGCGCAATGAATGTTTACCAGGAATCATGCCAAGAGTCCCAAGACAAGTTCAAGTACACGGTCAAGGCAGCTAGCCGCACTAGCGACTACAACTTGGTCATGTGTCGCAAACAAGCATTGCAGCTATTGGGTGCTATCCCAAAGAAATTTGAGGAGCGTCATCTGCTCCCATATTCCCTCCAGCTGCAGCGTATGCTGTCAACGGCCAGCGGAGATCCTGTCCGGGAGGTTCGCAGGGCTGCCCTCCTCGCGAGACAGAACTGGACGAACATTGTCTGAGGACCTGAGGAGAAGCAATATGAGAATGGGGACGCACCTTTTGCCTGGAGATCATTGATCAGGTCGATGCGATCGCTACTCCTTCCGGCCACAATGTTATTGTTGTGTGGCGAATTGGCGGACGAGTGGCGTAGTCCACGGACTGTTTCTATCAAGGTGGTTCATGTGTTGCGCAATGGACGAGCGCTCGTGGACAAATGCGAGAGTACAAGCGTCTGATCTCCCGTGGACCTTACGACGAAGCTAAGCCGTGTGACAGGGATGGGTATTTGGGTATAAACAACGCTGGCCAGCAATACATATACCAGGCAGACTGCAATAGAGAGATCAGGCAAACATTGTGGGTATCTCTGGTTTTGCTAAGCTTATGTGCCAAAATTCGTGGAGTGCCAAGATGCCAACTCCTGCGGAACCTGATTTCACCTGTATTTTGCCCTGTCCGAGGCTTGACTTGATTCGGCCCTCTGATACCAAAATTTATGATCATTTGCAATAGTATGTTTTCAGGCCTTCCTCCTCTTGCCGCCCTTCTTTGCCGACGCTGTCTCCACGCCAGTGGCAGCTTCTGTGTTCGACCCAAAATCCTTCGCAAGGGCATCGAGAAGCTCAGGCGTATACGAAGACGCAATAGAAGCTCCCTCAATCTCCGCCGGTGCCGCCGCGCGCTTGGGATCCAGTTTGCCGATGACGGGAACCGCGCTGGCCAGCATGCTCTGGAAGGGAGCAGCCACGAACGCGCCCGTCCCATCAAACCACTCCGCGAAGGGCCGGCTGATCTCCAACTTCTTGCTGCTGCCGTTTCCTCCTTTGGGCGTCACCTGCACCGTGACGTGGTACTGTGGCGCCTGTCCCTTGGCGGCCTGTTTCTTGGTCGCCGTCGTGATCCGCAGCGTCTCCCCCGACGGCGCCGTGCCCTCGTACACCGTGCCCTTCTCCACCATCATGATCCAGAGCGTTAGCGCGCCGTTCAGGAGGGTGTAAATGGCTACGGCTGCTGCCGTGAGCCACTTCGTCGACTCGAACCCCAGCTTGTAGTCCCACAGGAAGCATGCGCCGGCGATCGTGAAGGCGCTGTACCCCATCGCGAGCCGCACGTCAGTTAGTCGGTGGGATTGCTTGAACTTGAGGCTGTTGAGGTAGTTGGGAATCGCATCGTCGGAGGTGTTTTTGAGGTCTGGAAAAGGGGAGGTTAGGTTGGTCACTGGAGCAGAAGCTGGCTTGGGTTGCGGTGGGGGAAACATACCCGCGGCGTTGTAGACCGTGATCTTTTCTTGTGCGGCCGCCATAGCTGGTTCTGTTCGTTTATGCACTTGTATTACTTTAATAGGACTTTTTGGGTGATAATGCCGGCAGAAAGGAGAAGCTGGAGCAATGGGCGAGGCAAGCAGTTGGAATTGAGATGTTGTCAGCTGGCCGATGATGTAGGCTTAGAATTAAAGGCCACCTTTGGTCGTCGCGCACTTGCATTGGAACGGCGGGCCAGAAATGCTAAGACCCGCTCCGGGTAGTGGCTGAACAGGGGGTTCCACAGTGGTAAGGTTAGCTTAGCGGCAGGTTACAGCGGCGCCTCTTCGACAGCTTCCCGCCCCTGCGACGACACCTCTTTCGTACTAAAACAAGGTCGCAGACTCGCTGCCTCTCCAAAGAAGCTGCGCGAGGGTATTCACGCGCAACCCCGAGTTATCTATCAACATGGCGCAAGTTCCAGTGCAGACGATCCATAGGGATCCCCAGTTATTGTATTTCTCTGCTCTTCGTCACGATGGCTAGGTTCCCAATTGCTAACCAATGTGCCTCCAAAACACAGTTACTGGATCCTGTTCCCGATCACGGCCGTCATGGTACGAGCAGACACACCCCGAAGCTTTCCCCTATGTCTGGCATACTCGAATACTTACAGTTCCGCCCCATATAACTAGATCTTGACGGGCGTGCTCCGACACTACGCGACGGTGCTGATGGCGTCGGCGGCCAAGAAGCTGGACCAAAAGACGATGCGCGAGCAGCGGTCGCTTCTGCACGGGATCAACGTGCGCGGCAACTCCCACGCGCTTTCCAAGAGGTCGTTTACCGCGCGTCGTGACGCCCTCATCACAGCCTACGAGTCCGGCGCCTACCTGAAGGACCCAGAGCGCCGTGGCCAGGCGCCCCCCAACCCCATGAGCGATCCCAGCTCCATGGAGGGCATGATGGGCATGATGAAGAACCAGATGGCCATGATTATCCCCAACACGCTGATCATGAGCTGGATCAATGCCTTTTTCAGTGGCTACGTTATCAGTGCGTATTGGTCCCCCTTGTTAGTATTCTGGAACAGACGACGGCTAACGGATGATTTCTTCCTCTCAATAGTGAAACTGCCGTTCCCCTTGACAATCAAGTTCAAGAGCATGCTCCAAGCCGGCGTAGCTACCAAGGACATGGACCCACGGTGGATGTCCAGTATCAGCTGGTACTTCCTGTGTATCTTCGGCCTCCAGCCTGTATTCAACTTCTTGCTTGGTAGCGACAATGGTACGTCTCTTCTATTTTATATTCCAAGTTCTACTTCATCTGTAGACTATCTCGCTAACAACATTGGCAGCCGCGAGCCAAATGGCACAGCAGATGGGAGGCATGGCCCCCAACGCTGGACAAATGTTCGGCCCAGGCGTCGACCCCGACAAGCAGTTCCTTGCCGAGGCCGAGAACCTGGCCGTCATTGAGCACTATTCCGTGCTTGACGGCGTCGAGCAGCGTCTTCTAGAGGGTATCAAGGTATAATAGTGAGAAAAGACAGAAAAAGAAAAAATGCAGAATACCTCAAGCCCAGCCAGCCCAACATATAGACCAATCGCCATATGCAATGCATATTTTTTTCCTTGTCTCGTTTTGGAGCAGAAAGGCCTTTCGTTTCCCCGTGCCTCATCCCTATTTTCTGCCACCCATATACCAAGCGCCGAAGAGTAGAAGAAGATGAAGATGAAGAAGATGTAATTCATTCCTCCCACCAAAGATAACAACCGAGACCAGGCCCCTTCATCGACCCCGTGATCTTGTATGGCGGCATCTTGATCTGGGTCGCCAGGTCTTCGGCAGCTTCAAGGGGCCCTGTGGGCGTCTGGTCGTGCCATTCTTCACCTACCACCTGAAAGCGCACCATCTCGTTGTTGTCGTAGTACATGACTTGGTCATCTTCCTTCCACACCCAGAGTCCCTCTGATTTTTCGCTGTTGCCGTGGATTAGTTTTGACTACAGTGTGGTGGGGGGGCAAGTGGGGGAGGGTGAGATGTTAGTCTCTTACAATACAGAGCCATCGGGCAGTTCCGAGCCGGGAATAAAGATGTCATGAAAGAAATCTGTTTCGACTGGTTATGTGTGGAATAGATTTCAGTTAGTTTCTTTTTACGTATTGAGAGTTGAGATGAAAAGGGGTAAAACGAAGAAGACGGGATGACGAACGGTTGATGCCCTCGGGCGATTGGCTGGCGATCCGCCCGACGATGACTTCATCTTTGAAGGGCCGGAAAACGACCATGCGGAATTCAACTGTAACGTCGAGTTAGGACCCAAAAAAAACACAGGAGCTTATCAGCTGTAAACGGCGTATAGTTTTCACTTCATGGCAACTCACCATTGACATTGACCAACCCGGTGCCGTGCCCTATCAGGCCCTCGGACGTCCACAGAATGTCCCAGAGCGAGATGAACAGGCCCACCTTCTGGACTACCTTGTTCGCATATTTGGCGTTGAGGTTGTCCTCAATCGCTGTGAAGCTCGACTTGCCGAAATCCTCTGGCGCGATCTGCACTAAGTCGGCAATTTTGACCTGGGCAGAAGTGTCAGTCAAATGTCGGTAATACGGCGTGGGGGTTTTACTTACGAGGATGAACATTCCGGTAGACACTTATTTTGAGAAGTTTTTATTGGGTACCGCAATTCAAATCTGGTGGCAGCTTTGATGCGCCGGCGATATGTGATCGTGGTGGTTGTGGTGGTTGTAGTAGTTCTGGTTATCAGAAGTGGCGATGCTTCGATGTTAGACTTTGATGAGAGTTGGTGAATTTGGACATTGACGGAGAAAGGTGGGTGACGACAATCGGGTTGGGACAAGACAATGGAATTTCACCAATGTGGACGGATTACAAAAAAAGAGCCGATCCCCAAAAGGAAGTGAAAATCATAAATTCATAGCTGACTTTGGGCCCTCAGAAGTCATTCATCCAAACCTGGAACTTCTTTGGAAGCTTGCCTCTTCTCAACTTTCGAGACCCACGGCCCTTGAGTTCTTGGGTCGGGGGCTATGACACACCTAAATTCTGCCCCAGCAGCGATCAGTTCACCGCCCTGTTCGTCAAACGTTAGCGCACGCCCCATAGGTACGTACCCCTGCAACCCGCCTTTCGCCTTCCATTCCATCCTGTGTCTCAGCACAACCTTCAACCATCAACACACACGTTCATTCTTTGTCGATCTTTCCTACTGCCAAACTCTCACCACACTTTCTCCCCAGACTCCACGCGCGCACCGCAATACTTTCTCTTCCACGCAAACTAAGCCAATCTCGTATCTTCCTTTGTCGCCACGGGACTTGAATTCAAGTGAAGATACCTTTAGTCAGCTCGGAGTCGACGCGTGCCGTTTTGCTCTTCTCCCTTCTGGTCATGCAGCCTGTCTGCCCTCTTTAATCTGCAGCTATCGCACCCCGATTTGACACATAACCACGTCTTCCCTTCACTGAGAGCATAGTCCACCTGCGAATCTGAACGAACATGGCATACAATTACGGACCACCACCTCCGCCACCCGCCGCGTCACCGCCTGGCAACGCGCCCGCCGGCTATCCTCCCGCGTATGGTCAATCATACCAGCAACCTTCTCACCGCGGTGGACATGGCGGGCACGGTGGAAGAGGTCGCGGAGGTCACGATCGCGGCGGCTATCATCAACAGTCCCACGCCCCTGCTCCCGCCTACGGCTACCCTCAACAGACCGGCCCGTATGGCCCGCAGAATCCAGCGCCGTATGCTGGATCGCACGCTCCTCAACAAGGAGGGTTTCAAACCCCGCAGCAGGCACAACCGCAGCAGCAGTGGCATCCCGAGCAACATGCGGCACACCCGCCGCAGCACCCTCAACAACCACCTGCTCAACCTCCTCTGCCTGCTCAAAACTACCATCCAAATTATGCACCTCAGATGTACCAGCAACATCCTCAGCCCCCCTACGCAGGCCAGCCGCCATTCCAGCCACAGGCAGCATACAATCAACCATATCCTGCCCCTGTTCCACAGCAGGGCCCTCCGGCTCAGCAGTGGGGTGCCCACCCTCAGGCTCAGACCCCAAACCACTATGGTGACGGCGGTGGCCGAGGAGGTCGGGGTTTCAATGGCCGTGGCGGCCCTAAGGGTCAGCTTATGGGGCCACCGATTCGGATTGGATTTGATGCCAACGTTCCCCAGGGGCCTGCTCCAGTGAGCAGTCCCTATGCTCCTCAGCCCTATGGCGGTCCTCCCCAAGGCCCTCCTGTCGCGTATCCGTCTGCGCCTTATCAAGGCTATCCACCTCCAGCGCCGTATATGCCAGCTGCCCCATACGATGCGCATCCCAGTCACAGTGCTCCCCGTCATAACGGCCGCGGTGGTTTTCATAATAATGCTCCTTCCAAGTCTCGTCCTCCATTTGGTGGTGGCGATAAGATGCGCAACCGTAACAATAACAACAACAATAAGGTCCCATCAGGACCAACAGCACAAACTCCTCCAACCCACCATCAGAAGCCTGATGCTGCATCTGCTGGGAAAAAGAAGAAGCGTAAGACGAATACTCTTGGCTTGACACCAGGGGATGAATCCGACGAAGATGACGAAAATGAGGAGGAGCGCCTGAACGAGATGTACGGCGCCGATGCACCGAAGTATGTACTTGCCTCATCGTCTCGAGCGCTTTATCAGTGTACTAACTTGGTCTTAGTCCCATGAACTCTTCAGATATTCAGGCTTGGATTGCAGAGCGTCGCGCAAACTTCCCCACTAAGGCCAAAGTTGAGGCCAAGAAAAATTCAGGCAACAACCAGAATGGTGATGCCAGCAGAAATGGCGAAGTCAAAGATTCTATCTTGGAAAGACAGCAGAAGAAGGCTGAGAAGCTCCGGAGAGAGCTCGAGAAAGTCGAATCGAGCATCAAGCGGAAGCGAGAGCAGCAGGACGAGGGGGATGAGATGAGAGACGTTGATATGAGCTCATCGCCCTCGAGCGATTCCAAGTCGGAAGATGATGAGAAACCTGAAGTCATGTCCACTCGTCAAGAGCCCAGCTATCTTCCCCCTCCCCCCAAGAAGGCCGACCCAACCAAGCATTGCAAGTACTATTCGACCGGTGGTACCTGTGGCAAGCGGGGCAAGTGCCGTTTTGTTCACGATAGCTCCGTTCGGGAGGCGGCGCTTAGGGAGCGGGAGATGAACGGCGGGCGCATGACGCTCCAACAACGTCTCACGCTAAACGACAAGGAGCAGGAGGATCTCACCATTGTGCAGACGCTCAAGTATCTGTCGGACAAGGGGATTCTCAAGAAAGAACTGACAGCCAAGGCGGCTGCTGCGAGTGCTGCAGCATCTAATGCGCAACAGGACCCGAAGCCGGCCTCCACATCTCTTCCTCCGAACCCGATTAAAAAAGAGCCAGGCAATGGCTTGCCCCCAATTCCGCCTCCCAGCGCAGTCCCAGCAAACCATACAGCGTCAAAGTACTCCGGATGGAACTTGAGCGGCTTCGGCAATACCGGTGTTAGGTCTGGTGACATCTAGCATAGACCCCAGCTCGGTCAAGCTTCCCACCGACGACGCCACATCATCGTCTGATTATGGCGCCCCTCCCGGCAGAGAGGAGGAGACGTGTTGCCAGCCCAAACCACGCCATTATTCCATCACAAACCTCTCTTTTTGCTTCTACGCTCCCCACTGCCGCCACAACTTTCGTGGGTGCCAAAGCTCTTGACAGTATCGAGATCAGCCCTCAATTCTCACTGTGAACACCTGCCTAATGAGAGCACTGAACCGACTACTTGGCTGCTAGCAGTGGTCTTTTACATGACGTCACATCACAGGACAGCTTGATGGCGGAAGCGAAAACCACGGGAAGTTGGGCAGGTTTAGGAGAGCGCAGCAGTTTGAGCAAGAGTTTACATGCTCTGGAGAATAATACCCCCTCAATCGAATGGGATTTGTTTTATAATACATTTATTTTCTTTCATAAACGGCTCAGGGACGGATGGATTTACCAAAAGTTCATGCGGAGAACCGGCGTAAGTATAATTCAAATTTTAAGATGTGTTAGCGATATATATCGAGTCCTCATGTGGTTTTATTCTCTCACATTTGTGCTCCCCGGTTTTCAAAATGTATGGTTGCGCTGATAGACCTCTCGTTTGCCACGTTTATTCCCCAGGTCATTCTTGGTGGCGACGAGAATTCGATGTGGTTACGATTGCTTGCCAGGAATGTTAGAAAGAACTGGAAAATAAACATAACCATCCTTACGGCAGCAAACGTTCATTATGTTGATTCGTTATGTTTACGCTCATGGGATCACAAGTGTCACTGAACTCAATGCCTTAACTCATCTTCTTCAGTGGTTGTGTGATCACAATGACTGCATACAAAAGTTCTTGTGTGCCATAGCCCGGCTTAAAGTCAACCTTCTCAACAAATCATTGCCAATGAAGTCATATCAAAACACTGGCAGTTCATGACAAATAAGGGTGTTTTCCTGTTTCTTTGGGTATAATAATGTTGCTAAAAAAGATGGTCACGCAAATACATGATTGTCATTATGGGATCACAGCTCAAGTTTATCCCGCGCCCAGTCCTTCCAGCCGCTGCCGCCGCCGCCGTTGTTTGCCTTCCTCTGTTCCAACAGCTTGTCCCGTAACTCAGCGCTCCAGTGGCCGCTTTTCCCCTTGTGGTGCTGCGCGAGTTGCTTGACGTGCCAGTCCCAGCACACGCGCGTAAGGCCCGTGTCGGCGAGCTGGATGCCGTTGCTTTTTGGGAACGTCTGCTTGCTCCATTGCGCGCAGTCCTCGTCGCGGGATTGCTCGCCGGTGGGCCACTCGCCTACCGCGGCGCCCATCTCCTCGTCGAGGAAGTTGTCCAGGATCAGCAGCGCGACTTGGCGCTGCGCGGGCTCAAACTCGGGCTTCGGGACCTCGCCGCCGAGCTGCGCGAGGACTTGCATCAGGAGGCCCATGCCGTCCGTGGCGAGGAATTCCCGCCGGATCACGGGGCTCTTGAGGAGCCCGCTGATGGCGGACGCGCGGGCCTTGACGAGCGCCGGGTCGGATAATCTGAAGTCGTGAGGGGACGCGAGGCGGAATACCGCCCTGCTCAGGTCCTCGGTCGCATCGGGGCAGCGGATCGTGCGCAGCCCGCCCGTCTTCTGGGTCCAGTACTTCTCGATCTCGGCCAGGGCTTTGGGGTTGTTCTGCACCGCTGAGACAATCGTCAGCGCGGCGAGTCTAGCGCGCCGGTAGGTAGCTTCGTTGTCGGCGCCGCCCTCGCGGAAGATGGCCCCCGTGTTGGCGATGCAGAAGAGCTTTTTGACTGTGTCGAAGTCCTCGGCGATCTTCAGCCCGTAGTAGATGTCGTGCGAGATGTCCTCGAGCATATCCAGCGCCTCGTCGATGTTGAGGCCCTTCTTCAGGACGGCTAGGGACTCGGAGAAGGCGCCGCTGCTGCTCCCGCCGTCCTTGGCGGGCGCCTTGATGTTGCCGGCTGGGTCGTAGGCTGGGGCGTTGGCCGGTATTTTGAGTTTTTGTTTGCCGTCATCTTCCTCTGGCTGCTCGATGACCACCATGGATGTGTCCACGGGCAGTCCGGCGAGGGTGGAGTCAACCTCCTCGTCGGGCACGTTGATCTTGGCTTCTTTGAGGCCTGTGTAGACGTTAAGCCGCACATGTAAGCCGGACGGAAGGTCCTGGTCACTTTTCACAATCTGGAACTCGTCTGTTGGTTGGAAGACCTTTGGGTAGCACTCTGCCGGGTTGTCTGTGTGGCAGATGAGTTCCACGTCGTTGGCGGAGGGAGATGGGGCGGGTTCATGGGCAGCGGATGCTCCTGTGACGCCGCCGAGGAGAATCACGCTCATCAGCGCTACGAGGCTGAGAGGCAGTGACCTTAACTGGATCCCGCACATTTTGCTGTATCTGGAATGAGAGGAGAACGAGAGACTGTGGAGGAAGATCATTGGTTTCTTTTCCCAATACCAACACCAGGATGATATGTGGCGCTCCACTGGCTGGTGAGTGGGATCTTGGTAGATGTAGTTCTAGAGAGGAGAATTGAAGTGCACGTATTTAATTGACGAAAATTAAGATCCCTTATCTATAGTTTCTTCAATGACTCAGACCAAAAGAAACTGAGAGAAAGGATAGATTGGCTGATTTAAACAACTTCGCCTGCAGCAACTTCATGGATGCCGAGACAGCCTCAAACTTTCGAAGTTCAGATCCATGAATTCGGGGAAGTACTTTACTGGGCATGTTGCGATTGGCCAAAGTGCCGAGCGGCGGGTTGGCGCCTGTCAAGTGCGGGTAGCGCTTCACGCGCTTAATACACAGTCACGTGCGCCCTGTAGTTTCCCTGGAACTCGTGCCAAGCTCACACACGCACGCACGCATCACAGCCAGCGAAGCTCATTGGCAGTTTCTCGCTCACCAAACCCGCCTTGTCTCGCCAGCGGCTTTGTCTTGAGGGAAGCCGATTCACCCTCCTTTCGAGGCCCAACTTACATTCCGCACAATTGACTCCAAGAGAGCACCGACGAGCGAGGCCGCACGAAGGAAGGCGACTCAAAGGTCCGAAGACACATCCCCCCACAATCGACCCATCTCCGCCGCTGGTTTCTAATCGATCGCGCTCGGAAACAGGACCACCACACCACCACTACGATGTCGGCACTCGGACAGAGAGCGGCGAGCGTTGCTCGGCAAGCCCGACCGACCGTTGCGCGAAACACGAGATCATATGCGTCGGGCGGCCATGACCATCACCATGCTCCCGCCGCGCCCGAGGCACTCGGAGTACGTTTCCAGACTCAAGATAGCGGCGGTCCGGTTGCTTGTGGAGCGGTGAAGGGCTTAAAGGTAGTACCAGACTGACAAATTGGTGCAGAAAGCGTTTTTCGTTGCTGTCGGAGCGATCCCGGCTTCGATGGTCCTCTACGCCATGTCGCGACCGGGCAAGGACGGCGAGAAGTCGACATTTGGAAAGTACCTGGAGGACGTATCGAACATGAGGGAGACGTGGAAGACGAGGAATCACCTTACCACAGCGGCGGTCGAGCAGGCTGCGCGGGACAAGCACCTCTTCTACAATGTTGAGCGAAGCGCATACCATGAGCTCAGACACCCAGAGTATGTTGTTGCTGCATTTCCTCCAATCCCGCTCGAAACACTGCGCCTATTTCTCGCGAATACATGACTTCCCCATGGGGCTGTCTTACCTGTTTTTGCACCTGTATTTGCATTTCCAAGCGCTGGAGCTCGAATGATGCGCTCTTTCGTTGTTACACCACCACAAACTCCGCCCCAATTGGTGCACCGAGTGCTGACCACGTGACAGGGTCTTCCAGCACGGTTCCCCATTCAACGTCCCTGCCGGCCACAGCGTGAACATGGACAAGGTGGTGGCGCATTACCAGAGGAAACACCTCGACGAAGAGGACCGCAAGGCAAGGAAGCTGGCGGCCGCTGCGTAACACGCGCATCGCGGCTGACCTAGGTGTTGATTATTACCTACCTTACATTTACAATTATCGTCCCCTGCCCGCTGTGGCTCATGTATAGGTAGAATGTCTGCTGGGGCCGAGGCAACCATTCAGAGCGCAACGCCCTTTCCTTTTTGACTATTTTTCTTTCGCACCACCGTGTTGTTCTTTCCCTCCCGCGACCACTGAGGCCTTTCTCACCGAGTTCCTGCTTGGCCCTCGTCTCTCAATTTTTGACCCCAGGTTCTTCTGTTTCCACTCCAACGCCAATACACGCACCATTCACTGCAGAACTTTGTCTTGGGTCCTACGACGACGTCACAGAAGATCGCTGACACACCATCGCGATCGTCAATATCGATACCAACATCGTCATCAAGTGCATATGGCCCAATCATCATCAGATATGGTCCAACTATCATCAGATATGGCACAATCATCATCAAGCACGGCCCAACCACCGCTAAGCACGGCCCAACCATCATTAAGCACTGCGGGACTTACCTCAAGCACGGCTCAATCATCCTCAACCGCTGCTCAACAACTCTCACCAAGCACGCCCCAATCCTCGGGCACATTTAGAGAAATGTTGAGCAGGCCTCGGCCTCGGCGAGTATCGTTCGGAGACAGCGCCCGGGCGAGCACATCGCCCGTGGGCAGCGACCAGACCAGCACATTGGTCGGAAGCAATGGCCAGACTGGCACATCGGCCGAAGGCAGTGACCAGACCAGCACATCGCCTGCGGGCGGCGGCCAGGCCGCCACATTGGTCGGAAGCGATGGCCAGACTAACACATCGGCCGAAGACAAGGACTGCGCTGGCAACGTCAGCACCCAGGTGAGCAGCAGTGCTGAAGACAAAAACTTCGACGCCAGCAAAACTGGAAAGGTATGTAATCTCAACTGCTTCGGCTCATCGCTTGCTAACTCGTCCAGATTCCGGTCGAGGCTTTACTCACACCCCCTCTCGATAAGCCTGCCGTAAAACTTGGCCTCGTCAGCCCCCGCATAGGCTACGGCCTATATGCAGCGCGTAATATTAAGATGAATGAGGTTATCTTTACCGAGAGACCTTTTATTTCAGCCTTGTGGAACGAAACAGGCAGCACGGAATCGTCACTTCTTTCGACCCAGTGGAGAAGCTGCCGGACGGCTCTCCGGAACCATCCCAGAGTTTTCGCGGCACTCTTCCCTACTCTGGCCGGGAAATCCGGCACACCCCTCATCTCATTCGCAGAAGCCAGGCCCATTTTTAACGAAGAAATCGGCCGGTACCTCAGCGGAGGTCGCTTTGATGAGTGCGTAGTTACGGAAGAGGAGTACAACATCTACACGAGGAGTGCGGAATTCATCCCTCTTCCCAGAAAAAGTGCCCTGAAGAAGGCCTGCCATGATTTTTTCAAGGCATACGCGTTTGAAGACCAAAAAGAGGCGACCAGCCATGCGGGGAGAGTGGCTTTTGGAAACGGCCGTGGGCAGACTACCGACGCTCACATATACCTACTCGGCGGGATGATCAACCACTGCTGTAGGCCATCCCCGGAGCACCGTTATATCCATGAAGAAGAGTTCGTCGGCCCTAACTGCGAATGCCAAATCGGCAGACGACCGCTCACGCCCTTCGTCAAGGACAATCACTTAGCCGTGAAAGCGACGCGAGATATTGCCGAGGGTGAGGAACTTACTTGGGACTATAGCAAGGAATCCCTGGACTTTGCCTGTATTTGCCCGAGATGCGAGAACTTTCTCTCCCGGTGCAGAATATTGTGAGGAGCAATAATGCCCGCTTGGTTTCGTGGATTCTTCGCAAGGAGGCAGTACAGATACGTAAAAAAAGTGGAAATCAAGTTCGGGTCTATTTTATAATTCCACTCGCCGCCGTTGCGGCCGCTGCCGGAACGCAGTAGCCACTCAGCCGGTTTTTCCAGAAACCCCACAGCTCCGTATGGAGTTCGGAGTGATCTGGCTTATCTTTGGCCATGAGAGGTTGTTAGGAACTATGAAATCCATTTTGTCAAGTACAGGGTTGTTTGATATGGGTTTACCAAATTTGTTTTCTTTTTTCTTTTTTTCGAGCGTTGCCAGAGCATGATTGACTGCTCATCGGGTCGTTGACTTTGTTTGATCAAAATGAGCGTTTCTTTCTTCTTGCAGCTCGAAATTATGGGAATATAGCTATTGAAATTCGATTACGTTACGTTATGACAGCGAATTATTTCTCAAGAGCGCCATCGTGTTGTCCAACGGATGAAGTGCCAACCGGCACTAGGTCATGGAATAATCCCGCCGTCACCGAACAATAGCCAGCTGTATTTCATGAACGCCATCATAATGTTCAACGATCCAAGTGCCAGCCAGGTAGGGTCAGGTCAGAATGCAGCCACTCGCGTTGCTCTTATTTTGTTTCACTATCTCGTAATCCTCGAGATAATTTCAGGCATTGCTGCAATACCAATGCCCAAAGCAAAGAGAAGCAGAACCTTGTTTGTCCGTTTTCGCCGAACCCATGACTGACTTGAATGCAAGAACTAACCCACGTATCCCACAGCCCCAGCCCTTACTTCAGAGGAATGAAACGCGAAGAGTGAGTGGCACCGATACCTGGCCTGCCGTGCTTGACGGGCTTACTGTAGAAGGGGTTAGTGTATCTCCTCGCCTCCAGAGACAGGAAGCAAAGACGGGAAAAAGATGACGTACTATGTGATAGAGAACTCGCCGAGGTAGTGACCGACCATCTCGGGCTTGATCTCCACCTGGTTGAACTCCTTGCCGGAGTAGATGCCAATGACGCTGCCAATCATCTCGGGGACGACAATCATGTCACGGAGGTGGGTCTTGACGAGGTCGGGCTTCTCGTTGGGCTTAGCCTCCTGCTTGGCCTTGCGCAACTTCTTGATCAGGCCCATAGGCTTGCGCTTGAGGCCCCGGTTGATCCTGCGGCGGGCGCGGGCGTGGACGACATCACGGAGCTCATCGGATCCGAGGTCAAGGAGACTGAAGAGAGTTGTGTTAGTTGGGTTTATGCATGTCTGCGCGGTTCTTTTGGCCAAATGGTGGAAGATATGATATGTGGTCTGGTCGATTTGGTGAATATTGCTTCTCCCGCGGCATGATCGATTGTGCCATCAATTCTCCCCCAAAGGTTAACAACATTCCCAGGACGGTTCGTGGCGCAACCGTCCTCTCCTTTCTCTGTTTCGACCAGTGACGCTTTCGTGGTGCTTTGTGTTTGTGTGCGTGGGAGGGTTCAAGGTTGGATGATTGGAGGGGTGCACCTACGCATCGAGGTCGATTCCGCGGTAAGAGAACTTGCGGAAGGTTCTCTTCTTCTTCATCTCGGCCGCAGCCTCGGGGTCCTGCAATCAATCATCTCCGTCAGCATTTGGTGGTATGTTTGTCGGCGAAGCTTTCGGAGGAGGGCGGAATTGGGGGTAGATTGAGAGAGGTATGCCCTCGCTGCCTCTCGTTCGTCGATGACACAGCGCAGGGCGCATGCTGGAAGACAAAAAGTGGACAAAACGTACGTATTCGTCAGCCATGTTCGCGATGTGTGACTTCGCTCGGTTCGATAGTGCTGAAATATCGAAAAGGGCGAAAAGATGGTCGCGATGGTGGGAAGTGGGATTTGGGCGGCACACCTCTGCAACACACGCTGGAGTGGACGCTCGATTCTGGATCGCTGTTCGCCTGGGGGGCTCCACCGCAAAAATTCATAGGGCTCAGTGCCCTCACCCAAAAAAACGTCCGTTGGGAAATGCGTGAGGCGGTGCGTGGCTGTGCCAAGGGTGGCTGACGGGGTCGGAGCTGACAACCGCCCAGTTGCCAAGCAATCTTTTTGGCGCCATTCATTCGAGGCGCTCGGTACTTCAACGACTTCCATCTTAAGCTCTAGACAGAACAGCATGCGGATGTAGTATGACGCTCCTTTCTTTGCTATCGGCTTTATTCTCTAATATCGAAATCTTTGTCTGTCTTATTTTCATAGATTTTTTTCCCTCTCGCTTTCTTTCATTTTCATTTTCCAAAAAAAAAAAATTTCCAAAAAAAGCTTATTGCATTGCATAAACCCAGTCCAGTGTTGCATGCTTCAATAACAAATGGAATTTCCTGTGCCACAACTCCTCTGTTCCTTTGGTGGCTCTACTGACTCCACTTCGATTCTCATCGGTGCCACTTCCTATCACCCTTTGTATACAACCAACATCACCCAACTACTTCTAAATCTGCCTGAACACGGACATACTCGAGAGCGCCTGGCCCGACTGCGAAAACATACAATTGTCTGCGCACGACGAGCCTAAGTTGGCGTTGTGGATCCACGCTGGCTCCCAATAAAACAGGCCCACGCCCCCTTTGACTCCAGCAACGACGTTCGCGACGTTCGTCATCCATGTGGACTGTCCGGCTGCCGAGTACGGGATAGTACGGGCATCTGATGGGAACGCATTCTTGGCCGCCGGACACGATACCGGCCAGTCTGTTTCAGCGACAACAAGCTCTTTGCCCCAGCCATTGGCCAAGTTGGTCAAACTTGATTTCAGCGCCGACAGCGTAGCTGAAGATGAGTAAAATGGGTAAAAGGAAACACCGATCATGTCGAAATCCGACGATACAAGCGTTCCTTGCTTCAAGACATTTGTGTACCAGTTGTTTTGAGTTGCCCAGTTCCTGCATTCTTTGTTAAAACAATCCAACTACAGCCTCATCGCATGCAAATGCATACGGCAACTAGGCCCAAGGCAGGAGCATCTCACCATCCATTATCTAAGTGGATCATAATCTTTGGCTTAGGGTTCAGCCTCGAATCTTTGATGCCGGCCGAGGCCGAGTGAAGCAGGCGGGCGACGTTGCCCCACGACGACGTCCTCCCCGTCGGCCACAGCAAGCCAGCAGTTATCTCGTTTCCGATGGATATTATCGTGGGCTGAACTCCCGCATCTTGGAACTGATTCGACAGATCGAGTGTGTAGTTATACACTTTCCACGAGAGGTCATCAATGCCAGTTGGCCACCCCGATGGGATTGCTTGATGGGCAGGGTCCGCCCAGGTATCTGAATAGTGAAGGTCGACATAGACACCTAACCCTACCGCCTTCGCTCTCTTTGCAATTGCGAGGTTGTAGGCGAGGTTGTAGTTGCCGCCGGAAGGATTCACCCAGACCCGTTGACGGACCGTGTTGACGCCACTGTCAACCAAAATCCTCTCCAGAGCCTGTGCGTTGCCATTAACATCCTTATATTTGACACCAGCTTTTTCTTCCACGGTCACGGAAGACCAATCTACGCCCTTGTAGGTAAGCGCGGCGTTGACGGCTAAAATACCGAGCAGTAGGGCGGGGATCGTCGAGAAAATCATTGTGAACGGGTTTCTTAGGTGGACTGACTTAGACGACGATCATGCTCGTTGCTGTAGGTACATTGAGCTTTATCTACTCAATGAACAACACTCAAATTCGATCTACGTTGCAGGAGGTTCCTGATTGATGGAAACCCAGAGTGGCCTCAAGGATATCCTACGCTGACCCGGGATCCAGAAGAGACATCGCGGGGTAGTTGCCGTTTACTATGAGCAGCTGTGTATATCTTGGGCTCTATAAGATGCAGAAGATAACGTTGTGTCCCCGTTCAAGACTAGAAAGCCAAGAGAGTGACGGCAGAATGGGCTGCCTATCTCCTTAGGCGACCCCAGACCCCGCCAAACCTAATATATATCCGACTAAAACCCCACATTCTAAGTCTCTCCAAAAGGGGCAACCAGCGCATTCATTCATACAACTTTCGGATGTAAGAGTGCAGCTGTATATTTGTTTTCTCGGCAATTACGAGGTTCGAAAATGCCCACACACTGGGGCGACATACGGGTTTGGCGTGGTCGAAAACTACCACCAATCAAGACACTTTTAGTCCATCCAATTCCAGATTTCACATTAACTTCAGCACATGGGGCTTGACTTTCTATATGTAGGGAAACCACAGCGGTGAGAGCTCAGTGCATACTTGGGCTCGATCACGTTTGAACATTCTAGGTTTCATTGAAGGATTCAAAGATTTATGGGAAGCTAGCCAGCCCGGTGCTGCTTGGGAATTTTGAGATGGCATTGGGCAGGGCCTCGATACGGTGATATCGCACACCCAAGATTGACTTTTCCGGCTCAGTTATCCGAATCGGCTACTCTCCATACAAGTTTCTCTCCAGATATGCCCCGATCTCTCAGAATGTCAAGAGCATTCTGGGCACGCTCTCTGAGCGTCTGGCCCTCGACAACCCGTTGCTTGTTTGGGTGCACAATTCCCTGTTGCAACATGGCCGGTACCCATTCCGGCTGAAGATGGTCCCTGAAGTCTTTATCCTGTCGTTCGGTGTTAGTTATTGACCAGGTAGGCATCTCCATTTTACTACTCACATGGTGGTAAAAGTTCGCTCTCGTTCCACGCAGCCGAACTTCTTCCTTCCAGCCCCCGGGGAAAGCTTTCTCGACGTCCATCTCGTATTCCGGAGCCCGGTCCCGGGTCGCATGAACGTTTATTACGGGGAGAAGGATGCCGACTCTTGTTCCTCGCTCCGCGATTCTGGTTAGCGGTCGTAGCGTCTCTTCCCTGGATGCAATGCAGTCGAGAATGTATGGCACTTTCGGCCCGTCAGAGCCCTCTTTCGCAGGGAGGTGCGCAAGAATCTTGTCAACCACATCGCGCTGACGGTAGTCGAAGCACGCCGTCGCGCCCAGCGCTCTGAGGGTCTCATGGTGCTTTTCGCTGGCCACGGCGATCACATTCCGGTACCCCTGGTGTCGAAAGACTTGCACCGCATATAGGCCGACGCTGCTGGCAGCTCCCCATATCAAAATAGGCGCTGATGCCTGATGCGGCTGCCAGCCCGCCTCGACCGGCCACTTCACTTCCAGGTCAAGACTCGTCCGTGCAGCTTGAAAAACGGTGACCAAGTTGGCCGAAACCGTTACCGCCTCTTGGAGAGTGAGGTTGGGCGGCAGCGGGCTGGCCGTGAAAGACGAGACGTTGATATATGTCTGGAAACACGGGTCTCCGCACCCAGGAGGGACGAATCCGAATACCTGGTCTCCCGGTTGGAGATTCCGTGCTTGAGAACCGTCGGACGGCGGCGGTCCAACCGCAACTACCGTCCCACCGTATGACCCCCCCATCAAGAAAGGGTAATCCTCGGGCTTCACCAACAGTCCTCCATCTGCAACGTGAAGGTCAAGAGGCGTCGACGATGTCCAAGTCACATGGACTTGGATTTGCCCGGGGCCGGGGGGGAGAGTAGGCTGGTTGACGATTGCCAGCGGGGCGCGGGGCGCGAGCGATGCTACAGCGGGGTGAGTTGGTGGGATGGATATGGAAGACATTGTGTATGTGTTGGCCTGCTTTGTGAAGCAGCTGGAATAAGAAAATGATTATGACCTTGAGGTGATGCGATGCGATACTGGTAAAGATCAAGTTGCAAGTGCTGTTAACACATCACGAAATTGTCAGAGGGAGCCCAGTTCAATATATAGATATTCCAGGCCTCTCCTTTGTACGATACGTTGTTGACTCTACCAACATTGTCGTGATTCATATATTGCCGAAAAGGTAAGGAGCATCCAATGGCTGAGTAAGTCTATAGAAATCATTTACGTCATGTCATGCAATAAAATCGGACCGCACGTATTCCCTCTTTGAGCCTGCGAAAGGATTTGTTTGTGCAGTTACATCTATCTGCATTGTGCCAACTGTGCAAGGTATTGGTCTTCCAGAAACAGTAGTGTGTTTGGAAGCTTCGAGAATCCAGGTACCTAATCTCTTTAGGCTGGAAAGTCTTCATAGCATAAGCATTTAGATATGGCTGGAGTCGCTGCACGTAGTGGAGATGTTGATCTACAGGTGGTGAGGTTTTGTGCCGAAAGGGGAAATAATGTGAGGTTCCCGAACAGTCAGAGCGAGAAAGGGGCCCGTGGAGCCTGATTACACGGGTGCTCAAATACTCAAAGGGGTAATATTGACAAGCGTCGGAGTGGGTTTAAAAGGGGACCTTAGCCCTGAACCAGGGTCACGAGGAACAGTAGGTCTCAAGTTCATACGAATCTTGTTTAAATAAGGCGCTGATGTTATGAGTGAAAACGAAAAACGAAAGTCGTCAGTTGGCCAAGCGTTAATGGTGGGACTTTGACAAGATTAACAAGACAATATAAAAACGTTACTGAAGGACCGAGTTCATTCCCTGTGAGCAAAAGATGAGATATAAAAACTCAGCGCTTTATCCGTCATGAGACATAATCTTCATAGAGAAATGCTTCAATATCGTAAAGATGTAAGTTTCTGGCGAAAGAGTCAACACCATTGCTAGGGCAGACGGGGATGGTTGCTGCCTGACTGGAGGTGGCGCAGCTTGCGTGAAGGCAAGTGAAGTGGGAGAAAGAACTCCAAGAAATGCCAAGCCCAAATCGACCATTTTCCCCGCCTGCATCCCTGCAGCGGATTTGAAGTCTCATTATCTATACAGTGTAACACAGTGTCCGTATATTGCGGGAAACATTTGACAGAGGTCAAATCACGATCAACTGTGGCATCTCTTGAAGGCTGATGCTCCTTCTCTAGAAATGTGCCTTTATATTTATCGTTATTTTGTAATTTTTGTTATTTTCTTCATGCAATCATGAGGCTCTGGTCCCTTGATGCTGCGCCAGAAAGGATATTCACGATACAGGAAATAGGCGGTACATTCCACTTTCATGGGCGATATGAATTGTAATCGGGCTGCTGTTGGTATCTCCAAACCTACCTAACCATATTCTCATGGCCTAATACCTGAGCAGTTAGCAATAATAAGTGTTTCTAGGTTATGCGTTTCGTTAAAGGAGCAGTTAGAGTTGCTTGAGTGCGCCCCAGTATTCGTAATGGGGAGCTGCAGTCGACCTTCCGTTTGGGTCACACAGTGCCAAGACACGACGGCATGGGCGCCCTAGCTGCTTTAGGGGGCGTGGCAATCCGCGTCGCGAGATCCATTTCCAATCCCATCATCAGTTCCATGTTGCAGTCTTTTTAATAGCCACCACGGTACCGTTTGATGCAGTTCTTTAATATCTATTGACGGCCTATTTACGGCGCGCTACGAAGTCGTAACTACAGTACTAGCCCTACATCACTCGCTCGCTCAAACGCGCGAATCTGCGTTCGACTCCTCTGTCTCCGGTCTGCCAAGTCCCCCCTGGCTGTTCGAAGCTACCGAGCTGCCTATAATACAAACTCGCCCATCATGCCTTCGCAAAGGCTCGTCAAACAATTTCTCTTCCTCGTCCTGGCCGGTGTTGTTACTCTACTTTTCTTCACGTCGCACCTTCGCCAGACACAACCCCCAACCTCGCGGACCGTGGGGGACTTTTACCAGAATACGGTGAATGCCCTGGAGAAAGGAAAACATGGGGCTGTGGTCGATAGCAGGGGCCAAAGGGTTGTGGAAACGCACGACCACGATGCCGACGGCGACATAGACGAGGAGGACCAGATTGTTGCTAAAGCTATGGCCGATCGCCTGAAAGCCGCCGAGCAGAGAGCCAAGGACATCGCCAACGCCAAGGCACCGAACAAGCCCGACCCCCCGAAACACATCATTGGAGTGGGAAGCTCTGCAAGCGGGCAAGAGAAGAAGGAAATTGCCGGAAAGGAGGACAAGGAGGGCAAGCCGGGCTCAAAAGAGATTACGGACGACCCGGAGCTGGACGCAGAGATGGACCGCATCCTGAAAAAGTCACCAGGTGAGAAATCCGGCCCTCCCTCCTTGTGATCCCAACCGTTGCTAACATGATTACAGTCGTCATATTCTCCAAGTCCTACTGCCCGTACTCGCGACGAGCGAAAGGCGTCCTGCTCGAGAAATACCTCATCGACCCCACGCCGTTCGTGGTGGAGCTTGACAAGCACCCATTGGGGCCCCAGATCCAACAGAGGTTGGAGGTAATGACGGGCCGTCGTACGGTGCCGAACGTCTTGATCAACGGAAAGAGTATTGGCGGCAGTGACGACATAGCCGAGCTCGATAAAAAAAATGCCCTGGTTGACAAGATCAAGTCCCTCGGCGCCAAGAAAGTTTCCGTCACAGAGCGCTTTGTCGAGGACCTCCCGAAGGCAGGCTAGTTCCCGCGGATGTCGCCTGTTCTTACGACACTGACGGTCTACACGGCCGTGAGACTCACGGTTCACGGCAATGAACTCGAAACACCCGCGCCGGCACCGGCCCCTTGGTTATTATTCCTTGGGACGCCCTAAAGTACCCCCTTCTAGGTATGCTCTGGCATGCTTGCCCCACGGTTGGATTTCCAGGTCCATAAGGGCCAGGGGTAAAGAGCGATGGAGCACATGAGGCACCAGGCCTGGACGTTGCTTGGGGGCCCATGGGTATTTTACGCCCTACAGCGACAACATATAATTTACGTGGAATTCGTGTACGATAGGGACAACAATCGGCCATCAACCTTTCGTTCGAGGTTGGCCCCAACGTGAACCCGCCTGCGGCGAGGAAGCGAGCGAGACGGCTTATGCTAGGTCTAATATTTGAATCTCACGCCTGCGAAACATCGGATGGAGTGGACTGTTATGCCCAAGTCCAATTGTTTAGATACAAAAATACCAGACCAACCACAGCGTTGCTGAATCGACTTTTTGTTATCGTCACTACAATGGCTTGCGTGCTCGGCTTGAGTCATCTGAAGGTGCCAGTCAATCAGGAGGCGTCATTCAGTCAGGAGGTGGAGGTGTCCGTGGTCACCAGGGGGGAGGGAGGAGGTCCCTTCCTCCAAACAAAACCAGCCCGCGAGCCACTTACATGTTTAAATGACCACTCCTGCCCCAATACCATGGTTCTTCCCGCGTTTCATCATTCCTTGGTACGATCTGCAGCAGCACCTTGCGGACCCCTGACGAAGAGAGGAGTCGCTTTCGACTGGCCGTCAAGGTTGGCCGTCAAGGTGTCCGACGTCACATTTCCGCTGAGACTCTCCCTAACCCCTCTACATTGTTCGTATGCTTGGATAACGCTCCTCTCGGGTATCCCAGTTGCTTCCATTCACTCTATTTATCTATCCTCAGCAGAAAGATCATACTAGCGAATAGTGTTCACGCACTCCAACGACCGGTCCAATCCTCATTTTGCCACGATGCCGACCCTCAACGCTGATGTCATGTTGCTAGTGGCTGAGCAGTGCGACGATCTCGAGACGGTATCTGCTCTCATGCGAACTTGCAGCACCTTGAAACGCCTTATCGCCTCCTATGAGACATCAATCGTAAAACGCAAGTTGGCAAACAGGGGCTACCCATCCCTTCTCCCACCATATGGTACCATCCTCTCGTCTGCGAGCTCCGAACGGGAGCTGCTCCTGCCATACTCGCTCGCGGTGATACAAGAATTGGACATGCGGTCTCGCCGTATCGAGGCTCTCTTCGGACCTGGTGAGGCCTTGTTCAATGCCATTGCGGAATTCCCGAGCTTCACCGGGCTGGACACAAACATGTTTTCGAAACTGATCTTGGGGTTGAAGCGCGGCTGTATGCTGGCGGATCGGTTAGGGGACTGCGCGGTCGATGTCATGCTCAAGGGGCAGAGTCGAAAAACGAACAATTTCACACCCACCTCGTTGGGAGCTCCCCTGAGCCGGCCCAGACGCTCTGCGGCTATGGATAGCACGGGTGAAGAGGAAGGGGATACTCTCGGATCAGCCCATAAGACTACCGGACAGTCCTCAGAATACATCACTGGCACCATGACAACAAATCATCACTCCCTCGTCCGCGAAACGCATCTCAAGCAGCTGGCGTTCATCCGATCCCTCTCGCTCAGTGACGTCGGATGGCTGTCCAATGTGGCAGCTCTGGCTGGCGTAGCATACGCCCAAGTTCAACCAGCGCTAGAATCCGACCCTGCAGCCTGGGAACGGATTGTGGCATTCAAAGAAGTCTTCCTCAGGCAAGGGACTGCTACACTCTGGGCATGGTTTCGAGATCGTGGACTTTCGGGTACCGCTACTTCTCTTCCTGCCTCGCTGGCTTCATTGTATCCGTCTCCAACTCCCGGGTATGTCTCGCCCACTCCTCAATCGCCGGCCAGCCATTCTCCAAATGCCAGGAGCCCTTTATTAAGCGCTAGCAGCCGCCCCCGGACCGACCTCGGTCGGTTCATCGAACGCAGCATTGCAAATGTCATGGCTGATATTGAGGCTTGGGAGTCGGGCTTTGGTATCTACGATGCGGAGGATGACGAAGTGGATTCCTCTGCCGAGACCGGCCCCGGCGAAGATCCCAGTCTCGTGCTTCCCGGGCTGCACATGACATTGATGAGGAGATTTGCGCTCAAGTCTAAGGACCGTGATCGTGTTAGTGTGGAGATCCTGGGACTCTTGATACGAGTCCTCGGTGTGTTGGGTAACGCAGAAGACGTTTAAGGGGGGGATATGGTTCGATCATGCACAAACAGACACAACACACACAGCGATTGATTAATGGTTCGGGCTTGATGGAGATGGGGAGCTCCTCGTCTATCATGATGGTTTCTCTTGCACGGCGAAGAGTCTGGTCGAAATTGCCTACGGCACATGTTACACGCACACGTTATGGAAGTCAGCACAGGTCTTCTGGATGCGGGATGATGGGTTGTGGGATTTGTTGGCTGGCTTAGCGAAAGAGCTGGAAAAAGAATCAGTGTTTTAACTAATCCTAGCGGTAGTGGAGGCTCAGGCTTATTGCATGCATCCATATCCTGGCGTTTGGGCGGTTTTTTTCTTCTTCTTTTCATTGTAGGCCGGTGATGGTGGCGGGAAGCAATGTGTGATGGAGTGACCTGATAGCTCTGGTCTTTTTGTGTATGTATCGTGGGACCCCTTCATTAGAGCGGTGTCTTCTCTCGTCCTTTTTTCCCTCTCTTCATAGATGGATGGATGGGTTCGGTTCGGTTGGCCGGTGGTCGTTGGAGGCGGCACTATCATTACATTCTTTTCCCCCTTTCATTCTTTTTATATCACTCGCGTGCGCGTTTATTTGCGTCTTTGTTCATCATTGTGTATGTGATTAAGATGGGATGTGATGTGGTTAGGTTTGATATAGTGTATTAGTCATGTGAAAGGATACTTAGGTATGTTGATTTGGGAGTAGCTACTGGAGGGCTATAACATCAGGTAAATAGGGGAGAACTGGAGAAGGAATTTGACAACACAAGGATGATATGAACACCGTGGAATCTTAACTTAATATAGTTAATAGATTACTGAGGAAGTTGGATATTATTCTACTTTGATGCCTGGAGTTTCAATCTTCAACTTGTTCAGTTCCCTTGCATACAGATGTCGGTGGAACTCGAGGAGCTCTTCATCTCCTTCGGTTCGGTGTCAAAGCCTTAGCAACAGCGTTAGTTATCCATCCCTTGGCTACCGTCCCTGGTTTTCTGGTGAACTTTCTTCGGGGTAACATAGGAGAGTAGGAGGAAGAGGAGGGTGTTACGAACGAGCTCCATTGAAGACGAGGCGGCTTCTTACCTCCGCCGCGGCCGCTGCCGCCTCTAGAATAATAATCCGTAGATGCCATGGTTGGGACGATCTGCTCCTTCGACATGAACGAGAGACGGCGGATCCCGGCCAGACCGAACTGCGCTGGTTTCAGTGCCCTAAACTGTGCCCGTGATGTGAATGCGTTTGTGTCTGGATCGAAGCCTCCTGTGCTGGACGATTCGTGGAAGATCCATACCACGATGACGGGGCCGGCTTGGTTTTGGTAAGGGGAGACCGAGAGGAGGAGGCCCGTGTGAGACCCGTTCTCGACTTCGTCTTCGGATACGATGCCGAGGGATAGGTTGAGGGGCGGTTCTTGGGACTGGCCCCAGGAATGTATGACGGCCGCGAGGAGGTTCGGGGTTAGAAGTAACACCTCGCTGCTGTCAGGGCTTGAGTTACCGGCAGCGTCCACCTCCTGCCGTCTGCAGAGTTCCTGGATGTATTGATCGTGGGCCGCGTTGAGTTCTTGCAGGGTGGGTGGTTTGACAGCTCGGGGCGACGAAAGGGGGTCGTTGGGGAATTGGCGCTTTAGGCTCATGCTTTGGGTGATCGCCATGAAAGCACTTGCTATGCCCAGATCCGGTGAACATTGGACCAAGTTGGCACCGCCCGGAAAGTCCAATACAAACCGTTCCCTTACGAGTACGATGCTAGTTTTGGTCCAGCTGTGCTTAGATCCCCACGGGTTGTGATGAAGCTCTTCATCCTCCTCGTCCTCAGATTCCGTTACTTGGCCTAAAAAGATACTACCTTCGCTATCCTCGCCATCCTCGTCCTCAAAGAGAGCATCTAGAGCTGCAGTCGTTTTTCCCAAGTCTGGGCCGGATTTCCTTTCGGATAGGTAGTCCGGCCGTGAGCCGACTTCAATATGTGGTATTTTGTCCAAGGCAACTTTAATATTAGTCTTGGCCTTTTCAAGAACTGGCGGGTTAGCAAGACTATGCGCCTTTTTGTTGACTTTCTTGATGTCAGTCTCCGCTATTATTGCTGCCCGCTGCGAGCCACCTCGGCTGGCAACTGGAGCGCGGACAAATTGGTCGGTGCCATGCGGCACTGGCCCGGCAGGGGGATGAGTGGAAAAGGTTATGCTTGCGGTATCGCTAAGCTCGCTGGAGCTGATCAGAGTCTCGGTTGCTGGCTGTTGCGGTGTTTGTCGACGCGACGAGAAGATTGGAGGCGCGGGAAACCCGACCATCTTGTTGAAAGCCCAAAAGGGGCTGAGGCAAAGCGAGCGAGCTTTTGAGACAAACTTCCGCGTTAAGGGGCTGTAAAATTACCTAAGTTTCCCTTCCCATGGAATCAGGTAACTAACGTAGTTCGACATAGGAAGACCCTCTTTTGCTCAAAGTATTGATCCTTTTTAAGAGACAGGTCTGGCCAGGACTATGGCTGAAATGCAACACCGCCACTTGGGTGTTTGTGTGTAAAATGTGAAATAAGAACAAAGACGAGATAACAAAGCCGCCGTTTACAATAAGCTTGTCTAGAGCAGTAGCCAAATTCGTAACAAAGATGATACAAAGGAAACCCATTGTCCAAAAGACGATTGCATCGTCTTATTCTTTGGCAGGGAACAGTTGTCTTTTGTCAGTATGGGCTCCTATATATTGTTACGCACCCCCTGATTCGCGTCGTAAATTTCGCTCCTCCATACCATAATTATATCCATCAATCATATTGTATAACGAAGACATCGAAGACAAACAACGTCCAAAGTCAACATGATATACAATTGGCAGGCTTAGCTTGCGAACAGAAACACGAAAAGACAGACAGAAAGACATACAAACCAGAATGTGCGAATACAGCGCAGTCCACTACGCCTGCGGGCATAAGTGGAGGAAAGGAAAGCTCTTCCAATGCCCAGTATGGAAGAAGCTGTCCAAGAAACTCGGCTTCTGCCAGCTTCTCTCAGGTAAGTATGACACCTGCGGTAATGTCAACGAGAACACCATTCCAGACAGCAGACCTTGTTGGAACTGCCGAGAAGGTAAGTATAGAAGTTATTCCATCCCCCAAAAGAGCCTTATCAAGCCCCTGAAGGAAACCGCACAGGGCTCGACTGGATTCCATCTCCAACAGCCTAGATATGAGGCGGCAGCAACCCGCAACGTCCCGGGCTATCCCACCCGGGAACAGCGTCTTCTAGCCCAGCAGATCCCTGTGGTAGGAATCAAGGCGAGGAAAGCAGACATCATCCCTTTGCAGCAAATAAACTCCGACGCTGCTGAAATCTACTTCGCGCCGAGTGTCAGTATCAGCTCGTCTCAGTTTCTGGGGCCACCTCCAAATCCGCCTCCCAGTGGCCCCCTTCCACCACTTCCCATCGGGCGTAACAAACCATCACCTCCACTTCCCACAGAAAAAAGACTCCCCACAGAGAAAAGACTACCCACGGAAAAGAGACTTCCTACAGAGAAAAGACTGCCCACAGAAAAGCCCCGTCCACCCCTCCCCATGGCAGCGGGGAAAACAGTAACACCTTCCAGAAAAGGGTCTTCACAGCACCAAGCCTCCTCCAGTCGCCACCAACCACAAGCGCGAGCCGCACAGCCGCCTATCAACAGCTGGCAGTACGCGCAAAGACAAGCCCGGGACATTGCCAAACCAATAATCCAACAAAAGATCCAGGAACATCAGGTAAGAAAAGCACAAACAACAGCAGCAGTAGCAGCAGCAGAGAAGCCCAAGCTGAAGATCGATACTGACGTGGCCCCCATCTTCACCCTCGCCGGCCGATTCCTCTCTAACAAGCAGGCGGCGCGATATTACCACGTGCCGCAACCCGCTCCCGCGGATTCATTTTTCTCTTCTTCTTCTTCCAGAGATAATAGAAAACACGGCGGTGGTGAGAAGAAGAAGAAGGAGAAGAAGCCATCCGCCGCGGCTGCGGCGTACACGGTATCAGCCCTGTTAGAGAAGTCGTCGTCCAAGAAGAACTGGATTAGAAGGTTAGTCTCCCCGCTCGGCGATGATGATTCCGACGACGAGGAGTGGGCGTCGATGGACGCCCGCAAGATCGAGAAGATTCGTCAGGCGTACCAGGTATGATTTTGGATTTTTTTGGGGTGAGACCGGTAAGTTGAAAGGGCGGGCGGCGCGGAGCAACACTAGGTTTGGTCTTTTTCTTTCTTTTTTTCACCGCCGTTCTTTCATTTTGTCGCTATTCTTTGTTCCTTTCTCTTTTTCCCCCAATTTTTATATAAAAAAGCTCTTTATTACATGGGGTAAGAATAATTTTAATCGTAATGATCTCTGACTTGCAGTTTCTTGGTGACAGGTTCATCATGATGTGGGTGCCGTGATAAGAAAAAAGTCGTGGAAGGAATCTGGACACAATGTTTGAACAATCCTCTCGTCTCCGAGGAACTAACTGCCGTTAAGGGAATTAGATACAGTTGGTTGACCTGGAAAAGCGGAGAGGGCTCGAATCTTCAATTGTTCAGATATTGGTGATGACGAGAATAGAAAATTATTGGTTGTGCAGCAGATAATGTGGGCGATGGATTTGAATTGAATTCAAGTAAATCTTTTGGAAGCTAGGTTCGACCTGGCGAAACTTGATAAGTTGATGTTGAGAAATTGGAGACACGAGTCCTTCGGGGGCCTCCTCATCTAGGTGAACACCCCTGGAGGTGTCATGCATGGCGCCCCACTTTTAGCTTTCTGCCGATGCCAGCTCTAAACTCCCCGTTGAAATTTCCAACGGGCAGCTTTCGACGTTGACTTGCCGATCGTCAACCACCACCACCACTCGCTACTCACCGCTGTCACGACCACCTAGCTCGCCCTTTGGAACCAATTGGTCCCCCGAAAACCATGAGCAGAGCACTGCTTCGCTCCGCGCTGGAGCTGCGGACTCCCATCACGCGCCTGCCGCCGCCGTTCCTGCTGCCCATGCGAACAGCTGCTGCTGCCGTTGCTGCTTCTCCCGCCCAAGCGCGCTTCTTCAACCAGACCACCCAGATCACCGAGCCGTCACCTATCGACCACCATGTCGCCTCCTCCAAGCTCGATCTCGACCGGTTCGGCAACCCCAAATCCAAACAGCCCACCCACACAGCGCAACCAAACGGCTCAACACCACGGCCCTCCACATCCGGGCCCTTGACCGAGTCGGTTCGCACGCTCCTCCCGCTCCTCGCCGCGCAGCCGGGCCACTACGTGACGATCCACATCCACGGGCGGCCCTACCTCGTGACGGAGGGCGACTCGGTGCGGCTGCCGTTCAAGATGCCGGGCGTGGCGCCGGGAGACGTGCTGCGCCTGAATCGGGCCGTGGCCGTCGGCAGCCGCGACTACACGCTCAAGGGAGCCCCCTACGTGGACGAGCGCCTGTTCGCCTGCCGTGCCGTCGTGCTGGGCACCGAGGCCGAGCCTATGCGCATCATGATCAAGAAGAAGCCGCGCATCCGCCGCGCCCGCCAGGTCAAGAGCAAGCTGCGCTTCACCATGCTGCGCATCAGTGAGATCAAGATTAGCGACGTGGACGAGGTAGAGCGGGCGGGAGAAGCGGGGGCGGGAAACTGAAAGACGTGTGATGAATTGAAAAATAAATCCATGGAATCTGTTTAAAAAAAGCCGACCATTTTTCATGGCCGAAGAAGCGAAGGAGGCCATGTAAAAAAAAAAAAAACCGAAGAGGGGAAAGGAAGCAAGCGGCCGGCGGACGGACGGACGGACGGGCGGGTAGTTCAGGCCAAGCCAGAGTTTTGTAAGATGAATCAAGGGGGTCGGTCATACACATATATACACCACACATACATACCCACAGGGGGCGATGTCATATAAACCATATATGTATCATATTCACTTTTAAACTGCCGTTGTATAAGTTAATGTGATTAAGGCTGGGCTCATGTTCTCAGTTCTATCGTTATACGCTGGCAGGATGATTCGTAGGGAGACGGAGCCATGTTGGGACGAAATCGCGAGCAGCTTGTGTTGACAAATCGCTTGGTTCCGTTCCTCTAATATATATGTACAAGAACATCAGATATCACGTACTGAAGGTCACTCAGCCGCCCAGAAATACCAGTACACACAGAGTAGTAGAGTACGTTCCGGTTTCCCCAGGGATATCGACAAGCCGAGCTCGTTCAGAGAAACGTGAATAAATGTATACAACACGTACATATATATACTCAAGAGACGAAGAACAATTAGAGGAACAGTATAAAATAGGTAATCAGCGGGAGAGGTATATATATATAGAAATGCGCAAAGCAAGCAAGCAAGCAATAAGCAAAATAGACAAGGTATAATAAAAGCGGCAGCTCAAAATAAACCAACATCCGTAGACGAAGGGACAAAGAACAAACCAAACTGCGAAAAAAGGCCGCCCCCCCAAACTTCAACTCCTCCAGCTTATATATAAACAATGGACGAAAACGCCTCTCTTCCCAAAAATGTGACGGAATAGAACAGACCCGAGCTATTGCCTCTTTCCTTCCTGTGTTTTTGAGTGGTGGTGTAGTGTAGTGTAATAGTAGAGTGGTGGTGGTTGTGTGGGAATGAATCATAACCTATCATCAGAAACCGTTCAAAACAAAATTAGAAAAACAAGATAAAACACCAGAAACAAAACCCAATTTCATGTTAGCCCGCTCTCAGTCTCCAACTTGAACAACGACAATAACAAGCTGAAGTGAAGCCAAGCCAAGCGAAAGCGCGAGAAGGGAAGATAAAAAAAAACCCCAGACCCAAAAAGAAAACTCCCCCGCACACCCTTTCTCGCTTACACCCTTTCTCTCTCTCCAGGCTTCCCTTCTCCAATCCTTAATACAGAACTTCTACTCCAACCGACAATCGCACGTACGCCCACATATCTAACGTTATTCAATCTTGTCACCTCACCCCACCAGCAGGTGCGCCACCACCGCCGCCACTGGTATTCGTGACGCCAGTTACAGCCTTGCGCACGCTCGCCCAGTACGCGCTCGGCCAGGTTTGAACCGCCTCACCATCGGTAGGCAGACGTTCCTTGCACCGCTGCACGACGCTCTGGATTATGCGAGACAACAGTTCCTCAGTGACGGGGAGCACGCGACCGCTCTCAGCAGCCGCATAGACGGCAGGATCGAACTCCTGCGGATAGAGGAAGGGGTCCGTGTGGGCGAGCAGCTCTTCGCACGTCGGGCGCTCCTTTTGCTCGCGGTTCAGGCATCGGCGCATGGTCCGCACCAAGCTCGGCGGTACGCGGCTGCCATCTTCGGTGGTCTCGGGAAAGTCGATGTTGTAGCCCCAGTTAATGATGGCCTGGCAGCGCGACATCTGGTTGGCGATCTTGCCGAAGGGTGGCATGCCATACACCATCTGGTACAGGATGCAGCCCAGACTCCACACGTCACTAGGCTTGCCGAGCTTCATTATCTTGGGCGCGCCCCTCTGGTGGAGTGGCGGCGGGATGCTGAACCTGCCGTTGTGCGCCGACGTGAAGGCGTATTGGTTTGAGTCCATCAGCGACTCAGGCGACATGTAGTTGGGCGTGCCGATCTGCGTCTCGCGGTGCACGTTGACTGTCATGTCCGTCTGGATCGCGTTGGCGATGCCAAAGTCGATCAGCTTCAGCTGGCCCTGCACCATGACGAAGTTGGCCGGCTTGAGGTCGCTATGCACTACGTCCTTGGCATGCACGGCCTGCACGCACTCGAGCATCTCCTTCCAGTAGTATCGGATAAACACGGGGTCAAGTCGGGACCCTTCCGTATTTCTACTCTTGAGGAGAGTGTTGAAGTCCAATTCTCCCACCTCCATTAACTACACGAAAAAGACGAGGTTAGTACGATACATCCCCTATCCGAAAATTTGAGGAAGCAGCTTACCACACTGAGCATCTGCTTCTCCGGATTAAGCTCGTGATCAATGAGCTGGATTACGCGGTCGATGCCATGGAGCCGCTTCAACAAGTCGATCTCGCCCTTGAAGCCCTTCACCGTATTCTCGTCGGCATTCTCGAGCGAAACTCGCTTCAGGGCGAGCATCTTGCCGCTTTCTGCTGATACTCGATACACCTTACCGGAACCGCCCCGCCCTATGCAGTCGATTCTGGTATAGGTTCTGCCGTTGACTCTGAGCAGCACCTGTCTCCTCTTATTGGCTGGCGCGGCCGCAGAAGCGCCACCCGCAGCAGTGGCCGTCTCGACGACCGACATCTTGGGTGGTGGCGGAGGCGCTGGCCTGTGTGGGGTGTTACGGCTCTTCGGCGCCAGCGCCTTGCGTTCGGGAGAGGCATGGACATTTACAAGTGGGATACCGGGCCCAAGATCAACGCTGAGCGGCCGTGGTGGTTTTCCAAACTCCTTGTCCACCAAAATGGACGATCCCAGATTCGGCCGTTTGAATGCGGATGGCGCCTCATTCTCCTTGTCGTGGGTGGACGGCAGCTCTGGAGCCTGAGCTGGGATCCTATACGCCAACTCGAGATGGCTTCTCTCTACCTCTCTCTCACGAGGCGAAGGGAGGAGGGCAGCACTGGAAGCCTGCTTACGGATAGCTACTCTTGCCGGGTCCTTAGCACTAACGGGACTCCCAGAGGCAGCCCGAGAGTCAACATAATCACGATAGCTGGACGCAAAGAAGGACGATGCGGGCTGTTCGCCCATGCCGGCCTCCACGTCATGGGCTTGGCTTTCAGGTTCTTGGCTCGAGCCCATGACTTCGCCATCGCCCTGACCGTCGGCGTCTTCCTCGCTCTGCCTTCGCCTTCCTCGGCGAGCGGGGCCACTGAGGAAGCTACCGGCCATCTTTCCGATCCGCTTCACTCGCATCGAGCTTTGTGGCGCGGCTGTCTGGGGACGGCCGACCGTGGCGGGATCCTCGGGCATCTCCTGGTCGCTGTGTCCGCCCGACCGTTTTGATGATACGCCGGACGAGCTTCCCGAGGCTCCTTTGTTCCCGGAAGACCCGATGGCAATCCGGACGGTCCGGACAGGAAGAATTGGCGTATTGACGTCAGGTAACATGATATCCTGTTCTTGTTGCGGCGGAGGCGGCGGCGGTGGCGGTAGGGCAGGTTCTTGTTCTGGCTGTGCTGCTGCTGGTGGAATGACCTTCTCCTCGGGTCTTTCTACTGGCTCTGGCCGCTTTCCTCGGGTCGATGTTGAGAGGGACCTGCGTATACCAGGCTGGAGGCTGGCGTTCACGAGGCTCGCGTTGAAACTCCCATTTGCAAAACTGGCGTTGGCAGGAGTGGTGTTGCTCAGGCGCACGACTCTTTTCCGAGGGGCAGGGCTATTTTCCCTGCTGCGGACGGGCGATGACGGCTTCGAAGATGCGAGCTGGACACTGCCGGCTCTAGCATGGCGTCTGGGTTCTCGCTGCCTGAGACTTTCTCTCCCGAGATTGCTGTCATCTCCAACTGAGCCATTGGACGCAGCCATGGCGCTTCTCCTGGTCATTACGCGCGAGGCCGGTCGTGCTGGCGAGTGGGGACGTCCTGCCACGGCCACTCGGGAAGGTGCTGCACCTGAGGAAGCCTCCAGGCCTGAACCGTCGTTTAGCAGAGCCTTGGTCAGAGCGCTTAGCTTCATGGGCTTGGGCATCTCGTCATCGGAGCTTTCGTCAAGTTTTAAGTATTGTTGGGACGACTGGGAGTATTGTTGTAGTTGCGACTTCTGCTCTTGTCCGCCCTCGGGATTTGACTCGGCGCGACTGAGACGGGTTCTAGATGGTGGGCGGCGGAGAGCCTGAGCTTGTCGTGCGGACGTCCTACGTCCCATCGATGTGAAGTGGCTGCCGGCGCCGACCGGCGTGGGGGATGCGGCCGACATTTTTGTTTACTGCGGGTTCCGTGTTGACTTTGTCGGGGGGTGGATGGGCGTCGATGTTGTCCTAATGGGCCTCGGTCCCTTTCGCGTCTTGGTCGTCGCCTCCACGCGCAATACAAAGCAGATGTGCTTCTTCGTTGGCGACTAAGTGATGATCGACGTGTCGTATCAGGTCATCGAGAAAGCTTTCGCATTTTCTCAAGAAACAGAGCAGTGTGGCGCGAGTGGTATGGGTGCTGGCTGGGAGATGCTTGGGTGGTGTCTCGACTTTCCCCACTAGCCGCGATTATTTTGGATCGCAAAGCTTCAGCCAATCACAGGCCACCACCCGTTGCTCACAGCAACCACGGCAAAAATAGTTCCCACACCCATGCGTCCGCTGGGCCTGCCAAGAGCTCATGTCCGCAACTTCATGCGTCTAGCTTTGGTGCCTGAGGCCATAAACGTTTTCATCAACAGGGCTCGGACGATGTTGGTTTGAACGCATTTTTGGCTCCACGCTTCCAAGCTGTGGAGCTATTTGCCCAATTCTTTGGTCACTTTACGAATACACACAATTCGGAGCAACTTGAAATGGATACATAGGGCGCTTATGGCATCACATCATGGTATTTCATGTTTTGAAGAGTCAAAAAGCCACAAAATTGGTTTGAAGAGAGGTCCCAAAGAGAGCCTGGAATTTGTATTGTCCTGTCTATATGCCCGTATATGTCCTTACAGACATGCCCTCGCAAACGAATGTCCAGCAACTGCACGTCCGCCGCCCAGGCAATTGACTCGCAGATAGCTTTGCCAACTTGCACATAGATGGCCCAGCCTCCTTGGGACATCCCACGTCGTTTCGGGTATATTGGCGTTCCGGGCGATGCGCTTAATCGAACAGGCCGAATCCCATGTCGTCGTCGGACTCCTCCTTCTCTGTATCCATGTGTTAATTGTGCTGTCAGAAGGATATGTGGTGCAATGCTGAGTGAACTCGTACCCTCAACCTTCTCCTCAGCCGCAGGGGCATCGGACGCGCCGCCAGCGGCAGCGGCGCCACCAGCAGCGGGGGCAGCACCACCACCGCCACCGGAGGGGACGGAGGCCAGCTTGGCGGAACCCTCGGAGATCAGCTGTGATGTGGTTGTTAGCGATGTTGTCTCGAGGTCGGCCGCTATGGTAATGGGAAGTGGCTTCGTACGGTGTTGATGTCCTTGTCCTTGAGCTCGGACAGGAGGGTAGAGAGACGCTCGCTGTCAGCCTCAATGCCGACAGACTCGAGGACAGCGGTGATGTCCTTGGCCGAGGGCGAGGTGTTGCCACCAAGCTGGAGGAGGAGGTAAGCTGCCAAGTGCTTCATTTTGTCGGTTTGCTGAAGTCGGTTTGTCAGAGATCTCATTCGGGAAGCTGTGTGCTGGAAGGAGAAAACTTACTTCTTTTTATTGGAGAACAAGAGATGTCAATCAGATTTAACCGCTGGGATGCGCGGAGAAAGACTCTTCTATGTTCTGGAGTTCGGTAGGGTGACTGGTTCGGTGAGAATTTCTAGAGCCTGTCGCACCTCGAATTATTTTACAATTTTGGTGTCTGTGAGCCCACTCTTTTTGCAACCCCACTGGCAGCGGACCTCCCCACTCTCTTAGGGCAGAGCTGGTCCTCGACTGCTGACGTAAGTCATTTTTGGGGGACTTTTGCTTGGCATCTGGCCATGGAGCGGAGCTGCCCGTCCCAGGTCACGAGACCGAGCCTAAACGCCTTCTTGTCTTTTTCGGAATCGGTCTTAACAATCTCCCGGCTTTGTGAAGTGGGTCTCTCTCTACGCCCCTAACGACCAGTAACTGCGCCTGGCAGAAGGTTAAAAGCTGGCCGTGGACCTGACTTAGGACCGCCATCGACCAGGCAAGATTTCTTTGTTCCCCCTCGCAAACGTCCCTCCAGTCGCCCTTTCTTCTCTCGATCCAGGGAATTTTTGCACTCAAATCTACCTTACCGCTTCGTTAATTGATTTTCGCCTATAAAAGGCATCTCTGGCTCCCACAGGGCGGCCTGCGATCCACGAGCTAGCCCGCTGCCAGGTTTTTCTCTCTCAAACGTTTGCTCATTCGATGACTCAACGCCAACACACCGTATGACGCTGGGGAGGGACAACTCTAACTTCGTGATTTTGGTTGTCGGAACCACGGGACAACTGTCACAATGCCGGTGAGTCACGATTTTCTCGATGCGTGGCTGGTGTCCGTTCGTCGCTGACGATTCTCCCTAGATCTCCGACTTGCTTGCGTCCATAACCGGCGAGGCACCCTCGCCAGTGCCGATTCCTACTCCTCGTCTTCCCGCAGTGGTGCCGAAACGCAAAGCTGAAGATGACCTCGGTCGCACACCCGCAAAAGCTCAGCGCACTGAGTCGCTGTCAAATGGTTCCTCGCGGCCCCCTAACGGAAATCCACCGAACCCCGCGTCTCGCCCAGCCGACAAACCTCATACTGGTTCCGCTGACAGATCTACCTCGGCACCACGGCCGCCGGTGAGAACACTGAGCTCATCATCCCAGATTTCCACCCCGGCACCATCTCGATCCGGCAGCGGCAACGCTTCCTCCGCGAATGCCCGTGAGCCGCTGCCATCCAGACCTCTTGCTCGGCGTCCAACGGATTCTGAGTCCGGGCCCAAACCGCAGCCAAAGAAGCGATCATTCCAGGAGATCATGGCTCGGGCAGCAGCAAATGCGCCACAGAGGGAAGCGTTTGGCAAGATCCAGCACAAGACCGTAGAGAAAGGCACGAGCCTGAAGGAACGCCGGGAGATGAAGGCTGGGGAGGCCCGGATGGAAAGACGAGCCACTAGAAACCTGCCTTCCGGAAAGAATGGCGCAGGCAACTCGTCTCGTCGGGATGGGCCGAGTACGACTACAAACCAACGAAATGGCGCTCTGTCGAAGAAGCCGGCTCCTGCTGCCAATGCCAAGCAGAAAACACCACCTGTAGAAGAGAAGAAGGTCAAGAAGGCTGCGTTGGCTACGATAGGCTATACTGGGACTGCACGTGGTGTCACACGACCCCGGCCAAGCGCATCGGCGGTTACGGCTTCTACAACCAAAGCTAGAGCTCCCTCTCGACTAGTCTCTGCCGCTAAACCGCCTCGCTATGGTGGTGCGCTGTCTACTTCTCGGAGACACGATGACGTTGACGAAGAGATGGACGACTTCATTGAGTATGATGAAGACGAAGACGACGGATTCGGCAACGGCTATGGTCGGCGACCCGGCGGCTATAATTCGTATGATGAAGAAGATGAGTCTGACATGGAGGCTGCCGGTTTCGATATCGAGGAAGAAGAGCGCCGGGCTGAGGCGCTAGCTCGCAAGGAGGACCGAGAACAAGAGGCGCTCGAGAGGAGACTCAAGGAGGAAAAAGAACGCAAACGCAGACTTGCTGGTCGCTGAACGGACTTGATTCTGATTGCCCGGGCTCGGAGTTTGAGACGGAGGGACTGCAGGTTGGGACTGCAGGTTGGGACTGGGAATTTGCATACAGGAGCAAGGTCATTTTATTTGTGGCGGCATGGCGTTGGCTGGGTAAGACGGAATCGGATCGGACACCCCACGGGCATTGCATCAGCGTTTGGAGTTTGTTATTTCGGCCGGGTTTGGGATTTGAGAGACAGTGTTCGGACACGTCCAGAACAAACCACTTGCATTACGGGTGTATTGGAGGGGGGCTATGGCTTCGCAGATGCTGTGCAGAACCGCACTTGACATGCACCATAATTAACAGCTTATGGGCGACGAATGTCCCTTTGACAATGCTGGGCTTCTGATGTTGGGCGGATTGTGATTTATGTGTTGATCTAGCCCATGCATATAGTACTAGCCGAATTCCATAAGGTATTTAAGCTCCGTCACTGTGGTAAAAACATCTGAATCAGAAACAGTCTCTTACCTGAACTCAATTCCCCCCCCCATCGTCGTACTGTCGTTTTTGATATGTCGTCGTCCATGGTGTGGGGACTCTGCGTATTGTCCCAGCCAATGAGGGGGGGATGACAGCTGCCCCACCAGCCGCCACATCGAAAACCGATAAGCCGCATATTTTTTTTATGGCCTCGAAAACCCGTCACAGCAATCGCCTACGAACAGGAACACCTCGCACCGCCTTTTCAAGCCAGCCATCCGTAGCCAGTCAACCCACTCCCAGATTTTAGTCCCTTCCGAGGGCATTGAATTTCAGCATGGTTCGTGACTGTGCTCGTCAATTCGCAGCTTCTAGCCGTGTTTCCCCCCTCCCCCATCCAAAGCTTCGGCGGTCTGTCGCTAACCAATTTGACTTCCCGTAATATAGCCTCAGAACGAGTATATTGGTATGGCGAGACCCGCAAACTCCGAACTGCCACGACGGACAATGATCTAACAGCGATGCATAGAGAGGCACACGAAGCTCTTCGGAAAGCGGCTGGACACGGAGGAGCGCGCTCGCAAGAAGGCGGCGCGTGAGGGCCACAAGCAGAGCGAGAATGCCCAGAACCTGCGCGGCCTGAGGGCTAAGCTGTATGCCAAAGAGCGCCATGCCCAGAAGATCCAGCTGCGCAAGACCATCAAGCAGCACGAGGAGCGCAACGTCAAGGGCGCCGCCGACGAGAAGGAGCCCGCCAACCCCATCCCCTCGTATCTGCTCGACCGTGCCAACCCCACGAATGCGAAGGCCCTGAGGTATGTGCGGCTACGTGACCGGGATGAGGCCCTGGCTTATTGAGCCTATGGAAAGGACAACTATATGGGAAGCGATGGAACGAGCACTGGCTAACGGATGACGCCCAACAGTTCGCAGATCAAGAACAAGCGTGCCGAGAAGGCCGCCCGCTTTTCAGTACCCATCCCTAAGGTCAAGGGAATCAGTGAGGAGGAGCTCTTCAAGGTGTATGTACACGGTCCCTCGTGTCTCTTTGGAGACCAGTAACCAAGCCCAGCTATGCTGACGTGGATATGTGTCTAGTGTCAAGACTGGAAAGAAGATCGCGAAGAAGGGTGAGTTCTCCCACATCCGGACTAACGGACATGGCAATGCTAATAATGTGAATAGGATGGAAGCGTGTTATCACAAAGGTTGGCATCGCCCAACGCTACGGCTATCTTTTTGAGCATTGCAGAGGTCTTATTGCTAACCCCCCTAGCCGACTTTTGTTGGACCCGATTTCACAAGACGGCCAGTTAAATACGAACGTAAGTTTACTTGAACATCTCTCTAAACCCTTGCCTTGCGGATATTATTTATCGATTCCAACTGCAATATCGCAAACGCTGACTTTTCTTTCCAGGCTTCATCCGCCCTATGGGTCTGCGTTATAAGAAGGTACAGTTTCGGCCGCCTTGGTAATTATGTTTCACCACTGACCTTTCCGCAGGCCAATGTCACCCACCCGACATTGAACGTCACCGTGCAGTTGCCCATTCTGGGCGTGAAGAAGAACCCCAACAACCCTCTGTGAGTCCAATCTTGGTGTTCCGGTTACCGATTTATCATTCTGATTTCTGTTGTCCAATGCTAATACCGACTTTAGATGTATGTTTTTGACACCAAACTCCCTGCATCTCATGATACTGACTAGATGCAAGATACCCAACTTGGCGTGTTGACAAGAGGTACCATGTAAGTTGACCTCATCAGTCTCGGGTACGGGTACTTCTCATTCCCCTTATTGACTTTCTGCCATAGTATCGAGGTCAACGTTTCCGATTTGGGTATTGTCACAGCATCAGGAAAGATTGCCTGGGGCCGTTACGCACAGGTCACCAACAACCCTGAGGTACGTATTGCCGTTGTTCTCAGTCAAACACTGGGCGAAATACTGACCCTGTAACCAGAACGACGGGTGCCTGAACGCCGTGCTCCTGGTATAAACTGCTTATTCCATATTAAAGGGTATGTTCTGGATTGTGTGGGGCTTGTGATTTAATGGGGTAAGTAAAAGAAATTTTGCATGGGTAAGGCGTTTTGGCGTCCGACATTAGTCAGGTAGTTAGTTGCGCACTTGAGACGATACACTCGAGGACGAAAGATCAATTGTATCATCTCTGTCCATCCGCGTATAGATGCAGTGGCTCCTTGTGACGATGGAGACTTGCACATTACCTGTACATTCGCGGTCTCGCGATGCAGCACCAGCTCAGATTACTGGTGACAAACGGCGAGCAGCAACTTGACCTCAGCCATAATGCCATCTTTACCACGTGTCTGTTGGATAATACAGACTCGGAGAGGTTTCTATGCCAGAAGGAGAACGCATATTTTGCATTCTGGAGGAGGCAAAGGGTTATTCCCAAACGAAAATTTATTAATCAAATACAAGACATTGAACCTTGATGTACCGCTGGCCAAAGTTGTTTCAATACACCAATGCGTTTCTCCCCACTACCATCGGCTGTAAAACTACTTCACTAATACAAATAGACCAAGCACGACTGGGCAAGGCTAAAACAAGACGTATATATGTACGTCAAAGGGCAACCCGAAGCACAATCCACACACGCAACGAAAGGACATCAAGTTGGGTTACAAGCCCGACGGTACCCAAACCAGCTAGATATCCCCTTGAAAGCAAAGCCCCTTGCAACAGAAAAGGCAACAACAGCAACCCTGCTACCTAAGCAAGTAATCCAATCAAAATAAAAACGCAATACCTGGCAAAGCAAACCTACAACGTAGCCAAAACCGCCATCAAACCCAGCAAAGCAGAACAGAACAGAAGAGAACAGAGAGCACTAGCAGCACCAACAGCAGCAGCACGCTGCAGAAGGGGTCAGGAATAACCATCTCCATAAGAAAAGTAATGTAGCCAAACCAAAAGCCAACCAAAAAAACAACCAAAAAAAAGGCCCAAGTAACCATCAAAACCAATGAAGAACCACCAGATCAAACAACTCAAAAAAGGAGCAAGCCACATGTACAAAAGAACCGCCAACACCATGCAAGAGTCAAAGCCCCCCCCTTCCCCCCCAAAAAGGGCATATATCTAAAGCACTCAGCAGAACGGACGCGTATAACAATCCAACCAACACCAAGCAAGGCAAACAAAGCAAGATGCACTAGGTAACTAGTCCATTCCTATTATCCTATCTTTCGTCTTTCCCCTTCCCTCTCTCCACTGCTATATTATGCAGTGCAGCATGGCTGAGTTGATAGGGGAATATAATGTCGATGTAATTAATGCAACGCAAATGCTGTATGCGCGTGTCCGAGTCGTGCTTGCGCTGTGTTACGTTGCTGCTGTTGCTGTGCTGTCGTGGTGTGGGCATAAAATAAGGGGTAAAAAAAAAAGTCAAATATAACGATCACCACCCAACAGGCCAGGATTGCTAGGGCAGACAGTTTAGCCAAGACCAGGCAAGCGACTGGGCCGATGATGGGCGTGGTATCGAAGCTGCACTGCGCGTGCGCGACTGCCTGCTTGCGTGCCGGCAATCCCCCCCAAAAATGCAAAGTTTGCTAATGCAAAATTCTTGCGGTGCTGGGTAGTCCAACTTTGTCAGTAGTTGATCCAATTTTCTGACCAAGGTAGTTGATCCAACTCCCGAGCCCTGTTAATCCCAGTCTCTATGCAGTATCGTTGCGCGGGGGATCTAAAATCCAACTGGCAAACTCGTGTGAATAGATGGCTGACCAGCGCGGCCGTCAAGTACCTATGACCAAGCACC
This sequence comes from Podospora didyma, assembly GCA_033439775.1. Classification (NCBI taxonomy): domain Eukaryota; kingdom Fungi; phylum Ascomycota; class Sordariomycetes; order Sordariales; family Podosporaceae; genus Podospora; species Podospora didyma. The sequence continues at coordinate 2,442,538 of JAULSW010000008.1, forward strand.
TCTCACCAGAGCATGGTCGACGGCAAGACGGCAAGAAAAAAGACTAGATGGAATAGTAGTCCAGCGCATTCACATGCCGCATGGACCGTGGTTGTCATACGGAGCTTTGCCACAGCGGTAGCAGAAGTGGCAACCGCAGGTGCAGCTTTTATATTTCACCGCGCGTGTTAGTCTCCTGGATGTCTCCCAAACTTCAATCCAGAGAAGAAAAAAAGAAAAAAATAGAGGGAGGCACTAACATGATATGATTACAGCCTTCCATCTTCTCCACCATCCGCTTGCAAGCAGGGCAGGGCTTCCAGCCCATCCTCTTCGATAGCGCCTTGAACCGCTGCTCGATCACAGAAAGCGAGAGGAGCTGCGCCGGAGCCGATGAGCGGCGGGCGGCGGCAACAACAGAAGCCGGGTTGCAAGGTCCAAAGTGAAACTTGGCTCGGCACGCCATGCAAGTCTTGGTCTTGCACTTGCGGCACAAGGCCGAGGTGCCGCCGGTGGTGCGGGTGGCCATGGCCATGGCCTCCCGCGGGACAGAAGTGCGGAGTGCAGGTGGGATAAAGGCGCTACATTTCGGATCCCAGCAGTACAGCAAGTCGTCGCGGAGGTTGAACTCGGTGAGCTTCTCGCGGTAGAGGGTCAGTTCGTCCTGGGTGAAGACCAGGTGTCGCCGCAGCTCCGAAGTGGGCACCGGCGGACCGCAGCACCGGACGGGACGGAACGGCATCGTGCGCAGCGAGATCTTGCAGTTGGTCCTAAAGCATGCATCGCAGTGGAAGTGGCGGCACGGGAGCTGATGAATCTCGATACCTTCCAGAGCCTTCCACTGAGGGAACGAAGTAGTGCAGATGATGCACTCTACTCGGAGCTCCGGATGCGGGACGTTCCCAGGAGCGATGACCATGCCCGCTGGAAGACTCCGTCGAGGCACACGAGGCTGCTGCTGCAGTCGGCGAGCTGCTGTCTGCATCATGATGTAAGTCAGGGGCTAGGGTTGTAAGGCGAATGGTTGCTAAAAGCTCATAAGATGTAGATGATGTGCGGCAGTCAGTGAAAGACCAAAATAGAGGATATAAGTAAGTTGCGCAAGAAAAGAGCATGGAGTAAGGAGGAGGGGAGTTAGGAGTAGAGTTTATGCACCTCAGTTGTGTGTGCAATGGTCTGTGTGATAGAGTGAAGTGGGGGAGTGAGGTGGAATAGTGTTTGGCCCCCCCCCCAGTGGAATACAGTAATTCAGACTTGGGATGGAGGTGAAAGTGATGTGGGATTTTAGGAGTGACTGAGAACTGAGTTGAGCAAAAAGTTAACTATTCACCGAACAACTTGTTCGCCTTTTAAGTTATTGCTGTCCCCAGTTCATTCGCCAGCCAGCCTGGCCCAGCCACCCGGCATGCACTGTATGGTTTAAATTATGCTGGGGCGACCAAAAACGTGGACAACTAATAGGGGAAAAGGATATTGTGGGTTGTGATGCTAAAAACTGTATTCGCGATATGGGGTGAGAAGGACCAAGGAAGGTGAGTGTTTCTCTGGAATCGGAGGGGTTGGCGTTGAAGCCTAGAAACAACCAGAAGTTCAGGGTGAGAGACTGGGAATGACAGCTGAGGCGTGGGATGGGAGCCTTGAGGGCTTGCATTGGCTGCATTAAGGACTTGCATATTTGCTGCACCTTGAGTCACTCAGCGCCGTGGCTGACAATCTGCATACGCTGCAGGCAGACATATCCACCGCGCGCAGTGAAACTGCACTGCCAAATACTGTCTTTCCACCACACTTGACCAACACCTTGGGGCACCTTTTTTGGGGGGGGTTTTTTTGACGTGCGACCAATCCACCCAAAAGACCTTCCACAAAGTCGGTGGCTGGATGAACTGTCAACCGTTACAGGGAGTCTTGAGTCACTCGACATATAAGTAACACCATATACTTATGGCCGATGCATCTTGGATAGTCTGGCATCAGGGATCGTCACTGGACGAGACAGGAAGGCACCAGAACGACGCGCAAAAAGGGGTCGGGGGGCTAGGGGGGTTGCCAGTACGAGCTTTCAGACCAGCACACTACGAGTATTTGGAACTCCGACCGAAAGGTGCAGGTGAAAAATGACATGTATTATTTATGGGTGGCGTGATCTCACCAAACAGGACGATCTAATTAACAAAGTTTGTTCTGGGGACGCGTATAATCGATCGGCAGAGAAAGTTGAACCCTCATACCTGGACTCGATAAGTTGGCAAGCCACCCTTCCATCCTGGTCGCTGAGGGCGGCGGTGGCGGCCTAGAGCGCCGGCTTCTAAAGCTGTACCCGTTGCTTCCAAAGTCTCTTGAGCCAATGCCGCCTTCTCCAGTTCCTGGCCGGCGATGTGGTGATCGCCCGCAACGGGGGCCTCCTGGTTGGCCTCGGCTTCCAGAAGGTCCTGCAAGCTGCCAAATTCCAACATATTGTTTTGGTGGAATGTGTCCTCCTCCGGTCGCTCAACTTCACCGTAAACCGCATCTTCACCCGGCTGCGTGTCGCCGGCATCGTCGTCTGGCGTGAGCTGGTGGTTGTCTAGCAGAGCCTCCTCGTCCTCGTCGGCCGCGGACCCGTTCTCTACGTACCACCCGTCTTCGTCATTGCTGCTGCTGCCATCCTCTTCTGGCAGCAGCCTCTCGAAGTCAGAAGTATGGTTGCTGCCACCACTGTCAACTTCTTGATCGTCTTGGTGGGTCGACAAAAACCCGTCACTCTCTCCGTCTATCTCCACTTCCTGGACGATCGCCTGCATCTTTAGTTCGCTCGGTGCAGGGAACACCAATTGAGGATTGGATATCGGATCATCTGGCTGTGGCTCGGCCATGTCGAGTGTGCTGACTGATCGCAATGGCGAGGGGGTTCGAACTGGGCGGGAGACGCATTTCTTTCGAATTAGTTCAAACAAATCCTCCTCTCGCTGACCGAAGGCGAACCGAGGGGGAAGCGGAGGAGGGGAATTGTTTCTTGGTGTCATGGACTGAGAAGAACCATGGTTTGTTTTGTCCTCCTGAAGAGGAGTTTTATGGACGGGTTCCCATTCTTCGTCTAACGCCCCGAGAGGCAAGTGGGTAGAGCTCGGTCTTGACATTTTGGACCCAAGTGGGTAATGATTCTCAAGAAAATTATCTTCTTCCCCTCCGCGACGGCTACAATAGAGAATATCACGATAGAGAGGGTCGTGATAGAGTGGCCCTCGATAGAAGGGATCGTGCGAGAGAGCATCCTGACGGAGAGGGGGAGATTAGCGGCGAGGTGGAAGTCTCTCCAGCTGAGCAGAACATACCTCTCGACCCATGGCTCGAACGGTATCTAGAAACTTGCTGATGACGACGGCTGGTATAGCTACGCCAAGAATTGTAAGCAAGCTGGTCGAGGGCATCGCCGCTCGCCAGTCGGCCAGGCCCACTACGATGCCCATCACACAGCCAAGGGCCATGCACGTTCTTTTGCCGTGAGGTTTGGACGACTGGCGCACTGCGAACCGAATCCCCTTATCTGCTACCACCCAGGCCACCACCGAGGCAACCATAAGCATGTTTACGAACTTGAACGCCACCCAGAACTCGTTCGTCATGGCTTCGAGTTGGGGTGTTAGACGGCGGGGAGGGAGAGGGCGCTGGGCGGGCTGGCGAGTCCCATAGGCGAGAATGTTCATCAGGCCGGCGGGAAATTCCCTCCCCAAGAATGATAAAGTCGGGTTATGCATTGTAGCACTTCTATTCTGGCAGTCGAGTGTTGGAGTGTGTGTTCTGGGAGGTCGTGTCTGTTGTGATGGAAGATGTGCTGCTCTGCTAAGCACGTAAGTTTGGGGGGGGGGGGAGGAGTTGACTTTCGGGGGAGCCGTGATTTTCTGGAATAGAAGGACGGCGGTTACCTAGAAAAGGCCCGCGATAGGCAACTTGAAACCGGGAAACTCGGTTTGACATACCGTCATACCGAGGAAGGCGCGATGGCTTGGGTATATTTGGATCATGGGAGGGAAAAGAAGGTTGGTGAAGCCGCGGCAGGCGCAAACGCCAACGCAAACGTCCGGGTGCTTCCACTATCAGATGTCATTTCGCAAGTCTAAATGCTGATGAAGTAAGGAACCCGTCTGTCAGATGCATGAGCCCAATGAAGCGACGGGAGGGTTATGTACATGGACGCCAACTGCCAACTGCGTCAGCAAACTGCCTCCACTCTCTTTGTACAACACAAGGCGAAGGAAAATTGCAGACGATAAGAGATAACAGCGACAATAACAAAGAGTCGCAAACAGATCTATCAACCGCCGCCCCCTGTTGACTTCTTGACCCAAGAACGATAAATCCCTAAGAGAAAGGAAAAAAAAAAGACAAGAACGCCAGTATATAATCCCAAGATGGTATGTATGTCTTCAACCCTTCATGATTTCGTATGTCTTCCAAATAACGAACCTCTCTTTTATTTATTATGCCAAGCAAAGTTCTTAAGCCCGTCCCATGTATCAGCGTTGGCGTAGATGTACGTCATGCTGCTGCGGAGACTGGGCTGGAGCTCGGCGGCGTGCCAGCGGAAGAGGTGCATGACCGACGCCCACGACACGCTGGCGAACAGCGGCCAGGCGAAGTAGCTAATGAGGGCGCTGCGGTGCGGCTCCGATACGCCGGGAAGACCGTGGCCGGGCTTGACGGCCAGGCGCGCCAGGGCCAGCATGACGCGCGCGAACACGTAGACTACAATCTGCTGGTTCACGCTCGAGATCTTGCCCGACCGCTTCCCCCGTTGCCCAAACACAATGTAACCGCCCAGCAGGCCGGCGACGAAGCTATCGTAGGGACCTGTGGTCGCAAAGAAAATGTTAGCTGTGTGTTCCTTGTTGTAATTGTCTCCGTCCGGCAGGGTGTTTCCGGATTGACTAAAGTCTTGCCTTCTTTCCCTGGCGTCGCGCCATAGTTTTTGAGCAGCATGCATGTCGCTTTGTATATGGTCGCAAACTTGGCCAGATTCCGGGCGTGTGTCTTTGTCGCGCGGAAGACGAGCCCTGCCTTTTCACGAAAGCTGGCGAGCAGGTCAGCCAAAAAGGTCGCAAGAGGCGCGGCGCGTGGGGCTTAAGGGCAAACATACGTTCCAGACCGAAAGAGCATAATCATCCTGTTTTTATGTATATCGACTATCAGATTTCCGTCATCGCTCGGGTACCTGGAGGGAGACGGGTGGCATACACGAGGGCATGCGGGAAGCGCACTTTCGTCCCGTAGACGGCGCCATTGCGGGCGGCCTTGACGACGGAGAGGATGTCGTGATACTTTGGGTCGAGGATGATGCGCTCGGCGACAGCCTACATGTCCAGAGTTGTTAGAGTGTGGTGTTTTCGCGCTGGCGCAATGGCTCAACAACGTACCTTGAGGCTCTCGAGACTGCTCGCCATGATGCCTCGGCAATGTGGGAATGGCCGCGCCGGGGTGGAAGGGACGACAATTCGGTGCGCTGGGCACTTGGCAAAGACAGTTCGCCGTTTCTACCTCATTGAGGGGGCCGGGCAGGTGTTATGGTTATCTCGTCGGATCCGAAAATGAAAACGATAAGAGGTGGTGGAGGGACATTCCAGCTCGAGAGTCGTCAGCGGAGTGAAGTCGCAGTTCGTTCCATTGTTGTGCCGCCCAGCATGTGCTAAATGACGGCACTTGTCGGCTCAATCTGGTGTGGTAGCGTGCGGAACTGCTGTGGCTGCTGGGTTCCCCGCAAAGCACGACAATGACGCAGGGGTTCGTGCAGTGGAGCTGTATTTTGCATGTGAAATTGGCGGCTCTTGAGGGTTAGGGTTTGGCAGGGACTGTTGACAAGTTGATACTTAGGTGCATTTTTGGGGATGCACTTGCAACTTAAACATCAGCATTGGGCGTGGTCCAGTGCGGGTGGCTCAGCGGTTAGTGTCTGCAGCAGCTTCAAGTCGAACGCAAACCTCTATGCGAGGTATAGAAGCGGTCCGTTTGCCGTTAGGCCCCGAGTTCGAATTACCGTGGGTGCTTCTGAACTCGGGTTTAGGTTTTGTCTTTTTTCCCCTCTTTTCTATTGGCATTCCATAACGGTGGTAAAGTTAAACCGATTCAGATGTTACTCAGTCGTTGCGGCTCTTCCAATCGTCCCAAAGCACCAGTAGGTCTAGGCACATATTGACAAAGTCCGAACTTGAGATTGTCATGATTGACCCAAACAGGAACACGAAGCTACCTTCAACAAATTACTACGTACACGTCCTATTATAAAACCGAAAAATATTAGATCCAAGATTATGCCTCTTCCAAGTTCCCATCAACCTTCTCAGCCGCGCCTCTGCTCAATCGTACCTTACACCCCTCCATACAGCACAGCACCAACCCGACCTTCTGCTTCTCCGCCCCCAGTGGCTGCCCTTTCTCCTCATCGACAACCTCAATCACCGGAAACGCCTGGCAAATAGCGATTAAAACATACGAAATCTCCACCAGCGCAAAGTCCTCGCCCAGGCACCGCCGCGGGCCCAGATTGAACGGGAAGTAAGCCGCCTGTTTTACGCGTGCTGCGTTAGGATCCGCGTCGTCCGACCACCGTTCTGGCCGAAACGCCGCTGCGTCAGGCCCAAAGATGCCCTTGCGCCGCGCCGTGACGTATTGCGAGATGACAGCCACCTCGCCCTTGCGCACGAGCACGGGGCTCTGGCCGTCGATGCCGCCGCCGACGGGCAGGATGGTGGTCTTGCGCGCCTCGCGGAGGTTGAGCGGAACGGGCGGGTAGAGGCGCAGGCTCTCCTTGATTACTTGGGCGAGATATGGCATACGGCGGATCTCGTCCTTGGTAGGGCGTCTCGCGTTGCCGATGACCGTCTTGATTTCGGCGCGGAGTTTGGTCAACACGTCTGGAGATCGGGCGAGGAGCCGGCTAATAGGGAGGGGGATTCGTCAGTTAAAAGTTGCTTAAAGAACTAACCACGCTGGAAGGCAGGTAGTAACTCACAAGGTCCATGAAAGACACGCCGCGGTGGTATCCCGCCCAGCGAGCAGCACGTTTAGGATCTGGTCGCGGATGGCCTTGTCATCAAACGTGCTCATAGACATCTGATCCACCAGACCATAACAGTCCTCCTTTTCTAGCTGGCTTTTGGGACTTCTGGTCTCGCGGACATAGTCGTCAATGAACTGGTGGATGTTCGCACAAGCCTCTCTGAAAGGTTTGGGTTGGTACAGGGAATGAAATGGAGCCATGCGGAACCGCCGCGCGAGACCCTCTTGCGCGACCTCGAAGCTGTCGGCAAATGCCTTGTTGCGGCGAGATTCGACTGTAGCTGTTTTCTGACGCAGCGAATAAGTCGACTTCCCAAGCAAGAGCGCCGACGCCGTGTCCAGTGTGAACTCGAAGAACAGTGGCTGCAGATCTACGACACCATCTACCTCGGGCAGTCTGGCGAGCAGATTGTCCACGTGCTCGTGGAACTGGTGCATGGTCTGGTACTGGCCGCGCACGAGCTGCTTGCGCAGCATGCCGCGCGAGTGCTTCCAGGCGGCGCCCTCCTGCGTGAAGATGCCGGCGCCGAGCAGCGGGCCGAACACGGAGGCGCGCGGCCCAAAGCTATAGTCTGAAAAATTGGACGACAGGATCGCCTCGACATTCTCGGGCGCGATGCTGTGATACGACCGCGGACCGGCCAGGAAGAACTGCGACAGCATGTTGGTCGGGTAGTCGTCCACAAAGCTATTGATTTCCTCCATGAGGTTGCCACGGGCGTCGGCATCCCAGATCTGCTTGAGCCGATCGATTCCCAGTGGCCATCGGTTGGGGATCGAAGGAGGTGGCTTGCACCCATGCTTCAATCCATACAACATGTCTCTCTACAACAAAAGATCATCGTCAGAATGCATAGGTTCAGACCGTGAAGCACAGGGGAGTATAAACTCACACGATAGTTGACATATTTCTTGATCGAGTGGTACGCAGCCCATAATATAAGTGCCAAGACAGCGATAGTTGTCCAGAGCTCTCGCGTGTTCCCACTGAGAAGTTCACGGCCATACGCGGCAAGGGAGGTGGCCGGTGTCATGGTGGATAGAGTCAATAGAACAGACAAGAGGAAGAGGCAAGTAGAATAAGTATCCTGAGACGAAGTGCCAATAAACAAGAAAACCGAGGAGGATAGGGTCCCGTCGTCGCTCAAATCTCGCCGGCTCGTGACGATGAAGTATGAGATTCAGATAATCCCCCCAACCCTCCTCACCAGCTCGTGATACATAGCGGCCTTTATATTCGATAAAGACGTCTTTTTACCTCTCCTTCTGTTTGTCCTTCAACGACCGCTTCTGGAATTCTGCTTGCCAGTGATGGCTTTGCTTGCTCAAGGTGGGGCTTGACTTGATGGCCACCTCGTGCCATGGTCCCGGCCTATCGACATGGCTGACTACCTAGATGCCAGCGGAACCTATTTTGAAGTTTGCGAGATGTCAATTGCCAATTGTGGCTTGGTGTTTGGTGGTGATGGTGGTGGTCAGGCCTTGTCGTTGACAGTTACGTAGGTATTAAAGAGTACTAGCGTATAGCGGTTTCCCTGGTGGTGATAGGGGCGAGGTGGTGGGCTGCCATAGCCTCGAAGGATTGTGAATCCCAAATTTGGTTGGTCGGCTGAATCCCTGACCGTAGCACAACGCGCGAGGCGGCTCACACCTCAACAAGTTCGGTGCCGGCCTTGGGAGCTGTTTCCCGAGTAAACTGGAACTTGTTCAAGTTCCCCCGCAGAATTAAACTTTGAACTTTTCTGAGACGCGACTGCCTTGTTCATATTCCCCGCTTCGCCGTCGTTCTTTCGCCCACGGGCACAGGCCACAGGACGAATTGGCCGATACGCCAAGCGTATCGCTCCGCTCGGGGAGGTCGCCAGTTTGAATCCTACCCTCGCCGCTAGCAAAAATCCTTACGAGGGTGTTTCGTAGCCGGTTAACCCTCCTTGCAAAAGGGGGGGGGGGCATTTTTTGCCATTTCGCGTAGTGAATGGAGCCTTATTGCGATTGCTTTTATTGGTTACACAAGTGATATGAGTGAGCGTCAACGCTAAAGCTATTGGCAGTCATTTGGGTTGGCAGTTCAAAGTTGCCATCCCTGCCCGGTTTCAAGGTCGCGACCCGGGTTAGATAGTAGATCTTCGAATGCGGTCCCACCCAGATTCTCAACTCTGAGAAAATCGCCCCTAGCCTCAGCACGAGCCCTAGCTTTGGTCAATCTCTGTGTGACCCGACCCAATTCAAAGGTTTGCAAGTAGTGTTTGTGGAACTAGAGGCGGCACAGCTGCGGCATTCTTAACCGTCAGATCATTCATACTAGTACTATTTGGCTACGCGCGCGTCTGATAACTTTAAGAGCCCGCCCCTGCTATGCCGCGTTTTCTCGAAATAGTCCGAGAAGATCCGATGCTTGAAAGATACTCTAGGGGCCTAAAACAAACATTATCTGCTCAACATTCTATATCATGCTTTGCGCAACGGCGGCCGTGCAACCAACCCGGTGAGGCTCATTGTTTACCACACCACAAATAGCCGCGCTGGCCACTTTCGAGGCCACGAATACAGCTTGTAGATTCTTACAGGACCTAACTTTGTCAATACCTTGCTTGTACAACCTGAAAGTGGCGACGCTGAGATAGCTTCACAATTTTCATACCTACACGAGTGTCGCATGGCCTTTGATATCTTTTCATTATGATATTGTAGCCCCTTCCCCATACACATGACAAACCATAACTTCACATTATCATGCTATTCCGGAACACCAGCAACCAACAGGCAGACTCCCATCAGCCACCCGATATGGATTCTATGAGAGAGCTCCCTCAACAGCTAGTCGACTCATCATCATCCAGTACAGGGATGAGCAGCTCATCGAGAGCTAGCACAGTCTCCGCAGATGAAGAAAAACAGAAGCCCACTGACACCATCCCGGGGGAGAAATGGAAGCCAACCAGAGCATTCTATGTTGCCTTCACGGCTCTGTTCGTCATCACCCTCGCAGCGTCTCTCACGTCCACCTCGCTCAGCATTGCTCTTCCGGTACGTAATTCAGCGTTTTATGCCAAATGCGTTGCCGTTGCTCAGGACTTGCTGACAACTCCCATAGACTATCGCCAAGAAACTCACCCTCACAAACGTCGAAGCCTTCTGGCTGGGAACATCCACAGCCATAACTTCCACCGTGATCCAGCCAGGCTGCGCGCCGCTTGCCGATGCCGTGGGCCGCAAAGCCGCCCTCTCGACAGCCGTGGCATTCCTGACCATTGGCTCGCTGCTGGGCACCCTGGCGACGAACGGCTTTGTTCTGATGGTGGTGGCACGTTGCATCCAGGGTTTGGGCATCGGCGCCGTGACAGCCGTCACGGAGATCATCGTCACCGAAGTCGTCCCGCTGCGCCTGCGCGGCAAATGGCTTGCCTTGATCAGCGTGGCGTGGGCCGCGGGCACTGTTTCGGGGCCCCTGCAGGGCGGGTTGCTTGCTGAGGCTACGGATTGGAGCTGGGTATGTCTCCCTGCCTACCTTCCTATCTCATGTCCTCAACCGCGATGACAAATAGTTGGAAGTGTACTGACCTTGCATCAACAGAGATTGATCTTTGCGCTCATCATCCCCATCTGTATCCTTGGGCTAATTCTCTGCATCTTCACGCTGGAGCTTCCACGACGCCCTGCTTCTGCCGAAGGCGGCCAGACAAAAGCCGCCCGGCAGGGACTGGCGGAGATGGACTGGATTGGGTTCGCGCTCTTCACGGCATCCATCGTCGCCATCCTCGTCCCTGTCACCCAGGCTCGCGTCGTCTACCCCTGGAGTGACTACCGCACTGTGGTGCCTCTGAGTCTTGGCTGTGCGGGCATTGTGCTCTTTTCGCTCTACGAGATCTTCGTCGCATCGAACCCGATGTTGCCTTTCGCGGGTATCTTCACAGACCGATCTTGCGTCGCCACCTTTGCCGGCACCGCCTTGCATGGCCTAGTCCTCTGGTGCCTCTTGTACTACGTGCCGCTCTACTACGAAGCGGTCCAAGGGTTTACGCCCATCCAGGCTGGCGTCGCCATGTTGCCAGAGACGGCGTCGCTGGTCCCGGCGTCCGTGGTCACTGGCTTGCTGATTACGTGGACAGGCGCCTATAGGTGGGCTATCTGGGGTGGCTGGGCCATCACGACAGCGGGAATGGGCTGTCTTGCCTTCTTCCTTAGTGTCGGCACGCCGACGGCGCAGTGGGTGGGCCTGAACCTCGTCGTGGGCTTGGGCACCGGGATGCTGTTCGGGGCCATGGGATTTGCCGTGCAGGCGTCCGTGTCGAGCGACCACCTCGCCGTGGCCGTCACGCTGTTCTCTTTCTTTCGCTCGCTTGGCGCGGCCGTCGGAGTCGCGGTCGGGGGCGCCATCTTTCAGAACGAGTTGGAGGCTCGCCTGCTGCCTGCGAGGATCATTCTGGGAGGAGTCGCAGGGTCGGAGGGGAGTAATAGCCTGACGCTGATATCAGGCCTACAAAACATGCCAGACAGCCCTCAAAAGTCGGTGCTCGTCACAGCGATCGCGGAATCGCTGCAGAAGGTCTGGGTCGCCATGTGTATCACGAGTGGGGTTGCACTTGTGTTGTGTCTGTGCATCAGGCACTTCTCTCTGGACGTCGACCTCGTTGGCGAGGCATCCAATAGGCGGTCCCAGAAGGAAGAGGAGGAAGCGATAATATAATGTGCTGGCGGGTTCCACAATAAGGGCCCGGGCCGAAATAAGGAAGGGCGCCCCAATATCAAAATAACAGTTGCCATATGTGTACCACAGGTGGGCTAGTGTTGTGCCTATCGGTACTCTCTCTCGACGTGGCTATTGGCTCTACAAATTGGCGAGGGAACCAATAGGGGGCCCCAGAAGGAAACAAAGCGATGAGCATTGAGCGATATGCTAATGTCGATCGCCATGTGTAACACCAGCGGAGCCGCGCCGGTGTCTGCCCGTGCGCATTCGATAGACCGTGGCTTTTTTTCGCGACGTGTCCAAGAAGAGGGAGGAAGGAGGAGGAGGAAAAGAAAGGTGGAATCTCATGATATCTCATTCGCCATGCAGTGTAGTAATGATTATGAGCGGGCTGATGCTCTGCATGTCCATTTTGCATTCTCTCCATCGTTGGCGAGATACCCAATCGGGAACTCCCAATGGGAGGACCTGCGTGAAATGATGATGATACCAGTGAGGTATCTATAATGTACAAAGTAAGGAGCTTTAAAAGTCTTGCCATGACAAGGTGGTTCGGCCGAACTCGTGGATCAAAATTCTCTTGAAGTCAGCCCGTTCATTGGTGCCCTCAAACCAGGCTACCACAAGTGTGTCTCATAGCTCAAACTTTTCAAGAAGGAAGGCATCTCCCATTTTTCGTGTCACCCATGTCACTTGCGGACATCGTTCGGACGAAGGAAGTGAACTAAATGCAGAGATATTATTCAGCTAGGTGATTATATGAAATTGCGGTGTGCGAGATTCAACTGGAAGGATTTCATGACGCAATCTTGCAAAGATGGAATACGCACCGAATGGTGTACATACGCGAATGTGGTGGTTGACGGATCGGGAAGTCGAGCATGAAGAGCGTCGCTGCTCAGCCTTCTTCGGCGCAACCTGTTTCTGCACGCCAAACGAATTAGGCACTGCACTGCAATTTTACGCTCCGCAAAGGATGGCAATTGAGCTTGACTTCCAGGCAGATGGCATGGCGTTGTTTTGCTTGTTACTGAAGTATCGAAACGGGACTTCGAGATGCTAGGACCTTTGACTAATATTCTAGGTTCTTTTCCCCAAGGGGAGTTTGCGCGTCTGGGATCAAGGCCGAAAATCCACGAGCCACCCCGGCATACGCCTCATTTCCTCACTCACCAGTCGACTGCTTGTGGTGAGGAAGGTGCATTCGGTCGAATACGGACCAACAGACCAAAAAACATTGAGCGTGGAGTACAGCAGCACACAGCTGTATTGTTTTGTGCAATTCGAAGCTGAAACCAATAGCTTCCAGGGACAACTTCCTTACTAATATTTCTCGGCACTTCGCGTTTATGAATCCCTGCCGCGACCCCGAATCTGGCGCAGTATCTTTGAGTCACCTTGGCCCCTGCAGCAACCTTGCAAGTCACTGCCAACAGGCAGTAGTCGGTGCAACAAACCTCCAGCCGCCGGCACTCTGTAACCTCCGACAACCGACAACTCCTGAGCACTGGCTTGTATTAATGTCGTATATAGCTTGCTGTTTTTGAATAAATAGACAGAACAACCTCAAGTCTTTGTCATTATGTATCTCCATTCTCTACCACTTCTATTAACTACCTTGTTAATTGCGCTACTCATTCCATCCGCCATTTTCACGTTCACCAGTAGCAGGAACACTGTCGCCATGTCTTCCACCACAATTACCCTCGCCGAAGCCTTTAAGAGCAGGCGATCCATCCGCGTCATCACCGACGACGTCAAGGTCGTGGACTCGAGGATCCAAGAGATCATCCACGACGCAGTTCTCCACACCCCCAGCCCTTTCAATGCCCAAGAAGGCAGAGTTGTGTTGCTTCTCAAGGACGAGCACAAGAAATACTGGTATGGGCTCGTGCTCGGAAGAAGTGTGTTGCTGTCAGTTGCTGACAGCTGTCTTGAAGGGATCTCGCCAAGGAAGTTGTCAAGGGCCTCGTGCCCGCGCAGTTCTTTGAGCGCGCATACGAGCCTCGTATCAAGATGTACCGTGCAGGCTATGGGACAGCCCTGTTCTTCACCGACCCCGCCCCCCTGAAGGCATTTGAGGCGAAATGGCCCACCCTCGTTGACGAATTTCCCAAGTGTAAGTCACCTTGAATTGTTAGCACCATATCGCACAGCACATCTAATCGAATAAAAACAACAGGGGCAGAGCACGCCAGCGGAATGCTACAGTATGCCGGTAAGTAGCAGCTCTTTCTATGACATATAATTGACGGGACGATATACTGACTCATTAAAGTCTGGACCACGCTCTCCGCAGAGGGCCTCGGTTGTAGCCTCCAGCACTACGACTACCCAGCCTTGGATGCCCGAGTTTCCGAGGAATGGAACGTTCCTGCTACCTGGAAAGTTAAATCACAGTTGGTGTTCGGGAACCCGGCAGAAACACCCCCGGAAAAGATATTTGAGCCAGTCGAAAACCACAGGCTTTTTGTTCATGGTGCATAATTCAAGAGGGAGGGGAACCAAGATGTTTCGGGCAGGAGGATGATCCCCCTATGGGTGTCAATTTAAGCTGTCGTACAATAGACTACAATATTTGTACATTGTAGAAGAAAAGGGCAACAATTCCAATTTACTTATTTGTGATTCTCCGTGAGAGATGTGAATTTACGATTGAGGTGTTTGCGGCGGTGCGTGAAGATCTCAAGCATGAGCCGCCAATCATGACGAACCTGCGTCTTGTGCCCTGAATGGATAGACTGTAGACTACCTACCCCGCTATTCTTTCTAGGGCTTTCCGTGCCACACTCTGGTACAACAGCTGCTGTCATTTCATCGCATGTCATCCTTTCTTCCCCTGGCGACCTAGTACTCATGCTTGCAAACAGAAACAGGGGTGGAAAAGCACCATCCTAGCCAGCGATGGAAGTCAACGATGCTATCCTGTTTCTCAACCGCTACGGCGAGCACCTTGTCTCCACCTCGTCAGATTCAGAACGAGAGGGGAAGCCGCGACTCGGCTTCCAGAGCCCTCACACCTGCCGCCATTGCGACTCAGCGATAGTTGATCTCACCGTCAAGAAAGCGTCCTTTACTTGCATGTCATGCTTTTGGAATGGACTTGGCGAGACCACAATCGATGGCCAGTATATCTGCTCAAAATGCGGACATCCTTTCGACCCCGATGTCGCTGCTCTGGTCGAGGCCCGGTACATTGTGCGCTTGGATCACCACCTGTCCGGTGCTATCGATGCCGCTTTGACTGGCTGTGAGCTCTATCGCTGGATTATTGGAGCGTTGGCGCGAACACTCTCTGCATCCGAAGCCAAGAAGGCGATACACACGACGACAGCCGCATGCTGCCGCTTTGAATTGTCTGCCCTCTCGATTCATGATCCTGACGGCGCTGACGGGAATTGTCTCCTTTCTTGCGACTTCGTTTGTATCGGCAACTCGAAACCTTCTGACGACTTGAGCTCCACGGCGGGAAATGAGCTTCCGGCCCGGAGAACCCACATCTCTCACATTCCGGCCTGGACGACTGCCTCTGACCCTGTGGCATCCCAGCACATTGCAGCTAGGCCATACCAACAAGATGTTCAGTCCAAGAGATCTATCAAATTTGCTCAAGACTGCTTGCAGGCTTGCTTGGACTCCCACATCTGGTGCAGGACGGATCAAATCTCACATCTTCTCTTGAATCGCAAAGCCGAAACGAAGCTCCCAAGCGAGAGAGTGGACAGAGTCCATATCCCCACTCGAATGGTCACAATTATGGGCCACGGGTCCGATTGTATAGGCATCAGACTGGTAGAGTCCAGCGATGGCAATGAGGGGCTGATGGCGCATATCTCTGCGGCAGGCTTTATGGCGCTCTCGTATTGCTGGGGCGGTGATCAGCCAGTCAAGCTCACCAGAGACACCTACTCTACACTGAAAGGAGGCCTCAAGCTGTCAAATCTGCCTCAGACTCTCCAAGACGCGGTTTGGGTGGCGGATGCCATGGGGTTCCGGCATCTTTGGATTGACTGCCTTTGCATCCTCCAAGACGATGACAATGATAAAGCACTCGAGGTCTCGCGTATGGCAAGCTACTACGGCAGGGCTACGCTCACGCTGTGTGCTGCCTCGGCACCGCGGTGCACTGATGGCTTCCTTGACCGGAGAGAAGACTCTCCTTTTGCCACCGGCCCTGTCCGACTTCAGCTGCGGTCCAAAGAAAGCAGAGAAAATGCGGGTGCTCTGTATTTGGTCGAAGAAGCCGATGCCCCGGTCGAGCCCACAGCTTCGAGAGGATGGACTCTGCAGGAATCTTTACTCTCTCGGAGAATCCTTATATTTGGGCGCAGGCAACTTTACTGGTCTTGTGTGAATTCGTTTGCGGGCTGCGGTGGGAGCAAGGTAACACTGACGGATCGGATTGTCCCTGGCGCGCAGTCGCTACTGGTAGACGGGATTTATCCAGTTGGGTCCTTGATCGACAACCCAACTTCTAACCAATGGCAAGTGATCATCAAGGAGTATACAAGACGGAGTCTTGGGTGGGCGGCCGACAAGTTGCTCGCCGTCTCTGCTCTCGCCGCCCACATGGTTGCCATGAGTCAGAAACGGGGGGAAGAGCCTTTGTATGCCGCAGGCCTACTTGTGAACCAACGCGAGCCTTCAACCTGGTTGCGGCAATTGTTGTGGCACCCGGAAGCACCGGACTTGACCAGGAGGGCTTCTGACTATCGGGCTCCGTCCTGGTCGTGGGCAAGCGTCGATGGGCCCCTCCAGATTCGCTCATGGAGGGCAAACTTGACGACCTACGCAACTGTTGAATCTTCTTCAGTACAAGTATCAGTGCCTACGGCTCTATACGGAAGTGTTGCTGGTGGCCACATTGTCCTAGCAGCGAGAACCCGGCTCATAGGAGAGGTAGTTGGAACCCCACAGACACACTGTAGAGTTATATGGGCTTCGGAAGGCAAGGGTTCCGAAGTCGACATTCACACGGACTACGGCCCGTGGGGTGCATTCAAGGGAGCTGACGACCATTGGGCTTTGGTATTGCTGGCCGACTCTCCACAGGACAGAATCGCAATTGAGGCGGAACTGGCAGTCTCGAACAATCTTCCGGGTGGCCGATTTTTGCTGGTTGGGATGCTGTCACTGGACATTGGGTCTCTGGCTGGCGTGGAGGGCATTATTGTCGAGCCTCTTGCGGTCGGTAGCTCTGGAGAGCTCCATATCCGCCGCGGGAGTTTTCAGCTGCGAGGGGGCCGCCAAGTCGAGGGCCGTTCGTCGAGCATTCACAGGTTCTTTGTTGGGGCCGAGAACAAAACCATTCACGTCGTGTAGGGAGACAAAGTAAAGTCCTCCTTGGCTGCTCTCCTCTTTGATGGACTGGCTTTTCGCCTTCTCTTATTGGCGATTACTGCTTGGGCGCCTCCCACTTTCACTGTCCGGTACGGGCATTTCGGAGTTCAGACCGTCTAGGCGGGGTTGTGTCTCTTCATCTTTTTCAGCCACCACTTAGAGCTGCGATGTTCCTCTCAGCAGAACACCTAGCTTCCACCAAATGTGCTTCTCGACACTGCAGTTTAGACTTGTAGTGAACTCCTATGCAAAGCCAACAGTACATCTGAACCCCGCACGCTGCTCTGACTTTACAGTTCATCAGTCTCGATTACCTTTGGCAGCTGCAGCTATACGGCCAAAGTGAAAGGAACGACACGATGAACCTGGGCGATTTGAGCTTTCCGTCACAAAATCCACCGGTCAAATTTGATGACGTTCGGTACCTGGTGCGGTTCCGCCTAACAACTCACTAATACATTTGCATACAGAAGTAGTAATACTACGCTTCACGATACTACCTAAGTATTTTCTGAATTCACAGCAAGCATATGGGCTATTTGGGTCCATGGTAAAGTTAAAACACGTCCTTAATTTCATTAGTTATATATTGAAATCAAATTGATGTTTTAGAGATCTCGGCTTCTTTATAGCGGCCATGGTTATTGGCATCGTTTGTCTCAAGTCAAGGAGTCATGTATCGGCAGCTTCGAACTCGATTAAAAGCCGCCGAATCCTGAAGAGGGGGACGACCAAAAGCTTCCGCTTCCGGACTCTGACCCAGAATAATCCGAGCAAGTGCAGGATGGCAATTCATAGTGGCAGCCGCAGGACCAGCAGCCACCAGCGCTGCCACGCAGATTAGCCTTCTGGCAGGCCCCAAAATGAGACCTTTGATTGCACTTTAGACAAGTGCGTTCGCCGCACGAGGGACAGCGGTCAGAAATCATGCGTCTCGCCTGGGCTGCCAAGAACAGCTGGCAGTCGGCCACATGGCAGAAGATGCGATCCTCGGGGGCGACCTTGCTCATGCGAATCTTGAGGCGGTAGTAGTTGAACTCGCCCGGGTTGCACACCTGGCCGATCCAGGCCAGCGGCATGACCTGGTTCGCGCAGCACCTGGCCTCCTGAAACTCGGCCGTGTTGCCGCCGCCGGCAGCCGCCAGCGCGATTCTCTTCACGCAATCCCAGCACGTGGTGTGCCCGCAGAAGTTGCCGGTGAAGGTCTTGTAGTCAGGGTGCAGCCTGCGGTGGCAGCGGCAGCAGCCCTCGTCGGGTCCCGGCGTCGGCTGCGTGCTTGGGTCGGTCGAGATGCCGCTGGAACTTGAGCTCGGCGGCGTGCTCAAACTCGACGACGATGTCGACGAGGACGGCGACCCGACGTAAATTGGCGCCGCGTTCTGCAGCGGGTCCCACGTAAAGGGACTCGGCCTTGGTGCGGGACTTGTCGGTGTTCCCGATGCAAAGGTGCTCGGCCGCGGTGCTGGACCTGGCGGTGTCGTAGTCTGCGGCGGGTTCCTCGATAAGAAGGGGTTCGGCTTTGGGGTGTTCGCCAACGTACGGGGGCTCACCGGGGCGACTTCGTTTTCTGTCGTCGT
The DNA here is from genome assembly GCA_033439775.1 of Podospora didyma. Lineage (NCBI taxonomy): Eukaryota > Fungi > Ascomycota > Sordariomycetes > Sordariales > Podosporaceae > Podospora > Podospora didyma. The sequence goes on from JAULSW010000008.1 coordinate 2,461,156, forward strand.
CCGTGGTTGGTTCGCCGACGTAAGAAAGGGGTTCCCGGGTGCGAACAGGTTTTCTGCCACTGGTGCGGGACCTGCCGGTGTTAAGAAGGGGTTCGCTGCCGCCGGGACAGGTCCTGCCGGCGCCGTATTTGGCGGTGGGTTCCCCGCCAAGAAGGGGTTTGGCGCCGTGGTCCTACCCTCGGCCCTAGGAGGGGATGGTTCATTCCTGAAGGCTGTTTTTTGTATTGGCGGCTTCCTATACATGCCGCCCCCTCGCGCCGGCGCATTGGAGAAGATGCCACCTCGGTTCGCGTACCCGCCGCCCTGGCCCGTGAAGTTGAGGGGGCTGCCAAGGCCTCCTGTTGTTGGTGTCGGTGCGGCATTGCCTTGCTCCTCGGTTGCCCACGGGCTAGGTCTTGGTTTACCCCAGTTGGCAAAGCCAGCGAACATTCGTCCATTGGGACCGTGTAATGGCGGTTTATTGTTAGTGGAGTTGGCGCCAGACATGTTTTTTTTGTTAGTCTTTTTTCTTCCTTTTTCTTTTATTTGTCTAGGTTAAGGGGTTTAATTACCTTATGTACTACTTGATAACTGTCCCCCGCAATTTGTTTCAGAACAAACTGCCCTTGACCCCAGTCTCTCTTTGAAGATGTGGGAAGTTTTGGTGAGCAGGCAGGCAAATGTTTCAAACTTCGTGAACCTGTGTTAAAAGAAGCGAGTTTCGTTAGTAGGTGAGACGATGGGGACTTGTTTTTATACTTGGCTGGACAGAGGGGGGTAAGTTGCTCTCTAGGGTAGGGGGAATGAAGGGACAACAAAGAACTGTTCTGATGTAAGGCTATCCGGTGACCAGAATAGCATTGTTGTTGATAGGCTGGCGTTGCTGTGCTGGGTGATGAGTTCTTTATTCTCCGAGCGTGAAGGGCCTATAGGGAAGCGACAATGGGACTAGTACTACCTAGTCGAGGTAATTAGGCAATAGGAAACTACCTACATACTGCATCATACTCCCCTTTGTAAACTCAAATATGTAGTTGTTCTTAATAGCATCCTGTAAATAAATTCTCTTCCTCGCCCTTCCCCCCCGGTCTTTGCGACCTGCGATTGCTATTTCTCTTGATCCTTAGGTAGCCAGGCTCCATGCTGTCCCCGCCTTCCTTACACAACCACTCGTCTAGTGGGAGTTCATCTCCTAAATGTGATCATGACGCTCGTCTTACAAATTCTTCTCGAGCGGCTTCCTTACGCTCAAATGATCTGAAAAGCCCTGCTGCAATCACCGGCCCGCCACACGTCCCGCCACAAAACCAGCTGCCAGTTGACCAAGGCTGGTGGGAGAACTGGTGGGAGGACTGGTGGTGGTTCTGAGAGTTCTGGGCGTCGGTTGCCAGCGTCATCTGCTGCGGCCTCCTCACCTTCTATCTAATGAGCATAGCAATTGGGCTTAGGGGCCGTCAACGCAGAAAGATGGGCCGTCATGTTAGACAAACCCATATTTTAGATGAGAAAAAACCGTTCCCTATGCAGACTGCGGACCTCGTTGTCAGAGACTTCGTATAAGCCGTCAAAGTAGCACTCCCCTACCGCAACATGCTTGTTTCCATGCGCGCGGAGCACATAGAACGCCCCATGTCCTTTGACGAGACCTATCTTATCCCCAGCCCTTGCATCTGCTGGAACAAAACCAAGTCGACCCTTCTCAGTTCGACAGAACCGCCTGTTGACTGCCCATCTTCGAAGTGGCTCTCCAACTTCCCCGACATCATCCGACGTCCAGCAGCTCTTGTATGGTGATGTCAAATACGGCCGATCTGTGATCTCCTGCAGATAACCACCCACGGCGTACTTGAAACTGGGAGAGTGTTGGAAGTGCCTAACGATAGAGGAACCGTCCGAATGTTCCCGGAACGAATAGCCCTTGCAAATACAGAAAACTCTTTGAAGCTTATCTGCAAGCGGTCGTGACCGCACTCAGCCACAAGGCTCAAACACTCATCGAACCACTCGCTGACCTCTCTCCGCGTTGCGGCCTCAGACACATACTCGGCGCGCAGCCTGGATCTGGAAAACTCCCCTGGCGCTGGAGCATTAGTGAGCCAACCACATCGATGACCGAGCCCTCAACCTCCAGTACGCTTTGGCCAGTTTGGGTTGTATGTATATTGCCAACAGGATTGCCGTCAAAGCCCAGCAATAGTCGGCTCGTACGATCATTGCTGCGAATGAAACCGAAGAACGAGTTATAAGTGCTCAACGGCTCAGGCCTGTCCTTGACCTTCCAGTCAGGAACCCATGATGGCACTCCCCCGGCATCCGAGTCCTCTTCGGGCCCGGACGCGTACGCCAAGACTCGGGTCGTCTTATTGTGGATGAGATCCCAAGTGGCAAAGTTGACGAACTCGCGATATTTGACGAATGCGGAGTTCTCACCAGGGTTTCCGTACGTCGGATTCAGCCCACAGTCTGCGCTCCAGTCGTAGGCGAGACCTAGAACGGCTGTGATGTAATCAGTGATGTTAGATGCATCTGTGTATCGTGTTCTCAGCAAAACATGGAACGGGGAACACGGTGGCCACTTCCCTGACCTGTTCTCATCGATGAATCGGATGGTCCGAATCGCCTGTTGGACCCGGCTGCTCTGCGGCACTTTGCCCACATGCAGCCCCACGTTCAGATCCAACAGAAACCTCGCGAATCCATCTTCAGTGTCCCAAGAAAAAGTATGAGAACCACAAACAACAGTGAGAGCATGTGGCTGAGCCAGCACCGCTTCCTGGAGGATCCATTTCCTCGTGACCAGCCCCTTGTCAGCAGAGAAAGAAATTTGTGCGGTGTCCCCAACTCTTTTGACTTCTTCCATTGCAAGTAGTCTTCAATGAAGCTCTCTCCCTCTCGCGAGCACTCGCCCAACCAAACGAACACCTCAGATCCACGAGAAGATATCTCGCATTCTTTTCACCACAGCCTCTTTCTCCGCTAGGTCTCCTTGGTTGATACAAAGACCGTCAATCCAAATGTACTCCGCCCTCTCAGGGTCCCGAAGGCGCCGCAGAAATTGGTATGCACTTTGGGTTATCTGGAAACTGGCGCCGTCGCAGTCGACGGATGCGAAGCCTGGTACCTCGCTCCAGGAATACGATACGGCCTTATAGGGTGTGCTGGGATTTTCGATCGTCTTGAGATTCCGCAACGAGCGCCGGAGAGGCGCGTCTGGCTGGGCTGGATACGGGAGCAGAAGTCTTGTTTCGTCGTCGCCAAGTGGAGGATACTGGTATTGCGGCTTTGATATGGCGGCTTCCATCGGGCTATCTGTGGATGAGAAGGTGCGCTGTCTTGCCAACGAGGGCCCCGAATTGTGCGCCTCCCCTCGAAATACGCGGATGTTTCGTTTGGCCCTCACGGTGGAGGCGGGGCTGACCCATGTCGTAGGTAGTAGGTGACTGAGGTGTAGTCTGGCGCAGAAGCGAAGCTCGTTCAGGCCGTAGCATGCAACGGTGGTCCGGCTCATCCACCTCCCGCCGAGGAGACATTGGATTATGTCAAGTGGATGTATCCGAAGCTGTGATGATGGAAAACGGGACGAGAATGTGGGACATGCTGAACGCTGACGCGATAACCCGGTCCCCGCTAACGCCGCCCCCTTTCAGACACCACCCCTTTCCTCCTTTGGGCTGTCCCCCCAAATGCCACTGAACCACAGGTTTCACAGAACAGACCTCAGGCCACCATGCCGAGTCAACATCTCGCTGGGTTCTCCTTTATACTGAAGTTTGCTGCCGTGGTATGGGGGATCATGCGGTGTTAGAAGTCGGGGTTGTAGAGGAGACTGGTCGTTATGTTTATGGATTTGAGCTTAGCTCTGCCGTGGCTCCCAGACGAATGACGAGGCAAGATTGATAACGCTCTAGCGGTGTCAATTTTGACGTTTCCGTAATCGATAATCGTAGAAGAGTAGTAAATCTTTTATTTTATTTATCTCCAGATCACATGGCAGAGTATCCATACACGACTCATCTTCAAGCCTGGTATGCTGATTGCGTAAGCGGATTCCGTGACACTTCGTCATATTCACTCACAAGGAGCCGGTTGCAACCCTTTAGTTTAAGAGCCAACTCTATAAACATCTAGGATAACTCTCCCTGACGAGGGAGATCGGCCAACGGGTTGAAGTACGGGGACAGATTGGGTTGTTTTGGTTTCAGCTCATCGCGAACATATGAACCTTTACTCTTCTGTTTTCATATTCTCCCTAGTTGCTCCTGCTTGTGGTTCTAGATTATGCCCTTCCTTTGCTCTCATCGTATGTCATTGTTCATGCTGGCGTTAAGTTGTACCTTGATTACTTGCATGAACCTACATACAAGAACCATCTCCTTCTGCGTAAGGGCCAGGATGAAAATGACCTAACAAGAACAATAACAAAGAGCCCCAAAAGCCCAGAAAGCCACTACACTCACAGGCTCATCACATGATCGTCTGCTTGCCCATCCAACAACCCAACCCAACTACCATTACCTACTCAGGAGTGCGTCAACCTGCCACCCCGGTACAAGGAACAACACCACAATTCCAATCACCCCCACACCACAAACCGCTCACTTGAGGATCGACTCACTTAGTAGTAGTCGCTCCCACACTAGCCGGATTCATCGCCGGCGTCGGAACGCGCTCCTGCTCGACACTATCCCGATATCTCTGGGCATCATCGGCACCATCGCCAGCCAACAAAGAAGCATAGCCTGCAGGATCACTCTTGTTCCTTCCAGGGCCCGACATCCACTTCTTGGCGATGGGCACGGCAAGCGGGTTGCCGGGGGGGCGGACGGACTCGCCGCAGTGGGGGCAAGCGGGCGGGACGCGGTCCCAGTCCAGGCAGCGGAGGGTGCGCTGGGCGATGGTGCGCAGAGGGAAGTAGGCGTGGATGAAGCTGCGGCCCCATGAGTTAGATACCTAACTGAAACTGCTCACAAGGAGGAGAAAGAGAAGGGTTTAAGCTTACAAGGCGAGGAGCAGAGGGATCGTGGTATACGTCGCGACCATGGACGCCCTGGCGCCGAATTGATAACGGCAGTGGTTGCCATACATGAACTCGTGCTCGCAGTCCCCTATTGTGATCCATGTGAAGAATAGGACGATGAAGAAGGAAACGGCGAGGATGATGTCGAACAGGAAGCCAATCAAGGGATGAATGGCGGGGTGCTTGGGGCTTTCGTCGGGGCCGGCTGAGGACGGGATGGAAGCAGTTTCGGGGTCGTTGTCTGCGTCGTGGTGGGGACCGCCATGATGATGATGATGGCGCCCCTTAGTAGGCTTCCGGGACGACCTGTGGAGGTTGTAGGCGAGGACGGCGGACCAGGCGGCGGATACGCTCAGCGGAACCAGACCGACTGCGGGCACTCGCCTGTGCGTTACGATGCTGGAGATGATGCACAGGGGAATAGCGGGCAGCAAGGCCGAGGCCGCGATGATGCGCAAATTCTTGTCGCTGACCATGTTTCCGGTTTTGTGTTTTCTGTCGTCGTTTTGGGAACGAGCGTATGTTTTTTGGTGTTCTTAACGAGAGAGAGGGTTGATGATGGAGAAGAGCTGATAACGTTGCAAGGTTGTGTTTTTGGCGACTCGGATGGTCTTCAGTTATTATTATTGATAATTATGCCCCCCCTGATGACACCTTGCGGCCCGGCCCCCAGTCCCTTCAAGACGCGCGTTCACTTGCGTGTGTATGTGTGCGACTGGGCCCCCTACTAAGAAATCCAGAACCAACAGACAAAAGGAGTGGATGCATCCATCCTGCGCTTGGCGACGCCCACTAAATACCAACCACCACCACTCGTCATTTAGACGAACCTGCGCACAGGCAATGGTTTTCATGCTATGAATAATCCAGATGAGTACCCATGATAAGAGGGGTCCGGATTTATCTTTTTTGAAGAGTCGGTCAACCTGTCAGGGAGTCCGACCACGCAGCCAGCAGTCTTTCCCGCCCAACGTGATCGTCCCTACCTAACTAAATCGCCAGAAATGCTGTTGCCTAACTAGGTAAGCAGTACGCCTACGGGCTACCTGCTAATACGCCCTCCTTCCAACGGGATACGATGTGGTGCGGAGTGCGCTCGTGTTTTCCCCACAGCAGCCCCTGTACCACGGCGTTGGCTACCAATCCACTTCTGTTCCTTCCTTCCTTCTTTATAGCCAGTTTAACCCAAAAGTGACCTCCTGCCCAGCCTATCTCAGCTTCTTGAGGCGACAAACGCACAGTTCCGAAGGAGGAAATGGGAATTGTCTTTTGAGGTATTGTAATGACCTAATAAAGCTAGATGGGACTAGAGGGAGGGGAGCAGGCAGTCGGTGAAAATTAACGTGCGGGGGCTGGGGGGGGGCTAGTAATCTATTATTCTGTGTATAACCCAGATGGGTGGGTTAGTGAGGATGAGGTTGTTGTGCGGTGCAGTTTGGGGAAGGTTAGGGGTAATGTTGTTGTTGTGAGGTACCTATTAGTTGCGGAGGAATGTGGTTGGTATTAGTTTGGGGTGGAGTTGCAATGATACTGATGGGGTTGCGCCGTGAGTGACATTTCTTTTCTTTTGTTTGAGCTTAAGTTTCTCGGAGAGCTGTTGCTGATTTGTGGGCGGCAAAAGATCGTATTCAACGCCACTCCTGTGTGGCGGCGTTTAAACGGATTCCATAATTAAGGTAATTAGACATTAGGAAGCTGCCCGAGAGGCTCGTCGAAGCAGTCAGAGGCGTAGAGCTAAGCTCTTAGCCGTTGAAGAGTCTCTAACCTGCGTCTCCGGACTTTAGAATGGCATTAATCACGGGATCAGGGAGTGCGCTTCTGGAATCAAAACCAGTCCCCGAACACGGTGATTGATGACTTTGATGGGATGGCAACCTGGGCAGGCAGTCCAATCACAGCTTTGCTCGCACGTTTGAGGACGGTAGCTGTTGTGACTCGTTGCTTCCCACACACACTGCGATTGGTCACAAACCAAATAGTGAGCTCCAACGAAGCAGCAAGTTAAGTGTTTGAGTGGTTTCGAATTGTTTTACACCCAATAATAAAGCTATGGCATATATACATGAAATTATTCATCCCACCCCCCTTGAAATTTTTCCATTTTAAACAGTACCTATCTCTATATTTCTATTCCCACTGGTTGTTGAACACCTTGCCGTCAACGTAGTGGACCATAGACTTGACACACTGGAGCTGCTTCTGGCCCTGACCGAAGAGCATACCGCGGATCATGACGTCTCGGTAGTTCTCGCCGGGGGAGACTTTGCCGAGGACGTAGGGGCGGCGGGTCTCGACGCGGTCGGGGACGGGGATGGACCGACCGACGATGGCCTCCATGCCCTGCCAGGCAAAGGTGACGGCCTCCTTGGCGCCACCGGGGATCCCGGCGTCGTCGAGCATGAACATCTTGCAGTTGGGCAGCTGCTCCTTCATGTAGTCGGTGATGTTGGGGTTGCAGGCGCCGCCGCCGCACATAAACACCTCGTCGACCTCGTCCGCGGCACCGTTGGGGGCGTAGCGTCTCCAGTGGTCAACAATCGCCTGGGCGGTGATGCGGGTGACGGTGGCGACGACATCGTCGGGGGACATGCCGAGCGCCTCGCCTTGCTTGATCAGGTCGTCGGCGAGAGTGTCGCGGAAGACCTCACGGCCCGTGGTCTTTGGGGGCGACCAGCTGAAGTAGGGAACCTTGCTGAGGAAGGCGTCGACGAGGTCCTGGTTGACCTTGCCGCGCTTGCCCATGGCTCCGTCGCGGTCGTACTCGTGCTCGCCGTGGGTGTAGTGGCGGACGGTGGCGTCGATCAAGGCGTTGCCCGGGCCCGTGTCGAAGTCGTAGGCCTGGTCGGCACCCTCCGGGGGGATGAAGCAGACGTTGGCGATGCCGCCGATGTTCTGACATGCTCGGAGCTTCTTGGGGTGGTGGAGGAGGAGGGCGTCGAAAAAGGCAATCAGGGGCGCACCCTGGCGGCCGGCAGCCTGGTCAGAGATGCGGAAGTCGGTGACGGTGGTGACACCGGTGCGCGAGGCGATGATGCAGCCCTCCGCCATGGTCAGGGCAGACTTGGGGTGGCCCTCGTCGGGCATGGACGCAAGCCAAATGGTCTGGCCGTGAGAGCCGATGGCGTCGATGGACTTGATGTCGACATTGTTCTCCTTGCAAAACTCGAGCGCAGCGTCGGCAAACGCCTCGCCAAGAGCGACGTTCACCTCGGACAGCTCAGAAGGGCTGGTGGTGTCGTGCTTGATCATGCGGAGGACCTTGGCCTTGAGCTCCTGGTTGAGCGGCATCTCACCATGCTTGAGAAGCGAGAAGTGCATGGGAGACTCAGGCGTGTCCTGGCGGAAGTGGCAGAGCGCGCAGTCGATCCCGTCCTGAATCCCATGTTAGTTACGCGTTGTTATTTGACATGGTAAAAGGGGGCCAGTGCACACCATCGACGTGCCGCTGTTCATACCCAGCACGGTAAGCCGAAGAGGTTGGCTAGACATTTTGGCGGCGTGTATGATGCAAGCTGATATGAAAAAGTATGAAAGATTTTGACTGGGTATCTCGAAGAGAAGTGAGGATTGAGAGATGTTGAATTAGGTGATTATGAGGAGTTGAATGTTTGTCTGTGCGACCGCGGGGCCCTCAATCGACCTTATATCACAAACAACCGGAGCACCCACAGTCTCTGGAGAACCCAATGCAAGGCAAAGGGGGGTGGGTGCAAGAGAGAAGCCACAGAGGGACGGCAATGCGGCTTCCAAGTTGAATGCGATGCGTGTCGGGGGGGAACGGACAAACCAAGTTGCCACCGTTTGCCCGTGCAACAACCAGGATGGGCTATCCTGGATCCGAACATGGCATCGAGGAGGTCACACGCACCAGAACAAATGTCAAGATTTTAAAAAAATAAAAAAATAAAAAAAAAGCAAACTGGGCCTAGGTCCGAGTCGTCTGCATCTCAGTGTAAAACTGGACGGTTGCGCGGTTACGCGGTCGACGGAGAAGAGGCTACACGCTTACACGGTGGATGGATAAGCGGCTACACGCTTACACGGTTGCGCGGGACTAAAACCCCTGAAGGGTGTGGAACCTGAAGACCTCTTGAAGGTGGGCAAATTTCGCCTAACCAATCACACGCGACCTCCGCGTCTCCGACAGTGTGGCAGACTCCAGCGTGCCGGAAGCAAATCTGGAGTTGCCCCTGTCCATTCTGGAGACGTTCTCCAGCTGGACGAGCTTTTGGGACTGGAGAAGGCGGGGTATGGGGAATTTGTCAGAGGCAGCTTGTCGCGACCTGGGGAAGGCGCAGGCGGGGCATGTTTCTATGGGGAAAAGTCTCCAAAGCCTTTTTTTTTTTTGGCATGTTCATCCAATAGTCTTGACATTGGTATCCGGGGGCGACGCGGAAGACTCATGTCAAGTATGCTACTTAGGTAGTATATATATCGATCTGTTGCCCCGGATTTCACCATGAAACTCTTTTTTTTGGTATCCCCCCATCCCACAAGATTCCGCGGATTTCTTTTCTAGGCTGCTGGCTTGAGCCAACGACATTAGCAGCAGTAGAGTCAGAAGTCCACTTGTGGGACACCACCACCACCACCACCACCACCACCACAACAACAACAACAACAACAACAACAACAACACCGCAAACATGGGCTTCACCACCATGTGGAAGCGGCTGTCGCCCAAGAAGCTCAACCTGGTCATTCAGATGTTCTCGCTGATCAGCATCTTCTTCGAAGGCTACGATCAGGGTGTGATGGGGGGTGTAAACGACTCGCCCCTATACGTCGTCGAGGTCGGAATCGGCAACGCCAACGGCAAGGTGACCGACACCCTCCACCAAGGCGGCATCGTCTCCATCTACTACCTCGGCTGCATCTTTGGCTGCTTCGCGGGCGGTTGGCTCGCTGATCGCATTGGACGTATCAATGGGTGAGAGTTTTTTTTCGCCCGGGCCCCATAGCAACCAAGACAAGCCAATCTGGCTATTCATTCATTCCCCTTATTACCCATCCATTACTGACAAAACAAATTTCGACACAAAAGTCTCTTCATCGGAACAATCTTTGCTCTCATCGGTGGTGCCCTGCAGGCGGCTACTCGGTCTTCCGACTTCATCCTGGTCGCGCGAGTCATCACTGGCATCGGTACCGGTGCGCTAACCGGCATCACCCCTGTGTTCATCTCTGAGACCTCGACGGCCGATCACCGCGGCGGATACCTCGGATATGTCTTCATCGCCAACTATCTAGGCATCGCGGTTGCCTACTGGCTCTCGTTCGGTCTCTCCTTCATCAACAACGGGCGCTCGGAGATCAGGTGGCGTTTCCTGCTGGCCTTCCAGTGTGTGCCCGCTCTTCTGCTCCTGATCGGCATCAAGTGCCTGCCCGACTCGCCCCGCTACCTTGCGACGGCCGGCCGTCTCGATGAAGCCCGCGAGGTTCTCTACCACGTCCGTGGCCGCGACGATGCCGACGTCGACCGCGAGTTCCAGGAGATTGCTGCCTTTTCTAAGAACGCCCAGAAGTCTTCCCCCATCCAATTCGCCAAGATTCTCTGCGGTTTCTCGGGAGCGCCTGGAAAGCACCTTGGTCGCCGTGCCTGGCTCTGCATGTGGCTCCAGATCATGGCCTCGTGGACCGGCATCACGGCCGTGACCGCCTACTCGCCCGTTCTCCTCTCCGCAGCCGGCTACTCACCCCTGACCCAGAACGGTCTCGCCGGCGGTCTCTCTACGACCGGTATTCTGGGCACCATCATCTCGGCGCAGATCGTCGACCGTTTGGGCCGTAGAAAGTGCTTGATGGGCGGTTCCTTGGGCTTGTTCATTGTCAACCTGATCGCCGCGTCCGTCTACGAGGCCTCGCGCCACATCCCGGCCAAGGCCAGCCAGTTCGCGCCCGCCGCCGTCACCATGTTGTTCCTCTTCAACCTCATCTACGCCGCGACCTGGGGTACCGTGGCCTTTTTGATCCCCACCGAGATCTGGCCGAGCGACATGCGTGCCCAGGGGAACGGTTTTGGGATTACTGGTTGGGCCATCGGTGTCGGCTGGACCGTGCTCGTGAACCCCATCATGTTTGCCCACTTGGAGAACCGCACCTACTTTCTCTTTGCGGCACTCAACCTCTTGTGGATTCCCATCGTCTACCTCTGTACGTTGCACTTCCCCCAGACATCATCTCATCCAGAGGTTTCTTATGTGTGTGTATGTGTGTGTGTGTGTGTGTGTGTGTGTGTGTGTGTGTGTGTGTGTGTGTGTGTGTGTGTGTGTATGTGTGCGTAGATGCTAATATCGTATTTACCACAGTCTACCCCGAAACAGCTGGCCGCTCGCTCGAGTCCATCGACGCTTTGTTCGCGACCGACTCCCCTTTCAACTGGGCCATGGAGAAGCACTACCGCGCACACGGCAACGACCTCGTCGACAGCACCACCGCAGGAGGGCGCATTTCCCCCAGCTTAGACCAAGAGAAGGGCACCACTGAAAGCAAGAACGAGCACAACCACCACTCTTAGATCTAGGTGATCATGTGCATATATATATCAGATGCATACCTGACTGTTTGAACATGAAAGAAGGGGAAGGATCATTGGAGGAGGCACATGCTACCAGCTGCTTCCCCCGCAACGAATGCAGCACACGCACATATGCACTGTGCGATTTGAATCTATAGGATTAATTGTATACTTGTATTTTACTTGTATTAGGCAGTCATTGGGTAGGGAGTTTACAAACCTTCATAGATACCTAAGGGGTCACATCAGATACCATGTAACCTTTATCAAGTTCCCGTGTTTAACTAGCAAAAAACAAACACAAAGCTATACTTCCTTCCCGCTGCTCTAACCGTAAGGCCCAGTGGTGTATGCTGGGTGATAATTGTAAACGCCTCCAGGCAGATACGCCTGTGAAATGTCGGCGGGCCATGTCCACTCCTGAAGTAGTTCGTCAGGAAGTTGAAACTGCGGTGACAAGTCGTCCATTCCGCCGCCCCCTTGACCGTTTCCTCCTGCCACCGACACTCCTTGGCTTCCCTCTTCGCTGTGCTCGTCGACCGGAAAAACAACACCGCCGCCTCCACCACTACCAGATCTAGCGATGGGCGGCACGACATGATCCCCGTTGTGTGTCTCCAGCCGCCTTTTGAACCACTCGTCAAATTTTACTACCATATCACGCAGCCGCTGCTGACCTTGGCCAGCATTGCGGCTTATTAGAAAAGCTTCCATGTTCTGCAGCAGGTCGGCCATTTCGAGCAACAATGTGCGCACGTGCTGATAGGAAGAGTCCGACAGCGGCCCTTGCATCGCCGACCACAAGAGGGCTCCTATGCTAGCGATGTGGTATATCAGAGGCGTGCTGATGGCCCTCCAGAACGGCAGCGGCACCTCCCGGAAGGTGGACAGAACCTGCTGGGCCACCTCGCACTTCTTGTAGATGTCTTGACTCTCACCTTCCAGCGTGTAGAGCATCATGCGGAGCAAGGCCATAGTCGCTTGTATGTTGGCCGATTGGAATCCGTAGATATCGGTGTCTGGATCTCCGGTGGCCTCGCGCACGGGGTGTTTGAACCGATACGGGAGCTGCTCGTATTCCGTCATGACCTTGGTCAGAATCTTTTCGCTTTTGAAGCCGCCACGGTTCGACTGGGTCTGGGTGTCATCCTTGAGTAGGTCGTACACCGACTCCTGCGTCCGTAGCTTGGCTACAAAATGCTCCAGGTAGCGATACAGATCTGTTGTGAAATTCCATCCGATGATCCAGGGCGGCGGCGGCGGATCGGTCTGGTCGTCTCGGGAGGAGGAATTTGGATCTGCATTGAAGATGTAGTCGCCCTCAGGATACAGCACTTTTGCGTGTCCTTCCTGGAAGTGAATGCACCCATCCCACACGATGGATGAATATACATCCAGCGTGTATATGGACCAATACTGGAAGGGGGGATGCGGTCAGTAATGAATGGCGGCGCTCTTGCTAATCAGGTCATACCAATCGTCTCCTCTCTTCTCGCTCGACACGAGTAAGGTCCCGGGGCCAGGACTGCTCGTCATGGCCGTTTTGAATAGCCACCATGGCGAAGTAGTTGCCGATGTATTTCTGCATGGCATCGATTTTGCCCTCTTGGATGCTAGCGATGGCTAAGAGGCCGCAGGCGCGCAGAAACTCGAAGTCGTCGCGCGTCTTGCCGCACGGCTGCAGCAGGTCACTGGGCAACGTCTCTTGGGCGGCGGCGCAGAAGGTCTCAGCGTGAATTGCCAGCAAATCTGCCATCTGAGTCTGATTCCTCTTGGAGGAGATGACGGCGCCATCTCTTACTCTGGCCGACACAAGAGCGCAGGCGGCCATAACGGAGCAGAAGAAGCCGGGCGAGTGCGTATGCTCAAGACTGGCGAGCCTTTGCTGCGTATGTAGCCGATCGAAAAAGGGGAATCTGGTGCGCGCGGTTACGTTAGTGGGCAACTCGGTGCTCCAGGGGGTTATAAATGCACGTCGTAATGACGATCCAAAATCGCCATGGGAGTTGGCGGCTGGTGGTTTTTAGCTGCGGCATACATTGGATAGACCGTCTCGTGGTACACGTCGAGAAGCCTGCAAACCAGGGGCGCCGATGCCATCGCGAAGGCCTTCCATGCCTGGCTGAGGGGTTGATCTAATGGTAACTGGGCCGGTCTGCCTGACCCCAACTCGTCCGAACTGCGTCGAGCCGGGATGCTCGACGACAGGCAGCAGGTGCCAGCATCGCTCGCTGCCTGATGCGCTCCAACAATGCTGCTGGAACTCGCTCCTCCTGATGCCACTACCCGCCCTACGCCTGGGTGCGGCTGGAGGAGGGTTTGGTGGTGAGGCGACACGTCCGTCGCGTCTCGGAGCTTCTGCTGCTGCCCTTTGCCTCTCTTGATCGGCCTGCGGTAAGTGCAAGGCAGGTCAAAATCAGCGCATGTCTCGCATCGATTCGGATCCGTGCCGCTCTCCCGGCATCGAATTCGTCGCTGGTGGCAATGGTCGCCTGATTGAGGGATGTTTCAGCATCTTCTCTCCTCATTTCTCTCTCTCTTTCCCTGCAGTTTGCTAGGATCCCTCTTCGAGTCTGGGCTTACATGCGGTAGAGACACGCAGTTTTCGGCGCGGCCTGCTTCTGCTGCTGTCGGACATCTGGAGCTGAGAGCGATCGTGAGTGGGAGAGGGTGGTGGCCCACAAGACATTGTGCAGACTTTCCAACTGGTTCCATGCCCAGGAGAGATGTATCCCTGTTCCCTTTACGTGCGGGGTGGCACTAGTACGTATGAGGCTCCACGACTAGCCTAGCCAGCACCCCACACAACGAGTCACGCCCTCTACAAATAGGGAAGGTTCGACCATGGAGTCGAGAAATTGATCGAAGTCGTCGATATTAATCGCTACGAAACGTCTTAACTCTCACCCAAAATATGCACACGCTATTCGGCCACTTTGACATCTATTTCGAGCCTGTGCCAGACGAGACAAGGAGCTGCAACACCTCTTCCATAGATTCCTTCCTCCTGCTTAGCTCCCATCGTCCCGTGGCCCGGACGCTCTTCCTGACAGACAGACAGACAGACAGACAGCTGCACCATCGATCCACCGTCGCCCCGACTGCTGGTAATCCGCAGTGCTATCGGATGCATTCTCCACCTGCCAGCAGCAGATCAAGATAACGGTAATATCAAAGATATGGAAGACGTCCAAGAACAGGGCGCGCTGTCGGACGGTTCGACATACCTGGGCCGTCTCGTCTATTTTTCGCCTGTGGCTGGACGACGGTGCTGGCCCTTCACACCCACTGGCATAGAAAATCTTTCTCGGCACAGAAGTAACTTATAAGCTTCTGCAAGCAGTATAAGCACTATGCGAGCAGCGCCTCGGTGATGGCGTCCTTATGGCTCTTGTCATCGATAGTTATTATCTGCCTTGATGGTGTTCGCGTCGTCCGGATACCCGGCTACAAACTGTGTTCTAATAATCCACAAACGCGTACGCACCGCTAATCAGTGCTACGCTGACTTCGGCATGTTGACGAGAAGTAGAACAGCAACCAAAAGGGATATGCTTAGACGACTGCCATGCCACGCCAATGGCCCCTAGGCTGCACCGGATGAAATTGTTCACAGCCGCGGCACTGGCACTGCTGCTCCCAGATGTTGACAATCAGGACCTCGCCCGTGGCCAGGGCGAAGAGGTCGCTCATGGTACCTAGGAATGAATCCCAAAACCGTCGCTAATCTACGTGGCTTGCTTTGGCGGAAGTTGCCCCGATGCCCGCGATGCACACCGAGACCCTTCCTCGGGCTGTTTTGGTCCCTGTCACT
The DNA here is from genome assembly GCA_033439775.1 of Podospora didyma. Taxonomy (NCBI): domain Eukaryota; kingdom Fungi; phylum Ascomycota; class Sordariomycetes; order Sordariales; family Podosporaceae; genus Podospora; species Podospora didyma. Next base: position 2,476,483 of record JAULSW010000008.1, read on the forward strand.
CGCTTTCCAGGGCTGTTTTGGTCCTTTTCGCTCGCTTTCGAGGCAACCTGAGTCGGGCCGAACGGTGCGCAGGACGAAGTCACCATGATAGCGAAGAATGCGTATGCCCTTGGAAAATCCCCTACAGCATTTGACCCCAATGCGTTCGTGAAGGTCGTCCAGAGCATCAAACCTAGTGCTTCACCGCCACGGCCAGTTTCCAGCAGCGAGACAGATGATGACTATCCATTCCAGCTTTGGCCCCCCACTCAGCCCTCCGAGGCGTCACCTGTCTGGGCTATTATTCATGACGGATGACGTGACCATTCTGGGAGTGATTTGGCGCCGGATTTTGACTCAGTTGCACACAATGGGGGTTTCCACACCGCCCGTTGTCTCTCGTTATCCATCTGCTAGCAAGCTACGCTAAGTCTAGATAGACAACGTGCGAACAGAGTAAAGAAATGCACTTAACCCGCTGATAATGTTTTTGCCCTTTCCTTACTAAGAACTAGGGGTTTTTTGCTGCTATTTTATAACTGCGGTTGTGCGATGTGTCAGCTGTTCCTGTCGCCGAAGCTTCCGGTAGCTAAAGCTAGTACGTAAACTCAGGCTACATATTATCTGACAGGGGATCCGAGACCGCGCGCTATCCTCGATCATTTCAAAAATAATCCCCCCCCACCCCACCTTGTCTCAATGATGGACATGGAATATGGCGGAATCCAACGTCATCCCAGCCTTTTTTTTCGGACGCATTGCAGAGGGCCCGTGAAGACCTACTTCCGATTGGACAGTCTCAGTGCTAAGCTTTGAGGCTCTTAAACGCATCCACCAAAGCCAATCGAGTCCTAGCCCAGTTGTTTTGGTTGATGTTTTCAGCTAACGTGGTCCGGAAGCAGTGTTGCGAACCGGCCGGTCCGAAATGCCATATACAGCCCAGTGAGTTTTACTCAATGGCTACCTAAAGCCTACCTAGGTACTTTTACCCACCCAGGTTTGGTGCTGACCACCGTTACATAATTAGGAAAACCCGTGATGGCCTCACCTGGCATCGATTTGGAACTTTCTGCTTACACAAAACACTCAGTCAGCGTCCGTGGAATTTATCACAATCACGCTGAGTGATGGTGCGTTTTGCAACGTAACTCGCCCATCACACTTCGTCATCCCTCGTCTTCTCTCGTCGCCGGAGGAGGGAGAAAGCCGAGGAGACAGAGGGTGTACCCGTCGTATCCGTGGAAGGATCCAAAATAGATGGTAACGTCGGCTGCTGCCGGCATAGAACTTGACCGTCGACACGCTTTGAACCTTGGCGGGTTGTCAATATGGAAGGATTACGGAGGCAAGCTAGTGTCCTTGGCTTCCGTCTGTGTCACAAGGACGATGAATGTACCCGGAGGAAGCAGTTTGTTGAAAAAGTATAAGAAGCCGGGTATGGAACGAGATTCTCGACCGGCATTTTGACATTCTCCATCTCATCACAGAACGAAGCATCGAGTAGACTCGGCACATTTGATAAACACAACACATCACAATTACCAACCAAGGAAACGACAATATGAACGCCCTTCTCTCTGGTGCCTTGATGGCCTTCTTCGCTGCCACCTCGATGGCGTCTCCCCTCGCGACCACCTCGACCACATCGATCAAGACATCGTCGACCGCGGCCGCTGGGGCTCCCACATTCACGCCGCTCACGCCAGCCGAGATCAAGAACCTGCAGACGGAACTGCTCCTCGCGGCCTCGTACAAGGACAAGGAGCAGGTGCTCTTCCCGCCCAACAACGGCGGCAGCGCCAACAACGTCTCGTTCCAGTTCGTCAACAACCCCGGCACGGCGCCCCAGGACGGCAGCGTCATCGTGGGCAGCGTCGACTCGATCCCGGGCCTGATCGGCACCCACGTGGCGGCCGCCATTGGCTTCGTCGGCCCCTGCGGACTTAACGTGCCGCACCTGCACCCGCGCGGCAACGAGTTCCTGACCGTGGTCAGCGGCTCGCTGATCGGCGCTTTTCTCCTCGAGGAGGACGGCCAGTTCGCCGGCGACATCCCCCAAGTCGCCATGACGCTGACCAACTTCACCGGCATGCTGTTCCCCCAGGGCCACATCCACTGGCAGTTCAACCCGACGTGCGAGCAGGCTGTTTTCGCGGCCGCCTTTGATAGCAACGATGAGGGCCGCTTCCAGGTCGCCCAAACCTTCTTCTCGTCCATGCCTGACAACGTGCTCACCTCGTCTCTGGGCAACCCCACTTTCTTGGGACCGACCCAGCTCGACCAGCTGCGCGGAATCATCCCCGAGGCCTTTGTCGTCATGGTGGACAGTTGTGCTCAGACCTGTGGCATTAAAACTGCCTAGATAAGTAGTTGGGAACTACTACCCTAGGTAGGGGCAGGGGGGTTCAGGCGGTAGGGTAGGTTCGTGGAAACGTTGGCATCCTCCTTTGCCCCAGAGGAAGGGGCTCATTGCCTAGGTATTAGACTTGTCGAAGGGAAGATTTTGTTTGTGTGGCATGTTGGGAAATGCACGTGGTATGGGTGATGGCCACGCTTTTGTTTCGCTTCATTATTATTTGCAGCATGCAATCTCAGCATGCTCCTTAACTCCTCAGTTACTAGATAGTACCTAGGTACATTCATTACTACTGATAATTGGTACATAATGTCACAAGCTAGTTCCAATCTGCATCATGAAAAGTCCCTAGACAGCCTAGGCCGGCATTACTACTAAGGCAGGTATGGTATCCTGTCACGGCCCGAAACCTCAATATCCAGGGGGGACAGGTTCAACTTAACGCGTGCATCTCGGCCAGAATAAGCGCTAATAGATTCTCCTAGACTCCCACATATCTTATATAACCGTAGAGATCGTAATTCCGTGCTCGGCTCTCGTAAGGATATCAATAACGTTAAGTGGTAACAGCGTAGCGCTCAAGAAAACGGCAAGTTTCATGGGTTGCATTGTTGGCCCGAGTGATCTGAGGCTGCCATTTACGGCTCCAAAAACCTCCAGTTTGGGAGGCTTCTGCTCTAAGATACGTCAGTCAAATGGAAATCCTCTTTGTCGGTGTTGGGGCCATGCAATGATGTGGCTATTTCTTCCACTCACTCACTCACTGACTCACACCGAGTCACTGACTCGCATACAACTCCACCCAACCAACACCAAGGTCCTCCCTGAAAGCACAGATTGTTTCCTCCACAAAACATGGAACATTGCAGCAGAGGTCGCGGTGGCAGAGTGGTCTAATGCGCAAGACTAGAAATCTTGTTCCTTCGGGAGCGTCGGTTCAAATCCGGCCCACGACTTGAGATTATCTTTTTTGTTGGCGGATTGTGATTGTCATGGTACAGCCTGGATGAAATTGAGAACGAGGCGAATGAAATGATTTTTAGAACTCTTGGGGAAATGTATATTGTGAGTGTTTTGGTAATGCGATGAGACCTGATGGAACTGAAAGTCTTCTTTTGAGTCACCAGCTCATTTTTTGGTTTCTTCTAGTCTTGAAGCAAGTACTTCATACAAAGTATACATGCACCATGATATTATCCACCTCTGCAGACTCGGAATCCAAATGGTTTTAGTTCCTAGAGACCGACCGCTCATACTCTGGAGCTATAACTCGCGATATTAGTCCAATGCCTATTATTATCAATTGGGTGTAAAAAAAAAAATTCCGCTTAGGCTGTCTTTATTCAGGGTCTTAATGTCACTAGTACCTACGCGCTACCTACCTACCTACCTGTATAGCTGACATTGTAACAACCCTTACACACAGGTAGGCTATGACGGGTAACACGAGGGTGTGGGTAGTCGTACTAAGTCAAAGGGGGTTGCATGTAGCTGAATAGATCACAATAGAAACCTTGATTGCCGTAATCACTATGAGATCCGAGCCCAAGGAAAGGCCTCTGTATATATAGACTGGCCTAACCAATCAGGGGTTGCCCCGTTCTACCAATGAGATTCTGTTCTGCATGCGTGCCTTAGGCATTGAGCATGGTTTGTGACAGACATCCCATTACCGAGATCTTTGTTCTTCAAACTCAACCCTCGTTCACACAACAATGTAATATACAGTCTCTTCTCCGAGACCACTGAGAGCTGGACTCGTGATAGGTGTCGCGGTACTCTTGGTGACACAGGTCGGATCGTCCTATATAACGGTAAAATAAGCTGTACACTCAGTCCTTTACGGCAATTGCAATTGCCGAAGGGCGAGTTGAAAGGCCCGGGAAACCTTTTAGATACAAGATAGATAATTGGTCGCAAACCAACTATGGTGACAAGAAAGTTGGTTGCGCAGAGTGATACGATCACACTGACGTGAGATAAGGAAAACGCATGCAATTAGGCAGTGGAACGCTCATTGGAGCCACTGTAGTGTAGTTGTCGGTATTATAATTTTGCGTACACGCGAAAATTAGAAATATCGCGATGCTGGGAGTCCGGGCTAGGCTGTACAAGACTCCGTTGGTTGCACTTGTTGCCAATGTGGAAGGTGGATGGGTGAGCGAGCGAACGAGCGGGATTGATAAAGAAAATTCTGCGGTCGTTTTGTCAACATTGCCTGGCCAGGTATTCCGGCGTTGTAGCTCAGTGGTAGTCCTCGAAACCTTCCGTGTGCCCGTTTCGGGGCCCGTTCCTGCAACGTGGCTCGGCGTGGGTTCGGGTGCAATGTCGTCACAATCTTTTTAAATTTTTTGGGGGGTGGTTTTCTAAAATGAAACTGCGCAATGCCTTCTCGTATTATTTTACGGTAGCCTAAGCATGAATTTTAAAGCAGTCAATAAATTCTTAGTACACAATGGGTAAAGAGAGCGATGTTGTATTCATTTCTCATTCACATTCCGATTCGCCCCTAGAAAACTTTAACTCAACGGGACACTAGCACGCAACTACAAGAGACGCTTCCATGCATTCTATCGTAGCGAGCAGCTCTACGCCACGGCCTCAAAAGAGAGTGATCGCAAGAGAAATTGCATCAAGAGAAGAAGAGAAGAAAGACAGCAACAAGGACACTCCTCGCTATGTTCTGTTTGCTTGCTTGGGTATTTCGGTATGCGATGATATATGGGTACAATCCTTGCCCTACTTATTCCTTTAGCTTGAGTGAACTTGAAGCAACTTGTTTACCGTAGTGGCACGTGGCTTTCTCCCCAAAAGCAACACTGCGTCAATTGAAGCGATTCTCCTAGCGACGTTTGTAGTCCAGTCCCTTCAGTCCTTTCGGTTCTGATGTGTCCGAATTGCCTAGGCATGTATCAAAGTGATTTGTGAATTTAAAGGGGGGGGTTTCGAGGTTAGTTGAGCGAGGGTCGGGATGTGAATTATCTGATCGCATCATGTTTCTGAGTGCGTGTATGTGGGCGACGGCGTTGCCGAACAAGATGCTGGATGTATTCAGATGTATTGTAACTGCGTCGTGGTTGGGAGCAGGGGGCTGGTTAATTCCATCGGTTGCCTGTGAAAGCCTGGAATACGAAAAGAGCGGGGAGTAAAAGCCCTCCAGGAAATTTCGCTGTGCCTTGGGTGAAACAACGAGAGGCTACCGCTGGCAGCTGGGCACCTGGCAGTCAAGTCTTGTCTGCCTATGGTGGCATTCGACCTGCACCAGATTGGGTCAGCAAAAAGTTGCAAACCACTCGCTTTAGGGAAGCGGCGGTTTGGTCAAGCACTGTGTCAGGGAAGGAAGGCATCATGGAAATATGATTGACCGCTTTTGGAAGTGGGGGCCTGCTTGGCAAATGGGCTGAGGCAGATCCCTTCCAGGTTGCCTGTGTGGTTTTAGCGTCAATGCTCAAGTTCTGAGGCAACCCATCGTCGGCTGGCATAAGGTCTTGGAGGGAACGGCAGGCAATCTACTTGCCTTATTTCCCCGCTCGCACATGAGGAGAGGGCGGGTGGTGCACTCTGCAAATGGGAAACTCTTTGGATATTTCCACCATCAATTGAACACACAAGATGTCACGTTGGCACGCCATTAGTTGCCAGGTGTCCCAAGTCAGCATCCAAGATGGGGTACCAAGATGCGGCTCTTGTGGCCTGACCCCTGCACTCGGCGAACTGATGGCGACCAACTCCACGACAACTTCTATCCCTCCCATTCCTGCTGACCCCCAACCTGGGCAACTGAGCCTGTGGTGGCCACCTTCGGTTCCATTCGCAACGCCGGCATCAAACACGCCATTCAACCAGATTGCGCCGGTGCCTCAAGACAGGGCAGCTGCGGACAAGTTGACGGCCGAAGAGTCGACGCCCGAAAACTCACCAGCACGGCCGTCGATATATGGTCAATCTGTCCGGGGAAACGAATTGCGACTACTATGTCTTCCTGCGGTGGATAGTTATGACGCCCCCCTTCACTTGCATCTAGAGGTGTACGATTTCAACGACTGCCCCGAGTACGAAACCGTGTCATACACATGGGCTGGAGAGGATGGCGACGGAGCACTTCGGCGGCCCGTGTACATCGGGGATCACTGGGACGTCCTTTTGCAGACCCAGAACTGTTGGGATATGCTCTGCTTCATGCGGCCCTGGCGTGGCACACGAATGCTCTGGGTCGACGCCATTTGTATTGACCAGGCCAACGATGTCGAGCGCAGCAGTCAGGTCGCAAACATGGGGAAGATCTACTCTGCGTGTACCAGTGTTGTTGTGTACCTCGGGCCCGACATTGCTGTGCCCATTCAGCACAGAAAGCACCCACGTCGACACCGCCTGCACGAGCTGGAAAGTGACGAGGTGGTACCCCATTTCGCTCAAAAGCCGAGCTGCGAAGTGAGCTTGGCCGGCATTCTCAAGAGAAGATATTTCTCCCGCGTGTGGGTTATCCAAGAGCTGCTTCTTTCGCAGCACATGGTGATGCGGGTGGGAGATGTCGATTTCTGGGCCGACGCTGCCATGTCGGCCCGTCTCTCTTCATGCCTCCCCGGATGGTCGTGGACAACAACCACCGCACCTTGGGTTCAGTTCGCGGCACAGGGTGCTGGCGTGATTGACGATATCTCGGCCCTTTTTTCTATGACCTTACACGCACAGGCGACGGATCCCCGCGATCGAATATTTGGCCTGCTAGGAATATTGCCTAAGGATTCCACGCAAAAGGACAGATTCCAACCCGATTACTCACTTTCTTGTCAAAACGTCTTCCTCGGGTTCTTCGCCTACTGCATCCTAACTGTGGGGATGCCGCAAATTCTGTGCCACCATGCATTTGCTCCGATTCTCTCGAAGTTGCCGTCATGGGTACCAGATTGGACACTGGAAAAGAGCTGGCGGGATATGTTCACGGTGCTAGTGAACCCGGACCCCCTGAAGATCGCAACCCACATCCAATCGCAGCCATATCATCACCCTCAAAGTCAGTCATTTGTAAGGAGGCTAAAAGGACCCGCAAATCAACTTATTCGAGACCACAGGCCGTGGAACCTTGGAGCGTACGTCGATCGGGACACCGGGGCCCTTCGGATCAATGCCACACAGTATTTGAGACTCTCTGGCAAAATCCAGCACGTTGGTCAATATAACACAGACCTTCGTATTTTCGCCATGGAAATGAAGTCACAGGGCGTCGGTTCAGTCGGAGTTCCACGCGAGGACGCTTTCCCGCATGTCGTCTACCTCGTCTCGAAAGATCCGCTATACCAGGTCGTTTGTCCAAAAAGCGAGTTGTTCATTGTCGACACCGGTCATAGACTCGAGGATATGCTGTATTTGGTTGTCAATCCCTCCGGTACTGATGGCCCGAGGGCTTATCGCCTTGTCGCAACCTGCGTAACTGTCTTCATTTCAGACCCCTCGATAGTCCGCGAGGAGCTCGAAAAAAGCCGCCTACACCGTGTGTATCCCGGGGTGCCCCGCCAAACTGGCCTGACTGATAAAGGCCGGAGTCTCGAACTTGCGCATCTGCAGTCTAGTCTTTTCGACATGCTAGCCTCGGGGTTCAAGTTCATGGATCTTTGGTGGATGAGCGAATGGACTAAGATGGCCGTCCAAAAGCTGTTTCCCGACGTATCGAATCGTTCATGTCGCGACTTGCTACCGACGTACGCTGCACTTTGGGATGGCTCCGACGAGCTTGAGAAACATTACCTCAGCTGTGTCAGCCCTGTGTATAAACCACGACTTGAGAGCGGATACATCGTGCTCACGTTCTCGGGCCTGAACATGGAGCCAATCTGTGCGCTCTACATGAGGGATTCTGTCATGAACTGGCCCAAGGCGTACCCCGATGATACGAGCGGATCGTGGGAGTACCGTATTGCTGAATATGATTGGACATCCGTCAGCGAGATTGACTCTCTCCCTACGTTCGAGAAACTAGTTTCGGTTGCGTCCCGGTCCGGGATCGACATGCGTTTCCCAGCAGCTGAACTACCGGTCGCTTTGAAACATGAAAGAGATGACCATTGGGGGGTGGGGATGACGAAGTTGATGCGGACTTTGAAGCACGTGGGCAAGGGGACCGGAGAGAGCACCTTATCCATGGTGACGCGGGCGCCGAGGGATGAGGACCACTTTATCGGCTGCGCTTCGCCAGGCTTCCCTGTTGAGCTGCGGGAGGATTTGGGTATCTTTGGAAGCACGTACATGATTAGCTTAGTGTAGCGCATAGGTGGCAGCTGCTGAACATGGCCAGGAACGATTGGAGGCTTTACAAAGCTGCCAGTGCCCAGTGATTTCATCCGAAGCATGGCGTCTGTGGGCTTGGTCAGCAACAGAAAGAGAAACTGAATTTCGACCATGGGTGCTAGTGCCCAAATAGAGGCCAAAACGTGCTGATTCGGTATTGTGTAATGGCGTGGGGAGTTTCTTCCATGTTGTGCTACACCCCGCAATGGTGAAATCTTGGGAACAATGACGAATTCCGCCGCTGCCGATTGACCAACATATTTGAAAGCAACGTCGCACAACCCTTTACAAAAGTTCGGGATATCGGTTTCGGAGTACCATGCTTTCCTCTAACACGAGAATCATGGGCGGTGGCGATAGGGAAACCCGCATTCGGTCGGTGGCCATCATTGGCGCCGGCGCGGCTGGCAAGTTCTTTTGTTTCGCGACGCCCGAGATATTGGTTTATTAACACCCAACAGGAGCCATGACGGCCGCCGCGTTCAAAGCCGAGAACTACTTTGAGCGCATCAAAGTGTTTGAGCGCAGATCGACAGCGGGTGGTACTTGGTAGGAGTTTCTTATTCAAGCATACTTGCGCCTTCCTACTGTTTCGACTGACGATGACCAAAAAACAAAGGATCTACGACCCTGACCCAGGAACGCCGCCACATGTACAACCTGGCAGCCTTCCAGGCGACATCGATCCACCGTTAGAGATTCCGGCAAGTCTCCCGCGAATCACGCCTCCAAGTCAGCAGGAGAGATATGTCCGGACACCGGTTTACAGCTCCTTAACGTGAGATGGCGTATTTGGATTTTGACAATTGACGAAAACTGACAAGGAATACAGAACAAACGTCCCTGATATTGTCATGAGCTTTTCCGACTTGCGATTTGCCTACGGCCCTTTCGCACCGCATCACGTCCCCCGGCAGTACATAGAGAACTACTTTTCACATCACAAGACCGACTCTTTTCTAGAGCTGAACACTACACTGGAGGACCTGTCGAGGATTCCGCCACAGATCCACGGCGAATCTGACCGGTGGAAGCTCACACTCCGGAAATACGACGCTGTCCGACATGTTGACGTCTGGTGGGAGGAAGAGTTTGATGCTGTTGTGCTGGGTAATGGGCATTACTCGATTCCATATGTAGGTTCTTGTGTTTTGGAAGGTAACTTCGATGGAAAACTGACGTGGCCAGGTCCCACACGTCCCCGGCCTGGCAGAGTACATCGCCAAGTTCCCGAGACGAGTCGTTCACTCCAAGGTCTACCGCTCGCCACTTGTCTGCTCCAACAAGAAGGTACTCACAATCGGCAACTCTGCCTCTGGCCACGACGTCACCCAAGAGCTCATCTCCGCGGCGCACCTCCCCGTGTACCAATCCCGACGGTCTGCCTCCCGCTGGGACGGCGACGAGCCACCCCCGGGCATCGTATGGAAACCCGTCATCAAGGAGTACCGCCTCGACGGGAGTATCGTGTTTGAGGACGGCACCATCTTGGACGATATCGATACTGTCATCTATTGCACTGGCTATCTTCCGTCATTTCCGTTCTGGAACACCAAGGCGAATGGGCGCCCGCTGTGGGACTATGCGGCTGGCAAGCTGATCAACGTGTACTGGCACACTTTCTTTCAGGACTTTCCGACGCTGGCAATCGTGGGCATGCCACGCGTTCTGACGTTCAGAGGGTTCGAGTACCAGGCCATCGCCTTGGCGCGGCTGTGGTCCAAGCGTAACGCGGCGCCCTTACCGCCGATCAAAGAGCAGAAGAAATGGGAGAGCGAGCGAGCCGAGGTCAGACGCAGAGAACGGCAAAAGTTTCACGACGTCCTCTGGGATACGGGCGAGACGTTCGAGTGGTTTGAGGGGTTCTTCAAGATTGCTGGGCTGGGCACCTTGAAGGGCAAGGGGAGAGTCCCGCCCGCCTTTGGGGAGGATCTGATTTGGGCCATTGAGCATTACAAGAAGTACCCCGAACCGGGGAAGAGACAACCGCGCATAGTGGAGGGCGAGGAGCCTGATGGCGAGTGGGTTGTGCTGCCGCAGCGCGTCAAGGACTCGCTTGCGTTTATTTGACATGGAGAAAATCATGAGAGGATTTTTCATTGCGAAGCTTTTCGGTTGAAATACATGGCGATTTATTATCGGAAGTGCACTCAGCTGCCAGCTTGCTGGAGACTTTGCGAAGGTTCTGTTGCGCGGTAAGGTGGATACTCTGGGCTGCTCCATGGAGTAGATCAGAGCAGGTTAGCCCACTACGTGGGCTAACCTGGTGACTGCTTCATGCAGTCTGCAGGGAGCACTCTAGAACAGAGATTTCACTGTTGCCCCGACTATACGAGCAGGGCACGTGGAGATAGGATTTTCCTTTGTATTAAATAGCTGCTCTGACGGGCATTTCCTATGGCGTAAGCCAAGTCATAGCGTGACAGGTTCTCTCAATTGTCAGAGAGACGCTGGGCACGTACAATTCTTTCTCTTGCGAAGGCCCATTATCACACGTTTGAAGGGTGACTGGCGATGTGTTTACATTTGAGCAATGCATCAAAGAGTTACCACCGTCTGGCGTGGAATTTGATCGTTGGCGTTTTGTCAGTGACCAGACCACCATGCAAGCCACCTCGGGCCCTTGCAGAGAGGCTTGCCGTTGGTGGTGCCTGTTGCGTGCCGGTGACAAGCTTGGCATTTGTGGGGAAAGGTCGGGCAGCGACGCCACGCGCAACCCTTTCCCACCGCCCATCTAATTTCCCTAGACGCCATCAAATGCACTGCGTCAGCTTCATCAAAACAAAAATGGCACTCCACTCCAAGCCTCGCCCATGCCGACGCGCCCGCGAGGAATGCCTCTATCTGCCTCGCCTTCCTCCCCCGGATATTCCATGAGCTAGACACCGACGAGACTTTGATGAAATATGGAGAACCGGACCAGAACGGCCGCAAGAACAATGGAGGAATGCCCGAGTGCGGTCTGGACTGTTTCTAGCGTCGGACTCTTGCTGCTGTGGTTAGGTTCGCGACAAGCGAGCAGCTGAAGTGCTAGTGTTACGGCGCTTTGCCCTTCTGGGCCGGGTGTCATTTGGCATTGCTTGGCAACGCCGCAAGGAAATTCATTAGCTCGGCGCAGCAGACGCCACTACCCCTGGCGGCTGCACGATCTATCGAAAAATAACCACCGCTCAGCTGCAGAAATGCCAGAATTATCGACCCAGCGCTCTGTTCAGAACTGGGTTACATCTGGCTCCTGGGGCGGCCCAGACCAGACTCCTGGAATCCCGGATGCGAGTCGAGGGTTTAAAATATGGCGGCGCCCCCATCGGACCACGGCCAGCTTGGTGCGCTCTTCTTCTGTCGATCTTGATCAGCACATCAGTCAAGCTCGTCAGCCACAGCCGCCTTGCAACAACGGCCCAAGCCTGCCTGTCTAACAATGGCTTCCATTCGTTCGTCCGGCCTCCGTGCTGCTTCCCTCCTTGGGCTTTTTGTTACCGCCCATGCCTTGCCTCACCAGTCGTCATCGCTGCTCCCCCGGGACCCGGCTTCTTTCACCGACTTGGGATGTGTTGTCGGCAGCGCCAACGGCCAGCGTACCCTGCATGCCAAAAGCTATGCCTCTGACGACATGACCATCGAGAGCTGTGCCACCTTCTGCATCAAGAACCAGTTCTTCGGCGTCGAGTACGGCCGCGAGTGCTACTGCGGAGACACCCAGTCTGCCGCAGCCGCCCCTGCCTCTGACTGCTCCTTCGCCTGCCCCGGCGACGCGACCGAGAAGTGTGGCGCCGGCGGCCGTCTCAGCTTGTACATGAACGAGCTCTACTGCCCGCCGGCCCCTGCTACCGTCCCTGGCGTTCCTTATCTCGGCTGCTTCGTCGACCAGGGCGCACGCGTCCTCCCCGAGAACCTCCTCGGCGCTGACGACATGACGGCGGCCAAGTGCGCTGCCAATTGTGCCAACTACAGCTACTTCGGTCTGGAGTACGGCCGCGAGTGCTGGTGCGGAAACTCGCCCCCCAAGCAAGTGGCTCCCGACGCCGAATGCTCCTTCACCTGCTCTGGCGACGAGACTGAGCTCTGCGGAGCTGGAGGACGCATCAACGTCTGGGGCGCGCCTGTCCAGTCGCCGACCAGGGTGGGCGACTTCACTTACCAGGGCTGCTTCACGGACAACCGCGACGCCCACTCTCTGCTTGGCAAGACCACGCGCAGCTCACAGATGACTCTGGAGATGTGCGCCGCCGACTGCAGCGCCTACGCGTGGTTCGGTGTCGAGTATGGCTCTCAATGCTACTGCGGCACCAGCCTCCAGCCGACGGCCGAGCAGCGCCCCCAGGCCGAGTGCTCCATGCGATGCTCGGGCAAGTACTCGGACGTCTGCGGTGACGCCGATCGCCTCAACGTCTTCACCACGGGCTCAACTGCGACGGGCAGCAACCTCGCCACCGTCGACGGCTTCTCCTACAAGTCTTGCTGGACCGACAGCACTGCCACCGGTGCGCGCTCGCTGGTCGGCCCTGATCTCCGCAGCGACTCCATGACCATCGAGACCTGTGCTGCCTTCTGCAAGGGCTCCGCCTTCTTTGGCCTCGAGTACCACCGCGAATGCTACTGCGGCAATGAGCTCGGCGGCCAGGCCGTCCCCGAGGCCGAGTGCGGCGAGCTCTGCTCCGGCAATAGCGCTCAGTGGTGTGGCGGAGGTGTCCGTCTCAGCGTCTACGAGGTCACCCCGGTCGTCGTTCCTCCCTCGAGCAGCGCTCCTCCCGCGAGCAGTGCTCCTCCGGCAAGCAGCGCTCCTCCGGCAAGCAGCGCTCCTCCGGCAAGCAGCGCTCCTCCGGCAAGCAGCGCTCCTCCGGCAAGCAGCGCTCCTCCGGCAAGCAGCGCTCCTCCGGCAAGCAGCGCTCCTCCGGCAAGCAGCGCTCCTCCGGCAAGCAGCGCTCCTCCGGCAAGCAGCGCTCCTCCCACGAGCAGCACGAGCACCTCCTCCGCCCCGTCGTCAACCATCACACCCCCGCCGGAGGAGGAGGAATGCGATGAAGAGGACCCGACCTCCAGCGCACCGCCGGCTGTGGTTACTTCAAGCATTTCGTAGAAGGTTATCCGAGCTGGGGAGACCGCGTGAAGTGTCGGTGTGACCTTTATATACCCGGATCAAAAAGGCAGGGAGTCTTGTCGCTCCACCTAATAATTAATTGGTATTTAATGCCCAAGCCAGTTTTGATCTTGTACATAATGAAAGATTCAAATGTCATAATTTCCCTGCCGATCATGACTTCGATATGTTTGTCTTGTGTCTTTACTCTGTCTGGGCTTTGGTTACTTTCGGATGATGAATATGTACCAAGCAAAAATGACGCGATGCTTTTGTTATTTATCATCAGATATGGAGGCAGAGTGCTATCCTCGCCCTGATCTCTACCCCTTAATTCAGTGAAGCCTGGTTTTTTTTTTTTTTTTTTTTTCTTTTCACCAAGCCAACCAGCACGACTACATATATACAAGCAGCGCCAAATCTGTAAAAAGACATTAAATTAGATATGAGAAGATGTTAGAAAAAGAAGGGAAAAGGAGGGGAAAAAGGAAAAAAAAAAAGGAGAAAAGAGAGCCACCCGACATTGTACTCGAAGGCCACGCAACGAGCAAGGTTGTAAATTCGGCCAGAAATAGGCACATGGTAGGTTCGAGGTCTCGATAGTGGCCACTGAGCTACAATGATGGACTACGGGTTGTTGTTACTAACCCGTGCCCGGAATTCGCTTTATCAACGTGCCCAGCCAGCCAGCCAGCTAGCCGACCAGGTTAACATTTGCGAGTCCGGCTGCCATTGCAACGCCGATAACAACCAAATGCCAATACGTATTGCGATATTTTATGCGCACGGGTGCCACCACAAAGTGAACAGCACGTACCATCGTCTGAATTCTCATTCTGCTATCTGCTAACAGCTTGCTTTCGACTGTGGCTTGTAGTTCCTAGATATCTCAGCGCACCGATATCACCGTTCGCAATTGGATGTCATAATTTCTCTCATTATGCCCACTTATATCCCGTTCATCCTATTTGCTCCCTTCATCGTCTCATGCACCATACTCCTCCTCTTGAAATTTTCATAGCTTGACTGCAGTGTGCAAAACGGGTTTATGTCACGACCTGTGCTGATTCTTACTGTCCTCGCTGCAACCGGGCAGATGGACTGTTGGTACAATTTTTGCCATTCTCTATATACTTATCCTATATTCTATTCTATTCTAGTTCTAAGTGGTGGGTTCTCTGGGTGTGATCCTCTGTCTGATACATGTCCTTTGCGCTTGCTACTCAACCAACCCTATCACACCAGGCCTCTGTGGTGCAGCGACGTGCAATATGACCCCATTAATCTGTCGTCGAGAGTCACGTCACGCCAGACCGGAGCCGCCCTGTCGGCGGATAGGTATATAGGTAGCTACTTATAGCCATTATGAGACGGGGGCAAGGTGTATGCGAGAATTGACGTATGGTTATTCCCTGACTTCGATGTTCTTCGCTTCGGCGGTCTTCTCAACCCACGTAGGGACAACTCGTTTCAGAAACCTCATAAACTTCCACAGCCCAACCGCATGCTCGACATTCCCGGCCTTGTCGACCACGCGTTCGGGGAACGCGATGCCCGCGCCGAAGAGGCCCGGGACCGGCTTTCCGGTCTCCTTATTGGTGAACTCGCCGGTCTCGTGATCGAACGTGAGACCGCGTCGACTGTCATAAACGCCGTCCACGGGGCTCGCTGTCACTGGAAGAGGATCTCGCGTGTACCCGATGGCTTGCACGACGTAGTCGCAGGCCGGCAGGTGCGTCATGTAGGCCTCCTTCTCGGCCTCGAACCCGCCGCTGCAGTCGATGCGCTCGGGGGCCCGCAACGGCCCGAGCATTTGCCAGACGTTTCCCTTTCCACGGGGGATGGATTCGTACCCTACCCCCTCGAGATAGTAACGGGCAAACTCGGCGGCGATGCCCTTCAGGCCCGTGTTGTCGTAGCGGATCCACCCGTCCTCGTACACGGCGTACTTGAGCGACTTGCTGCGGGTGAACCACTTGACCTCTAGTAAGGGGTGCGAGCTGCGCTGGAGATGGGCCAGGATCAGCAGAACCACGATGGCGGAATGCGAGGCGCCGACCACGCCGAAAATGATTTTCTTGTCGCGTGGCAAGTTCTGGGAAAGGGAAGAACTGAGGACCCAGTCCAGCGAGGCGTCGAGTGGTTGCCCAACCATAGGCTTGAGAGGATCCAGGCCGGGGAGGAGGCTCACGGGAGGCGTAGGTGAGGAGCCGGTGCAGTAGACCAAGATCGGGGCGTCCAATATCGGCGCAGCCGGCCCCTCGTCTTGTTGCGCCAGGGACACGATCCAGTGATGGGGTGTCGAGGTGTTCCGCACGGCGAGCTCCACCGTCCCCTTGTAGGTTTTTACGCGGGGATGCTTGGTTAGTTCCTTTGTGAGAAGGGCGAGCATGTCGCCGGCGTAACTGAGCTTGCAGGTCCCGTCCTGGTCCAAGGATTGAAGGTCCTTGATGGCATTGGGCCCCGGTTCGGCAGCGGCGGCGTCATGGATGGCACGGAGTGGCTGGACAGCCTGGGCGTACTTGATGAACAACGCGACAGTTGTGTTGCTGGGGACTTCGGAGTATTTGGCAGGTATCCTGCCGCCACTGAACTGGCGGTCGACCCAGATGATCTTCTTGTCCGGGCCGAGCTGCTCAAGCAGATTCCCGACGACGGCAATGCCCGCCGGCCCGCCACCCACAACGATGGCACCTACGTCTCCTCTTCCAGTTGATCCACTTTCTGGCGTTTCGGACTCCTGGAGTGAGGGGGCAATGCCCAGTCGTCGGAAGTGAGGTTGAGATGGTTTCCAGTTCGCGCTAAGCTTTTGTGGCTGCCAACCGCGCGCAGTCGATGATGCCCACGCGACGCGGTAGTATTGGTAAGAAGTGGTTACGAGGTAGCCACGGCCTGCCAGCGGGCGGCAGGCGCGTTGAGTTGACAAATGCATCTTCAACGGCAGTCGAAAACGTGGTTGCAGGTCCTATCAGCGACATCGGGCGACTCAATTGTCCAGTGGGCCACTCTAACAAAAGTTTCGATTTGGAGTCGCAGTGTCACGAGCACAGTGATTAGTCAGCAAGTACGCCTGTCAATACTGCCCCACCGCTTGAGGCCTGCTAGCTTCACAAGTTCAACAGCAAGCGGCAGCGATCACTATCTCTCGAGCGTTCAGCGCGTCTTTGACTCCTTGTTCAGGTATAAAAACTAATGTATCAGTTTCTTTGGGTATTTTCGGAGCGCTTTGGAAGAGCCTATTCTCCAGTATCTAACTTTTAGCCATCGCCACAATGTGGGCCGCACGCAATTGCCACATGAAACAGCCAGGCCGGGAGCTTCGTCGCTCGGGTTTGTTTGTCCAGAACAGACCAAAAAGTCGAATCACCACAGGGCTCAAATCTCGAATGGGACTGACTGTCAGTTTCCCGACCCACGACTTCAAGTCATCATCCGGACCACCGATCCATCATTCGAAAAGTCGAATGTTTCAACATGTCTCACAGCTTCCAGCAAACTTGGCCCTCCGTGTCTCCTTTGGATTTGGCCACTAGGTATGTTTAGTAGTTTTAAGCATATCAACTCACTCTATTACCTGCGCGAAAGGAACTCCCTGTCAACCTAGCCACAGTTCGGCTACTCCATGGGTCCCATTACTTGCCCTGCGCAACCGGCCTCCTCACGATATCTCGTCAATAAGAAATCGCCATGCCGAAAACGTTCTCCACCGAGGAGAGCATTGCTCGCGCTGTCTGGGCTGGACAGATTCTAAGCTATTCAGAAGAGGACAGTCACGACATAAACTCGAAGGCTAGTATTGACGCATTTCTAGACGAGGAACCTGGCTATCGCAGAATCATCACGAACCCTCGCTTTGAGAACTCCCCAATCCCGGATTGTCAGCAGTTTCTCGACCCTATTGCTCAACTATTCTTCCTGCCCTTCGGGTCCAAGTATGTCGCCGCGACGTCACTACGTCAAACGCGGGACTTTACGAGTTATACGTGGCGAGAAACGACCTTTTTCGCTCCGAGAAGTCTAATGGTTTCAAGCACGCGTGTGTAGCTGGAAGCTCGTCGACTTTTTGGCAAAGGGGAGTGACGAAGGTAAAGTCTCTTTATGGATATAGCAGTTCGGGGTTGTAGCACAATACGACACTTGCTTACCCGTTTATCTACATTTGACAGACCGGTTTGCCAGCGAGGCAGTGTCTTACCACCGCGCCAGAGTCTTGTTTTGGGCACGTGGGCTTCATACCCTCCTCAATCAGCATCTAGCTTTTGACAAGCGCCAAGGCATACGCGTCCCAGACAACTTACTCGCAGCGCTTAGCACTTGGACTGTTTAAAAAAGTGATATCGCGGTGGGGCACACCAGAAACCAAAATCGGAGAGTATGCGGAGAAAACCGTTCCTCGGGCGTACCAGTGCGTCCAGAGCCCAGACGTCTACGAGCTGCTCCGCTGCAGTTACCAACACAACGCCGAGGAGATTTGGGATAAGATGAACTACCTTGCCAGGCCCATGGATGACGGTCGGGTGCTATGGCAGATATCACGGCGGCTGCCAAAGTTCAAACGAATTCGGATACATCTTCTTGTAGATACAGAAAAGCGCACCCGGCTGCGGCCACAGTTCTGCGTTGACACAAAGACCGCACTCTATGGTCTTGGCCTAGACCCGGCGCCCGATGGATGGCAGCAGCGACACATTCTGGAGGAGCATTGCCAGACCCCTCGATCTCTTCATGCCGAGATGCAGCTCGTCATACATCTTTACGCAGACCCAGCGAGAGACCAGCGCCTCGCTTACTTTGGTTGTAGCAAACTGGCCTGTCACCAGTGCTACAAGTTCCTCCACGCTCTAGGACAGCCGATTTTCGCGTGAGGCACACATAGAAGATCCAGTCCTAGATGGAGGGTCCCGCTTCTGATTACCAAGGAGCTCGCGTTTGCTCTTTCCAAGTTTGAGACTGTTCTCGTCGGGCGCATTGCAAGCCTGCTGCACTTAGACTATGATGGTAATGTGGGGAAGCTTTTCGTTGAGCCTCCAATGGCTGAGAAGAGGTTGACGCTGAGAAATCGACTTTCTCGACTCTCCCTGAACATGGTTTTTGGTCACTGAATTTTGAAACATTCGGCTCGCGTTGTTTTGGAGCATGGAGCCATGAGTTTGGAGTTAACAGCGTGAGGTCTGCGAGCGAGCGAGCCTCGCATTTCTACTTTCTTTCCGTGCACCTTGGCAACCTTACTTTTGCACTTTGCCTCGATTCCGAGCGACTTCAATGCGTTGTATTGACAATTTACTTTTTCGAATGGTTCGGCCGACGGCAGCGATTCATGACCTTCTCGATCAGCACCCTTGCCACTGACAAGTTTGGACACACATGTCACAATATTCAAACAATTACCTAATGAGTCTGGATTCAGAAGTAGAGCTAGTCCGTTATCAGGATGCACACGCGTTTGGGCGTTCAGCCTTCGGGGCATGTTCGGTATAGGGCCCAATCATCCACCGCTCTTTCGCAGTCCGTACACCATCGCCACTGGAGGGAGCCCTCTTCTATTTCCGCGGCGGATCTCAACTCTGCCTTGCTGCCTACCTACCCAACCTACATGAAGACACCGCAAACCGGCACCTGAACCAATTGTCAGCACCTCATCCTTTCATCACTCACGGCGACCAGCAATAAAGCGGCGATCGGCACATTCTGAACTGCCTGCTTATTACATCACTCCGGCCTGGCGTGCAGATGGAACCCGCAAGTGCAATCGGTATCGCTGCGGCCACCCTTCAGTTCTTAGATTTCGGAGTGCGCGTTTTATTAACGTCGTACGATGTGTATAAATCGCCCTCCGGCCAGTCAGCAAAGCAAGTGGCATTGTCTACCATTGTCAATGACCTCGACGGCCTGCTTGACCAGGTTAAGGTTGCCACCTCGATGCCACTCGGGGATGCCCTCGAGTCTCCTGTCGAGAGCCAGCTCTTCACACTCGTCGAGGAATGTAAAGCCCTCATCGTGCCGCTTCGCAAGGCACTAGGCCGTCTTCAGAGGAAAGGGTCTTCCACATATACTTTCGAGCCGCGTGCAGTATCGGAGACAAGAGCAGAGAGAGAGACGAGCTTCCGCAAAAGCTTCCGTTGTGCCTTGCAGGTGGTATGGAAGGAATCAGAAATCGTCGCGACGATCAGCAAGCTGGAGAATATGAAGAGAAGAATGATGACAGCCACTCTATTCGTTCTTTGGTATGTTTTTCACATGTAAATGTTCTTTTTCTCCCACAAATGTCTGATACGGCGGATCAGGCACCACTCAAAGCAGAGCAAGCAAAGGGAGGTCCAATTCAGCAAGCGGCTGGATGAAATGGCTGCCATGCTGACGCAGCTCGTCTCCCATACGGGTGCAACCGACGAGGAAACCGCCCATCATACCGTGTTGCAGCCGAGTTCTCAGCAAAAGAAGATACCGAGCCCTGAGAAGATGATTGAGGTCTTGAATGATACCCAGACATCAGAAGCGCAAGAAATTCGCGATGACCTGGTCAAATATCTATGGGATCACAAAAGGCATCCTGGCCAGTCCCCGCATGCCAGAACTATCGGCTCGGAAGCTATTACGGGTGTTCCGGAGGCTACAAGACACCAAATCCATACATCTATCGTCGAAACTCTGGCTTTCGACACCATTCGGCTTCGAGAAGACTCGATTCCGGACGCTTTCAGAGAAACCTTCTCTTGGATTTTCCAGACCCCGTCCACAACGCCCAGTGGAAACTTGAGTTGGCCCAGCTTTCCAGATTGGCTAGGAGGTGACAGAAGGCAGCCATATTGGATAACTGGAAAACCGGGCTCTGGAAAATCCACTCTCGTCAAATTCGTTCTCCAGAGTCCATCCTTGGAACAGCACCTTAATCACTGGGCTGGGAGCCTCCCCCTTCTGATCACAAGGTACTACGCATGGATTGCTGGGACAACCTTCCAAAAGTCTTGCGAGGGCTTGATGAGAACTTTATTCTACCAAACCCTAGACAGCCACCCATCTCTCATTCCTGCTATCGATCCACGACGCTGGAGCTTATTGACGACGTTGCGGTGTGTCGTTGACATGCCGCGTTGGGAGCTCTGGGAGATTGAAGAAGCGTTTGAAGCCCTCCTATCTCACTGCGGCGAGACCATCAAGCTTGTCATTTTCATTGACGGACTTGACGAGTTTGATTCACCACCATTTCAAGTGATTCATTTCATCCAAAAAGTCAATTCCCGAAACGGCGTCAAAATTTGTGTTGCCAGTCGCCAGTGGCATGACTTCAATGATGAGTTCAAAAGCAATCCCATGCTTCGTATGCAAGACCTCACAGCGGATGACATGACTCACTTCGTTCGAGCCAAGCTAGCGGGGAACCCGGGCTTCCAAGAGCTACGGAGCATATTTCCCGAGGATTCTTCCCGCCTAGTTGACGAAATAGTCAAAAAGTCAAATGGTGTGTTTCTTTGGGTTTCAATTGTAGTCAAGTCGCTGCTAGAAGCTCTGACGGAGGGTGATGGGTTGCCCGAACTCCAATCGACGCTTAATTCCCTTCCAAGCAGTATAGCCCAGCTTTATGACGCCATATGGAGCACAGTTAGCAACCGCAATAAGTCAAAATCAGCAGAGCTTTTGGTCACCTTCAAGGCCGCACATGGAGTGCTGGACTACGTTACGTTGTGGCTAGCTGAAGAAGAGCAGTCCCCGCCTCCAAAATACACAGCAGCCGGGATCTTGGACCAAATGAAACGGCGGCTAGACAGCAGGACTCGGGGTATTCTCGAAATCAACCAAGATGGCATTGTACAGTATCTTCACCGAACTGCCAGGGATTGGATCTCGAAACCGGAGGTGTGGGAGAAAATCTCGTCCGGCATCGAGGACGTCGATTTCGATCCATACATCTTACTCGTCAAAGCGGAGACTCTCGGAATATCCGACCCGCGTCACCTGTCCCCTTATACCAACAGTATGAGCCTTCTCTGGCGATTTGTTAGCAGAAGTCTTTGGTATGCTTCAAACGTCAGGGACACAGATGCGAACCGCCTAAAGCTCGTCCACATCCTCAACACGTTCAACGTAGAGGTCGAGAAGATAGCTGGCAAGTTCATGGATGATATCTCCTGGTCCTCGCCTGTTCAGGGAGTCTCCCGCACTTGCCACTGGTCAACGTCTCAAGGGTGTGATTCCACATGCAAGCCAAAGTTCGAGAATACCTTCCTTGGGCTGGCGGCACAGTTTTGCATCATCCCATATTTGCGGGCCATCTTGCTGTCTGACCCGACCGCTTTGAAAGTAAAGGCTTCAACAAAGTGTTTGTCGCCGTTAGAAAACGCTGTTTTCGGACACCAGAATCGCGGTTTTGGCATCAATGACTCATATGCGGCATATCCCACCGCGTGGAGTGGCTTCGAATTTTCTATCTCCCAAGAAAAAAGACTACAGACTATCGCTTTGTTACTTGAACAGGGTGCGAACCCCGAAGACAAGATAAGATTTGTTGGAAAGACCATAACTAGCGTCGTTAAGGCCTTGAAGAAGAGGGAACTTGAACTACAACCAGCGAGCAATAGATATTGGACGGAGGTGGCAAATTTGTTAGCCGCCTCGAAAAAAGAAAGGTCTTTAGGATTCCGTTTTGGACTTCGAACGCCGGGTGGATGAAGGGCGCCGACCGATACAGCTTCGCGACAGCCAACGTGGGCATCGCCGAGTCACCCGGCGCCATCTGTCCACTCGCAGCCGTTGCCATCGGCGTGCTCATGGGCACTTTGGGTGCCGGAAAAACGACTCTCCTCGACGTCCTGACCCAGAGGAAGGCAAGATCAAAGGATTCATCATGGTCGACGGCCGCCCGCTGCCCGTCTCGTTCCAGCGCTCGGCAGGACACTGTGAACAGCTCGATGTCCACGAGCCGTGCGCCACTGTCCGCGAGGCCCTCGAATTCTCGGCTTTGCTTCGTCAGAGCCGCGATGTGCCCCGGAGCGAGAAGCTCAAAGGCGTCAAATGGAAGGATCTTGGATTGACATCAGATGAAGTTGAACATTGAGACGAAAGACAGTATGAACAAGAGTATAACGATCTTGCACATTTTATAATTTTTTGAAGTATTCGTTTTGAGCGGACTTTTATAAAATAAACATAGGATAAGGTACTCATTTTATACTAAAGAAGAAAAGGACAGAAGAAGAAAAAACACAAAGGCAAAAAAAGATAAAGAAAAGAGCGCCCGACATTGCACTCGAAGGCCACGGGTCGAGGGACGTTACAGATTCGGCCAAAGGGCACATAGAGGTTCGAGGGCTCGATAGTGGCCGCTGGGCTACAATGACGGGCACTACAGGGTTGTTACCAGCCTGTTGCCCGGACTTTCACTTATCAACCAACCTTCACTTCTCGCCCGGCGCTCAGCCATTCCCCCCACCCGCCGCCGCCTTTGCAGCGAGCGGCCATCCATTGCAGCCGAGTCCTAAACCCAATATTGCGATGTTTTTCAATTTCAATTTTTGCGTGTGATGATAACTAAATACCTACATTCGCAAGTTAGTACACAGTGGTTACACTCCGCGCGCAATTGCTTTCTGCTTTCCTAGTTAAAGACAAACTGGCGAAGGATGATATGCTACCATAATGTCGAAGGGGACGCTTCTCCTACATTGATACGTAGCTAGGTTGATAATTCGAAGTCATGTCATTTCCAGGAACATCGTTAGGCATTTTGTGGATTTTGTGTAAAAAAAGAATCATCCATATTTCAGTACTACTGCTGCTTGCTATAGAAGTAATCTGCAAAAAAGGCATACTATCTGACCAATGGATAACACAGCTGCCATTGCCTCATGACTTCCTTTTTCCGTGACTCGTACCGCATGAATGGGCTCATAAATAAACCCGACGGGTGAACATACAAATAAAGCGTCTCCACCCCCTACTCAACAGCCACTGCACCCTGCGCTCAGTGCCCACCCCCTTCATCTCTTTATTCTCTCATTTTCCAAAGAATTCTGTTTCTTCCTCCCGCATCTTATGTGTCCTCCAAGACCGGCAATAAATATCAACAGGTGTAAAACCCCATCTTCCATGTCGTCCTGCCCTGTCCATGGCCGCGTACCATATTTGGTGTTCAATGTTTACATGTACGAGTCATCCCACTCTTCCTCATCAATGCCGGGCAGGTTGTCGGGATGGTACATGCACCCGCGCTTGTGTTTCGTGTTGCCAGACTTTAGGATGGCCTGGTGATCGGCGAGACACTCATAGCAGAACTCGTGGCCGCAGAGGAGACCTGTGCCGTTAAAGATTCAATGTTAGTTTCTCGGCCTCGGACAGATTTCCCTTTTGTTCTCGTTTTTTGGGGGGGAGAAACATGGCCTGGAATGCTTACATGTCATGTGGGCACTGTAGTACAAATAAAGGGTCAGCGATTAAACATCTTTTGGGGGGGTGGGGGTTTGCGGTTGATGAAAATACATACCATCCCTCGTTTCTCTCGATGGGACGACCACAGAGAAATCCGGGGCACCGCTTCGTCGTCTTCTGAATGGTGGCCTCGCTTGCGAGTTTCTCGGCCTTTTTTCGCTTTACCTCTTCGATAGCCTTGGCCTTGTCCTGCGCAAACTGGTTCTTTTTCTGAGCGGCTTTTCTCTCGGCCTCGACCCGCTCCCTCTCATCCCGCGTGGCGGACTTACTCTTGGCATGGCCGCGCTCAGCCTCTTCCCACGCAACCCCATCGTCTCGGGCGCACCATGCTTGGAAATCGCGCCTGTGGTTCTCTTCGCGGACAAGGGACTCTGCATAGCGGCGGTCCGACGCCTCCATCTCGCGGCGGCGGCGCTGCTCGACTTCCTGCACGCGCTCGGCGCGCTCGTTCTCGGTCTCGAACTCACTGCGGAAGTTATCCGGGTCGAGCAGGAACTGGTCGTACTCGTCGCAGGTCATGGTCTCGTGCCAAAGCTCCTGGTGGTGGAAGCAGTATCTCTTGTGGCAGCTGACGCAGGTGATGATGGGCGACCGACCCATGGGGTCGTCGTGGAGCTGGCCCGATTGGCAGGATGGGCAGCGGAACCAGTTGACGAACCCGGCCATCATTTCTGCAAAGACTCGGGCGTCTTACCTAAAGTAAATTGTCAGTGTGATGGAAGTCTAAAGGTAGAAGAAGAAAACCTACTTTTCAAAGGTTGCTCGGTCCGCATATAACTGCACTTCGTTATACTCGAGGGAGGCATTGCACTGAGAGCAGGTGACCACATCGGCGCACCATATCTTATCTTCCATGGCCATCCGGAGCTGGCGCTGGATACAATCCAGGCAGGCGTCAGGCGAGTGGTTGCAGTTCTTACTCACGCAGAGCAATGGGAACTCGTTGAGGGGTTTCGAATCGGCGCAGATGACACAATCCTTCTCCTCATTGGCGCTTCCCTGTGCCATAAGAGGCTTCTCCCAGACAGGAGATTCGGCCCGAGGCAAGGTAAGTACCTGGGGAGGAGGAATATTCTGCGCAGCTTGAGGTGGGACTGCTGTCGGCACTGACGCGATAGCTGTGCGAAGAGGCATCGACTGGGCGTTGGGGAGGGCTGCTGTTGTCGGCACCGCTGGGGGCGTGGGCTCGTCATCAAAAGGTAATGACTCAATGAATCCAGCCCAATCGTGGAAGACTTCTTGTGGCCAGTGGCCAGAGGCCGACGAAGGCGTGCCGGAGTTGTTGGAGGCCGAGGCTGAGAAGAGACTGCCAAAGCCGCTGGAGCTGGTGGAATCGCGAGGAATGCGTCTATCGGTGGCCATGGCAGCGTCCCATTGCATGAAGTAGTCGCTGGGATCGCTGAAACTTGACGAGACATCACTCGAGCTCCTCGAGCTAGCTGAGACGGACGACTGGCAGCGCGTGCTAAGGGCGTCATAATCATATACCTCTTCCGGCCGGGCGTAGTTGTCGGTAGCCCTAGGAACCTTGTTGCGTTGGGCTGCTCGGCTGAGCCTGTTTTTGATCTTGCGAAGCATCATGGTGTCGTCGTGATTTAGTTAACAGTTGGAGGTGGACGTGTTGTGATGTTTGTGTATGGGAGATGCCTTCAAAGGGGGGGAAGGCAGAAGAAGTTGTCGGGAGGGAGAAGCAGACAGCGCTGGATGTGCTTGGGTACTCCCTTAAATAATGGCAATGTCGAAGTTAATCCATGCTCGCCCATTCAATGTTTGAGATCCTGACTGACAGCTAAATTCACTGCTGGTCCTCCTCGAATCGGTGAGGCCCCGGGAAGCACAGCGCGCACAATCTCTTGATCCTTGGCCATGTACTGTACAATGCCAAGTGAAACAATAGTTGGAGGCTGCCAGTGGTCGAAGTGGGTTACAGTGTCGCTTCATTCACTGACGACCTACCAGCGATCGTGTGATCATGCTCCCGCTGAAAACTAGTAAAAGGGTATCAAACATTATACCGCTGTAAACAACTGCGGTTTTGTGCGACGAATCTGGGCACGCAAAGTTTCTTTTTGGTACCTCGCCCACGTGACAGTGTTCACCCCGGCTCAGGCTCGGCTCAGTCTATGCTCAGGATGTACTCAGTCTTACTCACACCTTTGCTCACCTTAATTACCATTTTTGGCAAGTTGCACGCAACGGCATCATGCTGAATTGCTTCAACTCTAACCGAGTGGGCCCAAAATTGGTCCCATACATAACGATGGCCAAAATGGGTCCCATTTTGAAAATAATCAGTTTTACCTGTTGTGGTGGTTCAGTGAACGATTTAGGCAAGTTGACCCCTTTTCCAACCTTTTTTTGGGAGGTGCTGTGCTGCCTATGCTTAAAAACTTCTTCTCGAGGGCCAAGCTCGGACCACCAAGCTCTCTTGTCAGGTTCGTGTGTGACGTTCAATGCTGCATCATGGCGACCAATCCCGTCTCGATGCCTGCCGCCCTGGAAAGCCCAACTGTCGAGATGGGACGCAGGGGGTGAGGGGTTGGTCTGGGCGCCTGTCTTCCCCCTTTAGTCAGCTGAGCCACAATCCACGCAGCCCGTCGTTTTGGCTCCTGTTCAACGGTTTGCTCTTCGACTGCACGATATCGGTGATCTTGGATGCCAGCTCCTCATTCCAGAGGTCGCTCGGGGCTACCACAAGATTTTCTTCGGTTTGCTTTTGCCGCTGCTCTCTTGTTCAATGCCAAATTCCATTCCATAATGTAGCGAATGCAAAAGGGCGGGTGTTCTTTATATGACTGGCCTGGGACCCAGTCCTCGTACGGTACAAATGGGAGGGTGTTTTGGGCCGGCCGTCGCTCGCTTCGTTGGGGCAGCTTCGCGCCACGAACAGGCTGACTCGCAGAACTCGCCGCATTATTAAGTTGGTGTTGCGACTCGTCGTCACTAGACCAATCGTTTGGGGAGTCGTCTGAGTCCATTTCGCGGCGGCGTTGAGGGAGCCAGATGTGTGTGAGTGGCGATGTCTGTTCTCTGTGATGGAAAGATGAGTCACAGAGGACAGGTGTCCTTATCGCGTAGCAATCACGTGCTAAAGCACCTGATCTCAAGTTATCACCGAGACTGAGGAGACGAGAACAGTACATTAGAAGACTACGTCCAAGCATTTTGCCACTTAGGCCTACCAAAAGGAAGATTCAAAATTGATCTCGCTTTTTCGAATTGACATATATCAGCGCCGGTAGAAGATCATGGAATCCCCGAACTATCCATAAATTCACGTATCCTCCTAGGCCCTTCTGGTGTTAAGCAAGAAAAACGAAATATAAAAGATGAATGGAAACAATTTGATACGAATTAGACATTGCACGAGAAACCGATCGTAAAAACTCGTCCAGATTTACAACCGATAGCCACCTTCCGCCCTTGGACAGTAGCACAACTTGGGCGGTATTCCGGTGGTAACCCTAATACGTTCCGGCCGTTGTAAGTAATCCAGGTCTGGTCCTCCCCGAAACTATAGCCATGTCTCCCTGAATCAATCGGCAAGAGGTTAACGGAGTGAACCCTGGAGTCATGGCCCTTGAGTGTCCGGACGCACTGGCCCGAGTGGGAATCCCAAATCCTGACTGTCTTATCGTCCGAAGCCGTCGCGAGCCGCTGGCCATCCGCCGAGAAGACAACCGAGCGAACTGAACTAGGATGCCCTTCTAGCGTTTGAAGGCACTGCCCCGAGTTGGGATCCCAGATCTTGATGGTTTTATCGCCTGAACCCGATGCGAGCCGCTGGCCATCTGCCGAGAAAGCGACCGAGCGAACCCAATTGCTATGGCCCTTAAGCGTCCGGACGCACTGCCCCGAGTTGGGATCCCAGATCTTGACGGTATTATCGCGCGAACCCGATGCGAGTCGCTGGCCATCCGCCGAGAAGGCAACCGAGCAAACCCAATCGCTATGGCCCTTAAGCGTCCGGATGCATTGTTCTAAGTCTGGATCCCAGATCTTGACTGTATTATCGTCCGAACCTGATGCGAGCCGCTGGCCATCCGTCGAGAAAGTGACCGAGCGAACCCAGTCGCTATGGCCCTTCAGCGTCTGGACGTCCTGCCACAAGTCGGGATCCCAGATCTTGACGGAATTATCACTCGAACCTGATGCGAGCCGCTGGCCATCTGCCGAGAAGGCGACCGAGTGAACCGAATCGTTATGACCCCTAAGCGTCCGGACGCACTGTCCCGAGTCAAGATCCCAGATCTTGACAGTATTATCGTCCGAACCCGATGCGAGCCGCTGGCTCTCCGCCGAGAAGGCGACCGAGTGAACCGAGGAGTAATGGCCTTCTAGCGTCAGAAGGCATGCATTCCAATCCCTTTCTACTACTGGCTTCTTGCTGACCCAGCCAAGTTCTTCCGCCATAAATTTATTCTTCACCAAACTGCACGTTGGAGCAAATACGAGGGCTGAAGTGTACGCTTGAAGGGGAGCTTGCTTGATTATCCACTTGTAGGAGAGAGCGAACCGACGTGCATCTCGAACAAAGGTCATTAGCTGCCTCTGATCAGTACGTCCCTATACTCTGTCAATATATATCTCTGGTAGTAGTTATTCACACTTACGAGTAGGTTCTCAAGCTGTCGTAGGGCGATGACGCCGTCCGACATCACTCGGAGTAAACTGAGAGCTTCGAGCTAGTAAAGGTACTTCTGTTCAAGGAAGGTCCGGACCGCATCCAGTGCATTATGCTGCAGTATTTCTTTATTGGAAATTGAATCGCGGAGATGATCAACCCAGAAAACAGATGAGTATCGTACTGTGACCAGTGGGTCTGGAGATGGCGTTTGAACCTCATTGATCGGGAACCCCGGCATCTCCAAGCCGTATATATCGCGTCGCAACACTGCGGACATCGCACTGAGCGACCTTAAGAGGATGCTGTGGTGTACATCCTCTATTCCCAGAGGGAACATCCAGTTAAAGGGGTCTCGAGGAGCTTGTTGCGTGCCCCTGTTGAGTAGAAAGTCCGTGGCCGATTGATGGATCAAGTAGATCTGGTCATCTCGAACTGTGAGAAACGACCCACATTTGGCCACGATTGTCTTCACATTTTCCATCGATTTTGTGATCTGTTCCGGTAACCCAGACAAGGCACCGATTTCAGCAAAGTCAAGTGGCCGGTATGCTACCGTCGCTGTCGAAAGTATGCGCCGGCAAAGTTCCGAATCCCGTTCGTGCCGTTTGACCTCATTCAACATGCGATCGTACATCGCGTCCAAACCCGGTGGCACTTCTTCCACAATTTGGAGAACATGCCAGCTCTCAACATCCTCTTTGCTAAGTTCCTGTACGACGAGAGCCACCCAAAGGAACGTACCGTTTGCCTTGTCGCGTAAAATATCCCGTACTCGATGTTTCAGGAGGGCTCCATTTTCTAATAACGTGTCATTCTGAAGCAGCTCGAGATCGGATAACTTGTCGTCGATGTACATATTGACGGCGTGAGACACCTGCATAGCATTTTCCTTCAGCTCAAGACTAAGTCTCGTCCGCCTATCATCAGACCTCAGCTTCTTTTCGATAGTGACTTCGTTCCGGCTAGATAACAGCCATTTCACCTGGTCGGACGATATGCGGACGACGAAGTCTAAAAGCTTTGGCAGGTCGGCAATGCATTCGTCAAGGGCGTCAACGACCAGGTAAGTAGCCTTCAGGTTCGGATCTTCAAATATTTGCTCTAAAATATCCGACAGAGCAACCCACGCATTTGCGTCGGACAACGATTCCCCCGCGTCGATAAGCTTTCGAACATGGGAGAGGAGACGTGGTTGCTGGCGAGCTAGGAGGTATATTAAGCCTCGTAGTACGGCAGTCGCGTTATTGGTGCGTGAGTCGGTAGCTTGACAGAAGAAATAAGCTAAGTTGTGGCAGTACCCCTTAGCTATAATGGCTTGTTCTAGCTCGTTGATGATGCCGCAGAGCAACATGGTTTTGCCTTTGCCGGGATCGCCTCGAATCCAAAGACAGCTATCTGATTGGTCATGCCATTCTCGGAAATCAGAGCTGTCGAGAACCCAGCGGTAGGCATTGACGAGCAACCCCCCCTTCGCGTATTCGATGCGCTTTTTGTCGAGGCGTGGATCGGTCGAATGCAGATTAGCCAAGCAGCAATCATCCTTGCTAATCTCCTCTCGCAGCCGCTTGAAGGCTCTACTTTCTCCTTCGCCGTAGAGCATGGGTATGCATACGTTAAAGATGCCAAATAATGAGTAAGCTTTGTCTTCTTTGTGTGTCGTAGTACGCTTCTCAACCCATGACATTCGCGCTTCAACGCTGAAATCGGATAATCTGTTGGCTTGGAGAGCTCCAAGAGGAATACCAGTTACCTTGTGAATATGCTGTTCCAGAGACTGCTTGTCTCCTAGGTAAACGCGCTCTTTAGAGAAGAATCGAACGATTGTTGGAGCAATGAGTTCCTGGAGTGTCCATCCCCGGGTGAACCATTTACAATTTCGAAAAGCGAGTTCCCAATTAGAATTACCGTCGGCCTCTCGCTTGCGTGTTGAGACGTCCGAGAGAGATACATAGCATATGGCGGCACCGTGATACCACTGAAACATGGAGTTGAGAGCGTGCTGAAGCTCGGCGGCGTCGGCCTTGTTGATGCAGCATGTGTAAACCCAGAAGTATTTCAGCCCATCGCGCCAGGCTTGATCTGCGCAGAACTGGATCTTGGCATAGCCCGCTTTCTTCTTCGCCGTACCGTCCTCCAGGTCTTTGAAGAGGACCTCCTCGTCGCCCCATGTGTGTGAAAGTATCGCGTAGGGTGGGATCTCGGGGATCGCGTCGTTCGGAATGTGCTTCGTCAGGCGGAACTCGCCAGTGTCGTCGCGTTCCAGGAGCCGCATCACGTATGTTTATCTGGCTCAGTCCCCAGCAGGTATCGTACGGTAATCGGCGGGGTGGGTGCACAGAGAAGGATTCAACGTCGTGGATCTGTATGTTCAACGCATTAGTAGCTGAAACCTAATAATTCCTATGGATAGGTAAGAAATACCACCTATTGTTAGTAGTCGAGGCGCACAGCACACACAACGGTGGTTTCGATTGGCATCTTCAATCATGATGCGGTTGTTGTGGCCATCTTCGGGCTCGACGCATTTCGCTGTCGGAATCGCCAACCCCGCACATCAGGCATTTCGTTGAGTTGGCGCCTGACGGCTGGCGCCGGTGCGTGTATTCAACGCATCGTGATTGGTATTTGTCTTGTTAGTGCGCCAAGCGGTTGCCAAAAAAATAGAGCCACCAAAAGGGCACGTGCGGTTCCTAGCTAACAGGCTTGGCAGGCAATGGGTGGATTCTATGGTAGTGCGGATGCAGGAGGTGATAGCAGGGAACGGTCAGATGACGGGTAGTCGTACTAATAGACACCTCTATTTACTAGTTATTACTATGGGGGCCTAAGTACTAAATAAGTAATGTAGCTCTGTTTTTTGGCAACCGCTTGTGCGCTTAAAACATTCCAAATGCACTCCTAATTGAGCGATGGAATGAAGAAACTGAGACGAGAAAGATGCGAACTGAGTTTAGTGGAGATTGCAGGTACCTGCTGGAATGGTCACGTACATGTCCGTGTCACTACACTGTGGGAGGAATCACGTAAGCGCTGCAAAGCCCTATTTACCTAGCGCTACTTTATGATACTTGCTTTGCGAAATGTCAGCATGCGAAAGCGGGACAATTGTCAGCCATTATTGATGTCATGATGTACCTAGATGTCTCTAAGTACCGCTGGTCCGTGCCCAAACACATCAAAGAGTTGCAAGACAGGACGCCGATTTCGCTCCTAGCTGTAATCGCTAACACGTTTAGACAACAAAAACACAACCTATTAGACTCAGACTGCAATAAAGCTGACAAGAATGGTCAGTGAACTCTCCAAATCTTGTGATATACGCACATAGACATATGGGTTAGACTAGGATAGTCAGTCTAGTAAGAAAAAAAATAGTATTATAAAAACCGTGCCAAACCGTGCCAAACTTGACTATGACTATGATTGCCACTCGATGCTCAGTAATTTCAACTCTTCTTTAACTTTATGAAGTTTTTGTCAACGGTGTGCATGTGTACTTGCCCACACATGCAGACTCAACTCGGGTTCGGGTGCAACTGGCAGATCGCAGCCCAATTACTAGTACTAGGTACGTTCAAGGAACAAAGGAAGTCATCATTTCCCTCCAAAAAACTTTTTTTTAAAACTTTTTTTTAAAACTTTTTGCCTTTGCTCCCTTTTCATTGTGTGTCTCGTTTGTTTTCTCTCAAAGAAATCACTCAATTCTGTCTTCCTGTCCCACCTCGCCTCATCCAAGTAAGGTACTCTGAGCGGAGGCTCGGTCAAAGTCCAGCAGTCCGACTTCATTCTAAGCTTCCTATCACCAAGGTACACTCAGTCCAAGTAATACCACAATCCTCACACAAAACCATATTCACTATTGTCGTTTATTCGCTTCATAGATCTTTCTCTTATTATCATTATCATTATTTTATCAACTCGCCCAGGGCTGAAAACTTTATGCCAGTTCGGAGGGCATTCGTTTGATGCAATAGGTACTTACCTGTTGCCGTTGGGAATGTTTAGTAATTATTGTCCCTTCCACCTCTGCCTCGGTATCCTCCTCCTCGGCCTTTACCCCTGCCACGTTGATTGCCACCTCCGTTATTGTCTCTGTCATTGCCTCGCTGATAGTCTCGGCCGTTGCCTCTGTCATTGCCTCCATGATTACCGCCGCCGCCGCCACGATGGTCTCCGTTGTTGCCGCCTCTATGACTGTTTCCGCGACAGCCTCCTCCACCGTTGTCTCTATCGTGGCCTCCATCATTACCTCCGCGGTTGTTGTCTCTATATTTGTTTTCATGATTGCGTTCACCGTTGCCTCCATTATATCGGTCATTGTTCCCTTCGTAATTGTTCCTACCATTGTTGCAATCGTAATTGCCTCTGCCGCGGCTACCGCCTCCGCCCCCGCGTCCACGGCCATTACCCGTTCCACGGGTATCGCCACGACCATGTCCGTTCTTGTTGTGGCCATGGTCTTTCTGATAGTTTGGGCTAGGAGGAGGTGTATGATATGATTTGTTGCTAGGCGGAGGGTTATTCTGCTGGTGCTGAGGCTGATACTTGTTGGGCAGAGGGAAGTTGGGCTGAGGGTTGTCATTATGTGGAGGGTTGCTTTGTTCACCATTTGTGTTATTAGGAGCAGGGTTATTCCGCTGTTCCGTTGTCCCGTTATTCGCATCAGAACCCTCAAAGCAGAGGTCGTCCACGTCCGGCTCAGTGGTTGTGAAGTTTGGCTCCGCGGGGATTGTTTCCGCTGGTGGCTGCATCATGATCTGTGTATTCATGTAGTCGATGATAAAGTGCACCTTTGGCCGGTTGGTAGGCTCAATCTCAATCATCTTGTTAATCATGTGGCAGATCGGCTGGTTGCTGTCGGCGACGCCAAGGAAATGCACCAGCTTATCCGAGAGCTCCTGTTCAGTGCCCTCAACGTCTCCCGACAAGATCATGTCGACGAGCGTCCACCCCAGCATCCAGACGTCGCACAAGTCCGCCAGACCTGCATTCGTCTGCACCGTGGGCGCGGGCCGCAGCTCGGGGGGTGTATAGTAGGGATGACGGAATGGCTTCTCTGCTGGAGCTAGGAGGTTGTTCCTGCTGCTCGCCATCCCAAAGTTTGTGAGTTTGAAGGAGAGATCGGGGGCCGGAGACAAGACCATGATGTTTTCGGGATGTACGTCAAAGTGAATAACGTCGGCCTTTTCGTGCACATACTGCATCGCAGAGAGCATCTGCGAAGCCAGGGTGAAGATGTCCCAGCATATGTTTAATTGCGTGTCGCGCCGGATATCCTGGTAGTGGAGATGGTGGTGGTACGGGATCCATTCTGTGATGAGATATTGCTCCTGGAGGCAGATGTCATGAAACGCCACAATGTGCTTGTGGGAGACTTGAGCAAAGGTCGCCACAGAAATTTTGGTAAGCTTCTTACAGGCAAATATTTGTTTGTTGTTGTTCCATGCCGCCGTCACGCCGGTGGGACGGCTCAGGTCATCATGTACGATGTCTTCAGGAGACCAACTTACATGGTATTTTTCTTTAATGCCACGGCAAATCTCGTAGAATTTGCCCATTTCGTGGTCGGTTTGCGAGATTGATAGGGGTTGAGATTTTGGCTTTTGACGAAAGCTCCTTCGAACGAGGCGTAGGTCAGAATTTTAGGGTGTACGGTTGTATTTGAAGGGAATCTAATTCTTAGTCTCAATTGGACTGGTGCATTGTCCTTCACAAGGATCAAAGAGAGTTCGGGTATTTGAAACCACGCCTATGCTTCTTAGAGATATTAATAGGACGAATTGAACGGGAGTTTCCTACGATACGTTTCATTGTTCGACTCGGGATATTCATTTCTGTCGGTCAATATTATTGTAATAACAAAGGGACTTCATTATACAGGTAGTCTACCATGCGGAAATCAAGGTCCCTTGAATTGACCCTGAAAGCAAGATAAACCTTGATTTGGACTCGCCCGCTACGATGACTGAATCACCGCTGTCAGTAAGAAATATCTAAACCAGCAATTACATTACAAACCATATTATTCTCATCCGAACCGCAAATACCAGCACGTGATGTGACGTCTTTACTGAGGCAGCATTTAGCGAGTTCTGGTGTGCCTGGAAACTCTCACCCCTCGGACACGTTGGGTACGAGTTACGAGCTTGTATCTGAAATAGGGATCTGGGCGGGCTGCTCGTCCTCAATCCCTCAAACAAGGATTAGCAGGGCTTTCGAGTGACGGAACGATAGATACCAAACCCAAAGAGTTAGGGCAGCCAGAAAAAACGACGGAATGCCGATCGCAATGACAACGATCTCTGGAGATGTAAGTTGCTGCTGGGACGGGTCGAGGTGGACATGGCGGGCAATGTTGATTGTAGAAGGGGGTTTATAATCAAGGTAAACAAAGAACCATGCATTGTGAAAGGTTTTAAAAAGTGACGTGTGGAGAACGAAGATGCTTATAAAATGGGCGTTGCAAAAAACTCGGAGGCACCTATGGAGGTCATGGATAGTGGGGTTGATTCAAAGTTTGGTACATGGCTCGCCGTCTGCTCCCCGGCGCGGCGATGTCGGAACGAAGGAGACCTCGATCTTGACCTCTGTTTGTCCTGTTTTTCGATTGGTAGGCATTGAGTTTTAGAGTGTTTAAAATAATTACCATCTCTCAAGTCTGCTGTCGAAAAATCTACGCCGTGGAGATTCTTGTAATCGCAGACTCTGCTTGCTAGGTTGCCATTAACAGGAAACTTTTTCGTTGTCTTCGGGCCCGGGCATTGCCTTTTTCGGAATTTACTGCCTTTTGTGTGGGTGTTTTGCGAGCGTTGGTTGCGGTCCTTCACATGGCCTTACCTGCATAAAAGGTCAGCATAGTGCGGCCTGCAGAGTCTGCTTGCATACTAACTCTTGCTCCAAATATGGTCTGACGGCATTAGCCAGGCATCAACGCCGGCGGAAAAAAAGAAGAAGAAAAAAAACACTGCCGTTGGCGCCAGTACAAAGTGTGGGTGAGACAGCTGTACTGGTCAGGTTAGCGAGGCCCTGAAATGTGGCTGGCTTGGCTGCAATTGTAAACTTTTGGGCGGTAACCAGTTGCCTGGTCTTTGTGATGTACATGAACCTTTTTTCCCATCTATTGTTAAGTTCCAAAGTCAATGGGGTATGGAGACATCCTCTTTAGGGTTTTGGCGTATTTAACCCGGGGTTACATGTATGAATGGGATAAATCGGTCAGTGGTCTCGCTGGTGTGAATGTTTGTTCAGCTCGGCCTGCGTCAGCTAGTGACTGAAGGAACATTCGGTATGATAGACGAGAGCACCAAAGTATGGCAGAGCTGTTGTAAGGGCGTCATGAAAGTACATATAGTTCAAGGTTCAAGTTCGCTCGATGACCCCGACGAATCACAACGCACGACGCAGCAGAATGAACATTTGCACTTGTTGGAAATGGCATTGTGGTGGTTGCAGCACTAATCTCTGGCCTGTTTTGGAAAATCTGCGCAAGCCAACAGGCCTTTTGTACATATGACCACCTGTTCCGTTGCACCCTCCGGGTCCCGTGCTAGTCATGTGTGAGTCTCCATGACATTGACACTATTTCCGGCCCGAACTAACACTCGCCACGTGAGAAAAAGTGAGTAAGCAAGGTTCGTTGGTTCGTTGTAGAGACATGCAACCGCTGTTCACCATCGGAATTGCTACCATGGATGGGTAGTCAGCCCCGTGGGCGGTGCTGAGAGGCATGTAGACTAGCGCTCGGCGATGGACCAGTGGGCTTGCATTGTACTACTCCCTCCCTGGCTTATTAGCACCTTGGACAAAGCCACATCTGCACAAAGCCCTTACGGACCTGCCTCCCAGCTTGCCATCCCCCTCAACTGTTCCACTAACTGTGATGCCGGGGTGTGTGCAGCGTTATCTCGCAAGGATCGCCCGGTCCGCCCCGTCCGCCCAGAAAGGAATTATACGGAATTGTGTCGCGCTGCGCGCTAGTATCCCTTGTAATGTGGTGGCAATGGAGTCCCTCTTAAACTGTAAGCTGATTCCAGAAGGCTGTTGCCAAGCCGCGTTTCCCGGCTAGTAAAGGTTCGGGGGCTTCTAAAAGTCTCAAAGCAGGGGCGCGACGAAGAAGAAGCCGAACGAGCGTCGCGATCGTCGGCGATCGGATACGATACATAACACTTCCTATCGACATATATTTGCTCTGTCCGTGTTGTTTCACTGCAGTGTACAGCTAGGTTGCAGACCGCGGACTAGAACGCGTGCTGATTGCCTTTTTATTTGTGTAGACCGCGGCGTACCTATCATTGGCCCGTTCCAGGCAACACCGAGCCGCTTGGCAGCATGAGCGGAACAGCAAATGATGCATGCATCAAGGATCCTCGGGAGCAGAGAAAAGGTGCAACTCAAGATGCGGTTGGTGGTGCCAACTCCAGCACAGGCCAGCACGAGCCATCCCGTGGTAAGGTTGCAACGCTTCAGTCATGCCCCACTAGTATTGGATCACAATGCCGGCACTTTCCACCCGTTTTGCTTTCAAGGCCATAACAACTTGAACCCAGCCTCGTTCGCCATGTCATCACCGGTCCAAACCTCATCCCCACAACTTGTATCCCCGGAGATTATCAACATCGCAATCGGCATTCCGTCCTTCTTTTTAGCTGCCCTCACTCTCTGGGTTGGGTATCTCGCATTTCGTCACTCAAGGGCGTTACCCGTCGCTGCTCGAAGGAGTGAGGAACAGCAATCTTCTCAGACGCCATATCCCATCCAGAACACATGTCCGAGATGTGAAACTATTCCTCCTCAACTACATACAACAGAGCTCGAAAAGATTCAACTTGATCGCACCACAGAAGTAGAGTGATGACAGCAGAGATACGGGGTATGCTAGGCGGACCGTTCAGAAAAGGTGTGTAGTAAGTAGTACAATGTTTGCTGACCATGCATTTTCCTCCATTGATACTGATATCCTTCAGATAGGAACTCTACTGGTAGACGGAGCACCCCTGGTTGTTTCCAGACATCTAGCTTCAGCAAACCCGTGCATTGCTTCTTGTCGACGCGGGAAAGTCGTCAAACAAGGCCTTTATTCTTCCCCTCCTATTGCTCTTGGAGAGCCCATCCTTTTTGCAACTTTTGCTTCATGACAAATCCTCGTTACTCTTTAGGCGCAAACGGGGTTAGAGGTCTCTAGGGGACAAAGTGTCACAGATCTGAGCGACGTTCATACACCCACAACCCTGTGCATACCGGGCACTCGAATATTGGCCAAAGAAGCTGATATTTTCCGGCATTTTGAAGCACCATGATAGAATTCTTTACAAGCAAAGTAGGCATTTGCTGAACGTACATAAACAAGGCAGCAGGAGAGAATGACAACGATTAGCAGGGGCGCTCACTGCAACAAAACATGCAGCTATAGAGGAAAATAATGGATATATCAGGCAGTGGCGAGATTCCATTACCAGAAAGTCTAACACGGTATTAGTTGATTATGCCATTTTTTGCCCAGCTCGGTTTGCGTTTATTGATGATCAAGAGAGCATCTACCTACCTACCTAGATAATTTGATGCACTTATTCTAGAGCACTCAGTTACAGCTGAAGTATATGTAATTCATAAAATCAGATGCATTTGTACAGGATATCAGTCGCGAAGATGCTTGAAATATTTGAGCTTCGCCTAATTTTCTGGTTTTTCAGACTCCTCATTCGCATCTTGAAAGCCTACGTTGCAATTTGGGCGCCCTCCGTCCCCATTTATGAACTGCGCTGAGACTGAGATTGGAAGGTTGAATATCTAATACCTAAGCATGAACTGGTATTTCTAAGGTAATGAGGGCCATTGGGAAGGATATATTATAAAAAAAAACCCCAGAAGAACAAAAAGAAAAGGAAGAGGAAGAAAAAGAAAAAGAAATGTCACGATTCCCATTGGTCATGTGACGAAGTGCGGGGCGACACTTACCGGCAGGTGCCGCACCGTCTTATGTGGGGCGACAACTGCGGGCAGTTTGCCACGTAGTCTTAGCAGCTGGAGGACGTTGCTCTGTGGTGCTCTGTGCTAAAGAGACAGAGCACGGGGGAGCACTCAAATAGATAGTTCTATATAAGCAGCTAGGCTGAGCTCTCCTTAAGAGACTCAGCAAGTAAGCAATACACATTCATCTGCTTCATTACTTGTGAAGGCAATCTACATTGTGTGTATCAAGACTTCCATCCGCATTGTTCAAGGAGCTTACCTTCCCTACGTGACGCACCCACTCAACCTACGGCGTACCGCCTTGCAGTTCAGACACCCTGTGTGTGGATTGTAAAAATAAAAAGAAAAAGAAAAAGAAAAAGAAAAAGAAAAAGAAAAAGAAAAAGAAAAAGAAAAAGAAAAAGAAAAAGAGAAACCAAAAAAGCCTGAGCTGCCTTAGCTGGGTGGCTGTGAACACACTGAAGTGATGATACCAACTGGCAGCCTGTGTCCGAGCTGCGACAATACGCTATATAAGGCATCAATAACCATTGCGCCCCATCCCGCCCTATCTGCGTGATGTAAGTTGGCCAGGTCGCAGTTTCGCCATTTCGGAGGTCAGAGTGAACAGGGGGACAAAAAAAAACCCCCCAAAAAAAGGCGGTCAACACCCGGTTGGAGCGCTGTTCTCGGGTCCGCGGGATGGGATTGAACATAACTGGTGGTGTACTGGGCCGTGATTTGAGTGGTCGCAGGAGCTCTGGCGGACATAAGTGGAGGTGTAGATTCCCCTGGACCGCACCCCTGTAAGATTACAAGTGTCTCACGAGTCATTCTCGGAATTTCTACCAATGACTGAAGCAGGTGGCTGCAGAGATCTGCGCCAATGGATGCATGCAGATGATGCCAAGACTTTTCTCGCGTTCGTTCGTTCTTTGACGCCGCAGGTACCGGGAACGTTGCCTAAGTCTTTTCCACTTGCAGTAATTACGACCGTAAAGTCTGTGTTACACAACATGAGCTCTGAGGAAGCCCGCATAGAGGGCAAAGACTGAGCTTCAAGAAACATGCTCAATCCCGAGAGAGATAATTGTGCGCCCCTCAAGTTGCATTGGACCCCTTACCACAAATCCAACTCGAAGTACTTTGCAAATCATTTCTCACCATTGT
Source organism: Podospora didyma (assembly GCA_033439775.1). Taxonomy (NCBI): domain Eukaryota; kingdom Fungi; phylum Ascomycota; class Sordariomycetes; order Sordariales; family Podosporaceae; genus Podospora; species Podospora didyma. The sequence goes on from JAULSW010000008.1 coordinate 2,516,350, forward strand.
GATAGCAATAGACCCCAATGCCTGAAGGAGTGTTTCAACTTCGACAGCAGCATTCTCCAACTTTGGTTTTGATGGCCCAACTCGTAAGTGACAGGATTGGCCGGCCCGCTCCCGGGGCCCCACCTTAGTGCATGACAAGTTCGTAAATTGCGACATAATATCTATAATATCCAAAAGGACGCACCGCTGTGGCCTGTCCAAGAAAGCAAAAGGGTTTTTTTCTAATAATCAGTGCGCACAATCATTTGCACAAGGGCCAAGGGTTATATCCTGCCATGCCTAGGTACGTTCGTGAGAACATCTGAAGTTTCTCTTGTTCCCAGCCATATAAGTGTTACTGGACACGTTAAGATTGGAAGGCAAGTAGGAAAAAGAAGAAAAGAAACCTATCCCACAAAATTCCCACGCGCAAAGGGATATGATAAAGATTGGTAAAGCTCCAAATGTAAAAACGAAATATGAAGCGATATTGCATTGTTGCTCGCTGGCAGGCAGTGGCTACCTGGCATATGAGCGTCAGTGTGCCTGAGTTTAGATGCAAGAGCCGGCGCACCCCCTTTGACGAACAGGTTGAGGAACATACCGTGTTGCTGCTTGCGTCACTCGGCTCACATGGTGCTATCGAGGTGTTTATTGTCAAGGCCTTGTGTGCTTGGCCCAGAAACAATCTCGTGGTTTGGGCGTGGTTGCGAGTTAATCTGTAATACGGCAGATTGGTTTTGAGAAGGGGCCTCTTCCCCGCCATCGGGGGCAGTAAGTGGGGGTTTTGTGCGACGAAACGAGAGGTACCCGACCCAAAGAGTAAGCGCAGTTAAAAAGAAGGACGGAATCCCGATAGCAATGGCAATGATCTCTGAAGATGTAAGTTGTTGGGATGTGGTCGGGGCGGACATGGCAAACGAAGCTAAATTCTTGACGCTTTAAGAACCTGGGGAAAACAGGTAAAAAAGTCCCAGCATGCTTAATGAGTGACGGGCGGGAGAAATGGGGGTTTAGTCTAGTACTTAACGAAATTCGCAGTTTGTGTCTGGGTTGACAGCCCCCTGACTTCGAACGGAAGCCTCCCTCATATGCTTAACCCAGAACGTGCATACGAAAATACGACGTTAATCCCAAAACTTCCCTTCCCTCCAAATCTTCCCTCCCCCCCAAAACTTCCCTCCCCCCCAAAACTTCCCTCCTCCCCAAAACTCCCCTCCTCCCCAAAACTCCCCTTCTCCCCAGGCCTCGATTTCGACGTCTCGGCTGCTCGTCCCCGGAGTGGCAGAAGAAGAAACTAGCAGCGGCCCCAGCGCCGAAGTACTCTTTCTCCAGGCGTAACTCCAACACCGGAGGTAGAGTCTTCGCAGCGCCGATTAGCGAAGACGTCTTGGTGCTACACTGCCAATCAAAAAGTCTGTGTGCAACCCCCCCTTCACATACTAAACTCACCACATTCACAAGCAATTAAATCAACTACATTACAAGATGAAAAATAAATGAAAACTAACATTTGATAGATCTTTATAATTTCTATTTTAAACTACCTGTTTAACCTATTTAAAAGATTTTTCCTTTAGTAAATTATTAAGCTTCAAAGTGTGAAGAATCGCAAATTTCTAATATGGCGGTTCTTTAGTGGGTCTTATAGCGGGGTCATGGTTTTTTTTTTCGCTTCATTCGTCTTCCCGCCCTTACCAGAATTTCTAGAATTTTATTAACAAAATTTGGAGCTGTACAAAGACCTTCAAATAAAATTAAATATATTGTGAGATTTTTAATGGAATGTTAAACCCTAAATTAAGTGTCATGACCGCTGATTGAAAATGGTGTCTTTGGTTTATAATGGCTAATCCACACAGACTTACTAACAGGGAATGTAGTAGTAGAAATAGACATCGAAATGGAGAAAGCTTTCCATCTTGCCGCACAAGAGGTCAACACCCACGGCCAAACAAATGATGATCCTGTTGTTGTTTTTTTACAAAAGAAATTATTGATGCCGTCGGGCTGCCTTTTTGGGTATCCTCTCTACCGCAAACACTTTGATATCCTCCCCAAATTCGCTCCCAGGCCGCTTGCGCGTCCACAAAACTCCGTTCGTGTGGATAATGAAATCTCATAAGTCTTCCTTGAGTCTCTATCGTTGTAAAAGCTCAGACAAAGTGCCCCATAGCAGCCAATACAGCAACACCGGCACCGACCCCCACCTTTCCACCACCACTCAACTTCTTCATTTCTGCCAGCTGCGGCGCAACAGTAGAAGAAGATACAGCCGGAGTTCCACTGCTCGTGCCCACTGTCACCGGTGTTGGCGAGCTACTCGTCAAGTCGCCCTTAGCAGTAGTACGAGTCCCCGGGCCAGCAAAACTCGGCGTAACCATCTCCGCAATCCTCGTCACCGACGCCGTGAGAGGCACCACGAACGTGGTACTCGCATCAGCGCACGTAAGAATCTCAGGCAGCTTGATGGGCGCGCCGTAGCCCGTGCAAGACTTCTTCATCTTGTCCATGGACTCGTCGTAGTCGCTTTTATTACCACAGTTGACCTTGTAGCAGCATGCGAACGCTACGTTGAACTGCTCCTGCTGGCAGATGCATTTCCAGAAGTCTGCGTGGTTGCTGCCGCAGTTGGGCATGGGCAAGTTGCGGATGAAGGAGCTTGTTGTGCAGAAGTCCTTTTATGGTGTCGGGTTAGCGTGGATGGATGCTCGAGTCTGACAATTGTGGTGCATCAGAGGTAAAATACCTGACAAATTTCTGCTGAGCTCAATTCCGCGGCGGCTGCCAGGCGCATGAGCGCAAGGGCCGTAAAGATGTGAATACCGGTCCTCATGATGGCAGTGAAGTGGTTGGTGAGTGACGCCAACAAAACTTGACCCAACCCGAAACTTGAGAAGGGAAGGGTATGAAGACGGCTTTATAATGTTATGGAAAGGTCTTCTCGATCAACAAAACCCAACGCCAGTCTAACTTGTTTGTAATGTGAATGGATCCGAAATCCCACCACAATCCACAGGGCGGAAATTTGTATGAACGGGATAGGCGAATACGGTACCCAAGGGACCTAGTAATATCACGACTCCGTTATAGCTCCACCTTGAACCTAGCTGCACCACCAACACCGTTTACGCTTCTTACAACCCACCTTGAACCTAGCTGAAAGAACTAACACACGTTTTGTCTATTCCGTATATCCGTCAACAAATCCACAAGACTATCATCCTCCTTAAAAAAGATACCTTTCTCAACAATCCTTCCGACCAGACAATCCACAATCCGTCCCCCAGAGACAACTACCGCCCCCCAGGAACCTGACTCAACACCCACCATCAACAGCAACAATCTCCCCGCTCACATACCGATTCTTGGCCAAAAACAAACACGCCTGCGCCATCTCCTCATCGCTCCCCGCCCTTGCCGCCGGCACCGGGTGCCTCTTTTTCTGCACCATCTCATCGGGAAGGTTGCTTTTGCCCCTGGCATCGCTCTCTCCCGTGGTCATCTCGCTCGGAAAACACCCCGGCGCGATGCTGTTTACCCTAATCCCCGTCTTTTCAAACTCTATCGCCATCAGTCTCGTCAGGTGCACCGCGCCCCCCTTGGCGGCGTTGTACGAGAAATGCCCTTGTGCGCCACTCATAATTCCGCTCATGGAGGATATGACGATCACGTTCCCCGCCATAGATTGCCGGGTCTGGCGGGCGGCTGCCTGCAACATGGGGAGGAAGCCGACAGTCGTAAAATAAACGGACGAGACGTTCGTGTTGAAGACGTCGGCCCAGCTAGCGGGGTCTTCCTTTTCCCAGAGTTTGGCGCGCAGGGCGATGGCGTCAGAGGTGTCCGGGTGGGCTTTTGGGCCGGAGATGCCGGCGTTGCAGACAAGCACGTTGAGGTGGGACTCGCCGCGCTTAGTGGAGAGTTCGGTGCAAAGGGCATCGAGGTCGGATTTAGAGGTTACGTCGCATGGGCCGATCCTCACACACAGACAGTTAGGTTGAGTTTTTGGAGCAGAAGGAAAAGGAGGACGAAGGGTGATGTTTCTTACGGGATGATCTGTCCTGGCCCGCCGCTCGGAGAATGCGCAGTGGCGGCGCTGTCCAGGACGTGTTTTCGGCGGCCGGTGATGTACACCCTGGCACCTTAATCATTGAAGTCGACTTGTCAGCAAACTTGAACCTGACGAACAACATGTCGTTGCAACGGGTGTGCGCATACCGTTGGCAGCCAGCGCCTGGGCACACATCAAGCCGATACCCGTCCCGCCCCCAGTAACAAGACAAACCCAGCCCTCGACCGAGAAGAGGCGCTCCGCCTTAAGCAGCTCGGTGTCGACGTTTTGTTCCATGGCCGGTTGCGATTCAGTCGACGAGAGGCCTAACCGAGGTAGGAAAGACATCGATGAAACGGGGAGATTCTTGGGTCGAGGTATATGAGAGGACCGTCGAGGTGAGACGCGCGGCGTTCGATTACAGTTTGCGCTTCAGGGTTCGTCTTTCATCATCGTGCGGTAACAGTTCAGGAAAAGGGGACAAGCACATGTCAGTAAACAACAGGGTTAGGGTTTATTTAGCCAGGGATCACCGCCGTGCTGTCACTGAGAACAACAGTCGTAATGAAGGGGGAGGGATAATGCTCACCAAGTAGGCAGGCCTTACACTCGACAAGGGATCAAGGGAAGCTAAAGAGGGATGCCTGACTGCCAAATAGGCGTGAAGATTGGCGGTCGACGCGTCGGGGAGGTTTGGCAAGGCGTGGGAAATGCCAATGGACGCCTATCGAGATTTCACACGCCTGGTAGGCAGCGAGCTTCTTGTCGAGTGCTGAACATCTTCAGGATTAGCGCCGAGGCTGACCAACATGGCAAGGCGGCAGATGTACCCGAAAACGATGCGGCGCGCCCCAGCAAGCGAAACGACGAGGTTGCATCGTACAGAAACCATCAATTAATCAAGCGCAAGCAGAAAAGGTGCAACTTTGCGCTGGACGAGGAAGGGGAAAGTGGCTGCGCGGGGGGTGGGGCGCGGGGAAGGTTGGCGATCACGCCCTTATCGATCGACTCGGCAGGGCTGATACTGAATGTTTTGAGCCCAAATTTTCGCAAACAGCTCCAATCGTGCCATCGGGACAGAAGTGGTTCGATGCAATTTGATTGCTCCCTCCTATGACACAATTCTGCGTGGGGGATCGGCCATGAGGCTGTTGATGTTCAGATGGACTTCACTGATCTCGTCAATAGCGCGATTCTGGGGTGGCGCGAGGGGGCAAACAGCGGCTGTAGCGTCAAACAAGACCTGTCTCGATTGAGCCTTCGGGGCGGGAGAAGCTGGTGATGGCTTCGTTTGTAAGATGGAGTTCGCTCATCTTATGAATGGCCTCAAAAGTTGTGCCATGCTGCTGTTTCACGATTGGCGAACAGAAACTGGACTCGTCGCACGAGCTGTGACTCAATCGGGTCGGGGAAACAGAAATAGTACCCGTGCGCCCCAGCAGAGCTGCTGGTTTGCACTCGCTCACAGCAACCCAACTTCATTCACCACAGTGTTTACTCACCGCGCATCTCAATATCACAACCTCCACGGCCCACAGCTCTTGCCTGCTGCAGGCCTAGCCTATCGTAATTCTTCGCAACCAGAGGCCTCCATCTACCATCATCTGCCCGTGCATCACTCCACACACCGCCCTATTGCTCATCAAAACGTAGTTTTGAAGTTCTTGAACGCATTTCTGAATAATTTGCACACATCAAGCTTTGCATTTACGCGCTCCTTCGATTATCCCACGCGTTACAAAGTTCCAACTATACGTATTGCCTCATTTTGGTTTACGTATTTTGGGTCTTCAAATGGGGATCAAGTGAGGCGCGACTGAGGAATCTGAACCTCTTGAACGCATTGCGCACGATTGTTACGGTTTTGAAGCCTCTTTGAACGTATTATCGTAGGACGCATGACATCCAAGTTAGCCACCTCGAGATGAGGGGCAGAATTGCCTAATGCGTGCTATAGACCCCCTTCTATGCAAAATCATTAGAATGGCAGGCCGAGATAATAAAGAGTACGACAGCCCTGCGTCCCAAACCCCAAACGTGTTCCTTGCTAATGTATCTCCTTCCCCATATCGCAGTGCCGCCAAGCGCAAGGCAACCTCACACCCAACGTCATCCCATTCATTCGCCGCCTCAACAGGAGGTCACGGTCATCATGTCGCCCAACGGCCCAAACTCGACCCCGGCTCTGGTAGTGAAGGAGGAGCTAGCGCCAGTCCCAGTCCCAGTCCCATTCCCAGTTCAAGCGATGGCAGTTCCAGCGACGACAATCCTCAAATTCACTGGCAGGGTTACGCCAGCAGAGCATCACCAGTGCCATGGTGGAAACAGCCATTCGCCATCCCAAGAGGCAACGGCACGCCTAAAGATCCCAGCGTGAAGGAGTTGGACGACTATATTTCACGCGGACACGCCCGTGGCCGGAACAGCCCTATCCTTGAGCAAAGCAGCGGCCCGGAAATCAGGGAAATCCGGACGCCGACCTCCGAGCTGGATAATCAGGTCAAAAAGTTGCAGAAAGCTCTGTACCGAAATGACATCTTTTGCGCCGAGAACCATACCGATCCAAAGTACATTACGGACCGCAGTGTCCTCCGCAGCCGCAGCGGCGGCGACAAAAAGAGCGAGGACAAGAAGAACGGCGGCGGCGGCAGTGGCAAGAAGAACGACGGCAGCGGCGACAAGAAAAGCAACGGCGGCAGCGACCACAAGATGAACGACGCCAGCGGCAGCAGCAAGAAAACTTAAATGCCCTCTCTTCCTGGAGTACTGAGGCACCAAAACCCGAAGGGAAAGTTGGAGACAGAGGAGAATGTCGTCGCTTCGGGGGCAGTGATGGATGAGAGGGTATTTTTTGGGGAGTTTAAAGCTCAGCTGGTCTTGGACATGGGAGTTGATTTGATACCCAGTCCTCGTCTTTTTGGCTTTATTTTTAGAGAACTAGCTGCCCAAATTATGGCAAATTGGTTAACCACATATGGCGCTCAGCCGGATTTCTTTGGGGTTTCTTTGGGACTTTTTTGGGAAACAAACTCTTTGGGTTCGGATGGCCAGAACCGCTGGCATGGGTTAAGGCACTAGTAAATGGGTGACGCAGCCCAATGAAATCTTGAGTTCGCAACACCGTCCAAGTGCCGAGTAACTATTGTACCAGACTCTCCCTACGCTCGCTCTGTTTCAGAAGCCACAGAGTGCAAATAAGTGTAAGCAACTTGATCATATCCAGGCTCGATCTGGAGACGTTCAGTGTGCTATTAGACTGACGTGATAACCAACTACTTCATACAATCGTTGTCATGCCTGCGTTGATGAAGATTCAGATGGTAGAACTCTGCTAGTGGTACTGGAGCCCCATTGACCTTGGCCTAGGGTGGCCCCTGATGTTTGATGTGGCGTATCCATCACCATCTCGCACATCTCCTCGTCTCTCGAGAGTCTCAAGAAATGCGCCAGAGACCACCAGGCGTCAGACAAGCACCAACACCTCCCGCCGATAAATGCCCAAATCGTCCTTCTCCGGCGGCAGCACATACTGATAAACCGCTACCCTCTCATACGCACCCACCCTCCGATCCGAAAGCCGTACCACCAGCCCCTTCACCAATCTCTTGGCCTCTCTCTGCGCATACCGAAGGTTAGCATCAGGCGAACTCCCCTCCCCAAAGTCCCGGTGCACCACCCTTAGAAACAAATACTCTTCCTCACAGTCAATCTCATTGCAGAGCTTAACATCAGGGTACAAGGATGACCCGTTCTCTCCTAACAAACTCTCATCCACGACGACAATCTTCTTAGTCCCTGAGTTGGGCCCGAGTCCTCCGCCTGGGATGTCCGCACCTGAAAAATGCAGATCGGTTCTCAACATGGCGGTAGCTTTAGCCACCAAGAACTCAGCTTCCAAGTATCCTTCCTGCACTGCACCGAAGGGGTTTTCCGGTCGAGAAGGTTTACAAACCGCATCAATGAGCGTGGCAGAGATTTCGTACTGCGGGTCAATATTCGCGTAAATAGTCGCCCCGTCGATGGACGCCCATGCCCAGCTTGGAGCATGATACTCGACGTGCCGCCTCCCGCCGCCAATTACTGGTATAATCCCCGCGGTCCAGAGCAATGTCTGTAAAAGCTGCTCCTTCCACAGACCGGCTAGGTACGTAAGCCCGAACGACTGGCTTGCGCGCGATGCGAGCCCCGCCATGGCGGGGAGTTTATCATAGCTTTTTGTCAGGCTGCGAGACGAGTAATTCCTCACCAACAGCATCCACCTCTCAATAAACTCGAGGTGTGTCCCGCCGGGTCGCATGGACCACTCGCCGTTGTATGTCGTCTTGGTGGAGGATTGGCCAACGAAGGTGATCCCGTTGAAGCTCTCGCACTCGCATTTCGTGGCAGATTGGCACTCCCAGGCTAGTTCGTGCGCCCCGAAATGTAAAATGCGTCGCGAGAGAACGCGTTCTTGAAACACCCAGCCTCGGGTTTGGAGGACCGAGTTGCTTGACTCGCGGACGCCATATTGGATCCTCGCGGGGACGTGCGCGGGCGTGTCGCCTTCCCAGACACCTGCCGCGGCGAACAGGGTTTTCTCTGGGCCGGGAAGGGGAATGCCGCGGAATAATTGCCGTCGCTTTGGTGAGGTTAGTCCGACGGTGTCGGGGTAGTTGCCTGCGTCGGCGGCGATGGTGGCGACGGCGCTTTCGTAAACCTGCTGCATTTTGCCGGCTTGTTCGTTCCAGTCGCATTCTGTGCCGGACTGGACGATGCACAGTGAGTCGATCCAGATGTAACTGAACCCAAGTTTCTGCGTGACAAAGATGGCTTCTTGGAAGGTCTGGGGCATGCTGGAGAGGGGGATAGTAATTAGATGCCGTGCTAGGTTTTCTGTGGTTGTTGTGATGATGTGGACGTCTGGCCAGCGGTGGCTGAGCGCGACGTATTTCCCGATGGTCCCAGGAACAGGTGCAACCAGTCGGGGAGGGGTATTCTCATCGCCGACGTCAATAACTCTTTTGGGGAGGTGTTTGCTGACAGCGGCGTCCCTCAACCCGCAGTCTGGGTGGGATTCAGTGCAGTCTCGAAGCCATGTCGATGCCAAGTGCATGCACTCTGGAGACAGGGCGTTGTCGGAGATTCTTCTCTCGGTCAGGTCTGGCCATGGACAAGGGCCGAGGGATCTGGGGATGTTTCAGCCAAACGTTTGAACAGTGTCTTAAAAAAAAAAAAGGAAAAGAAAAGGAAAGGAAAAGACAAAAAAGACAGTTAGAGGGAAAGAAAAGCAACGAATGACGTACGGATCAGTAAACACCCTAATCTCTTCATATTCCGCCGGCTGAGTCTTGCAGATGATGGAGTCAATGATGAGCGGCCCTCGCTCTTCGCGTCTCGAAATCGCAATTTCGTAGACCTCGTCGGGAATTTGCGCATCAGGGCTCAGGGCGCGAATCGCCTGGGGAAGAATCGCGCAGCTGCGACAGCCCGGGGACAGGTGATTCAGGTCTACGCCTCTTCGACTGCCCCATTCGCCCAGTTCGGCGAACGACAAGTTGGCGCACACTGGGCATTTCTTGGCCAGCCGCCTGTTGACAGCTGCCAAGCCTCTGGACACGAGATTGCGGGGGTTGGGCTTGGGCATTTGGAGGCAAGACGCAGGACGCAGAGTGCGTCGCCGAGTAAATTCGGATCAACCAACTGACGCGTAGGAGAGAGCTGGTGAGCCAAGTCAATGAAGCAAGTGCGCACAAGTTCGTTGCAAGTTGGACGTTGGGCTGACGCCGCTTGTGCCCGGAACGTCAAAAGTCACGTGCACCCCCATGCCGGCGCTATATCAGATTCGAAGCGCCCTAAGATTTGTCGGTGAGAGTTCGCGCTTGATAATAACATTTAAGAGGAGATCAATTTTTTGGTTTTTTAGAAGAATGACGTTTGACAACGAGATAGGACTGGCTTCCTTAGGCATTCATGGTAGCAAGCAATTTTATTGCCAACAGAATCGGGATCTAGTGAGGCGGATCAAGGAACAGCGGGTTCAAAGTCATGGCGCGGAGGCCGCCAGTTGCCAAGATATTGTCAAAAACCTGAGCTAAAACACCTAATGATGAATATTGTGTCTTGACCAGCTCAAATGGTTTCGGCTCCAGCGAGGTCACTTTCTCAATGTCAGAGGATCCAAAGACGTGAGTGAGCCAGCTCCTTGACCAAGTTCGTGCGAACACCTCCAGCGCCAAAAAGCAACCGCACGGCAGTTTGTACCCACACTAAGCATCTCGAAGAGACTCCACCAATATGGAGTCCACCCAAAAGAAAAAGGTCAAAAATTGAAATTTGCTCCTCCGCCTGGGGTCGAACCAGGAGCCTCCAGATTAACAGTCTGACGCGCTAGCCAATTGCGCCACGGAGGATACGAATTGTATTTGTTGAAGGTTTGGAAACGGAACTGGGTACCATGACTCTTGGGCTGTCCATGGCTGCATGCATTTTGTGGACACGGTGTGGAGTTTTCGACAGAACACCCTTTTGGACTGAAACCTCTTTTTTGTATTTGAGCTTCTTTTTCCTTCCTGAAAGGTAGGTGCGAAATTTTCTTTTTCCTTGAGCTAATGAAATTCTTCAATGACAAGCAGATGTTCTGTGGCTCCTCGATTACTAGGGCAAAAGTGAGTCGACGCTTGGGAAGCTCTTGTTGTGTCTTTGTCTTGTTTTATATTCTGGTTCTTTTTTCTTCTTTTTTGATGTTGCGAGTGGTTCGGCATGCAGTCTCTGTCTCTTTTCCCTTCCTTTCTGTCATTCTTTTCTAACTTCTATATGATGCAAATGATGCGGGTGTCTGCCCGCAACAACGGCATTACTGATAACCATGGAGCACCTGCAATCCTGCCCGCCGTGATGCACAGCTGACGGCGGTAGCTCATGTCGAAAGAACGTCCAGTCTGAGCCTTATATGGCAGGATCACTGCGCGGCACCACCGTAGTCAGACTCAGATAAGGAGTGGATGTTGCACTTAATCTTATACTGGAAACGATCTCATCCGTGACTGGCTCGTGAGGCTTGTGATTTTCGATATGAATCTCAGTGTAAGATTTCTCACACTGCCAAAAACCGAACTCAATGTCGTGAGAAACCCAGAGTACTCTCAAAAGCTGAACGCACCGACCTCTCCAATACCACTCCAATTTATAAGCCGCAGCTTAATAACCCATCATGGCCGATTGGCAAAATCCCCTGTCCACAGGCCACAAGCGGCCGCCGTTAGTCCAGTTCAACCTTGAATTTTACCCACACCCCTGCCAACTGCCGGCGATTTTGGCCGGCTTATATATCTCATGTTGTACGGCAGCTATACCGTTCCCTAGGCCCTAATTGTTAGACATGAATTGATTACGAACCCTCCATGATTATGAAACCTGCATGCTTTCTCCAAACTCCCTGTTGGATGGCTCGGAAATGAGTTGGAGGCGGGCTCGGGTTGTCAAATGCCGAAGGAGTATATAGAGACGTCCTACATCACGACTGAGGGGGATGGTTGCTGCTTCCTGTGCACACAACCAAAGCATCGACAGATGACCGATCGTCGTTCACTTTTTTCACGAGTACTGATTGACCTTGAACTTGGACTTGAACAACCATGGCAGACCCAAACGCCACCGCGCGCCCCAGCGCCCCCTACCGCTACACGACAACCCACGACCCCTCAACCGGCAAAGCTATCTTCTCAACCACCCTCCCAGAAACGGTTCCAGGCTACGTCATCGCCGGCAACGGGATGCAAGCCCACGATACCTACAAGACCTTTTCGTTCCCCTTCGACATGTCCGACGAAGTCGACATCGCCGCTCTGCAAACCGACACCGCCAACCACTTTGCCAAAATTGAAGCCAACGGCCCACCCAGCAGCGTCTGGTTCCCCCGCGTAGGAGAATCCCTCGTCCGGTACTGCGACTGGGGTCCCGGTGTTCAGTTTCCCATGCACCGCACGGAGACGATCGATTTCGGGGTTGTGCTGCAGGGCGAGATGGAGCTGACGCTCGATTCGGGCGAGAAGCGTATTCTGCGAGTGGGGGATATGATTGTCCAGCGGGGGACGTTGCATGCGTGGCGCAATCCAAGCGACACCACGTGGGCGAGGTTGGTTTTCTTCTTGCTGGGGACGCCACCTGTTAGGTTGAATGGGGTGGAGATGAAGGATGATTTGCCGTGGCAAAAGTGAGTCCTATCATAGATGGAGAATGGGAATGGGGATATTGAATTGGGAAGAAGGTTATAGTTGCAAACTACGCTCACTGAAACAACTCGGCGTTCAGCTCCTCAATTTGTGTTTAGCCAACGAAATCTCGAAATGTTCGTCAACATAATGCATGTGTTACGCTTTCTTGGTGATGCTCTCCCTTCTTTTCTTCCCGAACGTTGCTCTTTTGGTGTCAGAATTATCAAGGTTTTTCGACTACAGACTCTGAGACACATATAAACCCTTGGCGAATAGAGTTCCGTTCATTCCAGGTTGACGCGCTGCTCTATTTTGTGGAACTCAAGCCACACAAAAGTCTTTTTTCGTTGCCAAACCAGACAGGTATAATTCCGTGCTCCCCGACTGCAGTCCATGCCATTTTCCTCCCTTTTCTTCACACGCCAACTACTCATCAGGAGAGGTAAGACACTTACTTCCCTCCCCAACACCCATCCATCTCGCCAAGAAATACGCAAATCATTTACATCCCACTAACACAATGACCTTGTTGCAGAGAAGCTTGATATTTTCCACCATTGCTGTTCTTTTCACCCTTGGCGTCATCTCAGGGCCTGCACTGGGATGGCGCCAGGTGGTAACTACGGGCCGGGGGGCCGGACACGGGAACAGTGACGATACACCAGGATTTGCAGGACCTGTGTCCCCTAACGCTACGTGCCATTCCGCTACCTACTAGGTATCGAGATCACTCACCATTCTATCGGGGGCTATTGCTTACCACTTGCGAACATCCCAGCACCTACCTACACTGGGACCGATGGTGGGATAAATTATTGAAGCACGGAAAACACGGGACAATGACGACACTTCCTCAAACATAGGAATTTGAGTCCCACTCATATTACTGAGTGCCTTAGAATCTAGCCCTGGATTGCTCGTTGGTCATGTATCCGTTGTGGCAGCTGATCTTTTTCTCAAGTTTACAACGCAACGCAACCACCTGTTACATCAAATCAGAGTCATTGCATCGTTTAACCAGTTTCGCCCTCCTTTACCCTTCTAAGATCTTGCAACTTGACAATTTCTTTCCATAGTACTTTAGTTACTAGTTGCCATTGAATTTTCATTACTGTTGAGTTTTCTTCAGGGCACTAAACCTATTACTTTTCTAGTTCCATCAATCCTGTTATCTGTACCTGTACCACATGAACGAACAAACCAGGGTTGAGTTGTTTTGAGGATCTCTGACCTTCCGGGGGCCATCATCACCACCGACGTCCTCCCAGTAGTTCCAATGCACTGGGAGGCGGCGGTGGAACGTAACAAGGAACACCGGGGACAATGGCGAGCTTTCCTCAATTGTAGGACCTGAGTGCGCTTCATATCATAAAAAATTGAAGCAAGAAACACCGGAGGACAATTATGAGATGAAGCAGCCGTCATATTTTGTGAGTTGAACCTCTTTGATGGATGACTCCCACGCGCGGTTGCTCAATATCTGAGTCCCCAAAGAAATACCGAAGGGGTTTGGAATGATGCTTCCATTTTCGTTCAGCTTGTCTATTTGTCAAATTTCTTGCAGGTCCAGTTAACCTGGACTTCGCATCACAACCACCAGAGCGCGGTAATTCTCAACTAACAAGGGACAATGACGAGATCAAACCTGGAAATACAGAATCCAAGTCCCCTTTACATCATCAACAATCGTAACAGGGATCAAGGGGACGGTCATGGAATTGAACAGCTGTCACGTTTTGTGAGTTTGAACCACTTTCAAGTTCGACTCTAAACATGTCGCGGCTGCTCAAGATCTGTGTCCCGTCGAATCTCTTCAGACGGACGAAAGTTCAGTGCTGAGGCTGGGAACGTGGCTATCGTCCACCTATCAGTTCAGTTCCTTGGCAAGATGCTGTTGGTAAATAGCACTTCTAGCCCTCGATTACATGTAGCTAGCTCTGTGTTCAGCGCGCTGAAGGCCATGTCACTCACTTCATGGTAAACAGCTGTAGGGTTTTAGGGACTATCTCCTTAAGCGTGACTGAAGCCAATTTCTTGGCAGACCCATAAATACTTGAGGGAGATAGGCCAGGGTCTCTTTTAGAGGGGTTCCAGCGTTCTTCAGGGGACTTGAAAATAGTGGAGTAAGTAGTGACGTTTCTAATTGTTAGTGAACACAGCTTTTAATTGGTCAAATGCAAAAACTAGCTTTTTACACGCTTAAGGAGATAGTGTTCAATTCCACGCTTCCACACAGACTCCTGTGGCTCAACTCGTTTCCATAGTATTATCCATCCGTCGAGTTATCCTGGCTATTTGCTTCCATGCGCCTAAAAGTTCTCTCGATCATGATTGCCATCTGAACTAAATGCCCGATTTGCTCCCTTGCCTACCTTACAAAAGTCCCCTCAATCATCCAGTTCCAACCCAAGTAAAAAGCCCCTTCTTCTTCCCTTGCCCTGAGCCACTTCTTCAAAGCTCATACTTCCAACTAACCCCCTCCAAGCCTGTCCGCTTCTTAATCCTGACCCCAAACCCCTTCCCCTCCTTCGCAGGCTTCGTGACCGCATCAATCAGCGAGCTGGTCGCATACCCGGGTAACTGCCACTTCCCCCCATCCAGCGGCTCGACATCGAACCCCAGCAACATGGTCGTCATCAGCGCCATCATTTCCGCATACGCAAACTGCCTTCCCGGACACAAATGCATCCCACCTCCCCAGGGTTGAAATGCGCTCCGCATGGCCTTGAGACTTCCCGGTCCATCCTTTTCGATATCATCACGCGGATGATTGGTGTTGAACGCTAAAAAGCGGCGCGGGTTGAACTCATCGACATCATCTCCCCAGAACTCTTTCGAGGTGTGCATTACGCCCAAAGCCATCTGCACCACGGCGTCTTTTTTCAGGAGGTATGTGTGTGTGCCCCGGGCGTCGGTGAGCGTAGTGTCCTGGTCCACCGTACGCGTGCTGACCTGCCGGACCGTCATGCGCAGGGTTTCCTTGTAGCAGCTCGTTAGAAGCGGGCACTTCTCCTCGATGGCTGCTTGCGAGACATTGAGTGTGACCTCGCCGTTGTTCCTGCCCACAATCAATCGGTTTACTTCTTCCCGCAGTTGAGGGACTAGATCGTCGGGCCGTGACATGACAAAACTGAAAAACCAAAACAGCGTCGGCACGGTGTTTGCTAGGGCGGCAAAGGGGAGCATGATCTCCGTACGCGCAATGTCCTCGTCCGGAAGCCCGTACCTCCTCAACTCAGCCGCACGATTCTTCACAAACGCGGACGCGGTCTCATGAGCGTCGTAATGGCTCGAGTAGTACGGAATCAGCTCCCGTAGCAGCGCAGCCCTTGCACGGTTACCCGACGGCGCAATGATCGACGGCAGAACATTGACGACAAGAAGAAAAATACTCGTCACAAAGTCAAACATGGATTGTTCCAGGTCCACGCCCTCCAACTGGGCCTTGGAAAAGGGATCATGCTTCCCAAAGAGGGCGGGCGAAGTGGCTAGGGTGACTAGACCGCGAATCCACAGCCAGACGTTCGGCACGGATGTGGTCTCGCTGGTGGCCAGCGACGTGAGCTGCGAGGCGATGAGCGAGAGCGCGGTCCCGCTGAAGTTCTCCAGGTTGGTGCCCTTGAAGGCTGGAGGGATCACGTTGAGCAAGATGCGGTCAACGATCTCGCCGCCCTTTGGACCCAATAAAATTTCCTGGCCGGCGAGGCTGACCTGGAACAAGGGTTTGACCACCTCTTTGATCTGGGCCGTGTTGGAGAGGTTCTTGTTCCGCAGGCCGGCGGAGACGAGCGACGGGTCCCAGATGGCGTACATCTTGCCGTTCAGCATGGGGAGGGTGGCAATGGGCTTGTTGCTCGCGCGGCTGTGAGCGAGTCAGTATCGTTCCAGTTTCAGTGAAGAACAGGCAGTAACACAGAGTCTTGCTTACCGCAAGATGAGATGATAGTTCGCCTGGTGTCGTATGATGCCGATGATGTGACCGATGAGCGGAATTCGCGATTTTACGACGGGCGGCTCGCGCGCATCTATCGTGGCCGGGACAAAGTAGTTCAGAAGCAGGCCGATGACGACCACCAACGCGGTTGTGATGGCGACTGGGGATGTCATTGACGCGGTGAAGTCCAAGTCGGTCAGAGACGACAAGATGCCGCGCGTGGAGCCGTTGGTCGCCATTGATGCACACAGCACGCACTCAAAACAGGCGCGTCGAAAGCCGGGTGGTCAATTGCTTGGTTTTCTGCTGTCTGTTTAGATTCTTTGTATGTGATACTGAACTGACGCTGATGGTGTTCGCTGGCCGAAAGGCATAATGGATAATCAAGAAAACGAAGGAAAAAAGAAACCTGCAAGAGACAAAATTCCCTGTCCAACAGCTCGTCACAACAGTCGGTCAGCATCTTATTTCGCCCCACCACGCCACCTGCAGCCCATGTCCAATCATGTCGCTCTTCCGCGCTGTTGGTTCAGGGTCGTGCGAATCCTTCTCGCACCTCGTCCTTGGGCCTTGGTGGGCTCGGACTACACCCGTGACCCATGCTGATTATTTACTGCCGCCTGGCATATCGCCTCCGCTGCTTCTGGGTAAAGTAACGCCGGTGCAGTCTCAGTCCGTGCGCTCTCAGCCTCCTTATCAACTCGAACCCCAATGGTATTATAAAGAACATTGCCACAAACCACCGCTCCGCCCACCGCGCCCAATCGAGGACAACCTGTCCAGCCGGCGAATAGACAATTCCCTCAATCCACGTGAGCACTGGTGCGAGATGAGCGAGTAGCGCGTAGGCCACATTGCCCGCTTCCCGGATATGCACATGCGGCAACGCCAGTGTCCCACGCACCCAATTTACTATGTTCCTGAGGAAATCCATTGCCCCTCGGGCCCAATGGAGTGCCCGCGACTCCGCTACTGCTTTAAGTACATAGTCCATCAGGCTGAGGAGAAAAGGGGGCAGCATCAGCTGCAGCATCAACTTCGTCAAGCTCTAGCTGTCCAAGCCCCTCGGCCGCGCGTCGCCACCACTACTGTCAGACCCAGTTGTCGTGAGAGGGGGGGTTGTCGAGGTGGGAAATGGTGTCGTGGTGGCAGGGCATGTCATGTTGATGGAAGTGGTTGTCTGGGTCGAGGGCGTCGTCATGTTGAAGGTTAATAAGGTGACGGGAAATTGGGTCATCGTGATGGAGGCTGCCGTTGAGGTGCTAGGGCACGTCATTGTCATGGAGCTTGTCTTCGTGGTGAAGCTCATTGTCGCTGCACACGTACTCTCTGTCTCTGGGCTCCCTCTGGGACTCGCTTCAAGACCCGACTGACCCTATTCTAGTGGGCTTGGGGGAGTCGCGTCTGTCGAAGTGAGAGAGGAAACGGGGCTAGTCGCCGCTAGAAACGCTATATACCTCTTCATTACCGCCCAACAAGAAGGAGGGTTGCATGTCGCAGCCATGGTCGAGCCCGTGAGAAATATATCGAAATATTGCCTGAAGGGGGTACTCCCGCCCAGCGAGGCGTTGTTGAGGGCAACGGTCGGGGTTACGATGCCATGGGTGGCGGCTTCGTCCTACGATGGTGGGGTGGTATTAAGGGGGATGGCTGGGGCTGGGGTGAGCCCTTTGGCGAGTGCGAAGGCATCTCCGGCGAGGACAAGGCCCCGCGCGATGGAGATGCTGCCAACCATTTTTGACTGATGATGTTATTCGTAGGTGTATGTCAGATGCAATCGCCGTAGAGAGTGTGATGTCGCCGAAGTTATATGGATGAAGGAGACGGATCAGGTCTTGAGCTGTTTGTGGACAAGAGTTGTAGAGTCGAAGTTTACACTTTGCACATGGGCGTTGAAAGGGTTTGAGGCATGCGAGTTGCTACCGATACTCTGCGAAACAGGTAGTCAGGCAGGAGCTGCCTTCAACCAAGTGGGCATACAGCTGTCAACTCGGCAGGAGCCACCCTCATCAGCCGAGGGTGTTTCATGTCAACGAGACAGTGACGTGTTCAGGCAGCAATGCTGTGGTTGAGATGTGTCCCTTGCCAAAGCTTTTTGGCCAATGGTTTTCAAATGCGTGGTAGCTCCAACGGCAAAAACGAGAATGTCGTGTTTCCCCAGCATCATCATGTCGCACCTTGGTCAAACGAACCGCAAATTTTGGTTGCTTTCTGTTATGCCCCCAGAGAAACATGAACGGGATCGGAACCATGGTAGTGGAGCAATGAAACCCCCTTGTGCCTTCCCTTCCAATTTTCCACTTTGCCCTATCTTGTGCTTTTCCTCTTCACATTTTTCTTTCAGCCAGCACTCATCGCGAACTTTACTATACTCATCAAGGCAAAATGGACCAAGTCACGGCAATCGGTCTCCTCTAGCATTTTGGCCATCATCGGTCATTGCTCGCAGGTCATCCGCACCACTCGAGAAATCTACAACTCTGCTTCGGGGAAATTGGAGGAAATCGTGCGTCAGGAAGCCGAAATCGCGTCGTTGAAACGACTCTTCTCGAGAGTGGTCCCACCAGATAATTTTCGCAAGACAGAAGACGAAGATGCCAGAACACTTTGTGTTCTGTCGGATGAGTGTGAGGCTCTGTGCCAGAGAATGATTTCCATAATTGAGCGAAGGAAGGCAAAGAACAAGTCGCGAATTGGCAGCTTCACCTCTGCTGTGAGGCACACTCTGGGTACATCCAAGATGGCAAAGCTTGAACGACAGACTCGAGGGTTTCGGAAGCGGTTCGAGGCGCATATTGCGTCTTTGGAGAGGTGGGAAAACCCAATGCGTCCCATTGTACAGAGAAAGGTGCTGACGACGTTCATGATGCATCTAGATCCGAGACTATGTCCATACTCAAGCAGCTCCAGAGTTCCCATAATCAAGACTCGGAGACTACCGAGCAGCTTCAACTCCTCATCAACCAACTCCGCAACAGAGTCCAAGCTGCTTCTCTCAGTGCCCTCGCGCACGATCAAATCCGAAGCATCGTGGAAACCCAACAAGATGCAGTCCTGCAACGGCGGGTTTTGATGGTCCTGGCTTTGATGGCATTCACCGGCGCGACAACTTTGTTGCAAACGTAGACGACTCCACGTTTGATTGGTTTCTTTGCGATCCTCAGGACCCTGAAGCTGAATTTATCGAGGAAGAGAAGGCTCAAGCCAGAGACAATTTCTTGCACTGGCTTTCACACGGGCGCAATATCTTCCACATCTATGGCAATTTGGGTTTAGGGAAGTCAACGTTGATGAAATTCCTAAGCAACAATCATATCACAAAGGAGAAGCTACAGGCTTGGGACGGTAAGCACCGCGACACAAACTAAAAATCCAGGGAGTCATCTAATGAAACAGTTTTTTAGGTGAAAGGGAGCTCGTCATAATCCAATTCTTCTTCTGGAAGCCCGGCGGAGAAATACAGAACACTCTGCATGGCCTTGTCCAGTTCTTGCTCCACATGGATGATAAGAGAGCGATGGAGGAGCTTGTTGACACTATAGTTGACAAAGCTCAGGGTATCTTTCTTTAAGTCTCCCTTGTGGTAAAGTCGAAACGAGACCAAATCGAAGACGGAGTCGACACCGTAGATCTTGTCGAAATCGTTAACTCATTCTTGGCTGAGCTGGAGGACCTCTTTAAGCACATTCTGGACAAAATCCGGCAAGAGTCTACTAGTGCTTTCAATAGAAGTTTAGGTGTCTATCTCGATTTCTATGTATTTATTCTTAGATTACTATGCGCGGGATCTCGCTTTCGCTATGTTATTATCTTTTCAACGACCTTCCATGAACTCAGCCTCGAGAGATGCTCGAATGAAGCAAGGAGATAAGAAACTACGGGGGTACTGTGGCGGCCTTATTGAAGATGTCCACCAATCAAGCCGTGAATATCGAGGTTATGTCGTACACCTTTATGATGACTCCGGTGTAAATGAGGAACCAAATTTCGAGTTTTCCCAATTTGAGTTTGAACACAGTTCCGCCCCAGAGGTTCTAGATCGAGGCGACATCAAATCACGGGTCGATTTCCATACAAAAACAACCGATATCCATACAAACTACCCTGCCGGCAATATCAATAACCCACTAGCAACCGTCCTATGCCAGCTCACCCTAGTGCAATATGCCACGATGAGCCCACTGCACTTCGTTTGCAACTCACACAATCCTTCCGACCATTACTTAAACTACGAAGCAGATCGAAACTGGATTTTGCTCCCTTCGAGTTCTGGGAGTCTGTGGAGACGGTTTCCACCAAGAGATTCATTCTTCCACATCACCGCTGGGGGGGGATTTAGAAAAGCGCTATTCTTTGATTTCATGTTGCAACGTTTCATTGGAATTGGGGATTGCCTCGGCAGTGGAGATCCACCATCTACGGCTGATATATATCTATCTCCGGTTTATGTCGCCGCGAAATTCGGATACCTCGAATATCTCAAGTGGAAAACCGAAAGTCAACTGTTTCCTGATTCCCCAGAAAAGATAGCCTGCCTTGTCTATGCCTCTTTCATGCACCCTTGGGGACATCCCAAGGGACTCGGGGGTTCAATGGTATTGCCTTTACTGGAGCGGCAAGTACTCACACCACGTAAGATGACGAATATGTGGGCGGTGAATGACTGTCTGTTGGGAGTCGAAGGTATCACAGGCCGAACCAGCATTTGGCACCAAGTCGTTCTACATCATATCTTTTATTGGAATTTACTGAGAATTCTAGACTACGACCGAAGTCTAAACGGGTTCGCCTATAGACTTTGGCTGGAGCTCGCTCCGCATGATCTCATGACGTTTTTGACATTTGGTGCAGACCCAAACTTTTACATCTCGATCTCGCATAAGCGTGATACAGGCCCAGGATCAGCATTCTATAGAGGTGTAGCATGCGATGTGCTGGAAATTGGAAAAGATCGCAATCCTGTTTCGTTTATCATGGGTCTATTTCCTCCTTACTGGAATTTCTCTACTGTAGTGGCACAAGTACGGATGCCAACGCGAAAGAACTTCTCCCTCCACCAATGGGTAACCGAGTGGATAGACGACAGTCATCCGCGCAAGGCCAGAATCCCGGAGCTCATCGACATCAACAGCGACATAGGCGAACATAAGACTGAAGAACTCGGCGGTGATCTTGGGGAGGTCTACAGGGGCAGAGAGCACTCGGGAGCGGATACGGCGTGAATCTGCAGTGAGTAAGTCAAACTCCTCAACTAATGTTCGTCATTGAACCCATCATCACTTCAAGCTCTTGCTGACGTTTCTTTAGAGTTTCCATTTGGACGAAGAGCGAAAGCGTCAACCATTTGTCAGAAGCACTTTTACGCAACGCTAATGCCCCCGCTTTTATTCCTACGGGCATTTGTTAAGTGAAGAGACGTTTTAATTTGTTGCCGACCCGGAGTTAAAAATGCAGGCTTGGTGATGGCCACTTCAGAAAGACAGGAGGAGCACACACCACGAGATCTTGATTTTGAAATGTACGGTTTACTTTAGTTTAGTGCCTGTTTCACGAGGAGCAACGCCTTGGAGTTGAATCAAAAGAAGAAAAGCGAAAATAAAAGTCGTCAAGGAATCGCCATGAGCGACAATGACCTTGCAGAACCCGACACCACTCAGTCATCCTGAATCTACAATTACGGGTAGTTCTCTTAGCCAAATGCCATTTTCACTAAAAATCTCATCTTCCAAGTGAAGCAGAGAATATCTACCAGTATACCAGTTTCAATGGCGACTAAAGCCGTAAGACAGAGCGACAAATCTCCGGCAAAAGAGAAGTAAAAAAGGGCAACAAAACCTGCAAATTTGACAGCATGCAAAGCTCAATATTTGCACAGGAACTCCGTGAGATTACTGAATTTTAGCCTTGACCCGAACCTCCAAAATATCAGATGAAAGACAAGTATATCGTTTTCTCTGAGCCAAGCCCAGTATGTTGAATGCTGGCCAGTTCACATCATCACTGCAGCCGCCGTGTTTTGTATCCCTATTCCACCCAGTTCCACTATCTCTCATCCCTCCCCTTTTACTTTAACCTCTCCAAACGATGACTGGTTTACCTAAATCCAATGGCACTTGTAGCTCGAGGCCTTGTCGTTAGGGTAGTTCCACCCGCACACGTTGTACTGGGCCTGGTTCAGGTTGGAGATTCCAGGGCTCGTGACGTCGAAGTGCTCGCAGCCGGAGCCGCTGTCTTCCGAGCTAGGGCAGTGAGCGTTGCTGGGTTTGGTAGTATCATTAGCATATGTTCAAGCCATAGAAAGTAAAACGAAGAAGAGGAACTGAAGTTGAGGGAAATAGAATGGATTAAAATGGCATACAAGTAGATGCGGCAATAAACCCCCAAAGGAGGGAAGACAGCTGACATGGTGTTGTCTCGGTCGTCGGTCAGTGTCTCTGTTCGGTGTGTTAGTACTATGTTTACTTGTTTTTACCAATGCCGGGGAGACCTGGGAGGAAAACGCACTGCACTGATTGTTGGACGACCACCAAGTGGTGCAAGACGTACCGCCTTGCGAACTAGAGTCCTTGCAAAAGTTCAGGCCGATTTCTTGCACCTGTCTCTTTCCGACAGTACTAGTGTGGGTAGAATTGCCAAATGGGTCCTCGGCCAGGAGGTTGGAGCCCGAGACGGCGGCGGCAAAGAGCCCAGAAAAGACGACATTGCACTTCATGATGAAGGATTGGTTGACTGACGAGTAATATAGGTAAGGTGATGAGGTTAATGTTGAGCGAAGGCTTGAGATCGAACTTGAAGCTGATGATGATGATCGTGATGGAGATCAGGATTCCTGTTGCTGGGAGAAGATGGACAGCTTTATACTTCTTTCAAGCAGCAAACTCAGTGTCCTTGAACTCTGCTTTGGGACCCTCTGCATTCCACTATCAGCTGGACTGCGTAGCCGCCCAGGAGAAATTAGTGCAAGTCACATTCTATGCGAGTCCGGGAAGTCCATGCCGTCAGAGCGTCGACGCGTCTCTCTGTATCTGCACTGCGGCGAGCCCCCTGGGTGATCAAACATGTCGAGTAAGAGAACAAAAACCTCAAGAAAGACCTATAATGTAAACAACTGTTCTCATCGAGTCAAACTGGTACTAGTTGCCAAGTCATTACGAGGGCGATAGTGTTACTGGACAATTTGCATGCCAGTGAGGGCAATCTAGCATTAAGCTGAAAGCGTAAGGGTTTCCTCAAGTTGGTCTAGATCCCGGACTTTTCTTGGGAGGGGTTCATGTCCTCAATAAAGCCTAACACGGAGGATATTGAACGAGAGGCGGCGCAGGTGTAACCATCAGCGCAGGACCTTCTTTGGATGACTCATTAGTTAACATGCATTTAGCCCAATATACACCCACTAATAGTTTTCAGTAAGCATTTTACCCCGCCGAATCGGTTCTTTTTGGTGTCTGTTGTGGGTGACGACCTAAGTGTACGCGTGATCCATGTTCGAATATTCTAGGTACGTAGGCAGTGAGATCGTTCCTTCATCGTCCTTACATGTTGCCTAGTCGACCCTTGCAGCCTTGAACTTGAGCTAAGAGTGAGTAAGTTAATCTTTCATTTCTTTGTTTGTACTTTTTCGTGTATTGAAGCCACTCAGCAACTGGATGCGATCGAAAGGCGCACACCAACTCCGGCACTTTTCTTCCGATCGCCATGGTGATAACTGCGACGGAAGTATTGTTCCATTCGAACTTTCGAGTTTTGATATGGTTCCTACTCACTTCTTTTAACAAAAGCTAACAATGATTCAGCAACGCGAGCTCTGCCTGAAGACAAAAGGAGTGCAAGAGACAATTCACGCTCACCATGCCAGCAAACTACCTCCGTTTATAAGATAGAGAGATTGTAATGAACCTTATCGGATTACAAACAGTATCAAGTTACACGACATAGTTCTTCGCTTTCTTCCCCAATTTCGGAAGTGGATCTGCTTCGCTTGAATGCTTGTCAGCCTTGGCCGTGATGAGTAACACAGTTTAGCTTTCTCATAGAGTCGCATGCACGAGCCCCTAATTCCAATGTAAGACGGAAGGTAAATACAGAGCCTCAAATCTGAATTCTTCCTGAAGGTAAACGGGCGGTCAACATATGAGATCGGGGATGGTCAGACGGAAAAACGAACAGAAACTGACGGAATGGCCTTGCAGATATATACCGAGTCAGCAGTCAGCCTCCTGAAAGAGTGTCGGAGAGCTTCCTCCTTGCCTTGAGGCTCCCATTGTTGCTGCTCTCAGTCGCCAATTGCAGATCTAGACCGGATTGTCAAGATCCACCGGACTGAATCCACTTCTAAAAAATATCCTGCACTCCAGCCGCTGCCGTGGATCACTCAGTGTCTTGGCAGCAAGAGGTTCCACTAACACCTGCATCCATCTAACGATGGAGCCCTCATCTCATGCCAACTCCATGATACAGTGGAACCACCTCCCAAGAACGTCCAGTCAAAGGCACAGATTCGCAGCGGGTCTTTCATCCAAAAAAGAGGAATACGGCTCAATGGTCTAGTGGTATGATTCGTGCTTCGGGTGATTCTTCTTTCCTCGGAAGATTCCCATTGCTTGCAACCAACAAGCAACAAGATTTGTGCGAGGTCTCGGGTTCGAATCCCGATTGAGCCCATTCCCGTCCTGTCTTTTTGCCGTTTGTCCTAATTTTTGCCTTCGTATTCTACTACATAAGGGCTGATGCGTATTAGTTTCAAGTTGGCGCCTTGGCAGATTGATCTCCAACAAATGTTTAGGAAAAAGACCTCCCGGGGAACACTGAGCTCAAGAAGGAGGGTTTTTTTTATAGCTTTTTTAGATTGCTTAACACGCAAACTGTATCAACAAGTGCCATTCATCTGCGGAGAGTCGTTGGAGGGAAAAGTGGTTTGGTAGATGACTAAGAAAAAAAACCCCTACTGCAGTAGAACTTCAACATATCGGGTGAAATTTATACCAAAAAATATGCCCAACAGTCAGAGAGATAAATTCGAATTTTGTCGACTCACGCATTCAACTTCTATGAGAATTCATTGTCAGACTTCTCAGGAGACCTTTATCTTGATTTGCGGGCCCAAGCTAGACTAGCTTTGAGGACATCGAATTGGCCCACTCTCAGCGACCAATCACAAGAGTGTTGTTCAAGTGGCTCAGTTCTAGCTCGCGGGTCACATATAACTCCGATCCCCACAAACGCAGTCTTGTACACTCTCTTGCTGTTCATCAAGGACATGATAGATTTACTCCGATCCTCGAAGACTGGGTCTTGTAGACTTTTGGTGATTTCTTCTGCCCCAACTCCGAGAGCTGAACATGTCTACATCCTTATTCACGGTGCCGGCGCAGCTTTGTGCCCCTTTGACAAACCGGGTTGTTTACTGCGCCCAATCTTCCGAACTGGGCGGCAGATGGTTACTTGGTGCGCATGTATACCGCGGCATCGTGACGGGATTGGGGCGGTGAATGTTTGCTGTCACATGTTCAACCGGTTTGAAACAGCATCGAGTACTCGGAACTGGGGTATACTTCTGCTGCGCCAGAAGCGTACAACAACAAAAGTCGCAGCCTTCTTCATGATTATAATGCCAAGACATGGCGTCCCTGCTTCAACTCCAGCCTAGGACAACACCCTTCACCCCCTTCATACCGGCGCCATTTTGTTGTCCTCTTCGTTTCATGGTCATCCATAGACATTATCCTGGTCAGCTATTCAGCCAATATTGCCGCCGATCTGGTCTTGACGCCTGAGACGATTGTCCAGATCCGGGACCTTCCTGTCGAAGCGCCGCCACCAGGAATGGTATCCAACTTTGTCAATCCCGACTCGACCGCCTACCAGATGTATGCCTCTGCCAGCATCTTCATCGCGCTGATGGTCGTCTTTTCGCTCGTCAGACTCGTCGCGATCCTGCGCTTGGGGCAGAAGACGGCAGTTGTTCAGGAGGTTTGCTATGTTCTGGGTCTGGTTAGTCTTTGCCGCCTGTACAACTGACGCTTGATCGACGCGCTACTCGCCATCCATGGCAGATGTTCTGTATTGTCTGCATGTGTCTCTCAATAGCTTCCATATCCAAAGGCTCGTTTGGCCGCCACTCCTGGAACGTCCGGATCGGCGACGCCGTCAACGAGTCACAGAACTTGCTTGGTGCCCTGATCGAGGTCCTCATGCCAATTGTGCTAGGCTTTGTCAAGATCTCAGTTCTGATTCTGTATTTCCGCATCTTCACCGTGCTGCGTTCGATGCGCATCACCTGCGTTGCTGGAGATTTTGTCCTTACGGCGCTCCATCTGGCCATGAGCATTACGTTTGCGGCGACGCATTTCGCGCCGTCCGAGTCTGGCAAGACTCAGCTGGGGATTCTGCAGGACTTCGTCTCGGGACGGGGCGCCAAGGTAAATGCGCCCTTCAGGTCACCCAAGGTGCCACTAATGCTATCGTGGATGTATTCCTTGTCATCATCCCACTGCCGGCCGTTTGGACACTGCGGCTTCCCCTGCGACGCAAGCTGGCGGTTTCATCCATGTTCTTGGTGTGGCTTTGGTGAGTAACTTCTTCTTCTTGCTTGCGAATGGTGTTCTGATAAGGTGGGCTGGCAGCGTGTGTGCTTCGAGCATCGTGGGCCTGGTATACAGAGTCAGACAGACTGCGACGGGCGAGGACCGCTTCCGGAACGTCATCCCGATATGGATCGCGGCGTAGGTACCTTTGAGCTTCCCGTCCGCCGATGCGCTGCTAACGACGATTTTGCACACAGCAAAGCAGAAGAGACAGCTGGCGCCATGATATGCTGTATGCCTTCCGTGGCCGTCGTCTTTAGGGCGATCAAGGGGCCACTCTGGTGCTGGCTGTCGTCAGCACGCAAGTCAATTCTGCGCCGCTGAAGGGCGGCGTGTCACTCACCCGAGAAGAGCCCCCCAGCAGCGATGGCACGTCGAAGGCCGTCGCGCTGGAGGAGTGCAGTTCGTGGTCGCAGAACAGCAGCAATGGCTTGCTCTGGCACCTTAGCCCTCGTCTCTACATCACTCGGTTCGATGTCAGTGCCAAGCTCATCTTCACGGAGAGGTGTCTGCTCCAAGACCAAAATCGGATCGAAAAGACGGTCGAGTTTGAGGTATCGCGGGCGATGCCCAGAGGTCAAGTACCTTGAAGCAGCATTCTCATGTTTTGCCATGGACACTTTTTGTCTGCCGCGAGACGGGAGACACGATGTTGCATCAAGACGGAAATAATGAGCTTGGCGGTGGAGTTGGGGGGGGACCGACCCCTGGAGCAAGTAAGGCAGCAGCTTTCCCAGGCGCTACAGGACTGCGCGATTATTACAGCACGGTCTACAGGGGCTGTGGTGATGTTTGAACACCCACGGGGGCTGTGCGGTTTAGGAACTTAGGTCGCACAACCTTACAGAGCAAGCATGACGACGTCGAGCCAAATTTTAACACCTAAACTGAACCGCCACTCTTGACCGTGATGACCAGACCGCGAAAGGCAACAAGTCTCGAAATGATCCTGCAAAGCAGAGACACTTTGTAAGTGGCGTGGTCAGTGGCTAACCAGCTTCGGCCAAGCTCCTCTGCCCTACCCGAACCAACACGACGGAACACCCCTGCTGAAGCTGCCCGCTAGGAACCATCGTCAACGGCCAACAAAAGCCCACCGCTCCCCCGCGATGGGCGCCGCCATGTCCACCACGTTTCCTCACGTCGAACGATCCGTAGCTCACGGACAGCTCTCCGAGTCGGCCTCCCACATCATGTCGTCGACCATCGGCGATCTCGGCCTCCCGCTGGCCATCCTCATCGGCATCGCCACCTTGGGCTACCTAGCCAGCCGCAAGCTATCGAGCCACGACCCCCGCGAGCCGCCCTTGGCACCGTCAGCCATCCCCATCATCGGCCACCTCATCGGGCTGTCGCGGAGCAAGTTCAACTACTACTCTGCGCTGTACCACCAGTCCAGATCGCCCATCTCGACCTTGCCCATCCCGGGCCAGAAGATGTACATCGTGAACACGCCCGAGCTCGTGCAGGCCGTGCAGAAGCAGCACAAGATCCTCGCCTTCCCACCCATTGCCGTCAAGTTCACCAAGAACGTTTGCGGGAGCAGCAAAGAGGCCAACGAGATTGTGGCCATCAACGCCAATGGAGACGACGGCGACCATGGCGTCTCGATGGCCACCTACGCCGGCATGCACGCTGCCCTCAAGCCCGGCCCGGACCTCGACGACATGAACCGCGACATGATCCAGGAGATTGCCACCCTGCTCGATAAGCTGCAGCCCAAAGACCAAAAGCCCCGCAGGATCAGCCTCTACTCTTGGCTGAGGGCGTCCATCACGACGGCGACGACCCGATCGGTCTACGGGCCCTTGAACCCCTACGAGGATCAGGCGGTCGCCGATGCGTTCTGGGAGTTTGAGAAGGGCTTCATGGCCGTCGTCATCGGGATCCTGCCCTGGCTCTTTGCACGCAGGCCCATCGCCGCACGAAAAACAGTGTCTGACGGTTTCCTTGCCTACTTCGAGGCCGGCGGCGTGCACAAGGCGTCTGTGCTCGCCAAGAACCGATACAAGGCCATGGTCGACAACAATCTCCAGCACGCCGACATCTCCAAATTCGAGGTTGCCGAGTCCATCGCCATCATGGTCAACACGGCGCCGGCCGCCTTCTGGACCCTGTTTCTGGTACATTCCCACCCGGGTCTCCTCGAAGAGCTCCGGGTCGAAATTGATGCCTGCACCAGAACAACGCCCGATGGGAAGCTCAAGACGATCGACATCACCACCCTGAAGCAAAACTGCCCCTTGTTATTGTCTGCCTACCAGGAAGTTCTTCGCCACCGATCCATGGGAACCTCCGTGAGGGAAGTGATGCAGGACACGTACCTGGACAAGTACCTCCTCAAGAAAGGCGCCATGCTGCAGATGCCGTCGCGCGTCATCCATCAGGACGCCAGTCTCTGGGGCGCTGACTACGCAGAGTTTAACCCGCGCAGGTTCCTGGCCGAGAACAAGAAGAACCGCCCCAGTGATGTGTGTTTCCGCGCATTTGGTGGCGGCAAGACGCTCTGTCCGGGGCGGCATTTCGCGACGAACGAGGTTCTCGCCGTCGTGGCCGCTTTTGTAGCGCGCCTGGACATGAGGCCTGCTGACGGTGCGGAGTGGAAGCTTCCCACCGCGGAGAACACAAACGTTGCGGCGGTGATCATGGAGCCTGACGCGGATGTCCAGGTCGAAATTACCACGCGAAAGGGGTTCGAGGGCGTGAGATGGGCTGTTAGTTTGGACGGGTCGGATAAGATATTTGCCATGGTTACGGAGGATGGCGTTGAGACGGAGTGAAGGGTGGGTTGGATTCAAAATGTGTGCCACTGCACTCGCTATGAAGTGAAGGGAAGGATTTTGCGAACGGCAAGAAATTGCGAGCAGAAACATTTTGCGAGCTAAGCAACTCCGACATAATCAGTGTTACATCGACCATTAAAATTACCCTCTTAAATGATCATGTCCTTAGTTGCCGAATACACAAGGTCTTTGCTTCTCTTACTCACCGCCGCTGATATCGAGCCAAACAGCGGCCCGGAAATACCAATAGTTGATGCTGGCCAAGACGTCGTGGCTTACAGGAGTACCAAACTCATCACTGCCGTCTCACCCAATCATATCATTGAGTCTCTGCAGGTTTGCTGTTACACAATATACCCCGCCTGACACATCAACCAAGCTCTTCCAGATTATCTTCATGCAGTCGGAAGGAATGAGGGTGGCGCCGTGGAAGGGCGGGGTCGAGACCATTCCCAACAGCAGCTAATTGCGGGATGGTGTAGGGTGGGACAGGTTCGTTATCGTTGAAGTGTGCTGTGATGATAAATATGCGAGTCTGCCACAGACATAAGTTCGTGGGACTGAAGCTGTTTGCCGACCCCTCACATCTTTGATCCCAATTCTCACCCAACTTTTCATCCCACTGCCCAAGTTCCTCACCTCCTTCGTCCAGTGACGATACCTCAAGACGACAGCAGCCATGTCCCCTCTTCCCCCCCAAATCTTCATCCCCCCAGTCCCCACCCTCCTACTCCTTCTCTCCGCAGGCATAATCTACTACATCCTTTCGTCCATCTACGTCTGGCACCGTCTGCGCGCCTTCAACGGCCCCTTTGTCGCGCGCTTTTCCTATGGCTGGGTCGCTGCCGCCATCGCGAGCTCCCAGAGCGGCGACTGGATCTTTCAAGTCACGCGAAAATATGCCACCGCCAAGTCTCACACCCCCACAACCGTCCGTGTCGGCCCAAATGATCTCCTGACTACTGACATCGACTTCGTGCGGCGCATGAACGGCGCGCGCTCCAAGTACACCCGATCCAACTGGTACAAACTCAACGCGCTGGACCCGTACCACGACAACATGTTCTCCATCATGGAGACCACCGAACACGACAAGGTCAAGGCGAAAGTCGCGGCGGGTTACGGCGGGAAGGAAATCCCCGGCCTGGAGGGTGAGATCATTGACGGGATGATTTTCCTTCTCGTTCATACGCTCCGAAACAAGTACGCTGTGACTAGGGAAAGAAAAACGCCACCGATGCTGGATCTCGCGAGTATCTCGCAGTACTTCACCCTCGACACCATCACCAAAATTGCCTTTGGGCAGGCGTTCGGGTTCTTGACCAGCGAGTCCGACGTGCACGGGTACATCCAGATGATTCTGGACATCGCGCCCACGATCACCATGTCGGCGAGTATTCCGTACCTGGCGGAGATTATGTCCTCGAAGCTGGTTCTCAGTGTGATGGGCCCGTCGCCAAGGGATAAGAAAGGGGTTGGGAAGATGATGCTGTGCGTCCCCCCTTGGTCATCATGATCATGGACAAAAACTGACGGATGATTAATGTGACATGCAAGACTCTCGAAAAATCTTGTGTCGGACCGGTTTGGGCCAGACGCAAAAGACGTGCCGGACATGATGGTGCGTATTTCCATCTAATATACCAGCCGCCGTCACCATCCACGATATTCAGTGATACCTGAAAGCTGACGTGATGTGAACACAGGGCTCATTCATCAGGCACAGCCTGACGAAAAGGGAGTGCGAGACTGAGGCCATCTTCCAGATCGTCGCCGGCTCGGACACCACAGCCACGGCGATCCGCGCCATTATGCTCTATGTCATCACCACGCCGCGCGTCTACCGCCGGCTGCAGGACGAAATTGACGCGGGGATTAAGGAGGGGAGGATCTCGAGTCCAGTTATTACTGCTGCTGAGGGGGCTGAGTTTGGGTACCTGCAGGTTTGTTTCTATAATTACTGATTACTGCCTACTTTCTTTCTCTTTTCACTTCTGCCCTCCATTTTCTCTCTTTTTTCTTTCCCCTTATACTTCCCCTCTTATATTTATGCCCTCTATTTACTCTCCCCCTTCCTTTCTCTCTTTTCCCCCCCTTTTTCCCCTCTTTTCCCCTCTTTTCTTTTCCCTTTTTTTCCCCTCTTTTCTTTTCCCTTTTTTTCCCCCTTTTTTTTACCCATCACTTTCTCCCCTTCCACCCTTCCTTTTTTGTATCTTTTCTCTCCCCCCCCTTTTTTCCACCATTTTCTTCCCCTCCTTTTTCTCCACTTTCCTTCTCCTCATTTTATTCTCTCTTTCTCCCCTCTATTTCTCACCCGGTCAAAACGCACCCAAAGTAAAAACACCCTCCCTCACTAACCAGTTCATTCTGCGTGAAATACAGGCAGTAATCCAAGAAGGCCTCCGCCTGCACCCGCCTTTCAACGGCCTCAATTACAAAGTTGTCCCCCCGGGCGGCGACTATCTCGACGGCGTTTTCGTCCCCGCTGGTACCCGAATCGCGCCGAGCCACTGGGCCATGATGCGCAACACGTCCATCTTTGGCGAAGACGCGGACCTGTTTCGGCCCGAGCGGTGGATCGAAGCCGACCCTGATAAGTACGCTGAGATGCGCAAAGCGACTGATTTGTGCTTTGGGCATGGTCGCTGGGGGTGTGCGGGTAAGGTGATTGCGTTTATGGAGATGAATAAAGTGTTTGTTGAAGTGAGTTATAGTTACCTATTTCGCCTCCATGTCTAGAAGGAGAGTTTAGGGTTGTGGTCGAGCGAAGCGAGCAGCAACCCGCAGGGGCCTCCCCGGAGGGGCCCGCCGGAGGCATCGCATCGAGAAGGTTGGGAAGATTGCTAACAGAGGGCAAATAGTTGCTGCGGAACTTTGACTTCCAACTTATGAATCCCACGCATCCGTGGAGACAGGTCAACTACGTGCTGTTCATGCAGCGAGATATGTGGGTTAGGGTCACGGCGAGGGAGAACAAGGGTTGAGTAAGTGTGGTCAAGGGTGTCATTACTTTGTGGCAGGGGGGAAGTTGAATATGTGTGCATGTGGTCTAGGCATGATGGGATGTAGATGTTACAGGCCTAAGTGCCCGTATGTCGATAGTATGGCTCCACGGTATGAGGTAGTCATGCCAAAAGCCTGCCCCGCTTCATACATACACCAGCATATCAAGTCATCAACCTAGGAATATCTTTTCTCTAGTCAACTTATGTCCATCTTCCAAGTTTCTTCTCCTACTGGCTTGAACTGCTCTTGGTCCGTCTGATGCAGTGGATCTCATCAGACGCCACGGCCATTTTCGGTACGACCGGTGCCACTGGCTGCTCCAACCTCTCTTCCCCCCATGCCTCGTCTCCAACCCACCATCCCTTCACCTCGCAGCTGGTAGTATCACCTAACCACCCTTCTTAGGTATCCTTACTAATCCTCCTCCTCCCTCAGCCCTTCTTGATACCTGTATTCGTCCCTCACACCCATCAACGTCAAACCCAACCTATTCTCTCCCCAATTCTTTACATTCTCCCCCAACAGCGCATCCTTCTCCTCGAACCCAATCCCCCAGACGCGATCATCTGGACTCGCCTCGGCCAGCAGCCTCTCCCCCGTCGCAAGCAGCTTGTCCCTCAGCTTCTTGTCTACCCCAAACCGTACAAATTCCCCGCCAGAGCAACCTGATTCTTGATCTCATCCCAACGCGGCGCGTAGAATCCCTTGACTTGCTTGCCGAGGTTTTTCTGTTCTTTTGGGTCGGCGGGGGCGAGGATGCGGTTCGCGGTGGCGGTGTCGTGGAACCGGGAGGCTTTGCAGTACATCATGAATTGTTCTGCGCAGGTGAATTCTATTGCGGCGGCCTCTGTGCATGAGGTGGTGGTGGTGGTGGTCGCGGGAAGGGCGAGTTGGGAGGGAGAGACTTTGTCGTCGTCGTCGTCGCTGAGGAGTTTGGCGATGTGCTGGAGGCGGACGGTGAACTTGGAGGGGTATCACTGGCAGAATTCGCCGTTGGGGTCGTTGGGGTCCCAGAAAAAGACGGGCTTGCTGCTCGTGCTAGCAGGGTCGGGCTTGGCGGGGGTGGTGGTCATTGCGATCCTTGCGTTGCTCGTCTTTGGGGAGATTATCGTATTGTAGCGCAATGAATTGCGAGGTTCTCGTTGTTATTTGATGTTGATGGTGCTTGCAGTTGGTCTGGTGCTAGTTTTTGTACCTTCGTTTATCGCGGAAGGAAGAAGGCTTTCTTAGGGCTTTGCCATTAGCAAGGACGAGCTGCCGCTGAGGATTAGGGGAGGGGGGAAAGCACCCCAAATATTTTTAACGTCGACTTCCACCTAGCGGGCCTAAAAACTACCAGGCGACTGTTAAGACCTATTTCTAAATTACAAAGTTTAACGCATGAAAGGTGGTGGACCACTATCACATGTAGTGGAAAGGTCATTTTTCTTACATTGCTAAGTACATCAACCCAGAAAAAAAAACCCAAGCGCGATCCCTTCCGCCACTCAAAAATGTGCTCAAGCCAACCGATTCTCCATGGGTAGGTTTAAGGCTAAGAAAACGGAAAACAGAAACCATAGAAGTACGATGCGAGAAAGGGCGTAATCTTTTTACTTTTTTTGCTCCTGAAAAACGCCACCTGAACGGTTCACAGTCCAAAATTCAGGAAGTGGAACGCCATTTTGCCTGAAACTGTATCCGAAATCTGTTCCGACCGAATATCGGGTCCAAGGCCAATCTGGCCAATCAATGGCTCCTGAATCTGGCTGTGAGCTTGATAATGTGGCGTTTTGGTGGAAAGTTTGGCGTTATTGCCAACCGAATGGCCCGAATCTTTCTTTTTTAACGTGTTACCGACCTCCCTTTGAAGCAATCGCCAGTTTTGTTTACTACTGTATCTCTTTTTGAAGTTATCGTGACCTTTGACTGCAGTTCAATTCCATGAAGTTCGATTGCATGGAGCTCAACTGCAAACAGTTTAATTGGCAGTAAGTCTAATTCCTCCTATGTAATTTAATTGTATGTAATTCAAGCGTACTTCTTTACTTGAACCGCTATAAGGAACTAAGGTTATCACCAGTTAGGAATAGCTTCATTTTCAGAAGGTAAAGTTCGAAAAGATCAAGGCTGAGAAATCCGCTTGGCTTCCGGGATTCTGAACCGATAGCCCGTTTCTGTATCATCACTAGACCCGTGTTCTGCCTCGCTCTGTAGCAGGCCAAGATGCCCGTGCTAGGGCGTTCGGCAACAGTCCAAGGGGCATACGAACGAATTGGGGTCGTGGATCATGCTAATGATTGGTTTGCCGGCGTCGCGGCCGAGGTTGTCCGTATCGTATAGGCTGGAGTTTTACGTGGATGTAGGTTGGTGAAAGCATATAGGAAAGGTCGGATAACAATTGCAACAAGTGATGTCATGTTTTACCTCCTGGTACAAGCTGTCTTCGGTACTTGAACCGGACAACAATACGGTCTTTCTCTGGCTAAGACACTCAGGTAGCATGGATGGAAAGTGTTTGCCGTCTGATAAACAGCCAAGGTCTGCCTATTT
Source organism: Podospora didyma (assembly GCA_033439775.1). Taxonomy (NCBI): domain Eukaryota; kingdom Fungi; phylum Ascomycota; class Sordariomycetes; order Sordariales; family Podosporaceae; genus Podospora; species Podospora didyma. The sequence goes on from JAULSW010000008.1 coordinate 2,551,410, forward strand.
CTATAGCGGTCAAGGCCATCGAGATCATTCTGTGGGTAGTGGCAATGATTCCTTGGCAATCAAATCAAATCCCCTCAGCAGCTCCACTTCGCCGCGTTTATCCCCTCCTCGGGAACTGGTCACTCCCAACAGGCGCCCACCTGTTTAGCTTGACATTCCTCCTAATAAAAATCCCAGTTCTTGTACTACGACCCTTCTCCATTTATTCGACCTCTTAAATCTCATTTTCTCAGCTCTCCCAACCCCGCACGGCAGATCACTGCGGGTTACGTCCATATGTCGCCACGCCGGCTTCTTCCGGCACAACATTGGGGTACTGACCGCTCTTCGTATTTGCAACACCCTCTTACTCTTTGTCGGTGTGAGATACTATACCTGCTCTACGTCATATGACCTGCTTTTGACGTAGTTCCTAAGAGTTGCCGATGATGTCGAAAGGCCAAGCCTGTCTGCGCCTTGCTATGCTCCTTGCCAGCATCACAGTTGATGCTGCTGATTTGATGATCGGGTGCAGATGGGCCCCTTTAATATAGGTAAGCAGCATATGTTAATGTAACACTCGTAAGAATGGTATCATAATTCCGCGAGAAGACAGTTGAGATCTAATTCCAGTCATTGGTAATCGATACTTGTTTGAGGAAGATGATATGTGATGATCAACCTAATACGGCTCAACCTAATGGCCGACGGAGAGAATCAAAACACCGCAAGTGTTTTAGGTTGTTGAAGATAAAAGGGGTGGGCTGTTCGTCGACAAAGTCGAAGTGGATTTATACATTACCCAAAAAGCTTAACTATTAAGCTGACGGCTCACAAAGTCTTCTGTAACTAATATTCTAACCTCTTCTCTCTGCATTCACCTCAAATATGTCTTTGGTTGGCGCGCCCATCACCTTCGGTCGAGAGCCGGGCAGCGATTATCCCCGAGCCATTGTAACACGCAACGGCACCCTCCTCGCCACCTACCTCTGGAACGACGGCACGACCACCAAAATCGTCACCAAAAAAAGCCCCGACCAAGGCGCAACCTGGATGGGGCCGGTTGAGGTCATTTCCTGGGATGCCAAACTAGCCCAGCTGAAGAACCCATTTCTCTTCCAAACCTCATCGGGTACCCTTCTCTGTTCCTACCTAATCCGAGAGATCCGCAGTGATGGTAAACCACGACATATGACCTTCAACGTCGACCAAAGTACCGACGGCGGCGAGTCTTAGCACAAGATCGGGACCATTCTAAGCGAGCCGCCCAGCAACGGCATCCAAGGCGAGTGGGAGCCGTTCCTATGCGAAGACCCCGACGGCACGCTGCAGGCGTACTACTCGCACGAGCTCTCGCCCAACGACCAGGATATCGTGCTTCGTATGTCGAATGATGGCGGCAAAACCTGGGGCGCCTTCATCAACATTCTCGGCGCTGGTGTCCCTGACGTTCGCCCTGGCATGCCGCAAGTTCTCAGCCTTGACGGGAAGGGAAACTTGCTCATGGTCTACGAGAGCAATGCCGGCAAGCTGTTCAGGGTGTGGGCACAGACGTCCACGGACGGCGGCATCAGCTGGGGCAATCCGCATGTCATCTTCGATCCCAGGTATCGGGGACTGCCCGAGCAAGGTGAAGTGCTCACAACAGGTACTACTACTGGGGCAGATGGGCCGGCGGAGTTGGCAACGGGCCCCAATGCAGGTGTGCCGGGACTCGCCAGAGTTTCGGGTCTGCTTGTCGTGAGCTTCATGACGAATCAGGACCAGCCGAATAAGGACTACGTTGATGTGGCGAACTTGGATATGAAAATCATTACCAGTGCGGATGGTGGCGCCACGTGGAGTCCGCCTGTCAAGGTTCTCTCCAAGGCTGGCTGGGGCGGTGTAACCGCGGTTGAGGGGGGTGTGCTGGTGTTGGGTGCAACGAGCGTGGGGACTGTTGTCCTGCAAAAGGTTGCTTTCTAGGGTTTCTTCTAATGAGATAAATTGGAACGTGGAATGAGAAAACTGTCAGAGGAAATTGGCTGTTGTCTTGTCGTTGGGGGTTAGTGGTAAGAGAAAAGGAAATCGCCAAAATTGTATTACTTTGAAGGGGAAAAGAGGAAAATATGGTGCATGAGACACAGCATTAGCGCTAGCACAATAAATGTCAAGATTGTATAATGGGTTCAAGTTTATTTGGGAACCAGGACACAGGGACAGAGCAACTTGTTGACTCGTATCCCATACTACCCGTTCTCGCTATTGTTAACAAATGCCACGCCCTGTCCCTTAACAGCCTGTGAGTGGCCGTTGAGAAAGATTTCAAATTCACCATGCTTGTCTACCGCATACCGGCAACCTTCCAACTAATAGCCTTATCCAACTCTTGCAAGCTCATACGGTGACCAGGCGGCATACCTTGGGTCTTCTCTCTGAAGCTATGGAACGAGAGCGGCACTACGTCAAGTACCGTCTGGGCGATAATAACTCGGATTTAGGGGAAGACAGCGATGGCAGTGATCAAAGTTAGTTGCGATAGAATCAGGGACATGGAAAAAGTGTTCACTGTCAATGTGTCCCAAAGTATGTGTGCAGGAAATTAGAAGAGCAAGCCAACAACAATACCGCTACTACTAGCACCGACTGAAGCCACCAACTCGAGAGATGACTAGCTAATCGAATTAGATGGAGCATAAACAGTTTCAATGTCACAGACCTTTGCTCATTTCCTTCTCTGTGGATTTTCTTCACCTCGCTGTGCTGTAAATACCAAAGGTCTGAGTTGAGACGCCACCCCGGATCTAACGCAAAGCAATCCACCGCCACACCCTCGGACAGCCGGGATGGCACAGCCTAGGCGGACAGGATACACTATTATAATCTCTAGAGGGGAATATCTCTCGTTAGTATTTTAGATAGAGAAGGTACCGGCGAGTTTATTGCTTAAAGTCAACCTCTGGATAGTTTAATTAAACAAGACTTAATAATAGAATAGCTATTTTTAATTGCTAAAATAGTTTAAAAGATATAATACTCGCGGTCGGAGCTTATAATTGCAGCATAATTGCCCAATTTAAAAAAAGTAAAGAATTAAGCGAATTATAGCTAGTTAAATATATAGTGTTGATGACGGGGCGTGCATCGTGCTACGGGCCATGTTGAGGGTGTGGGGAAGATTGCGTCAAGGGATCTAGAGTGTAGAAGCGTAATAGCGCCCGGTATGTCTCAAACTTCCTCGGCAGAACCCAACTCTCTTCTTCCATCCGTACAATTTGAAACATGCAAGTGAGCCTTGTCGAGACAGAAGTGATGCTCTATCGTCGCCGAGTGGACACTGTAGGCGTGTAGGACACGTCTGATCTGATTTCTGAGGAGCATAAGTCGTTCGGGAGTTGCTATGTCCCAAGGGAAATCTAGTTGGACGTGCATCGAAGCCGTATATCTGCTCTCATCGATCGGGAAAATGTGGACATGATGAGCGGATATGACGCCAGGCAGGCTTCCGATCTCCTTCCTAATAGCCTCAGCATCAACCCCCAAAGGCGTAGCTAGGAGGAGGGCCGGGAATGCAGCAACAACCAGCCGGCAGGCGAAGTACATGCTCAGAAATGCAATACACATGGCCAGTGCTGGGTCAAGGTATTGCACGCCCGACAGAGGTACTTTCCACACGAGCAGCGCCGCCAGCGTAATAGACGTGTCTCCAAGGACGTTGGAGCTGTCCCAGAGAGACACGGTCCGGCTCCGAAGCGACATGGCAGCCTTTAGATCTGCCGATGTAAACTTTCTCCACATCGTGGTTAACGCCGCGCCGATTGAGAGGCGCCAGTATCCGGAATAGCCTGCTAAACGAAACAGTTTTCCTTTTAGCTGCGTTAAAGAACACTTCCCGCGAAGGGCATCAGGCCTTCCGATAGTAACCTTGCTTTCGGCCATATTCTCGTTATTGCATTTCGGCGCTAGAATGACTGGAGAAGGAGGCTCTTGATTTCTAATCCCGCCACTCTCATCCCGTGGTAGCCCATCTCGTTTTCGACGGCTACCAGACGGGCGAGTGTTGTCCGACGCAGACCCCTTATTAGCTATCGCTGCCCTAGTGGAAGAGCGCACTTGAACAATGCTTGCGGTGAGCACTCGCGAGGCTAAGCCTAAAGTAAGACACGAAGCACCCGTAGCGAAAATAGCTAAGGGATGCATCATTGGTTCCAGGTTGATGAATTGAGAAATAGCGTCGATGACGATTGCGATCGAGAGCCCGACGAGGAGGGCCGCACTTAGCGTTACCGTGACAATCTCTACTCTCAGCCACTGTACGCATAAAGTCGAGTTAGTCGATCGTCCAAAATGCTGTGAGATAGTGTAGAGAATTAGCATACACCAAAACTATACTTATGACTTGCCGGCCGCCGTACCATCCTAGCGGACCATAATACCATAACTCGGCTCGCTATAACATATATCTAAGCATCATTCACATTAGCTAATTATCCGTGACTTGGCGGCCTATATAAAGAGGGCCGGGGGGCAGGCGCACGCTCCGTAGCGCATCAGCAACGAATGCGGTCGAGTGGAAAGTCACGCCCACGGTGAGCTTAACGATTAGCACGAGCAGATCAATAGCTAGCGCTATCCCTCCAAGCGTATTGCTCTCTTTCATGGCGCTTGTAACTGCCTCGTAGATCTTTTTGCTTATAGTAGATGGAAAAACAATCTGTTAGATAGAGGAGGGGAAGAAATGACTGTGGGTTCGATTTTAGATTTTGTGCCGCCCATTAGGCAAGCTTAGGCTCCTACGTCATCATGCGGCTATCAGCTGTCCTCTAACGCTAAGTTGGAAACCTTTGCCGAGGTACGCGCCGAGCCCGCCGCGCGCAACCGCTAGAAGGGGGAATTGCAATTAAAAGAATCATCGCATAGGAATAGCAAGGGCAGCACCGCCTAAATCGTAGTACAAGGGAGGTTGGCGCAAAATAATATAACACGTAATACACCTCTAGGGTAATAAATCCCAACTTTTGACTTGAGGCCCACTTAGTGCCTTAGCGCCCCATTTTTTTTTTAAAAAAAATAAGTATAGTTTCTAGTAATTTCTATGAAGCAGTACCTAAAAATTCAACCTGAACGTTATCTTCTAAAATTTAATGCCGACTGGCGGGGACTCATTGGAGGAAGCTGTGGGGCTAAGCAGGAGCACATGCGGGGGACTCCGCATGAGCTGGCGCACGGACCACGTGGCCCCCCCTACTCGAGGATGGCCCCTTGGGGGCCACCATGATGTATATAAACAAGAGAGCTGAAGAGCCTTTGTGGTTCTTCAGCTATCAACCCACAGTAGACAGTTAAGTCTTTGCAATTGAACCGTGGTTCAGCAAGCGATCTATTTACTCTTTGATACTCTGTCCACTCTTGGTTACTGTGTGTGACCACTCACCCCATTGAGCCTCATATTACAATCCACACACATAGTGTCTGAACTGCAAGGCGGTACGCCGTGGGTTGGGTGGTTGAGTCAAGTAGGGAAGGTAAGCTCCTTGAACAAGGTCGGGTGGTTGTCTTGATACACACGTGTGGAATGCCTTCACAAGTAATGAAGCAGATGAATGTGTATTGCTTACTTGCCGGGTTCCATAAGGGGGACTCGGCCTATCTGTTTATATAAGTTGTGTCCTGCTCTGTGTGCTCTGCTGGAGAGCTCACAGAGCAGAGCTCTTATTGGCTAGTCCGGGCAGCTCTGTGTGCTCTGTTGGAGAGCTTACAGAGCACTGCTCTGATTGGTTCTTCTACCCGATTGGTGTGCGACCTTTGTCTCCTTTGTCAGGCTCCACTAAGCTTGCATTTCAAAATCGTGACATCAAGCAACGATCTAATCACCAACGCCGCATCCGTCTCACCGACTCCGTCGACTTATCCGGACTTATTATACGCAAGTATTCCCAATGCCGCGAAAAAAATGTGACGATCTGGATCCTCGTCGGGGATTTGGGGGTGAGGTTCAAGGGGTGAGTAGCCACACACAGTAACAAAGGGTGGATAGAGTATCAATGAGTTAATAGATCGCTTGCCGAACCACTGTTCAGTTGCAAAGACTAACTGTCTATCCTTGTGTAACCAGGGCCAGAGTGGTCCGTGCCCAGCACATCCGGAACCACTGCATATGCCGTGCCCGACTCACTTCCTTCCTACAATAGGGATCGTGACAACCCGTCCACCATTACGATCCGGTAGGTGCCTTCTTTTCACGATCCCCATTAGGGGAGGAATGCGAGGCTAAGAGAACGCACCTGCACGCTGACCTCAGGCATTGAGTACGGACCAAGGGGGCTCTGGTTACACGAGGAGGAATCTAGGTAGAGCCACCGGTTCTATATAATGATGAGAGCTGGAGGTCTTTTGTGGTTCTCCAGCTATCAAACAACGTCGACAGTCAGTCTTTGCAATTGAGCAGTGGCTTAGCAAGCGATCTATTCACTCTTATTGATACTCTATCCGCCCCTTGTTACTGTGTGTGACGACTCACCCCCTTGAACCTCACCCCAAACCCAAGACGAGGATCCAGATCGTCACATGAGATTATAGCGGAGTAGTAGTAGTAGTAGCAGAAGCTGAAAAGAGCAGATAAAAGTTAGTCGAATTATAGCGCAGAGTTAGTGCCGACTATGCTAGCGCCCGGTGCTAAGCTTCGCCATAGCGACCATACACTTATATTGGGGTGATAAAGTTAAACGCAATACATTATTAGCACTAAGTGGAACCCCTTTACTAAGATGTATTCATTTTAACTTTTACTTTAATACCCCTATATAAGTGTATATAATCGTTTAATACAGCAGCCACCGCTACGGGGCGAGAACGAGGAAGGTGGCGGGCAATGCAAATTTCACCTTTGGAGAGGCGACAATCCAACACATCACACACCGACCCTTAACCCTCCCTGCTAAGCAGTTGAAAGCTTCGCATTGTGCGACATTGAGGATATCTCAAAGGACGATACCTATAGTTACCCTAACTCATAAAACTCCCAGCTCAGTTTCCTGCGCGTCTATTGAACATACGCTCACTCATCATGAACAACTTTACGCCCACCTCCTCCCAACCAATTAGGAAGCTTGTCTTCTCCTAGGTTTTGTGGTCTAGTGGTATAATTCTCACTTAAGGTCCATCATACAGCAGCAACGCATGCGAGAGGTCCTGGGTTCAATCCCAGGCAAAACCCCCTCTTGCCTCTCTATGACCCTAGGTTAGGCTAAGTCGCCTGGGCCGGCTCGGCCCGGGCAGTGGCCTCGCGGATGGGCTGGGCCCAGGGGAACTTGCCGACCATGTGCTCCTCGCCCTCGACGTACTCAAAGACGGGAGTGCGGGCGAGGGCGCGGGCGTTCCAGGTGGCAAAGAACTTTTGGAGTGAGGGCTTGGAGAGAATGTGGCGGTCAACGAAGCGGTGGGTCATGTCGGACCAGGTGGCAGAGCCCGTGGCCTGGCTGGCGGCGGCGAGCCCGTCCTTGACGGTGTCGAAGCGGACCTGCTGGTAGTCGTCGAAGGCGGCGAGGAGCCGGTCGCGGTCCGGGAAGGCTGTGGCGTCGCCCGACGCGCCCCGCACCTCGCGGAAGGCGTGGTACATCTCGTTGGCGAGCGCCACCACGTCGACGATGCCGTTGTTGCAGCCCGCCCCCGTGCTGGGCGTGAACTTGTGCGCCGCGTCGCCCGCCAGCACGATGCGGTCCCAGCTCCACCGATTGAGGATGCCCTCCTCGAGATTGACCATGCCGGCCTGCGTGCGGTTGGCGTAGGCGTCGCCGATGGTGAACTTCGGGCCGCCTTTGCCGCTGCCGCTGCCGACGATGGGCAGGTGTCCCCAGCGCTCAATGAACTGGGCCTCGTCGGCTTGCGTGTAGCGCACGCCGTCGCGCGTCGGCTCGTCCAGGCGCTCGTAGATGCCAATGACGGACGTGTCCTCGCCGGCGAACAGTTGCAGGGTGCAGTCGTAGCCGTGGGTCTCGCTGGCGTCGCCGGGCTGGACGGGCGCCACGGTCGGGAAACGAACCCACATCGCCCGATACGATGTCAAGAAGGGCTTGGCGTCGTTGACCTCGACGGGCGTGGCTGACTGGAGCGCCGCCGTGCGCATTAGGTCGCGTACCTTGCTGTGGGCGCCGTCGGCCCCAACCACGACAGCGCCCTCGTACGTCGTCCCGTCGGCGCACGTTACCTTAACGCCGCTGGGCCCCGTTACCACGTCTACAACCTTCTTGTTGGGCAGCAGCTTGGCCTGTGCCTCGGCGGGTAGCCCGTCGTACAGCGTCTGCATGAGGTCGTGGCGGCTGATGACTCGGGGATAGGCGCCGTGGCTGTGTGTGGCCAATCAGCATTACTGTCGGGGGGGGGGGGGGGGCAAGATAGTAGCAGCTACTTCTCCTTGAAATAGGTAAACCACAGCGTGTCGCCGATGTTGCGACCCTCGTGGTCGATGCGCTTGAAGCGACTCATGGGCGAGCTGACGCGCTCGATGACGGGGAGCAGGCCGAGCTGGCCCAGCACGCGCAGGCCGATGGGGAGCAGCACGAGGTTGGAGCCCGCATCCAGCACAATCTTGCTGCGGCTCTCGAGCACGACAAAGTCGAGGTTGGCGCGCGAGAGCGAGTGCGCAGCCGTAAGCCCGACCGGGCCGCCGCCGACGACGATGACTTTGAAGGCGCTCATGGCGGGCAGAGCACAGCTAGAGGCTGAGGTCTCTACATGATCGTAATCGTCTACACCCGAACATTTTATACTTGTCCTGACAAGTGAATCTACCAGGCAGACGCGTACTCGGGCAGCCGGGTCTCACCGGTCGCTCGCGTCGACGAGAAATGGTTCGGTTCGGTCGTAGCATAAAAGCGCATCAGTAAGCACGGTCGAGGAGACCGCGTCGTGACTCGTTCGTGTACGATGTCGTTGCGTCGCCAAGCCATCCGGCTCGTCTGGCCCGCATGGGTATTCGCATCGTCGACTGCTGTTGGAGCGGGACAGAGTCGACGGATAGAACAGAATGACTAAGTCCCTGCAGAAATGCAGAATGCACGTCCTGTATTGATGCAAGACAGGGGCACATGGGGACAAAAACGCGGGGTTGGTTTTGGAGAAACCCGCCGATGCCAAGTGTCAGGCTTCGGCTAAGGTGGAAGAAGGTCTCTTACGATGGTCACGTAGCTCCTTGTTGACCAACATTACCATAAGTCACGAGAAAGAGGTTGGGACTAGGTTCTAGAGTTGGTTGGGGGGGGGGGGTTGGTTTCCAATCTGAGCGAAACAGATCTGAATCGAGGCTATGTCGTCGAATCTGCCAGATCCCGCTAAGTCGAGGAAGTTTGATGGGAAAAGAACATCGCGGGCGGTAGTTGAAGCTAGGCAAGGAGGTGCCTTCCCTAGGCGTCTTGATGCCGTGCATCATCTGATCTCCCACACCAAGAAAATCCATCCAAACTCCCAAGCAAGAACCCGAGGCAAGAACCTCTCGCAGGCACTCTATAGGCGGCAACCATTCCACAGCTCTTTTCAACGAACCCTCCTCCGAGGATTATCTGATGGCCTAATGGTATAGGCGGAGGGTTCCCCGACAGAAACGAAGACGACCGTGATGCCTCCCTTGAAGCCCGAGCGTTCGAACCGAATCGACGTCGGACTGATATCGAAGCAAAAAATCCCGGGTTTCTCGCAACTACTAACCACCCTCAACGACCGACGTGGGTAGCTTGGTGGGGAGCTTTTTGCTGTTTTCTTTCTTCTTCTACTACTTTGTTTTTCCCTCCCGTATAACGCAAAGCTGAATATTGGCAGGTCTCGGCGCAAAGCGAGATACTGTTAGATGGAATGGACTGCCAGAAAGAGAGGTGTGAGCATTGGAGCGGGTGTGGTCCAGATAGTTCTATTTCCAACAGTCCATTCCATTTGATAATTGCTTTCTGGGACCGTTTCTAAGTCTCCGTTTTGAATATTGTTGCTATTGGCGAGGCAGATAGATATAGGTCCCGCTTACCTAGCTTTCTTTTAAGCTATTAAAGAGTTAGGCCTAAAATCCGTCCTCTAAAAAGTCGCGTAAAACTGTGACGATCTGGATTCTTGTCCTGGGTTTGGGTTGTGGTTCAAGGGGGTGAGTGGCCATACACAGTAACCAGGGGTAGATGGAGTACCAATGAGCATTAATAGATCGCTTGCTGAACCACTATTCAATTGCAAAGACTAACTGTCTACTTTCTTTGATAGCTGGAGAACCACAAAAGCCCTCCAGCTCTCATCATTATATAGAACCGGTGGCTCTGGATAGAGCACCCTGGCTCTGCCCAGGGCCTGTGAGGGCTCTGTAGAGTCCTTGGTGGCTCTACCTAGATTCCTCCTCGTGTAACCAGAGCCCCCTTGGTCCGTACTCAATGCCTGAGGTCAGCATGCAGGTGCGTTCTCTTAGCCCCGTATTCCTCCCCCAATGGGATCGTGACACGGCTGGCCAATCAGTCTCAACATCGGAGTGATCCCTCTATGTACCGCCCTCATCGAGTATTTCCGGTTGTTCAAAACAGCTTGGTCAGCGACCTTGGACGTTCAGATCCTCCTCTTCCAACTCGACTGCCATCAGGAAGATCTGATTATCTGGGGAGAGAAACACGGCTTCTTCAGTGGGGCTCCGCTCTCGACTCAATGCTCCGAAGACGTAGTGAGAAGGTTGCAGACAGCATTTGGCCTCTTGAAAGCTCTGTTCAAGAACACCAATGACCTCCGAGACCGTTATGGTGTAGTCGTTTCGAGCGACGACGACGAACTGGTGGCGCCTGAGCACGATAGATTGTACCTCAGCTCGGCAGGCCTTCGCCGGCTCAGCTGGTGGAAGACATATTTGGGAGGCGCTCTTAAGGGCACAAAACTAACGTTGGGGGTGCTATAGAAGACAAGATGGGTTGTAAGTGACAAGGACAAATTCGAAGGACTTGTTAAGCAGATCGGCACTTTGGTCAGCTAGGTCACTGAAAATATTCTTCTCCTCTCGGACGAGTTCCGCAATTAGACGGCTTTCTACGACATCTTACCCCTCGTTGAAGATTTTCAGCAGCTTAACGTGCAGCAGCCCAAGGCGTCCTAGACGGCAAGCGCTTCTATCTGGCTGGCGTGGTCTAACTCAGCAAGTGGGTTGATTATTGCCTCAGAAGCAGCTCCGGTACGCGGACTGGGTACCGTCACGCACTGGGTTGAGCAGATGGAGGATAGTGGCGAGGCCGATCAAGCCGACTCAAAGCCACCTCAAATAGGGAACGCTACCAAGAGTAAAATTACGGCCGAACAGCCGGCTTTCAGCTTCCCGCATGTGCCATCAACGCGAATGAGCTCGACCAGCACGAGATTTTCCCTTCCGATAGCCGACGAGTGCGAGAAGACGTTGCTCATCTCGATAAAGAATGGATCGAGAAGAGCGTTTACACACTAGCTCGGGAACTCTACGACGGAGAAGTGGTTGAAGGTCGTTTCAAGAATATAGAGACTTTCCTCCGCGATATCGAGAAGGGAGCGAGAAAAAACTCGCTAGTTCTGCTGGAAGCGAGCAGTGGAGCCTGGATCCTGCAGACGCCGCCATTTAGGAAGTCACCCCTAATGGCGAAGGAGCTGGAGGTCTTTGAATGCCATTGCCTGGATCTATATCGACCATTCTTTAAGCACCGGGACATCTACCGTGGATCATTTACGCCGAGCGAACTAATTTCTCCGCAGCATGGCCTTCCACCCCGCAAGCGGCAGAGAGAGGGCCAGCAATACATCTAAGAAAATCATCTAGCCTAGGGTAGGGCTTTTCCCTCCCTTTTTCCTTTTGTTTTCAATTATTTTTTCAAAGTCATAGCCAGCCAGCCAGCCAGATCAGTCCATGAGCCAGTTAGCCTGTGAAGCTCAGCTGCATCAGTTTTTTCTCTGTTACGGTTACTTCCGCTTGTGTGCTTCCAGAAATCAGGCGCGTCACAGCTCTTTAATAGGATGACCTGTGCTGATCAACGGTAGCGAGGAATCACGTTACCATAGGAAGGGGTGGTCGTCTATATTGGAGTATTGAAACACTAGGGCGACGGCGGTCTTTAAAAAGTAAAAAAAGAAGCGTGGGCGACGCTGCTAACCAAGGCGCATGGCTGCTTTTGTATATAGGAGAGTAGGTTGGCGATTCAACGAGTTCAATGCTAACTTAGTACAAAAAAGAAAACAAGGAGGAAAGAAGGGTAGCGCGCGCTCTGAAGAATCTGGTTTAGCGCCGACACTCCTGATTGAAGAACTGAGTAAAGTGGATGGAAAACGCTGGCTCACCCGCCTGAGCTCACAACCACGGAAGATAGGGTGCACAAACAGAATCTAAATTTTCTCATGCGGTTTTCTAATTTAATTTCCGATGACTTAAAGCCGCGCGCCCCCCTATTTTCGTTTCATCTTGCTCTAACTCTCCTCCGAAGTCCCGTTGGACCGTAACTGGGGATCATGGCAGTATTCTGCCTCGTCAGTACGCTATATTATCTCTAAAGAATGAACTAGATGATTACCGGCCTGGGAAAGGTAACGTGTATTGGTGTGGCTTTCTAGTTGCTATGTTCCATATCAAAGGGTGAGAGTACCTTGTCCGTTTCTTCGGCTTTATGTACACCGAAGCGAGACAAGCATGAATTATACCTGGGTAGGAGGCGGTACATTAACACGACGCATTCATGCCGATGCAACTACTGGTTATGGCTGTAGATACAAGGAGATAGTCGACGGACGGGGGAGTTCCCATTTTCCCCTGCCCATTTTCTTAGGCCAACCTACTATCCCTAGTCCAACGGAAATCTAGATTACCAGTTACAAAGTCTCTAATCATTTTACGTGCTTCCTTAGTTATAAGGATTGAAAGTAGTTAGATATTTTATAAAATCATCTTCGTAGATTTTCGCCTCTTCCAAAAGAAAAATATAGATAAGCTGGTATAACGTATATAAATTCTCAGTTTGAATACAAATGGTGGCTCTACTTAGTTTTGTAACGGTAGCTGATTGCACAAGTAAGAAAAAAACGGAAGTTATGGGCTGGTGTCCCAAAACTGAGATCAGTTTGGACACGGCAAGTATAACCGGAATATCCCTAGGACTCAGCTCGACTCGGGATAATGTTCAGTGCGCCTCAGTTTCTACTCAGGTTTCAAGCCTAATACAGATTCGGCCAAAAAAACGTTGTCGGGGGTGACTATAGAGGTGATTATATAAGTAGGCACCCAACCTTCGCCGGCGTGTCCTCTGCAGCTCCAGAGAGATTCACCCGGTGCTTGAGCAAACATTGAACACGTAGAACCATTTATTCCAAACCAATTCGAAAAAAAACGCGTATCAGGAGGAACATCAGAAAGTACAGCTATCAAGACCAGACAAAAGAAACCAAAACAAGGAAAGCATATACACAAATTCAAAGTTTTAACGCAGTGTCCGCACATGTGGATTTGTTTTGGGGGGGGCGGGGGGGGGGGGGGGGGGGGGAACTAATGTCCCTTGACTCCGCGCAGATAAGAAGCCCAGCCAAAAGAGAGAAAGAGAAAATAGGAAGAAAAAAAACATGTCTCTTCTCCATGCCCTTATCTCTCAATAGTGTTTAGTGTTATCTTGTTCTCTCTCCTTCAACTGCCCTCATATCCCAACAAATTCATCGTCCATCATACCATTGCTCGTAGCAATACAGGAATTACTTCTTCTCCGACTCCCACTTGACAGGCGAATAATGATTACCGTACACATTCACTTTTCTAGGAGTCTGCATGCCCCGCGAGGCATACCACGGCATCTGCGTCACCTGTGACACATAACCGTTTACAGCACGCACACCAGCCCGGAAGCTTTGCGGTCTGTTAGCTTGGGTCTTGTTGCAGCTGATAACCCTCCAGCCGGCCCTGGGCTATTTCAACGGTCAACTGCTGATTCATAAGGGGTCCTTTGATCGCAAACTTGCCACCCTGCGTGGTGAGATGAGTGTAGCGAGGCGGGGTTCCGTTGTCCGCGGCTTCGTAGTCGAGGTTGTCTTCGGGCACGTCGTCGTCGAGGACGATAAGGCCTTCCTCGTCCTCTGAGGAGTCGGAAGAGTTTGGTGGGCTGCTTTCGTCGTCTTCTTCTTCTTCTTCGTCTTCTTCGTGCTCTTCATCTTCTTCGTGCTCTTCATCTTCGTCATCGTCTTCTATCTCCTCAATTTCCTCCTCCTCGTCTGAGGAGTCGGAAGAGTTTGGTGGGTTTTCGTCGTCTTTTTGGTCGTCTGGTTCGTCTTCTGGGTAACCTTCGTCTCCGAGTCCCTCTTCATCCTCGTCTTCGCCTTCCTGCTCCTCCTCCTCCTCCTCATCCTCTTCTTCTTCTTCGCCATCCTCCTCCTCCTCTTCACCTTCCTCTTCAAGCTCTAGTTCTACGTCTTCCTCGTCTGAGTCTATCTGAATCTTCATTTTCTTTTTTGGTCGCTTCGGAGTCTCATCCTTTACTTCGACTTCCTCGTCTGATTCCATTTGAATCTTCCGCCTTTTCTGTTTTTTCTGCGTCTCCTCTTCCTCTTCTACTTCCTCCTCCTTCATTTCCCCATTCCCCGTTTCCTCATCCCCCATTTCCTTATCTCCCATTTCCTCATCCCCCATCTTCTCATCCTCCTCTTCTTCATGCTCAGAACCAACGTCAGACTGCGCATCCAGCGATTCTTCGGACGAATCATTCGGATCACCAAACTTCTCGCGATCGCTTGCATTTCCTTTGTCCCACCTATGCCGTCTCGGCAGTCCGTACTTTGTATGCCCGTACTCTTCTATCCCCGACCGCGGCAGCCGGTTGTAGTACTCGTTGTACCAGACCGAGAACTGGCCTCTGTACTTGTTCCCCTGTTCCTGACGAGCACGCCACTCGTTGTACGCTTTACCAGATCGGGTTTGTCGGGGAGCAACGTTGGCAGGGGTTTGCACCCGTAGAGGAACGGGTCTATGTCCGCCCATGGCAGCTGTACGGTGGTCTGGTTTTTCCTGTTCTTCCTTTTTCTTTCTTGTGGAAGATGTGGCGGTGTCTGAGCGGAGAGAGTTTGATGTGTTTGCGACGGGCTTGCGGTTAGGACGGTAGGGTTCGAAAAAGGGGGGAGAAACCTCCTGTTCGCCTGGCCGAGGATGTCTAAGGAAGTTGGCCTTGTTGCTGCGGGACAGAGCTGCGATGCCGGGGAGGAAACCTGCCGGTCTTGGACCAATGGACGTGTCGTTGGGGGCATGTGGGGGGAATTCCTGGATGGGAGCTCCGGGCTTGGCGCGAGTTCTTGTCTTCCTTGGGGGTGGTGGGGACTTGCCAGTAGGGGGTGGTGGGGACTTGCCAGTAGGGGGTGGTACAGGCGCGTTGGCTGGAGCTGGAGCTACGGGGGCTGGATTGTTGTTCGCTAGAGCAGCGGCTGGGACGTTGACAGGTGCTCCGGCTGGTGCGTTGATAGCCTTGATGCCCATTCCTAGCGGGATTGGTCTGCCTGATCTGGCTGGTGCGGTGGCAGGAGCTGCAACTAGTGTGTTGGCAAGGGCTGCGTTGATTGGTGCCGTGGCGGGAGTGGCGTTGCCAGGTCTTGCAGCTGGGGTGGCGTTTCCAGCTGCAGCGGCCGGGACATTGTCACCCCTGATACGCGCTCCCGGCCACACTTGTCTGGTTGGTGGTTTTGGCGGCGGCGGGCTTCCGACAGTGGCTGCTTGTGCTCGAGTTCTGGGAGGCATATTCGATCAAGTGCCAATACCTAATTGCAGCTAGCTGCTGTTGAACAATTTCTTTCGTCTGGAATGTTTCGAGAGCGCTGGCATGAAAACATCCGTTCACGGGGGGATTATGCGTCAAGATATGTGGATCAGGGTGTCTTTGTATGGGATGTCACAAAATAACTTTTGACAAAGAGCTCGAAGACGAGGTTGAATGCCCATTTTTAGAACCACTAGGACGTGGCTTTCTCGAGGGACGGGATGGATCCTGATTGTCCCTCGAGGTTCCTTTGAAGTTGACAAAGTCTTGTTACACGTGATACATCTATATTTAACCCCTGTATTTTGGGGGGTTTGCTTTGAAGTCTCTCAAACTCGTTCTTCTCCTGCCTTTGACAATTAGCTCTGGGCAGAAACGGGATCGGCAGAAACGGGATACAATTAACTTGTAAAAGTGTTGAAAACATTGACTCTGAAATTGGTAGAATGGCGATTATGCAACCAGTGTCACCACCGCCCAGTTGGAACCTTTGAAGAAGAGCTGCGGCAGATGTCGAGTGTTAATAATGGACTGAAGTAACAAGACAGCGAAGACACCGACTTGAACAAAGCCACATGGACGAAAGGTTACGTCCAGACAATTCCCAACAAATGGTGTTCATGTTGGAGGCTAAAGAGAATTAACAGGGAATGTGATTCACATTTCGTTACCAACCTGACCTTCAAACCATACATCCTCTTCTCCGAGTCCCTAATCAGCAAGGCCATGACAGTCAGTCGCTATGAGGAACCACATCACGCTGATGACACTATGTTTCTCATATTGCTTTGCACTAAAGCTTTTGAAGTGGATACCTACCCACCGTCCCAGTTCCATAATCACCTCAGAGAATGTATGCTCAAAAACCCGAGTATTCTGAAGACCCATCCTGGCATGGCCTTATATTACCTTCTCTTTCCTATTCCCACCTCGGAACATAATATTTAACTGCAAAAAAAGATTCTTTCTATTTCCCATTGCCATTGCGGTGCTGCCCCACCATCTTACTTATTCAGGCACCCAGTTGCCCAGCAGTATATCACCCGTCTAAGCCTTTTCACCCGCCTGATCCGCCGCCTGATTCTCCACGTCTTTTGGTTTTCTCTTAAACAGCCTCTTGACGGCATCCATGCCCCTGTTCAACCCGCCAAAGAGCGGGCCAAATCCAAATGTCCATCCCTTGACGCGCACGGTGTAAATGAAGAAGTAGACGAGCCTAGTAATCATCAACTATTAGCACAAGCCTAACAACCGAGTGCAAGACTGGGGACATCTTAAGAGGCGAGATATCTCAAGACATGAGAGCTCTCAAGATGCTCGAAGGACTTGGGGAAGAAAAAATAAGGGAAGAACTTACGCCCAATTCGAAACACAAAACGCTAAGAAAATCCCAAAATCCCTCCACTTCTGATCCGGGTGGATATTCAGCGCCGCGAGGTACTCCCCTCCATCTTTATACGGGCAGTAGCCACAGTCGGCCGTGTCGTTGGGGTTGATTAGATACCCTTGGCCCGCGACGTTCTGAACAAACGAGCTCGCGAAATCTCGGCACGTCTGCCCGCTGGGCGGGCTGAAGTAGGCGGCCTCGTCCGGCCCGCAGATAACGGGCACGTTGGCCAGCGTGGCGGCTAGGACGCCGCCGATGAAGTACGTGCTCGGGTTAAGCCAGTACAGCTGAGAAGAGAGAAGAGTTAGAGCAGAGAACGGGAGGGATAAGGGGCGAAACGTACCCAGTACTTCCAAAACACATTCAACTGGCTATACGGCACCACCACGCCGTTGAACAGACTGAACATGACCAGGAAAAACGGCAGGACATTGCTAATCACCGTGAAGTTCGGCGCCCACGCGCAAATCCACTGGCCCCAGCTCGACTGGAACAAATAGAACAGCAACACCATCAGGAACACATACCCCGCTGCTGGAGCGTCCGACGGAAGTCCCGTGGGAAGATACCACAGCAGCCAATACAACGCGCCCGCCAGAAGACTGCCAGGGATTTCTGACAAAATCTCGGCCGTGCAGAAGGCAACCCACCCGTATATCCGCGAAGGATGCTCCCTGACTTCCCAGAGCGCGCGATTCGCGTAAAACTTGGGCAGGACGGCGTTGAGCACAGTGGCTGGGATCATGATAATCAGGAAGCACGTAAACATGCGGTTCTGCATGTCGGCCACCGTGTTCCCCAGGTTCCAGAACGTGAACCCGTTAAAGATGCCGACAATCACCGACACAAACAGCCGGCCGTACATGTAGCTCGGGTCGCGCCACTGCCGGACAAACATGCGCTTCGTCAGCTCGGTGATTTGTGTCCACACGGGCGCGGCAAACGCATGCTCCTGAGAAATGGTTTCCGCAGAAACCTCGACTTTGCTGCGCTCGGCCTTGATGTGCTGGATCTCGTCCATCAGCTCCCTGTTCTGGGCCGACTCGCGCCACTCCCGGTTCCAGTTGATGCGCTTGCCATCCGCCCGCCGACCACCCTTGGCTGCCGTCTCGAGAATGAACTCGGCGACGTTCTTTCCGGGCGGGCAGTCCACGCCTCGCTCCGCAAAGTAATCGATCACGGCGCTGCCGTTCTCGCCAACGGGACCAAAGTAGAACACGTTGCCTCCTGGGTTGAGGGCCAGGATCTTGTCGAATTCCTGGATCAGGTCGGATGAAGGCTGGTGGATGGTGCAGACAACAGCTTGGCCGGCAGCGCAGAGCTTGCGCAGGAACCGGACGATCGAGAAAGCAGACTGCGAGTCGAGGCCGCTGGTCGGCTCGTCAAGAAACAGGAGAAGAGACGGCTTGGCCGCCAGCTCCACGCCAATGGTGAGGCGCTTCTTCTGCTCGACGCCGAGCGACGCGACAATGGCGTCCTGGATCCCGTTAAGTTCCAGGAGGTCAATGATCTTGTCGACATACTCGAGCTTCTCCTTACGAGGAGTGTCGCGGCCCTGGCGGAGCAAAGCGGAGAATTCCAATGCTTCCCGGATTGTGGCCGTCTCGTCGTGGAGGTCCATCTGCTCGACGAACCCGGTGCTGCGCTGAAACTCGCTCCCCAGAGGCTTGCCGTCAACAAACATATCGCCGCTGACAACGCCGACAGTCTGCCGCTGCGAAAGAGTGTTCAGGAGAGTGGTCTTGCCGGCGCCGCTTGCCCCCATAAGTGCAACCATGACGCCGGGCTTGGCGTAGCCGTTGATCTTGTTGAGCAGCTGTTTCGGCCCCTGCGGCGTGGGGACGGTGTATGATACGTTCTCCCACGTGAAAACCTTCTCGCTCTTGGCCAGCTCTCCCAAGACCTCGTCCTGTGTCCGCGAGTGGCCCAGGACTTCGTTGGAGGGCGAGTCTCCGGGAGAACCTCCCTTCTCCTCGTCTGCCTTGCCGGCAAACTTGACCTGCTTCTTCGCTTTGCTCGACTTCTTGAACACAAGAGCCCCGGCTCCAGAGCCCACAAACGAGAAAAGCTCGGTCGCGACGACCGTCACGGTAAGGTAGAGGACGGCAAACGCGACCACAACGCCAAAGTTTCGCCAAAGGTTCGCTCGAGTGTAGCCAAATGCAGCGCTTACATAGTCGTCTCCCAACACGGTGCTACGACCGCGCTGAGCCCCCGGGATGGCACACCCCTGGTTTTGGAACGTGATGCCAGGGCCCTGCGGTACAAGCTGGCTGGGGGCGCACTCCATCACCCGGTCGTGGAACTCATTCGTGACAATAGCTTCGAATGCGTAGCTGACCTGTCAGGCTGTTAGTTGAATTGCTGGCTGGGTGAGGTTTCTGACCCCAATGTGAACTCACAGGATTGACCCAGTAGAGCCACCCAAACCAGATCTTTTGTGAGAGGAGGAGAGGCTTCGAGATGACGTATCCGGTGTAGATGACCAGCAGGTTCAATGATATCCCGGAAAATCGGACAGCATCATTGATCGACGGGGACAGGGATGCCATCATCCGATACAGGGCGGTGAAGCAGAACGTTGTCGTGTAGACGAGAAGCAGATAGATGAAGAACTTGCCCGCCTGCAAATCGAGACCCGTCATGAAGTAGACAATGATGCCAAAGATGAGTGCCTGCGATAAAAGCATGGGGAGATCTGTCAATGCTCGTGCCAGATTGACGGCGCTGGGCCGGTAGAATGCGTACTCCTTGTGACGAGCGACGACAACCCTCCCCGACACCGCCTTCATGAGCTCAGCCATCTGCAGCCAGCCCAGGAAGATGATGGAGAAGAAAGCAACACCGCCCCGCACAAAAGTGCCAGAAGTGTTTTCCGGGCTGTTGTAAAAGAGGGAGCTGACGATGAGGCCGTTGCTGATGATGGTGAAGTACTTGGTGTAGAGCTCTGTCTTGTTGCCCCAGATGAGCCAGAACTCTCGACGAGTGCAGGCCAAGACCTGCTTCCAGAAGCTGACGGTGTAGTTGGAGTGGTTGGCGACACGGCGGGACTTTTGCTGTTGGACTGACTCCTGGAACGTTTGTCTGTCGGCATGCCCGGTTTGCTTCAGGTGCTTTTCAAAGTCCTGAACATCGGCAAGAACCTTTTGGTAAGCTGGGCTGGCACGGAACGCCTTCTCCAGCTCCGAGGCCGTTTTTGGGGTGCTGCCCTCACGGCCCTTCCGGAACTGACGGGCGATGGGGTCGCAGATGGAAGTCAGAAAATCGGCGGTGGTCTGTCGTGGCGGAGCGTGGAATCCCAAGTCCACGAAGTATTGCCTGGCTTCTTTGGCTGGCCCCTGGTAGAGCATGCGCCCTTCGTCTATGACGAGCACCTTGTCCATCAGCTCGTAAATGCCTTCGCCAGCCTGGTACAGGGTCGTGATGGTGGTCCGATCGGAAACGTCCGTCATGATGCGCAGCGACCGAGCATAGTCCAGCGCGGTAGACGCATCCAAGCCGCGGGTCGAGTTGTCCCAGCAGGCGACGGTGCTCTTGGTAGCCAGGGTCTCGGCAATGCTGACACGCTTGCGCTCGCCGCCCGACACGCCACGCACGTAGCTGTTACCCACGAGCGTGTCCTTCGTGTGTTTCATGGAGAACATGCGCAAGAGCGAGTCGATGATGAGGTCGACGTCGTTCCTCATGTGCTTCTTCGTCTTGTTGAGGAGCGAGAACTTAAGGGTCTGCCAAACCGTCAAGGTGGGCATGTGCTGGTCGTCCTCGCCGTTGTATACGACCTCACCGCGGTAGTGCTTGTCCGCCTCGGCGGCGGAGATGCCGCTGTACGAGACCTCGCCCTCGACAGCCGCGTAGCCGCCCCGGTTGTTAGCAATGACCCTCAGAAAGGTGCTGCAGCCGCTGCCAGGCCGTCCAAGCACCAGCATCATCTCGCCGTGTCGTACAACGCCGGTGAAGTCGTGGATGAGCGTGCGGAGCTCTCCCTGCTGGCGACCAAAGCGCAACGCCGGGATCCAGGAGCTGAGCAGATGGTACAGATCCGGGCCGAACGTGCCGAGGACGGCCTTGGGGAGTGTGCGAACAAAGGTAGCATTGGCGCCAACGCCCTTGACGGTGAGGTTCTTGAAGACGACGCCAACCTTCTTTGTCGACTCGCCCGACTCGGTGCGCGGCTCGAGACGGCCGTCCCGCATGAACTGCTCCAGCTGGAAGTCGTCCTCCTCCTCTGATGACTCTGGCGTGGGCGGCTCGACATCCTCGTCGTCGACATTATCCTGCGCCGTGGTCGGCAGCCTGCCTGACACGCGCGAGGCTATGCGCTGGAAGAAGTTCTCGCGTTTTGCGTCGGATGCCCTGGTTGCCCGGGATGTACGCGAAGCTCTCGATGTTGCGCGGGATGCGGCTCGGGAATGGGTATTGGCGCGGGTCAAGGACCGTCTCGTGCTGAGCTCATGCTGCAGTTCCTCAAAGTCCTGCATGGCTGCGCGCTGGCTTACAGGCCCGCCGACATCGCGCTCGCCCCATGTGCCGTCCCCTCCCGTCGTGGACGCCACTTCAGGGGATGGCGCCTGCGTGGTGCTTCCCGAGTCGTCGCCATTTCTCTCGTCGTCTTCTTGTGATTGGTGATCTTCTCGGCGATGCAATGTCTCGGGGAGCGTCTCTCCTGCCCGTCGCCGGAAAGCCTCTTCTGGGCTTTGGCCCCACATCTTTTTTGGTCCTTCAAAAGCTCCCCAGAAGATGCAGATCTTGTTCAGGGACGCTTCTAGCGTGCTAATGATCGTGCCAAGCCAGACCAGATCTTCTGCAGGGCAAGCGCGTTGGTTGCGCAGCGGTCCAGATTCCAGAATCCGGGTGAGCAACACTCGATGGAAGAAGCGAGGGCAAGGTTACCAAATGAAAGAAAAGGAAGCACAAGCACGGTGAGCAAAAAGACAGCTCTTATCAAGTTTCTTCTCGAGGTAGGCCTAGGAAGCTGAAGTTGCTTTCTAATCACGTCGGTTGTGTCGGATTGGTCACCAGCACGCAGGGGGCGCTGATATCA
Organism: Podospora didyma; assembly: GCA_033439775.1. NCBI lineage: Eukaryota > Fungi > Ascomycota > Sordariomycetes > Sordariales > Podosporaceae > Podospora > Podospora didyma. Next base: position 2,573,542 of record JAULSW010000008.1, read on the forward strand.
GCGCGCAAGGGGAGCCTGGTTCTGGTTGGCAGGAGAAGTGCGGATGCATGGGAGCCAGGCAGCCAAGGAGCATGGGAGGTGCATGGGAAATGGAGTGCAGTGGACTCTGGCCGTTGAAACTCGCAGTCGAGCCAGCGGCGGCGGAAGGGGTATCGCAGCTTCCCGGACGGGCGACGGCATGTGAAGCTTTGCGATGGATGATCATGGAAATGGGGCCAATGCGCACCAGAAGATAAGAATACGCTTCTGTTTCACAGACTGCCAAATGCCGCGCGCCCTATGGCCCACTCTCACTGCGAGTCCCTATGATATCATGGGCACTCTCGCACTTGCTCGCTTCGGGCACTTCTTCAGATTGAGCTCAATGAAGTTGAAGCTTGCCCCCCACTGACACGCCAGCCGTCCCAAGTGGGGTTGAGACAAAGCCACTGACAAATGCGCAGAAAGCGGGCGGCAGGCCCACCCCAGCCGGACCTTGCGGATTTAACAATGAACACATTCCGGAGCGGTCGATATTTGTTAAATGACTATGGAGTTGCCAAGGAATGATCTTCGTTGCGGCTGGATCAAAAAGTTCTCTTACCTCAGATGCGAAAGTCTGGCCGGGTGACTCACACGAGTCAATTATTCTTATGTTGGTCGCGCAGAGTGTTGAAGAGTGTCGGTGTTAGGTCTTGAAAGGGACTTTGGGGGCATTATTAATACCAAAACCGCAGGATCCGCCGTCCGATGGTGATAGCACCGCTCTCGCGGCGGAATCGCTAGCTCCAGTTTTGGTCTGGTCGTCCGCCGCCGCGGCGATCACAAAAATATGGTCTTGGCGAGATCGGAAACAAGCAGCCAAACCACGTCTGGTCTCAACCCGAGCTGGTGTACCCTCTTCTTCCGGTTATCATCGTCTCTGCACGCATTAAATATGGCATGGGTAGCTGTTTGATATTTTATTTTGACCAATGCCCATTCACTGCGGAAGAAGCAGCCACTGCAGACGGCTGGGACCAGGGTGTGGATTGTGTCGCAGGGGCGGGGTACGCCTAGACAATGAAATCATTCTGGCTCATGATGGCTCGAAACAGAATCACCAACCATGTTAGAGGAAAAGGTGGGGTGCCCAGGGGTGTCGTGCCGCTGCCGAGAAACTCATAAGGTTACACCAACTTGACCCGGATAAGAAAACATGGCATGGAAATGGGAGGACGCAATCTCTACACCGTGACTTCGTGTTTGGTTTCCACCGTCGCGGAGTTTTCTCAATCAGAAAAGAGTAATCCGAGGGCGGTGCAGAGAGTTCCGAACTTCTTGGCCATTGGGATGGGGAAAAAAGGGTGCTGACATTGAGCTGACGGTTCAGGGGCAGGTCCGGCTTTGTCTAATGATGTCATGTGCAGTCAGCTAATTCCAGTCCTTTCTTTCTCAACTCAGACCTTCAAAAACCTCACAATAAATGTCCAGGGGTAAATCATATGAGTAGCTATGAATCATCCTACATCATTCGAAGGGGAAAAACTGTTGAAACCTTAACCTGTCACGTCAATGCTGCCAAGGGAATCGTTGGTTCTTGAAATTTCCCTTTTAGCAGTTCAAGCAGACTCGGATGTCCATTACGAAAACTGTGAAAGAATTTCAGTCAAAGTCAGTGGGATGCTATAGGCGTGGTGTATCACTTGCCATCTGCGCATTACGTCTGTGATAGCCTCGTAGAACGACATTTTCAGAACTCAAATACAGAGGAATTTTAGTATCGTAGATGAAATTACGCAACCTTGCGGTTGTAATAGGATCGAAGAAGCACAGATATCGGTTACACGACAGATAACACCGAGTTGATGCTCTGGGGTGATAATTGTTGAGCCATTTCGACTCGTTGTGATGCTGTTCACAAGAGTGTCATTGTTGTGAATAACAGGGGTCAAATTGAAGCTATATAGGTCACGAAGTTAGTATCACAAAATAACAGGAATGGCAATCTTGAAGCTCAACAATCATCTGTAAGTCCGATCCAAAAATAAGAGTTTGAAGGCTTCCTGCTCTTGACCTTAAACCGGTAAGAAAACATCATTTTCCTACAAGAAACACCCTAAAAGTACCTTGATGAACCATTCATGTTCCCTATTCTGAAACGAACAATCCCAATTCCATGTGGAGATCAAAGTCATGAGCCGACATCGTCTGAGATAGTGCACTGTTTTCCTCCCAAAACATCTCTAACTCGTTGTCAATATTTACCACTGACACTCGCCGTATATTGCCCTAGTACTTCAAAGTGGGATCGCGCCCCGCTTTCTGGGAACAGGTTGGAGGCGGCAGGATTGGTGACTATTACAGCGGAGGACAGCTAGGCGAGAGGGGCAGGTACCTACTTACTGAGCTCCATTCGCTGGGCGGGGGAAGCTGTCGGAGCCGCAACTCGGGGGAACACTACGAAAGATGCATCATCGTGTTTATCTATGATAGCCTCGCTCTCATGCCAAAATGTCCAGACATTGATTTCACAATATTTCCCCGACTTCCACTCTTCAAGCATCTTTCTCGACTTGAACTTCAAATCTATCACAATGCCTCCCCCGACCCCATTCGAAGTAGCCGTCACCGGAACCCAGCGCGTCCAGCCCTTCACCCCTCCACGAACCAAACAAATCACTCCCTTATCCCTCCTGGACGCCACGACCGCCAACTTCGCCCTCACAAACGCCATCTGGCTCTTCCCTTCTTCTTCCTCTCCTGTCTCAGGCCTCGTGGACCACCTCGCCCAATCCCTCCGCCAGACCTTAAACGCCTACCCTCACTTCTGCGGACAATGCCACTCGATCGCTTCCCTCGACGGCGGCGCAACCGACCCAGAAACTAAGGCTATCCTCCCGCCGCATGCTCAACGCTTCGGCCGGATCTACGCCCATTACGGGACAACAGCAGACCCTGGGGTGGAATTCACGGTCGCTACTTGTGCCTCGACTCTCGACGAGATCTATCCTTCGACTCGGACGAAGACAAAACCGGTGTGGCATGGCGCGGAGCTGTTGAAAGCGTTCTCCCCTACGAGCGCGATAGCAAATACTTTGGATCCTCCTTCCCCGGCGGACGATCGCGACATTACCAAGATCCAGCCATTGCTGGCGATACAGTTGACAGAGCTGGCTTGCGGGGGGTTTATCCTAGCAGCCAAGGCAGCACACCCGATCGCGGACATTGCGTCCCTCGCACACTTCGTCAAGAACTGGGCTTTCATCAGCCGTTCTACCCTTCTCGCGGGTTGTCAAACTTCCCACGAACTACAACAGGACCCGGGGCCGGTGCCGGAGCCGGTGTTTGATCCGTCCCTGCTAGACAACCTAGCCGCGGGGGACATCAACTCCCCCCTTCCCGACTCCGATATCCTCCCCCGGGCGAAAGAAATGCCCTTCCATCGGTACGACTGGTGGGCTGCCTCCAAAAACGCGCCGTCGTGGGCTACTGCCGTGCCTTCTGCCTTCCAGAACCAGGCACTCGAGCCAGCGGGTGATGTGATGCCGTGGGACGAGTGGGACATGAAAGCTCCCGTGGCGAGTTGTATCATCCACTTGACACACTCGCAGATCGAGTACCTTTACCAGAAAGCGGCAGGAGGAGAAGGAGAAGAAGAGAAAGGGGCAAGCCCGAGGCTGAGTAAACACGACGCTGTTCTGGCACACATCTGGTCCTGCATCGTCCGCGCCCGGCAGCTCTCCTCCTCCACCGAACCAGTTCACTGCGATCTCGTTCTCGGCCTGCGTCCAGCCCTGCACCTCCCGGAGAGCTTCATCGGATCCCCAACGTTGATGATGAAGATCGAGTTGCCAGCCTCAAAGATCGCAGACGGTGACCTGGAGCTCGTAGGAAGGCGCATCCGCGAGACCATCACCGCCGCCAGCTCCAAGCCCGGTCTGAGAGCCCACCTCCACGGCGTGGCGTATGAAAAATCCCCGCAGCGCATCTGGCAGGGATTCCTGGGCAGGAAACACATAATGGTCACGACGTGGGCTCGGGCAGGCATCTACGCGGTTGATTTCGGGCTGGGGGCTGGGTCAGAGGCAAAGTACGCTGATGGGGTAGTGCCGCCGATGGATGGGTGCGTGTTGATCAAGGAAGCTCCCCCCCTGGGAACAGAAGCAGGGTCTGAGGAAAGGGAAGTAGGAGGGAGAAGAGTAGGATGGACGGATAATGGTGTGGATGTTTCGGTGCATTTAAGAGCTGAGGATATGGAGCGGCTGGTTAAGGATCCGTTGTTTTTGCCGGAGTGTACATAGAAGAGCAGAGGAAGAGTGGACAAGAATTGGATCGGACAACAGAGAAGGACATATTAGTTAGTTTGCGGGCGGACGATCTACAGCGTTTTCTTGAGGAACCGTTGCGCTTGCCAACTTGCACGCAGATATAAGAGCAGAAGGGAGCAAGAATAGGTTTGGATCAGACAGCAGAGAATAGACATCATCGAATCAGAACCCGCGTGTCAAAGGCATCGAGTGTTTTAAATTGTAGATTTGCTGCTCCAAGTTCACCAAGATGTCGTTACAATAGGAGTGCAGAATAATAGAAGGGCAAGTCACATGGTATTATATTGAACTGAATTTAGACAACAGGCAGCAGACAACGGCTAAGTATCACTGCCAGTGCATCACTGCTTCCCACCCCTCGCCATCGCCATACCCATCCCGTCCGAAGTAGCCATCTTCAGCATCTCCCGCAGCGCGGCCGTCTCGGCCTCCTGGCGCGCCAGCTTGATCCTCAGATCATCTCGCTCACGCTTCACGTCATCCACTTCTTCCTCCAGCTCCTGGATGCGGTCAATCTTCTTCTGGCGGTATTTCTTGGCTGCCGCGTTGTTGCGCTGCCGCTTGACCACCGTGTCTTCATCGTCCAGAGATGGGGATGCAGGCGGGCGGCCTCTCTTCTTGGGAAGGGAGAGGCCGGGTTGTAAGTGCCCCCCGGCGCCGCTGCTGCTAGTGGAGCTGGTAGGCGATTGATGGCCGGTGGACGGGTGAGAAGCGGTCGAGTCGTCCAGGTAGGACGGAGATGGGGTCAACTCGAAGCCGGAGCCATCAGTGACAGCATCGGCAGACAAGAGGGGCGAGTAGGAGGTTTGGTCGAAGTGGTAGGCTGTGGCGTGTATTGATGGCACTTCGAGAGTGTCGGCGGGCCAAGTAGCAATTGCTGTTGCGTCTGGCTGGAATGCTGTTGGGGTTGTTGTCGAACAGAGTGAAGAAAGGTCAAGCGACGGGTATGTGGTAGAGTCGGTAATGGAAGAAGAAAGGTCAAAGTCAAGCCCGAGGTCCCAGTTCAGGTCGAGGAGGAGGTTATCTTGGAGAGGAGCGAACAGATCGGTGCTGGGGCTGGTAGAAGAGGACGGAGCGACGCGAGCATGCTGCTGCTGATGAAGCTGCGGCACCCATTCTTGCAGAGTGAGATGGCCTCTCTAGCGAGGCCTGGCGGCGGTTTCCAATTGGGAAGCTGGGAAAATATCCCGTTGCGGGTTGTTGGTGATGAGGGAGGAGAAAAGAGTCACTCGACAGTGTTGGGCGGGGTGGCGGGTTTTATGCCTGAAAATTGGGGGTGCGACATTGACACCAGAAGCACAGGAAATGCGGTGGTGTGTGTCTTGGTCTGGCCCGTCTGAGTCGATCTTGCCGGGGCCCCGGCTGCCTTTCTGGGTTACTTGCAGGGGGGGGATATGCACACGCCCAGCACAGCCCGGATGACTCATGTCCACTGCACGCCCCTTTGTCCACACGACAAGCAACTTGCATAACACAGCCTGCTTTGTGTAACTCGGGTTATCGTCAATCCCGACTTGCAGCAACTCTGAACTTCGTCGAGACGAACCAGAGCGGCCACCATCGGTATGTATTACTAGCTAACATTCAAAGCTCTACCATTTCTAGTGATTTGGTACGCAATTGATGTTCACTGTCCACCATCTACAGGGTTAGGGTTACCACTGACATCCCCTGATGTCCCCCTCGCAAGTCATCTCCGTCGGCCCCTGATCCGGTGCTCACAAGTCCATGCCGGCCCTTGGCTCCTCCCTCACATGTCGTCGTCGGCCTTGTAGTGATACTCATTGAGGTCCGTATTGTCATCAAGCTTTGCCCCATCATTCGAAGAGCTGTCGTCGGCCGTGTCACTGTTCTCCTTCTTGCCATCATCCGCGGAGACATCCTTCTAGCCATCCTACGGCCCAAAGAAGATGACAGTGATGGTGAGGTCATCCCTAACAAGATGTCAGTTGATACATGTTCGCAGGTGACAATGCAAGGCAGGGCAAAGCAATGTGTGTCAAGGAAAGGAAAGGCTATGAAGCGCAAGGGAGTAAAGGGAATGTGAAGGGGTCAAACATACCGGAATCGTCTCGCCTGCTTCTCTGGCAACATCAACAGACTCCCCGCCAAATCCGCATCGTTCGCGCCCATGGCGTTCTTGGCTAGGTGAACCGCCGCATTGTTATCCTCGAGCACAAACTGCCTGGCCTCGAGATCGACGCCCCACTGCTCCGGACGAATCGGCTTCGTGAACAGACCCTTCGGCATCTGCTTCGGGAGGTCAATGGTCCCGCCCGTCCCACTGCCCGCCGAAAAGTCGACCTCTTTGTCGCCAGTCCGCAGACCACCGGCATCGATCCACGCGCTCACCAGACCGACCACCTCCTCGTTGGTCAACATCTCCCACAGGCCATCGCAGCCCATGACGACAAAGTCCCCGTCCTTAGGACTAATTTTACCAGAAGTGACCACCGGCTTGGCCGTCGTGTAAGGCGGCGTCCTGACATGAGGCCGGGGCTTCTCCGCAAACAGGCTATTCAGCGCTGCCGAGGTCTTGCGCGGCCACTTGTAGACTGCGTCGCCGAACGAGCGCGAGGGCTCTAGACCGCCCAGAAGTCTACCGGGCGCAGCACCAGCGATGACGTTCCCCTCGTAGGGATGCTCCCTTTTAACCCGAACCGCTTCCGTGAGGTTGGCAAACGTCTGGTCGACTGACAGAGGGACGGTGGACCACTTTCCGAGAGCATTACGCCGACCCAGAACAGCACGGCTGTCCCCTGTGCAGGCAACAAACAGCACCTCGGTGCGCGTGTCGTAAAAGCCCAGCAGGGCGCAGGAGCCCGAGACTGCCGGGGCGAGAAGCTGCGTGGCCTCCTGGCGGCTCACGCCAGGGGTCCGCTCCTTGAGGTCGACGAGAGACTGGACAATGTCGTTGTCCAGCGCCACGAACGCCTTCTCAATGGCCTCGGCCACGTTGCGGCGGGGGATCGAGGGCACGGGCTGGCTGGCGGTGGTGTCGGAGGGGTGGTCGCTGGTGTACCACCCCTCGTACGTCTGCGTGAGCTGGGCGCAGACGTAGTGGATCAAGCTCTGGCGGAGCTTGGCGGCTGTCGGCCATCCGCTGGTTACGAATATCAGACTGATGTTCAAGAGAAGGGAAAGTATGAGGAGAGAGGAGATACGCACCAGTGCCCGTCGTAGATGCCCCAGAACATCCAGTCGCCCTCCTCGGCCAGGCCAGGGAAGCAGGGAGCGCGGATCAGCGCCTCTGAGTGGTCGTCCTCCATGGGCTCGTTGCATGCTACCTTTTAACGCAGTTAGTAACTGAACAACATCACATCATTGGGTCGGGAAAGGATTGGGCAGGGAGAGAATTAGGTAGGGAGAAGACCAGGTAGTGAGATGATCAGGTTGAGAGAGGATTGCATAAAAGCAGATCAAGCAGGGAGAAGATCAGTTAGGGAGAAGATCGGGTAGGGAGAAGATCAGGTAGGGAGAAGATCAGGTAGGGAGAAGATCAGGTAGGGAGAAGATCAGGTAGGGAGAGGATCAGGTAGAGAAGGATTATGTCTAGGTGATGGGGAAATGAGCTTACCTGGGTGATATCATACCGCACCACGCCCTTTCCGCGCTCAACAGCACAGGCAGACGCGTGCTCGCTCAGGATGCCCGTGACCTGGGCAGGCGATAAGAAATCCAGGCCGCGCCTGGTGGTGGTGCCAGCGGCCGTGCGGTGCTGCAAGGCCTGGTTGTCCGACTGGGCAGCCAGCTCGACCGGGTCGGTGACGCCGGCGACGGAGGTGATAACTCCCTTGCGGGAGGAAGAATGGGGAGACGGAGGAGGAGAGGTAGACGCAGAATCCGAGGCGAGAGCTAGGGAGGAGAGGAGGGGGACAAGCTCCTCAGCAGGAGCAGACATTTTGCTGCTGTTGATGCTGTGGCGGGCGAGAAAGTTGAGGTTGACGGGGAGTTTACTATCACAGCCCAGGCCCAGATAAAAATAGGCGGCTACTGCAATGAGGAGAGAAGCGACACGCTGCGAGTGTTGTAAAGTGAGAGGATGACTGGAAGAATAACCCCTTGCTATCGCGACGAGGAGAAAAAAGGCGGCACACACTGCGAGTGCGATGATAAAGTGCTGGGTTGGCATCTGTATGCGTGCCTAAGAGAGTGTACTCGTCTGTGTGCGCGAGTGCGAGTGTGGATGTAAGAGTGTACGGTTGTAAAAGAGTCCAAAATATCGGATATGTTCCTGCCCAAATTCATTCTTTTTGCGGAACGGGCGGTGTGTGTGTGCGTGCTGGCGGCGTGCTAGATTGGATATCTCCTTACTTTTCAAAAATTCTTGGGGCAATTAAGTACTAAAAATCTGGGAGTTCGATCAGATATTTCCTTGCCCAATTCCCCCGCCAACTGGTATATATCACGGAATGAAGTGTTACATCATACTCTCCTCGCCCCTCAATAATCCTTCCAGCAATGAAGTGTGTTGTTATCATTATTTTCAACTCACATCCATGGGACCTGCCGCGTAGCGGTCTGCTCCCAGTTGAGAGCAATGAAGTGTGTCTGTGCATGTGGAAAACCACATATTTCCTCGACAACTGATATAACTTGCGGAACAAACTGTGTACCTGCAGAAAGATCAGGTATTTCCTCACCCTTCAAAAAGATTCGGGTAACGAAGTGAGTGCATACGAAAGGAACAGGTTTCTCTCGCCCACTCATTATTTCACCTTTTTTTCCCCATTGCCTCGGTGAGGTCAGATCCCCCCTTGCTTTCTGTCAACTTGCCATTGACCTCCACCCTTTCGTTTTTCCTCACCTTGCCCGCGATGTTTGAACTCTCCCTCTTTCCGTCCTTCGTCCGCAATGTTGTCACCCTCTTTTCCCGTCGCATTAGTATGACTCGAATGCCCCTTCGTTTTTCATTACTTTGCCCATAACCTTTGCCTCTTATTTTCCGTCGGCTTGCCCGCGGCATCTGCACTCTCTCTTTCCGTCACATTTCGTAAGGTTATCACCCTGTTTTCCCGTCGTCTCAGTAAGGTTCGACCGCCCCCCCCCCCCCCTTTATTTTTCTTTTTTTTCCTTTTGGTACCTTGCCCGTATTGCTGTCACCTTCTTTTCCGTCACTTCAGTGCGGTTAGAGCCCCCCTTCGCTTTCCGTCACGTAACTTGTGACGTCCTCCCCCTCGCTTTCATCGCCTTGCCCGCGACCTTTACATTCTCGCTTTCCGTTACTTTATTCGGAACGTCGAAACCTATTTTTCCCGTCACCCTCTTTCCCCGTCGCCTCAGTGAGGCTCGACGCCCCACCTTTTGGGAGGAAGCGAAGTGTGGGAAACATCAGATTCTCTCCGCAAACTGAAAAACTGAACATTTCGCGGAAATGAAGTATGTGTATGTAATGTCTGCCTGGGTGTTGCGTATCGCTCATATTTACGAGTAGCAGAAACAGAGGGAAGATTAAGGAAGGGGGCCGAGGACTAACGCCAGAAAAAATTGACATAGAAAATCATGGGATGAAGTGATGGATAAGTTACAGAGCCAGTGATAGGATGATAAGCAGGGCTAGCTGCAGGTCACATCGGCCAGAAAAGATGAGGAAACCGCCGGAGTGGGTTAGCTAACGGCTTCTGGATGTCCCGACTGGCAGTCTGATTTCTCAGTCGTGTTTCAAAGGTCGAAATAAGTGGAGCGTTCGACAGTGTAGCCTTCTAATTATTCTATATTGTCCCCTATTTTTCTACAGTGGCAAGTTGCAATGCGTTGAACATCTCTTGGTCTAGTGAATTTGTAGGTTTAGCGTTACTGGCGACCGCAGGTGAAGCTTGGCAGGCACACCGTTGACTATAACTCTAACCTGTCTTGGTAAATGAAGCTTCGGAACTACTCGGAAACGGCATTATATAGCGTCGAGAGTTATTTATGTTGCGTTGCGAGTTGCAGAGAACATCATCGTACTTGTACTTAGTATGGCTTTCCTACTTTTACGAAAATTTTACAGGCACTTTAGCAATGTACTAACTTCGGCTGCGGTTGTGCAAGGGGCTGAGGAAAGACAGGCAGCATAAGACGGCGAACGGCAGGAAACATTACGGCAAGCCACGGGCAGGCAAAGTGAGACGACGGACGGGAAGACCAGCGAAGGAAGGAATAGAAGAACGAGACGGCGAATGGTGGCAAAAGTGATGCGACGAATGGCAAGAAAGTTCAGAGGACGAGGTGGCGAGAAACCTCGTGTTAAATGCACACAAATATCCAAGGCTAGAAAAAGGCCAACAGTACTTGGAGGTCAGATCAGAGGTGAAGGGGTAAAGCAGCCCGATGATGGCAGGAGCCTTGGTATGGGATAACCCCCCGCCCCCGAGGCTAACGAGAGACGTTGCGTTATTGTGCGAACAATGCATCACTATTGTTGCTGCTTGTTTTTCCTCGTATCTCCAAGTCTCGACGCCCAACTCGTGTCATATAAGTTCATAGCCCATGAGTGCTGCTCACTGCGGCTGTGTTTACCTCGGACTACGAGTCTGACCTCGCCGAAAGTTCTCCACGCCGCGGCACGCGGCACTCCCCTTCCCCTGGCGTTACGACCGTGACGGTTGAGACCTGCCAGCAGCTCCCCTTTCCGCCGTTTTTCACACCAGTGGTCGTTCGAGCGTCTTGTTGCCCACGGTGTTGTCGCTGTCTCGCCCGCTAGGTAGGATATATCTATTGTAGCTGGGCAGAGCTTGTATTATAGTATTCTACCTCAGAGCCTAAATTACCTTTGGTGAGGAAATGAGACCGGGAGCCCTTCTGCGAAGTTGCTGCTCTCTGTGGACTCGAGGTTGCTCTCTTGAACTTGACTGGTTTCGCCGGCGCAGATACAACGACTCTTGTTCTGACCCGTCTTTTCACAGACGGCTTCTTTCTGAAGGTAGAAGTCCAGGAAGGGCGGCATAATAGCCGATTGGCAAAAGTCAGCTGTCCACGAGCGCCAGGCTCATCCACGGTCGACGCGAACGGGGGCTGCCACAACACAAACTCTGCGTTTTGTGAGGGCTTGCGAGAATAGTGTGCAGTTTAGGATTTGCTTACCTTGTCCATATTTTGTCCAGTTCCAAGTTTCCTAACATCATCCACATTACATGGCAAAAGGTCAGTTTCTTCAGACGAATTCCCAAAAAGCTGATCTAACTCACTGTTGTCATATCGTGTACGAATAGTTTGGCGCCAACAGCTCACGGCCTTCTCGCTCCGTCCACTCGTGAAAAACGTCGGGAATTTAGGGAATTTCGCCACCAGGTCTTTCTACTCAATACGCAGTATGGAGGAAAACTCTCCCACCGCCGCCAGTTCTGCCACGGCGACTGATCGCATGCATGAGCAACTCGAACGGTTCCTGGACGCGCCGGGAACGACTGGCAACGACCGAAAGCTCTTAGTCGCTTCCAAACCGGCGATCGGCCCCTTCAGTAAATTCCGACATATCTCCTCCCCCTTAATGAGCTAGGTCGGCTCCCCTTGCCTCCGCATCCGAGGGACGACGGGGAGACTGCCAAAGACTTTCCCGAACACCACCCCCCAAAAAGACACCTGACTCGGTTGGAGGAGGAGGACCCCTCACCCCAGCCCTCGCGGCCACTGCAACAAACCCGACCGCCGACACGGCGGACAACGCTGCCCTCGAGTTCTCCTCGGCTTACCGCCCTGATGGAGCGACCACAAGGCTTCCATTCTATGACGCAAGGCAAACTAGACATGTACAACGCCGAACGACGAAAGCATGCCAAAGAAAGGATGACTGAAAACAACCAGCGTTAGATGGAGAAAGTACGAGCAAACGAAGACCTATCGAACGCCTACTTGGCGAGGGATCGGCCGTCTCTTCATCGCACCTACATCTCGCCACCAAGTCCACCAAGTCCGATTCTTCCCCAAGAACCCTTGCCGTTTCCTAATTACTTACACATTAAGTCTAGTCTAGGTCGATGAGATTCAAAAGCCGCTTCGGCGCTTCGCCTGCCGCGCCTGACGCTGTGGACCACATCGAGGCAGCTGCCTCAAGTCTGGCGTCGTCAATCCTGGCTCACGCCGAGCCCGGCCCGCAGCTGGGCCAAGGTACTGAGTTCTTGCCTGCAGAAAGGATGGTCCATGTCTGGTGTCTGGTATTTCTTGTGTCACCGCTGCCCATGAGGAGATCCGTGAGGGCGAAACGAAGTAAAAGCTCCGACGCCACTTTCCGGCCGCGATCGAAGATCACATGCCTGTCGCCGGTGAATGCAAGACCAAGACACATAAATTTCCGCTCTGGAGAATCTTCAGATGCCTGGATTACGGCCCGAGCGGCCGACAATATTATGGTAAAGATACTCGAAGGTCTAGAATCCTTTCGAAACATCCCCTGGGCCTCTGTGCTGCCGCGCCGATTGTCAATCCGCATATATGCCACACTATCCCATATTCAATGCCTGCCGCTCGGACGGAAAGTTTGAACAGCTTTCCGCAATCTCTTAAAGCATTTCCGGGATTTTTCTTTTTCTTCTGTCTACACTGAGGAATTCGCCTCAATTGAGAAACTATTTTGTCCAAAACACGGGGTCAGCGATAAAGCTTGGAATATGGTATCGCTAAACGCCCGCTCAGCTAAGTTAACGGACGTTGCTGACCTTTGGACAAAGTCTCTCCGCCCAGGACAGCATCAGACGGGTGGATTCTGAAAGAGATGCCAGGTAAAGTTAATGACGACAAGCAATATTGAGTGATGGACAAGGCGGGAGTAAGGACCCAGCAGCGAGAGAGGGGAATTCCCAACTCCTGAGAAGTCGTCGACAAGTCTGGAGTTATTGGTGTAAAGTTCCTCCAACCCCAGGGCACCCGGCTCACGGGTGCTTATAATTGATCACCTTTTGCGCACGATTTGACGACTTGAATTCGTGGAGTCCGACCCTTGTTGGTGTTATATATTGTCTCGCCGGTTCCGTCCTGACCTGCCGGATCCTGCATAATCCGCTCTTATTCTTGTCGCATAGTACATAGATCCGGGAAAATTCTGCCGAGACGGCGGAGGCACAACAACTCTTGCTTTTTGCCTTCTGTCGTCGATGGCGAGCCTCGAATGGTTGGTGAGCCATTGTAACCACGCCGGCGGCGGCCATTTCCTGTCGTGATGCCTGCCTGTCTTCCTGAGGTGGGCTGCCATGATGATGATGCCTTGGCGGACCTTCGGCCGCTGTGACAGCGGCGACAAAGTCGACTCGGTGACAGTTGTGGGTGTTGTGGTGAGGGGGGAAGAGGGTGGGGGGGGGGGGCGGGGGGAGGGGCATCCGGACAATCACCAGTTTTTCCACGTGTATCCATCCTACGTTGCTCCTAGTTCCTCGTCCCATGCATGGGAAAGGCAAAGAATGCATGTTCTCCTTCATCTGTTCGTGATGGCGTTGCACCGGTGTTGGTAACTGAAGCGTTGCCCATTACCAAGTTCCTACCACGGGAACATCGTTACCAGCCCTAGATGTTCATAGGGGGCTGGGGTACCCACTAACCTGGCGTTATGTTGCTGCACATTGTCTAAGTCAAAACTACTCAGTGATGGACAAGAAGATAGAAAAGTCCAAGTTCTGTATCGACATGAAGAGTAAAGTTTGTAAGTGAACAAAGGGCAAAAGAGCAAAGACTCCTGCTTATTACCACATGAGTGAGTTGTATAATTGTAGAATGGCCGATTATAATACGCCTTCACCATAGGCAGCTTCGCCGTCACCTCTAGGCCAGCCAGTCTGCGGCTTTGTATCGCCTTCCAACCAAGATGGCTGATTCCTCCTTCATGGTCACGGCAAGTTTGCGCTGTGCTACGGCCTTACCTTGTCCGTCTCTCCCTACGTCTCTTCCTCCATCACTGGCACCTCCAAACGCATCGCTAACCTCTCACCAGACACGTCATGATACCTTCTTCCGTGCAGCTAAGTGCAGTGAACGTGCGTCCTAGCCTCAACTTGTACGTCTCTCCCTTCGTCCCCCCTTCCATTTCCTCAAAACCAATCTCTAACGTCCCTCCATCTATCACCTTCAAGCTTTATGGCTAACCTCTCACCAGATCCGTCGCCGTAACGCTCCGCTTTTGTCTCCTCCTCCGTCTACTCCCCCGTCTCACCCTCCGTTTCCACATACCCGGGGCTGCACACCACCATGCTCCGCCAATCCGCAACCGCCCCCCGACGCGTGCCCATGATTAGACTTGAGTCCATCCCCGAGAACGACACGCTACCCAGGCAGGCATTGACGCCAAGTAACTGCAATCCTCGCCCCTCAACGATGCTTCGACATGGCCTGAAGATGCATCAGTTCGGCCTGAAGGGACACGGGATGGCAGGCGCAGGGTTTATATACGGCTGTGTGGGCTGATGTTCAGGTTCAAATGGGGCAGGTCACGGAATTAAACAGGCCTTCTTATTAGTTAGGGGAGCAATCCTCAATTCAATGGAGGCGTTAGTTAAGGGTGACCGGCGTTAAAGAGGGAGATGGAGGCGTTCTTGAAACAATGATGGGTGTTGAGATATAATTCGTGAGATATAATAAGTTGACACTCTTTTACATCATTCGACTAATCTTGTCAGTGTGAATTAATAGGCATGGAGTAGCATTAAATCTGACAACTATATGGCTTAATGACCGCTATATAAATCATCTTGCTTGACAGACACTTCTTATATCCTCCCGCAACATCACCTTGGTCCCATATTTCTCTTCTCTCGAGTGGGAGCAGTCCGCGAGAGTGGCTGCACACGCCGCCAGGGGGCCCTGAGATGAAGCCCACCAAGAAGTCTCAGCCGTAAACGACGACTCCGAGTCTTACACCTTGAACCCCTGAGATCGTCGGTCCCAACCTCTAGCGAGCAACCACTACCACTCATCACCATAACCCACCTCTCATACCTTGAAATCCATCGGGTTCCTATTTCTCCGTTCCTTCGGCACCCGCAGGTAGCTCCTGTCCTGGACAATAAAGGCCACACCCAACGCCACAGCGACGCAGATGGCGGGAACGTACAACGTGTAGGCGAGAGCAGACAAGTAGACTTGGCGAAGCAACTGATAAGTGTCTTCACTACCATGCGCCAGGCCGCGGAGGTTAGCGGCGCCAGCATGGAAGACGGCCTCCATCGAGGTGGTTGGCGTCAGGGTCTCGACGAAGTTCTTCAGCTTGTCCACGAAGGTCAACTGGGCAACTCCGAGATAGAGGATACTGTGGTTGGTTAAATTTGTTAGATCTCCGTTTTTCAGTCCTTAACATGAGGTAGAAACAACCTGAAACGCACCTCCCAAAGTGATAACAGAATTGCAAGGATACTAAAAGGTTTGGTCAGCAAATTTGTGGAAGCTTCTGGTGGACCTGTGGAATGAGCGAACCAAGCGCAGCCGCAATCCTTTCCTCTCTAGATAACATGGAGTTAGCGAAACAAAGCCCATGATATTCTGGGGCAGGGAGTCACCTGCGGGAGCGTGGTAATGGCGACTATATATGGCAGGTTGGTCGCAAGGCCAAGTCCGATACCGACTACAAGGGGGGCCACCCGGACAATGTCGGGGTCGATATCAAAGAACATCAAAATCATAGCCATCATGGATCCAATGGTAGCAACGGCGGCTCCGAGGATCATTTGTAGTCTCTGTAACAGATCCAAGTTAGATATCTCATCAAATCCTGGCGCAGTCTGCGTCTTACTTACGACAGTACCAAACTTGTTGACGAGGACGCCGGTAATGATTGCGAAACCAGCCTTCGGAAAAAAGAAAACCAGGCACCAGAGGCCGCTTCTGGTAGCTGAGATTTCCCTCGCGGCCTGGAAGAAGAATGGAAGGTAGCAGATCTGGATACTCTCTGCCGATGCGATGAATATGCTGAACAAGGCGCAAACAAAGGCCGATCGCTCCCGGAAAAGCCATTTGGGCATAACGGCATCCCGTCCATGCCATTGCTGACTCCAGTAGATGTAAACGTAGGTAAGGAGCGGAGCGGTGGCGAGCAGGACGTAAGGCACCGTTTCGTCGGGCCACGGCGTGCCGAAAGTACCGGGAAGAGTCGAGCACATCGAGGCTCCTACCATGAATATCCACCCTATTGGGTCCACCACCTGTATTCTCTGCTTCCATGTCATGGAGCCAAATGTTTCCTTTTGCCAGGTGGGCTGCGGAGGCTGGGGGATACAAAGAACGAGGAAGAGAACAAGAAATCCAGTCGGAACGTTGATCCAGAAGGCCCAGCGCCAAGTGGCATGGTCGACAAACAAGCCCGCGAAGATGGGGCCAGCGCAAGCGGCGACGGCGCCCGCACTGTTGACGATGCCAATACAGTGGCGTCGGCTCTCGAGCCGGATGGTCTTGTTGATGATCGCAATGGCGGCATGGAACACCCCAGCAGCGCCAACACCCGCGATAAAGCGGCCGGCTATAAAGACGCGTGATGAGTGCGAGGCGGCGCAGACGATGGACCCGACTACCTAGTGAGTTAGCAGCTTTTTGCGGTCGCGGAGCCTACAAGTTGACCAACCTTCGAGGACGAAAAGACAGCCCATATACACTATCTTGGGATTCGCAACGCGACAAACCCTTGCAAAGATGGGCTGTAAAGGGCCCAGTGAGTGAAGGTATCCTACGTGATACCAAGTGAAGTGGGCGAGCGACGCGAACTCGGACGTGATCTTGGGCACGGCGTTGCTGACAACGGAGGCATCGAGAGCCACGAGGAAGCTTCCGCAGTAGAGGGTGAAAATCAGCAGTCCAACCTGGCAGCTGCTGAGCGTCGCCGCTTTTTCCTTTGGAGTCTTCTTCTTGGTCGGCGAGCTGTAGCATTGCGTGGTAACCGACGTCGAGAAGGAAAAGCATTGGCCCGTGATGCCTGGCATGTTGGCCATGCTTGCCATTTCGTATCGGGAACCAGGCAAGACGACGGCCATGTGTGCTATGTCTGCGGCGATTGCAGCTTTGGGACCCTGGAATCTCGACGCGGCGAGGAAAGGCAAGTGTTTGTTAGTAGCAATTGATGCAATGGGGAAGTGTGTGGGGGTTTGATCGAGATTCTCGCGCGAAGAGGCCAAGCTTGGGGGAAAGGGAAAGCTGGGCACCCACAAAAGCACAGATGCTGCTTGGTGCTTGCATTGATCAATCAGGTTGGCTCAAAAGAGCACCAGGTGGGCGCGAAGGTGGGACACGGGCTCGCAAGAAAAATCGCGTTCTGCCTCTCTTTCGCCTGTTCTTCTGCCGAGGGTTTGGTCTCGCGCGGGTGAAACGCTACGAGGTGGGCGAACCCTTTCGCCGCTTCTCTTCAGTGACGCAAACTGGCGGCATCTTGGCATTAATAAACGATTGGCAGACGAGGGCGAGGAGGCGAAACATGACGACGAATGAGTGCTTATCCAGGCTTCGTTCCAGGAAATCTACTGGGGGGATTCTTTTTGTTCATCCCACGACACCTCCCGCTGGGCCACCACGTCATGGTTGCTCCTGCCCTTAGTTGAAAGGCAAGCACCCTTCTCCACCTTCTTGCGAGATTGCTTCGATATCAGATCCATGGCACTGACTTGGACTTCCAGCGAGGGGGCCCTTTGATCTGTCTCTCTCCAACTTTGAGATACCCCACACTAGAACACTTACAGAAGCACACAAGCTCCGTTTGGCGCTGTGGAAATTTCGAGTTAGTGACCTTGATATGACATTTGACCTGATGAAGATGAGAGTTGTCACACCATTTGCTTGTATCTACTACATTGTCCATATACCACAATATAAAGAACTTGTCGGGAGCCTATTTAGATTATTCTAGGTCGCGTCGCATTGTTGGACATAGCAGCCTTGTCATGTACCTCATACCTAACTTCAGCAGTGCGTTTCCAATGTCATCGCTGAAGTGGTGTGAAAGAACTCGTCTCCAAGTAATTCCGCGGCCGTCGGTCTCTCCTCGGGCAGCCACCGAAGGATCCTCCGCGTGAACTGCAGAAGCAGCTCCTTGTCCCTGCCATGGAGCCAAGTCACATATGATTCGAGGGGCTGGCTGAGGATAGGAGCAGCGGCGATCCAGTTATCGTTTGCGTCCCAGTACTTGGCGCAAGTCGCGCTCCTCTCAAGGAAGGCCTTGGGTGGCGGGCCCATCACCGACACCATCTCAGCCACGAGCGCCTCGTCGTCCAGAGTTCCGTCTTCCTTCTTTCCCGTAAGGAGGGGGCGGTGTTCGAAAAGATCCCACATCTTTTTTTAAAGAATGAGATGACAATTAGCATTTCCACAAACTTTCATAATCAGCTTTCCGGCAACTGCAAAGGAGGGAAGACGTACGAAGGGTACGAGAGACCATATGTCAACTTTGGTGTTCCACGACATGCCCATGATGACCTCGGGGGCACGGTACCGCCTCGGCATACAGTCACCCCTGAAGCGACGCCCCCTCAGCGCGGCGCTAAAGTCGGTCAGGATCCAGGGCCCTCGGGTGACAGGCATCTTTCTTGACAAATATATCGTGCGATCTTGGAGGATCTTGCCCGCGGACGGATGTTCGATCTCGTCCTGCTCAAGCCTTGCAAACACCGCGTGGCCGTCGACGCCCAGCAGGATGTTGCTGGGAGAGATATCTTTTTGTCTCACGGTTAGCGAACAAGAAACTTTCACATTCATTGAATCAGTGAAATAGCAACATACCGGTATGAACCACCCCGCTCCGGTGCAGGGCATCCACCGCGAGAACAATCATCCCCATGCTCTGCTGGAGGAGAGGCATCGAGAAAAGCCGGCCCGGCTGCGTGTTCCGGAATTGTCTGATGGTCATGCCGAGCGGCTCAAATAACAAGCACCGGTGGACGGCTCCATACGGACCGCGAATCCACCAGTGGTCGAGCACCAGGCGGAGGAGAGGCCTGCCGGGATGTGGTTGACCCGCGAGGGACGTGAGATGCTGGGAGATGAAAACTTCGTCGTGGTGGGTGTAGTCATGGCCTGACGTGCTCACTTTCAGAGCGAAGTAGCGTGGATAGTTGAAGTTCGCTCTTTTACGGAAGGGCAAAGGCTGGTTAACAAACCAGATAAAACATCATGTTTGAGCGCTGTCGGGGGAAGGGGTGGGGGGTTCAACTCACTGGAGATCGCGACAAAGCCAGGCCGTAGAGACTGTGCCATGCCCAAGCTTCGCGACGACCAAAAATCTCTGCTTGAAAATTTCGCCGAGCTTCACGGGGTAGAATCTCTTTTCGTCGTAGTTCTCATAGCACTCTTCGTCCAACTTTTGATGGGAAGCGAGCCCGGGAAGGGGTGCGGGCGGCTGGGTAGCCATCGTGATTCAGAGAAAAACGCGACAGGAGGAGATCTGTAGGAGGAGAAAGTCGAAAACTGTGCGTAGGGCGAGGGATAAATAACCAGTTTTTTTGCGGCACGTCGAGTGCATCTACGGTCAAGCTGGGTTTGAGTGAGAGGGAAAAAAAGAAAAGAGTTTGTTAAAATGGTGTGTGCCAGTGGGGCAGCCGTGCTGGAAAATTACACTCGAACCAAGTGGTCAATGGAGTGAATGTGAGAGTGGGTCTCCACGATGACAACGAGCAAGCATTTTGTGAATGGATATCTCAGATATGGGACGCCCAGGCGACCTTTGCCAGAACGATTGCACAATAGATATTCGGTCACCGTCACCGTATACCTGTAGCATCCATCAATGGTGTCCATTCACCCATCCTGCTCTAGGAGAAGGCGCTGAAGTTAGGCACATCTGCATCCTGCACAGTGGGGAACGGGCACCTACCTACAGCGTGGTTTGGCTTACACAGGCGAGACCCAGACAGACGGGACATGTGAGGCGAATTCCATACCCACTCTTTGCCGGCTGAACCCTCCAAGTTCAGCATAGGTATCTCGTGACAGCGAGTTATGCCTCGCGCTACCTAGTGCATGCGGTTGACAGTGCTGGGGCTCTCAAGGCATCACCTACCTACCAACCTTACACCGTGCGCCAAACTGGAATTAACCCCCAACAATGAAGTATTTTGACATGGGGAGGGAGGAAAAGACAATGAGAGTAGCAAAAGTTGCAAAATATAAAAAAAAAAAAACCTTTAGCATCCCTTTGAGTAGCGTGTCATCCTTAGTGTAGGGGCCATGCTAATCTTCTCTGTATCGTTTCAACTATGATTCGAACTTGTTAGCTTTTGAACAGCGTTTACTCAACTTTATAGGGAGTGAAGCATAACTTACATTAACGATATTGCCCGAAGGCGAGAGGTAGACCTAGGATATAAGCTTATGGCCCTCCCAGCCAAGTGGCCACCGGCCGGGCGTCTTGCTGATCTCAGTGCACTTCGTTGGCGAGCAAACACCAAGGAATTTCACTCTGGGAGGGCGGTCGATGGCGAAAGTTCTTCATATTTATCGCACCTTGAGCCCCAGGTTTTGACAACATATTCTTGCGACGGCGATGCATGCAGTCTATCTTGGGAGAAGGAGCCTGAGAAATGGCCACGACATTCATAGAAGGCAGCAGGCGCGCAGATTTCCCAATCCTGGGCTAGGTCGTGGCAATAAATACTGATACAGGGCTCTTTTGAGCCTTGTAATTGGAACGCGTACAAGGATTGCCAGGACATTTGCTTCCTTTAGAGAAGTAGTCACAGGGAGATCGGCATCCTCGATATTACATAAGTTTTGTGAGGCAATTCAGTGTCCCAGGAGCGGGCTTTGAGCTGACATTCCAACGCAGTGCATTAACTACCATCAATGAGGAGCACTCTTTACTTGGTAGACGGCCTGTCACAGGTGCCATTCAATACAATTCCACTGTGTCGTAGCGCAGCTACTCCTGTGCCCTGGAGCCGAGCAGGCTTACAGTACACGCCTGGGCTTGGCTTCGACTGTCTCGCCGCTCCCGAGTCATTTCCTGTATTGATACCGGTCATCATGTCTGCTGACAGCATTCCAAAGGCCAGTTGACAAGTACTATTGTATAAAAAGAGCTTACGAGGATCAATCAGCAAGTGGGTGCCCTGACACCAATAAAGTTGCTCTTGCTGTCCAGTTGATGATGTCTTCGCCGTTTCCTTAGTCATGGTTGGCAACAACTCGGTGTCTGGCAACGCGCTTGAGGGTGTCACAAGGATGTAGAATTCCACATCAGCGCTTTCAAAGGAAAATCGTGAGTTTGTACTTGAGGTCATGGGTGACAACGAGGACGATGTGCTGGTCAAAGGGTTCATCGACGGGGAGTGTAGGATCATTTCAGAGCACACAACCACTGTCGCATTTCATCTTGTCATGAATCAGGCGAGGCTCCGAAACAGAGGTTCAGGATCGTAGTCTTTAGGAATGTCATGTGTGGTCGGAATCGTAGCTGGCTTCGCGTTGGGGAGGTGGGAGCGTTTGCAATAAGATCGCGGCGCTGGCGATGGTGGCGTCTTTGGGGGCATGGGTAGGTCATGGTCGATATCCGAACAAGTCTGCCAGCTTTCAAAGGCAGCTGCATATCTGTCAACGTGAATCTGTAAGGAAGGCTTGTCAGTCTAACCTCACTGACGCCACATCGGCTGCATAGCGGAGTGGGTGAACTAGAGGAAATGAAGATGGAGGCATTTGCCATTTGAACGCCTTGAAGGCACCTGTGCCGCTAGATACCTAAGGTACCTAGGTGGTATATGGGGATTTGCCTTTCCAGGCTGTCACCCTCAGCGTCCACCGCAGTGATACAGGGTGGATCAAAGTCAGCCAACGAAGCGTGGCAGGGACGATGGTCAAACACTACTCAGAGAATGAGGGGTAGGGAAGGTACATGTACATACAGTACATGGATGGATGCAGAGGATGGCGATAAGATGATCTACGATCTTGACTCGGTGAAAGAAATTTGTGGATGTCTCATTACGTTCTACTCTGATCGCGTCCCCACAAAATTCCCGAATCCCTGCTGCGAACCAGTTTCGACTAGTATTGTTAAAACTCAGTTCTGCACCTTGAACTAGGGCGCAAGTTTCATGGTAAAATCTACGCTTATATCGATGAAAGTGCTGGCTTCAAGAAGTTATTCCTCCGATAACCATCTGAAACCAAGCGATTTATCCGAGTCCTTTGTGGCAAAAATTATATTGCCGGGCTCGGTGTCGGACGACCCACTCGAACACTGCTTCTCCGGGACCCCAGCAGAGTTCCTGGCGCAGATGGTGTCGTGTCTCAACATTGGCCACAAAACCACCTCACTGCAGCTTCTCTTCGACCTATCGCCAGATGCATTCAATCGAGAAGCCGCCTTGATATCGCTTCTTGGGTCACATCGGTACAAGCACTATGTTTAAAAAAAAATGCGCTGTCAAGTGGCTTCTCGACGTCGATGCGGATCCAAACACCACGGCGTATCAGGTTACCCCCTTGCAAATTGCCGTTGCACGCCGAGACCATGAAGGTGTTGAGATCCTGCTTGAAGCGGGAGCAGATGCCAATGCAGTCGGTGCTGCGGACGGAATCCGGTGGGACAGGAATTCCACGATGGGACGCTTTCAGGGTCTGCATGGTATTAGTCCTTTCCAGATTCTAGGAGGGAAAAAGCTTGTCTTCGACCTAGATGGTTATTTAAGGTTATTCAATCCATGTAATTGGATTTACGTCTCAGAAGAAAGTCTCGGTGAACATGGTGATGATATACGGCAGGTGGATGAGCGCTTGAAAGACTTGCTGCGGAAATTCATGTAGATAGTCGTTCCTGCACTCAAGGGTTCATCCTGTTTTTACGTGAGCAATCGTTTAACAAGCGCGGAGTCTTCCTGTTCTGCAGTCATTTCGCTATTGAGCGGGGGATTTGAGGCACCAGAAGGAGGGCTTATTTACTTTTTTTTTCCTTTGTCGGTCAAAGGAGGGCCTTCGACCCACCTTAATAACTGTATTACAGTTTTCCCGACCCGGTCTTTTTATAAGGAGCCGGGCAACTCGCCCTCTGATCAGAGGGAGGGCATCGCTCTTTTCTTGTTTTTGCATGGATCTAGCACCTTATTCGATATTCGTTGTCTTCCATGGCCTAAGTTCCTGTTATTGCACGCTGTAGTGCCCTGATTCGTATGATAATTTTCCTGCCTATTATGATGTTTGGGTATTAGTGTCTGTATACTTGGTTGGAATCAGGGGATCTAAACTTCATCTCTTTCTACTGCACAACTCTCCTTGAAAATAACCACCCTGGTTCGAATATTTAGGACATTTCTGCAACAAATTTCCGTCGTCGTCCTTGACACCGTCTCCGTACATCAAACCACCTAATTCAAATTCTTCCCATCCTTAACCGTCACATCCAGAAACCGTCAGATCTACCTCCGCCGCTCCTACAGGCTACAGCTAAAGCATCCACCCTTCCCAAGCCTCGCAGGTCTGAAACGATACTCGCTCTCCGTATTACCGTAGCCCTTCGGAAACAAGATCCTGCCCCGCTTCACCAACCCCCAGACGCACCTGCACCCAGCGCATCACGAACCCAGTACACGCCGCCTGCATCTTGTATTCTTGCAACGAGACCTGGCCTAGAGGTGCGTCGGGCTTCACCATGGACGCACTAATATCCACTGCATGCTACACGTGCCCATATGAGCATAGAGCGGAAACTATCTTGCGCCGCAATCAGCGTGCTATGGTGGCTTACGTTCACCTCGACATGACAGTTCAGGGGATAAGAAGACCCGCCGACTTCGTACCATACCGGGTACATAGAAACAATCCCCTCCTCCGCGCGAATTAGCGTCGCGTTCTTTGACGGCCGTTGTGCTGGCGGTGACGATCCTTTCGCTAGACGGACGATGGTGTTGCCATCTCGAGGGGCGTTGCTCTTGGTAGCCATCTTGTCGACAATCAAGATCGGCTATCACAGCGTCTTCGAAGACTCGGTCTGCTGTCCTCCGAAGCATTCTTGAAAATAAATGGACAGCTAGAGTTGAATTGGGACTGTAGGTTAATTCTCGCAGCAAAGAGTGACTTTGATCGAAAAGAAGGGAAAAGGTCAACTGAAACCTTTTTGGATTGAAATTGGCAGATGGGCAGCAAGTGTCAGAGAGAGCAAAAGAGTGAATTGTGTGCCAATCAAGCACCCTTTCTTATATGGCGCATTTCGACAGCTAGCTACCTTGGTTATTTATATGAAAACGATGCAATGAAGAGGCCATCACAAGCTGTCTTTTTAGTTCTAGCAGCATGCCTTGTGATCTTTCACCCCTCATTTCCCCCCTGGCGGTCCAGCAAATCAAGCACCCAACGCTCCCCGTCGCTCGAATCATTGAGCAGGTAGAAATCAAGCATCCAAGCTCTTAATACTCACATCCTTTAAATCACGAAAATTTCGGACATACTTAATCATCCCGCATCTTCCGAGGTCTCCTTATCCTTTCCCTCAGGCAACGCCACAGAACAATATGAATTAATAGTCTTCCTTAAACGCTGCAGTCTTGCAGCATATTCCTCAGACGACTCGTCCCACCGCTTCCGCCAACCCGCAGCAAGCGGAAATTCTACCACGACGAGGCCAGACCAGGGCTTAATCTCCTTCACAGCAGTCCTGTCCGGCAGTGGAAAGGCATCCTCCGAGAGTTTCAGCTGCTCCGTGAACCTTTCAACCACGAGCCACCTGACGACATGGGGGTGCCGGCGGCCGCAATAAACCGCGGTCCTGTAAGTCCCGCTGCTGGAGTCGTACCCTGTCCTCGCGCCCCGGCGCACCAGGACCTTTAGCAGTTCGAGCCGGCCGCATCTAGCAGCAGCCATGACAGGCGTGCCGTGCAATAGACACTCGGTCTCGATTTCGGCGTCCACCCTCAGCAGAACCTCCATCATGCTCACAGCGCCAACCTGCGAATGTACACAAAGTGGGCTGCAGCCCGGGCCTCCCTCGGTAGTTGCAGCCGCCGCCTGGTGAATCACCTGGTGCCGCTGCTGTGGAGGAAGTCGCCGGAGCAGCCGGAGCGCCCAGGAACTTTCTAATCTTATCTCTGTCAGAATGTTGACCCGGTCCCAGCCGAGGGGCAGGACAAGAGATGGAGAGTTGAGCAAAAGGGTCCTGAGGGGCGGGCTCCCGACATTAAGGCCCCAGTGAATTGCGGTAGCGCCGGATGCCTCTTGCTGAAAAGGATACAATCCCTTGTCGAGCAGGAAGAGAAACGTTTTGGGGCACTTCATCGATTGCATCAACGTTGTTTCGTGCTGGGAAAAGCAGATTTCGAGGTCCGCATTCCTATTCGCAAGAAACTCGACGATTTCCAGCTGGCCAGAGGCTACGGCGTGGCCCAAGGCCGTGACTCCATCATGATCTTGCATGTCAAGGTGCGCGCCGTTGTCGGCAAGATGCATTACAATTCTCTGGTCGCCTGCCATGGCTGCCACGGTGAGTGGGCTTCTCCCAAATCCGTCAGGCGCATTGGTGTCTGCACCATGTTTGATAAGCCATTGGGCCACGGGGAAGTTATTCATGAGGCATGCTATATGCAAAGGTGTTATGCCAGGAATGTTGCTAAACAGTGGATGGATGGACGGATGGTGGGGTGGCAAGTTGGTGGGATGACAGAGAATAAATCTCGAGATCTCGCCATCGCCAATGGCAGCAGAAGAATTCCAGTCTATCTTGGTGTTCGGGACTTGAGTAAGGAGGGACCTGATATTACAGGTTAGAAACAGGACCAAGGGCTGCATTAGCGTCAAAAAATAGAAAAGGGAAATTACCGATATTCGCCGGGACTCGTCTCAATGTGCTTCAGAATGATTTCTAGTCCAGAGATGTCGCCTCGAGCCACTGTGGTGTGTATGATGTGTAAGCGGTCCTTCATCCAGCAGTAGCGATTCCGCAGATACATGTCCATCGTCGCGGTCAGACACTCAGAGCAATGAGGCGGTCTGAGAGCTAGGGCATCAATCTCTTTGGGAATTTCATGCTTGCGACAGAAGATGCCAAAAGCCGATGCACCCTTCAGCAACAACCAATGAATGATGGCATCTTTCTCCATTACCAATGCGCGAAGAAGGGGAGGGCAGGAGTGGCAACTGGGCATTCTGCAGTTCACCAAGTCTTTGCCTGACTCGAGCAAAATGCATTTGCACCGACTCAGATCACCGTCCATCATAGCAATCTCGAACGACATCTCGACTTGCCCCAAACGACTTTCTGCCATGTTCAAACTGGAATCGTTCGCAAGTTGAGATTCTTGTGACTCGGCCCCGTCGTGCTTTATACTCGCCCTCGCCCCATATCTTGATAGTGTTTTTACCACGTCAGAGTTTCTGCGAAAAAGGGCGCAATCAATAGGTGAATCCCCGTCCCTGTTCTTGACGTTGAAATTTGCCCCCTTTTCAAGAAGAACCTCCACCACACGGTTTTTTCCTTCCCATGCGGCGAGATGCAAGGCTGTCCATTCGAGATTTGGTAAAGCCCAATTGATGTCAGTGCTTGTGGCGAGATTGCCGGAATTGGTTGAGTTCACAAAAAGCCCTTCCTCCAGAAAATACTTCACAGCCTCGATGTTGCCATGACAGCAAGCTGCCTGGAGATAGTTCGCTTCGTCGAAGTCGTGTAGCGTCATGCCAGACCGTGTTTCTCCCCAGTTAAAATCCGGTCCGAGCAGCGTGCGGCATCTTTTGATCATTGCAACGTCTCCCCACATCGACGCGTATCCTAAAACGCCCGGCTCATCGGATGTTGACTCGTCAAGGTGAGCTCCATGATTTAACAGCATGTTGACAGTATCGAAGTCGGCCAACGCTGCTGCGTGGACGACAGCGAGTTGTTTGGTCAGGCCTTCGGGTGTTTTCCAGCCGGTAT
Source organism: Podospora didyma (assembly GCA_033439775.1). Classification (NCBI taxonomy): domain Eukaryota; kingdom Fungi; phylum Ascomycota; class Sordariomycetes; order Sordariales; family Podosporaceae; genus Podospora; species Podospora didyma. The sequence goes on from JAULSW010000008.1 coordinate 2,600,599, forward strand.
TTGGGCTGACCCCCAGGAACAACAGATGCTCAATCTTGTCCCTGTATCCATTAGAGACACTTCTGGATTCGATGAGGTGACGAAGAAAGTGCTCTCCGGACAAATGTACTCCTTCAAGCTGTTTCTCATTTGCCGGGCTGAGTATGAATCGGAATGTCTGCGCAGAGAGGTTCGCGTAACATATGCGCTTCACAACTTGTATGTCGTAATGAAGACTAAAGCCTCTGTCGAGAAGAAATTTGAGCTGTTGATTCAAACCATCGTTCACTAGACCCTCCGCAAGCCGCAGAACTGACGGGTGGCTAGCCGCTTCACTGAATAACCTGCTCTTGGAAATGGCTGCCTTGAGCGCTGGCCACATCCACGCCACTCTGTCACACCATTCAAAGCCCGGTTCAAAAATGAGGGCTGCATTGATCAGCGGAAGGACCCCTGTCTCGTGGTAGCGTTCTTCATATGTTGACAGTGCTCCCTCTTCAATAAGTATTTTGGTAAGTCCCTCGGCGTATTCAGCATGAACTCCGACACGCTCCTTTTGCCGTAGCCTGGAGACAGTCATGCACCACAGCTTCCACAAATCCCTCCCCTCGGTACTGACGGCAGTCACAATGCTCTCGTCCATAAATTCTCTGATCATTCCCAGTCGATTCATTGGATTCTTGACGCCATCAAAATCTTTTGCACGGAGGTTGGCCAACACCGTCTCAATGGGGAAGAGACCATCACTCCGCCTCGCGTGAATATCATATGATGTGGCGAGATACTTGATGAACTTAGGCTTTGAAAAGTCAAGTACGTGGTGGAGAGGTGTTGATCCATCTGTGAACCTGCAAACGGAACCATCCTCAAAGGCACGGACTGCCTTAAACAGTGATTCTGAGCCAATTCTTATGGCGAGTTCCAGAACTGGAATGTCTGACATGACATACCCCAGTTCTGGTTGACAGTTCTGCAGAATCAGGAAAGCAACCTTTTTGCTTCCGTGGTACAATGCTGTCGATAATGGGGTCCGACCTGCTTTTGTGACCATTTTCAATGCCGCATTTCTGTTTGCCTGAATATCCTTTTGCAGGAGGACGTCCATGATGTGAAAAAGGTCGTGCTCAGCTGCTCGGTGCCAGATCGTCTGCCCATCCTTATTACATGCGGTGGACACAGCCCCCCTACCCAGCAGAAGCTCTACGATGTACTGGCTTTCGTCCATGCGGCAGAGAAGAATAGGAGTGTCTCCATTTTGGTCGCGGCACTCCAGATCAAACTTCTTCTCAGCAAGAGCTTCCATGACCCGTTCAGCTGAGTGATAGGCCACACGATGGAGAATGGTCTGGCCACCACCCAACATACCCTCAAAGCAAAAGCGGGGATCGGCCAGGAAGTCAGCAACTTCCTTGCACTTGTCGAACTTAATGGCTAGTTCGAGTGCTTCGGAAAAGTCGGCATCGGCAATTGTTGAAGCAAAATTGAGACTTCCATTCTGTATACCATGTTCTCCCGTCGCCAGGTTGAACTTCTGGGCGATGGAAACAAGCGGAGCTATTCCTGGCCAGTCTCCTGGTGCATGATCGGTGGCCGAAATAACACCTGAAACAATCTCTTTGATGAACGTGTGCTCGTTGTTTCTGTTGCCGCCCCAGAAAGAGCCCGAGTCCTTGGAATATTTCGAGTCCAAAAGGCCCGGGCCTGAATACCTTCCCCTTATTCCATCGTCGCACATATACCGGAACAATTCGACGACGTCCTCGTCAAGCGGAACCCGGTGGTTGATGAATTGGAGGAATAAGTCTGACTTCCCCCTTCGCGTGCACCACTCCAAGGCAAGTCTGGGTGATGAGCAACCGTCCCATTTCAATCTAGCATCAGCTCCATGCTCAAGCAAGATGTTGACTGTCTCGACAATATCGAGATTGTGTCTCCTCCAACTTTGCCAGTTTGTGCTTAACTCTTGCCAACGAAGGAACATACTAGGCCCGATCAGCGCAAAATGTAAAGGGGATCCAAACGTGCATCTTGCATTGACATCTGCCCCACAGTCGATAAGTAGTCGACTGATTTCCGGTAGCCCTAAAAACGCCGAAAGATGCAAGGGTGAGAGACCAGGCCTCAGCAGAGCGGAAAGAATATCCCTGTCCTCGTCGGGGTTTATTTTACGGACCCTCGCGCAGTGGAAGATGAAGTATGCAACCCAGGATACACAATTGCTTGCGTGGCGGAGATTCAAGAAGGAGGTGACGAGTGTGCGCAGCTCGGGGTGAGAGTCGACATGGACGTCGATGCTGTCGAACCATCCGAGTGCGGCATAATGATAAAAGGGATGACGTTTCGCTTTGTCTTTCATTCGGTCTCTCTCAGCGGAATCCGCAGTCGGTTCGGAGTTAAATTCCCGGAGCATCAGGAACCTAAGCGATGTTGCCGCCAGTGAACAAGCTGCCTCCTCTGTGGAAAGTCGAAAGTCCCTCATCCCCGAATCTTCTTTGATGGATCGGAGATACTCGTGGACAGTGAAATGAGCAAATTCGAATCGCTTGCCATCATGTGATTTTCGAATGAGGCTACTGCAAAGGCGGAGTATCTGTCCTTCTTCCAACACATCTTCGGAGTCGGGGCCAGAAGGCAAGTCGTCATCTGCTTCAAGAGAAACACCTTCGCAGAGCTCAGGTATGGTCAGAGGTGGGTATGCTGTCCCTATCCACCATAATGCCCGCTGAATGAGGGTCTTGATGTGTGGGTCGTCGTGGCTCTTGACTAATATGTCCTGCAAAATTCTCTCGTATGTCTCGTTCAGTGTCGGTGGCAATTTCTTTAGTGCCAATCTGCGGCTCTTGTTCGTGGGAAGAGCGTCAAGGTAATCAAGCTGACAAGCCACCCAACGAAACCTTTGGCGATGTCAGTTGGATGGTCAAACAACAGCCGAGTTGTGCGAGTCTTCGGTAAGACGAATTGCAAAATCTGAACAACTCACATTCCGTTCGCGCCGTGGATTAAGCTCTGGCGAATTTCTGTGTTCAAGGCAGGACTTGTCATGGCGAGGTTTTTGAGCTGTCGTTTTTGTGCCATCTGCGCCCCAACATACAGCTCGAGATCTTCCGTGTGCGCCGCAATCTCAATGCTTTCAAATCCAATGGCAAGTGCTTCCCGTATGTCTTCCTCGTCGCGGCTAAAGAGCGCCATGCTTATTTGTCGGCATTGATCAGCAGTGATCCTCATCGAGTTAGCCACATCGTGCATCGCAATTCCACACTCGTCGATACCATCGACCACAATATACACCGCCTGAAATTCCTTGGACATTGTCTGGATCATCTGGCAGAGCCTTTTCGGTTCTGGCGATCTCTCTAGGCCACTCTTCGGGTGACATTCGTGATATGCTGCTTGAAGAAGATCAAACGCACCATCACTTCGAAGAGCAAGCTGGGCTGCAATTGAGCTCAATATCGTTGCTAGATTCTGGGTCTCAGGACGCCTGTAGTCGCAGAAAAAGAATGCGACTGCGACAGTCTCGTCGGCGGCAGTGGCTTCAAGGACGTGCTCAATGGTCGCCCCGCAAAGAACCGTCTTTCCTGAACCCGGTATCCCCTTGAGCCAGAGCTTGGAATGCCGAGTAGCCATCCATTCGCGGAAGACCGGGTGGTCAAGCAGCCACAGGCCCGTCATAGCTTGGCGCAAGCTCAGGGCCGTTCGTAGATAAGGAAGTGGGTTGATCTTAGAGAAGAACTTGATGATCTTTCCGCGCTTCTCGTCCGACCGAAGCCCCTCATCAGCTTCGAACCGTTGTTGTATTGCTGTCTTCACATCTTTGACGTCAGTCGCGAGTCCAGATTGCTTGGACAGGCATTGTAGAAGCGCGTCCATGGTGTCGGCAGACAGAGCCAAGCCGATGTCTGTCTTGTGCCTTGCTAAGTCGTCCAGTAGCTCTTGGGTCTCATGCTTCGAAAATGGCCACGTGAGGGAGCGGAAGATAACGTCGCGCTTTCGGCCGCTTTCGAAGTCGGATGTGGCTTTGCTGATGCATCTATCGATGCTGCGTAGGGTGGTACGGCAGGCATGTAATCCGTGCGCCTTAAAGGTGGACGAGGTCCAGTGACCCTCCATGTCGGCTGCCAGCAGGGAAAGCTTGTGCAAGATGCCGCTCAGGTCCATGACCTCCTTCTCCAGCTCTGTCGCGCGCTGTTTTGCGTCCTTGACGTCTCGGGCATAGCGTCTCAATCCCTGGAAGACAACTGCCGAAAGCTGAACAAGACCGGCGATGCTGGCGGCCGTCGATAGTCCATCCATTTCGTTGTCGTTGGCGGGCTATCTGTGGAAACGCCCTTTCGGTGCGGTTGAGCAGGATCAGAATGTTGCTCTCCAGAAAATTGCCGTCGACTTCGCCGTCAAGGTTTAGTAGAAAGCCCGCAGCCAGTTTCCACGGCCGACGTGCATCTGCTGCGCGTCGGGCAAACTGCAAGGCAGACATAGCAAACTGGGGTGAGAGGGGTAATTGGCGGCCAGCTCTCAACATCGTGGCGGCTAACATCTTGTGGGTGCACTTGTTCAGCTGTGCCTCATCTTGGCTAGGTATGGGAAATGCGAAAGAATCGCCTAACAAGCAGTTGAGTGGAGCGGATGGCCATCGGATAGTGTGACCTGGATAGCTCCTTCGTGCCCTGCGCAGTCAATTAAACGGGCATAGAGCATTACACTGCAGGTCAGCACGTAGGCCAAGACAACCGTGGCCAGGCGGCTCTGTAGCCTGCCGGGCGCATGCTGTAGTCCAGTGGGTTGGCGGGGCCCATGACACATTAGCTTGCAATGTTTGGTAATTTCAGGGCGGTGGCTTTTGCGATGCACTCTTTTTTTGGCTAAATACTCACAAGGCCATGAGAGTAAAACGATTTAATGCCCAACGTCCAGTACGGGGTGATAGTCAGGCGCTGTGTGGTGCGCAGGGTTGGAGTCTAACCTGGAGGGATATTCACTCAGTGCAGGCGTCAAATCCGAGATCAGCCTCAAGATCTTTCAGTATATGACATGATATTAACAAACTATCTACCGAAGGTACCGACCTAACTAATGTTACGACCCCCCAAAGAAGCTCCCAAGCGAATACCATCATCCATTCATCCATCCATCCATCCAACCAACCAACCAACCAACCAACGCCTTTAACCCGACATCATGCCGGTGCCAGCAAACAAAATAGGATCGTCAGATCAGTCATGCCTTCATAGACCCTCATAGCCCGCAGTCCCATTACGCATCATCCATAATCTCCTTAAACTTGCCCATGCTGCTGCGGCTCTTGCCCTCGGGTTGGAGATATATCCTGCTCTGGCGAAGCACGGTGCTCTCCCTCTGCCTTGACTCGCCCGTGGCGCTTCTCCCCGGGACGGCACCGACGCCATATTGGTCCTGCCACCGCTCGGCCGGCGCAGCCAGGATCCTCCATCGCTCGTCGAACCACCCGGCCGCCCGTCGACGCCGTAGCCGCTTCTCCGCCGCGAGCAGACACCTCGCCACGACCCTAACGAACAAAAACAGCCCGAGGAAGAAGGCGATCAGCTCCCCCATCGACGTCATCGGCCGCTGCCGCATGTCCAACTTGTTGATGCGGATCGTCAGCTCGACGACGACGACGGTGTGCACGATAGCCAACCCCAGGAAGAAGGGCGCCCACCACTTCCTCTTTGCTGGTATCCAGCCCCTCGCCCACTGTAGCACCGATGTCCCGCCAGTCGCCAGGCCCCCTCGCATCCCGAGCACAGGATCCGAAACGGAAGTCTCCTTCAGCGCGGGGTCAAAGTAAAAGTCGCTGCCCCTCCGTTCCGTGGCGAGGGACGCTGAAGGCTGGCGGTAGAGAGAAGCGTCGGATAAGATGTCGCTCGTCCTCGATACTCGCGGGATGCTGACGGAGTGGGCGTGTCGAGGCATGCCGGACGAACGCGCAGCTGCTCCCCTCCCTTGCTCCGCATCGTACGCTATTGAGATGAAGCCCGTTCTATCTCTCTTCTCGTTGTTCGAGCTCCGGCGACGACGTTGTGGCACATCGGACCACCAATCATTGATGCCTACCACGAACAGGCCAATACCAAGGAGCAGCGCAGGCATCCCCACTACGACGAACAGGATGCAGGCCAATACTCGGAGTGCCGTGACTGCCCCCGGATTGTAGACGCTGACAGGAGCAACGAAGAGAATGATCCGGATATCGCAGCCGCTCTTGGCCCCGTTTCCGATGCCTCGGAAGAGGAGCCAGATCATGAAGATCGAGTACCCGCCGTAAAGAACCAAGCCGAGGCCGCATCCCAGAGTCCCAGCGGTTCCGGCCCACTCCTCGAATTCTTTGACCGCCTGCCAGGTTGAGCGGGCGGGCTGGTTCGGATCTCTGGGCTTCAGCTCCTCTTTTGCCATGCGGGCGAGAATCTGCGTCGTGGCTTGCGCCTGGTTGAAGGGAATGTTTGCTTGTCGAAGGGCCTCAGTGTGCGTATCGCGAAAGATGCCGACTTGTCTGTTGTCCATCATCATGCTGGCCACTGTATCCTGAATGCGGTCGCTGTCATAATAAGTCGAGATGAGGTAGGCGGCGTCGGCAGAATCAGGGGATCCGCGGGCTGGGAGAAAGGCGTCCACATATTGCTGCAAGGCCGCTGTCAGAGCGTCCTGTTTATCAACGGGATCTCCCCTCCAACTATCCCGCCGGCCCCTCTCCTCCTCTTCCCTCGATCCAAGGACCATTAGCACAGCAATGTACTGCCTGTCCCACTCAGCTTCCTGGCCGCTGACCATTCTCCCACTTTCTCTTGCCAGATCCTGTTGCAGTTGAATCGTATCTGTGGCCAGTCCCGGGGAAGAACGAAGGTTGTGGCGGCTGAAGACAGACCAAGCCAGGAACACAATCGACCAGACCACCAACCCGAAGACGATGGCCCAGTCGAGGACGATCAGCCCGTCGCCCGCATTGGCACTGACCAAAAGCACAGTGAAGTTAGCCGCAGCAAGCGGCAAGAAACATAGGAACCATGTCTTCACGTCCTGGCCGCGAAAGAAAAGAATGGAAAGAAGCACAGCAAAGTATTGCAGATAAAATCCCAACCGAGTGCCAACGCTGTAGAGACTGGAATCGCCAAAGACGTGGCACGGCTGGTATGACCGGAAGACGGGGAGGCCTTCGCCAACAAACTGGGCGCCGAAGGACGTTGACTGCGAGGCCCCCATGGCGGCGTGGTGATGTAAACGAAACGATGGCCACTACATCACGGGCGTGCACATGGGAAAGGGGACGATGAGACGGTCGGAGGGTTGAGTTGAGGCCAGAGAAAAGCCCCGCTGGAATCCGGGTCGGGGTGGTGGTGACCGCCCTACAAAGAGCACATTCTGCGGAGCCTGACTGGGCTGGCGACTTGGCTTTCGAACACCCACGGACGCAGCTTTGGCGAATGGGGATGGTGCCAGTGGCATCCAAGTTCGGGTCAACCGCTGCACATGTTCCCACTATTGACGCACTCGCATCAGCCACCGATGGCAGCCTGGCCATTCGCAAAGCATGGCCGTTGGGTTCCTGCTTCTCCTCCGTCAACCTGGCCAGAAGGTCTGAACATGCATGGCTGCATCTGCGATCGAGGTCCCAGGCTCCACTGTTCATCGTTCGGAGCATGAGGAGTATCGAGCAAAGTAGAATATCGAAGCTGGACAAGAACAGAGCCCGAGTTCTCATGGTGGGCTAGGCTCGGGGGCCCCAGGTGGTGAACCCCCCACATGCGAAGGAAGCAGAGGGTGGTACTGGGGTACTTTGGTGAGGTGGCGCCGGACTCTGCAGTGAGACTGGCCGACCATCAGCGATAACCAACGCCCACTCGGACGGCCCTCAGATCTGAGCGCTTTTCGCAGCATCCCAAAATGGCGATGACGGATAAGACGAGCAGGAGTCTATTGAACAAACACAAACAAACAACCGGTGAGGGCGGTCCGTTCTGGGGGATGCAGCAACCGCCAAGCCTATCTCGGAAAGCTTCCCAGCTTTATCGACTGTGCGTTGTGCGCTGTCTGCTGTCGCAATCCACTGCCCCGCCGCCGCATGTGGTGCTGGATGCGATAAGGCTGGAAACCCCTCCACGCACTAAGAAGAATGGCTGAGAAGTTGAGAGGCCGAAGCCCGAAGAGCGTCTGGAATCTGGACCGAGCAGGCAGTCCTCAAGCGCTGGACTTTCCTTCACAGATCGGATAACAACGCCATGAGTTCTCTGGCGGAAGTCCCAGGCGAATGCCGTCCATCATGTTCCTTCCTACCTCGGTTTGGCTGTCCTGCAAAGCGCCAAACGGGTACTTGTTTGTCCATTTGGACGTGCCATTCTGGAGCTGCTGTCCTTGGCCAAGTCAGTTGGAGCGCTCACAAAATCGAGCAACTGCGAATCGGCCACCTTGGGCGGATAATATCGCGGGATTGAGCAATTTTGGAATCCGGAAAAACCAAGTCCGATTTGGAGGGTGTGAACGAACCCAGCGGCTAGTGTTCGCAAGCGGGTGGGATGGGACGCGACGATTGGAAGAGAGCGAGGATCGGGAGAAGACTCGACCGGCCGGGCCTTCGCTGACAGGCCTGCGGCAAAACTGCGATACCTAACATACAGAGTAAAAAAAGGTCATCAAATGGGAAATCCGAACCTGCCGCGCTTAGAGCGCGGTATGAATAGAGCCGCGCCGGACATGATCGCCAACGTCGCCGGGCGGATGACTGCGCTGACCAAAATAACTGGCTTTGGAGGCTCCAGGAGGGAGAATCGTGGTGGGCAGTGTCTTGTGTTTCGTTTCATAGACCCGTTTTCCCGCACAGGCTTCCCCCAAAATGAAATGGGGGGAGCGTGCCCTGACAGCGGACGAGTGGATGTCCAGTGTTGCACTAATTTGACGTGCAGATTGCCAGAGGCTCCTCAAGTCTCCAGCTGACGGCAAAACATTTCGGTAAGGCACGAGTTGCCATCGTTGAACAGACAGGTGACAGGTTTCTTTAGACGATCTAAGATTTAAGAACTGCCCACAAAAAAATTGAAGATCTTAATACCTTAAAAGCTAAAAGTTGGAGTCTTGCTGGGACAGAACAGCCCGTTCCTGAAAATCCAGATCGTGCCTGCAGCTCCCAAATCTGCAAGGACCTGAGCAGGACAAGCGCGGATCTGGAAGAAGCCAATTGCCGCTGCTGATTGGCTAACCTTAATTCCACTAACCAGAATAGGAAAGGTTGGAAACACCTCCTGTCGCAGGTTCAACGCTGTCCCCGGGAAATGGCTCGTGCTTGCTGCGGACTATCCCGTTTGTGGCCTAATTTCAGGTCGACCCCGGCTTGCGCTGCCTCTCTGGTACCCCTTTTCCCGTGCTCCTTCTTCCTCTCCGCCACCCTCATCCAGTCACTCCCTCCCAGGCCAGGCTTCTCGGTCGCCATCAACCCCTCGAGACGAGACACGATCGTGCGCGCTTCGGTTCAAGCACCAGCACCTCGATTTCGACCTCAACTCGAATCCACTCTTTAACCTTAACCTACCTCCAGTCGTTCACTTTTCCATCCTACCTAGGATTCTAGGTTCCCCAGACAGCCGTCTTGCTCCTCCAAGCCAAGTCGTTGTCGACGACATTGTTGCGTTTGCGCATTCTCTTTTGCCTCGCAACTGTCGTCTTTCCAGTCTTTTGTTCTCCTTTTCGGCACCCGTCAGTTGATCTGTACCGGCTGCTCTTCTTTTTACCAAGCATCACGCAAGATACCCAATATGTCGCTTTGAACAAGCAACTTTACGAACCACCACACATCGGCGCGCTTTCCCAAGCCCCGACACGCCACTCATTTTTCCAGTGATTGACGACCGACCGGATCGCCGTACACGAATCATTTATTTCGTCTTCTTTTCTTCAACCAGATATCCTGCACAATGTTGCCCCCACGATCCTTCCTCTCCTCGGCGGTTGCGCTGCTGGCGTCGTCGAGCCTACTCCAAAATGTCGCCGCCCAGGTCACCACCGACTGCTTCCCGATGAACAAGACATGCCCTCCCGATCCCGCATTGAGCATGGCCTTCAACTTCAACTTCAACCAGACGCCGAAGACCGGCACTTGGGACACCACCGTCGGTCCTGTCAAATACGATGCCGCTACGGGCGCCGCCTTCACCATCAACAAGCAAGGCGACTCGCCTACCATCCGAAGCAAGTTCTACTTCTTCTGGGGACGCACCGAGATCTGGATGAAGGCCGCCCATGGAACTGGAGTTATTAGCTCCATCATGTTCCTGAGCGACAACCTGGACGAGATCGACTGGGAGTTCTTCGGCGGCAATCAGACCGATGCCCAGAGCAACTACTTCGGCAAGGGCGAGCCCGACTTTCACAATGCTGGCCACCATCCCGTCCCAGCCGGCGTCCAGAACGACTACCACAACTACACCACCATGTGGACCAAAGATGCCTTGGATTTCTACATTGACGGCCAAAAGGTCCGCACTCTGCTGCCCAAGGACGCGAACAACACCCGCAACTACCCGCAGACGCCCATGCGCCTGTCCATCGGCATTTGGGCCGGCGGTGACCCAAGCCTGCCTCAAGGTACCCGTGACTGGGCTGGCGGCACCACCGACTACAAGAAGGGCCCCTTCACCATGTACGTCAAGAGTGTTAACATCGAGGACTTCAGCAGCGGAAAGGAATACGTGTACAGCGACCGGAGTGGCTCTTGGCAAAGCATCAAAGTGGTCCAGTAAGTTCCTGTTTGCATTGTCGACATTACTGTGCCCAATCAGTTTCTAACCCTTTCCCGCAGGGGCAACTCGACCGTGAAAGCGGCCATCACCGCCCCACCAGAGGAGCCGAGCCCATCCATCAGCGACAAGTGGAACGGTCTGTCGCCCACGGCTAAGACGGCCATCTATGCCAGCGCGGCTGGTGTTGGCGCTCTCATTCTTGGCTGGGCTTTGTTCTACTGCATCCGGCAGCGGCGACGTGGTGCTCGGGAAGCTCGCCTTGCCGAAGCCCGGGCCCAAGAGGAACGCGCCGAGCTCGAACGATTCAAGAAGTCCGGCGTGGATCCTGACAGCTTCGCTCACACCGAGACCGAGTACAATGCCAAAGACATGCGCCGCGATGGCCTCTCCGACAGCAACAGCTACAGTGTACCGACAACCCCGATGAACGAGAAGTGGGAGACAGCCGCCGCGGTGGGAGCCGGTGCTGGCGCAGGTGCAGCTGCTGCAGGTGCTATGCGCAGCCCCATGCCCTTGCTTCGTAATGGCTCGCAGTCGCCCCGCGTCACCAGCCCCGGATCTGCACACAGCCCGTTCAACGCCCCATACTCGGACCGCGCAGCGAACATGTCCCCGGCCTCCTTTGCCAATCCTCGCGATAACACTCGGTCGCCTGTCACCCCCCTGGTCAACATCCGTTCCCCTGCGCCGGGCATGGGCGGCCCGCCCAACCAGTTCTCCCAACAGGCAAACCGAAGCTTCTCGAGCCCAACTGCCCAGATGCGGGTCGCTTCGCCTGGGGCCCAGCAGCCCAGTCTTCCGCGTATGACTAGCCCAGCACCGATGGCAGCACCTCAACCCCAACGGAGCTTCACGACTGGCGGCTATAGTGCTCAACAACCTCAACACCAGCCCCAGCCCCAGCGGAGTTTCACATCTGGCGGCTACGGCGGCCAGCAGCCCCAGCCCCAGCCCCAGCGGGTCTTCACGAACGGCGGCTACGGCGGTCAGCAACCCAGCCAGTTTCCGAGCCATCAGCCCAGTGGTCCTCAGCCCGGAAACGGGGCCTATGGCGGAGGCTACGGGAACGGGAACGGAGGAAATAATGGCTACTGGAACAACGGAGGTTACCGGTAAGAGAAGAGACGATAGCAGACAGGGGACGTTTCGTAGGGGGGTGGCACCAACGGTGGATTTTACGACTTCTTTCTTCTGTTGCCTGGACATTTTGATGAAGCGATTTCAGCGAGCTTTCGGAGCCTGGCTCCAATGTATAGACAGATGGATGGCCATTGCTTGGTCTCGTGTACAATACATGCTGGATGATAAGGTGTTTCTTTTTTCTTATTGACTCTTTGTAACGACAAGGCAGTTGTCTACGGACCTGAGCCGGAGCGGGCTTGTTGACGGATAACACACTAATGTTACACCTTTGGCGCTTTGAGTATTCTGACTCCCTTGATCCATCTGCCTCGCCGACCTTCTACACCAGCAAAAGTGTGTTCTATTGTCGGCTCCTTTTTGGGGGGGACCGGCTCAATACTAAGTATTTACCAACAAGAGTCGTTGTAACTAAGTTGAGACCTTGATGGATCAATGGCATAACCTGGACGGAATCTCCATTGCATTTTCCATTCCATCCACTGTTTCTTCTTCCCTTCCCACTTGTTGGTTGCCCACCCGAAGAAAAAAAAAACTCAAAACATGACTCAAGTCCTCCTTCCCGTGTTCCGTTCTGTCTCGCACAGCACGCCTCAGCTATAAAAAAAACCAGTGCTCGTGGATTGCAATTGAGTTATGGCTTGTGGGATTAGCACTCAATTATAGGGCTTGACTGCTGTACCTTGGCGAACATAGACGCTATATTACAGGTGTGGAGTGAGTGCTATAGCTTCAGGGAGCGTAGGATTGAGGCCAACCCTAACCTAACCCTGCATTGGCAATTGGCCGACGACAGCTGCCGGCGCTTTGACCACAGTGGAATAACTGAACTGAACAGCAACCGTCGTTTTCAAGCTGAGGCCTGGCGGCACAACAAAACAGCGTCCTAATTGCGTCGTTGATTTCTGTTGTTCGAGACTCCTGATCTCAAGGTTGTGGGTTCGACCCCCACGTCGGGCTCAATTCCCGACGGTAGAAACGACAATAGTGTTTTTTTAATAAAATAAAAAAAAGAATTCGTCTTTTTGAGAACTTTCAAGGTCTGGAGACCGGAGGACCTATAGTCTTGAAGGAAAATGGAAGAGCACGAACAAGGACAGCTTCTGTTTTGAGGGACTTGTTTTTATTGTTACCTCTTGAACATTTAATCTTTTGTTTGAGGATTTTCTTTTTCGACATGGTAGCTTTCTCTTTCCTACTTCTTGTAAAAAAGATTTTCTCGAGTATTGAAATCACATGAGAGACATTCTCACTCAGTTATAATTACTTGGTAACGGACCAAAGTAGCGACCATCGTCAATATAGCATGAATAACAAACGCAATTATCACGAGTCCTAGTTCGGTCTTGAGGGAGTTCCCATTCGGGCAAAGAGAACTTACCATGCTGGCATCTTATCGACATCAGCTCTCCTAATTTTGCTTAGCACATTCGCAGATATGGGTTTGTGCGACATCAAATAAGGTTCGCAGCGATTTCAAATATGGTTTCCGAGTTCTGCGTTGCTTCGAGACCTATCCGTCAAAATTTCTCTTTTTGCCATATTGCCAAACACGATGATGTTCATGGCGCCGCCCTCAGCGTAAGTTCCCGATCTTTGAGTAGTAGGTTTCGAATTGTTTGCTGTCGTGCTCGGAGGCAGTAAATCATGCCGTCTTGAACAGAAAATGACCAAAAGCCGGTACTAGTGATGCACCAAGACTTTGATGTCTTATCTTGTAAGAGATCATTGAGTTCATCCTGTGACGTGGAGAGAATTCCCATGAACAATCCCAGTGAGTCATGCCAATGGATAAACTACCTAATGTACTGATTGAATGCAAACTTAACAAACTGAAGAAACAGGGATAGGCCTCCAAAAAAAAAAGTTCCAACCTAAAATGCTCACGGTGAGTGTTACAGGAAGGAGGGGGGCAGTAGATCCACAGCAAGCAGTCATTTATTCAGCCATAGTCCACACAGTCAGATTCTAGACTAGCTAATGCCATCGATTCGTCAATTCATGTTCATCTTGACTACTGCACCATAACAGCTGGCTGTGAGCACGGCGGGGAAAACAGGCCATATCAGTTTCGTCCTCACCTTTGGGGAAGCCGGCAGCACACCTCTTTTCCCCCTCGAAAATCGCGAGATCTTTCACCCGTCGTGCCAAATAACGCAAGCTTAGCAAATCAAAACCCCGCCCCGCTCCCAGTCGCGTCAGCCATCCTAGGTTAACAGAGGCCAAGCCTAGGACGATATCGTCCGAACTCCAGGCAGGTGGACGCGACAGGAGTGCAACCAAAGTACCAGCTCGACGGTACCGGAGTGTGGCGAGCAGAAGTGGCGTAGATCATCTGCCTGGCCCATTTCTTTAGTCGGATTATTCGCTTGTTTACAGGTTTGTTGCCCTTTTCCACGTGTGCCACTGACTTTTCACCCGCCTCTCTCGGCCCTGGTAGCTGCACTTCCAGGCCTCTCCTCCCACATGAAGCCGTACATCAATTTCACCCTCTACATACACAGTAAGTCGACATCGTCCTCCTCCCTTCACGCCAATATCTTCGCTGACTCCCACTTTGACCCTCAAGATATTTGGTAGGTTGACACTCTCCTCCCTAACCGCGCACCTCAACGCACACCTTCACTTCACCCCTAATATATACTGTGAGCTGGCACACTTCTTCTTCCTATCTATACACGTGTGCGGACACGTCAACTCCGCCCTCAATTTATACTGCAATCTAGCGCCCCTTCCTGCCCAACCACTCACACCGACGCAGACATTAACTCCCCTACGAAGAGGTTTGGTGGGGCTGGTTTCGACTTCTCGTTCAGAAATCGCAGACATCAATGGTGTCATTCTGACCATCAGTATATACTGCAAGTTGGCAGCCTCTTCCCTCCTATCGATATGCATCAACTTCTCCCTCAGTATACACTGAAAGCTGGCACCACCCTTTTCCTCTAAGGCTCCCCTTCAGTCACACTTCAACTTCAACCTCAAAATACATTGTGAGCTGGTACCATCTTCAAGCATCGAATCTAGCATTGGCGAGATTCCATACTGACTGTCACGACCAGATAGTTACCTGGACGCTCGGAAAATACGGACTACTGCCAGGTATGATTCTCTGAGATAGCACCGGACAAGAAATTTCCCTACTTGTACTGAGCTCTGTACCTCTGCACCAGAGAAAGGGGTTTCCTACCTGAGCTGAGCTCTCCGCCTCTGATGATGTACTTCTGTGCGGCGAGTTTACATATCCTAATTAATTGCAAATAGTAGCTGCCACAGAAAACATAGACCACAGCAGCAGTGGGGGCAGATTGCTCAGCTTCTGTATGAAATATTTTCTCCCCCGATCGCTCTCCTTGTTTCCCTACTCTTCCTACTAACACCCGCATCTTCGCAGCACATACATTTACGTATAATGTATGCCGGCGATATCCCAGAGCATCAAACCAGCCTCCACGAACGTGTCACATACTGATCGATCATGAGCAGATACTTATCCACGGCGCATTCGCAAATAACACCTGCACAGCAACAAGAACAATAACAAAGTCGGCGATAACCCAGCTCAGGTAAGAAACATTTCTTTCATTTTATCCTAAGTGGTCGTTGGGGCGGTTGGTGCATAGGCCATCTGCCCACACTAGCTGCTGCAACTATTTCCAACTGGACTACTTTCTCAACTCTTCCTTTCTGCCCACATAAACACAGGCACGCACAGCCCATTACACCACAATACGTTTATCTCTTCCATGAATTCTAGAGAACCATTCTCGCGTCAGTGAATGCTTATTCAAATAGATTCGCACAGACAATCTATCTAGCCCTCGACACATACGTATCGCTACAGCAACGGGGGTCAGATATTCCAACCTCAGGTAAGAAATAAATTTCTTTCTGCCACTCTTTACATATCCTAGAACCTCCAAGCCAGCATGTGCGAGTGTTCATATTCTAATCGGTTACAGCCAGACACCTGTAGTCGTGGCACATACCAATCGCAACTGCAACTGAAGCATATATCCCCGCTCAGGTAGAAAATCTCCTTCTCCCTTACTCTCCACATCACATCATTCCCAGCGAAAACAAACTCCTTTCCCCCTCGCTCTTTTCGCACTATCAATATCATTCTCGACGGAGAGCCATCATCATA
Organism: Podospora didyma; assembly: GCA_033439775.1. Lineage (NCBI taxonomy): Eukaryota > Fungi > Ascomycota > Sordariomycetes > Sordariales > Podosporaceae > Podospora > Podospora didyma. The sequence goes on from JAULSW010000008.1 coordinate 2,616,604, forward strand.
GAGGCAGCATAAGAAAAAAAGAGGCAGCATAAGAAAAAAAGAGCTCATTGCTGACTCGAATCTAAACATAGAAAGCCTGTCGAAATGGATCCCGCGTATCACTATCAGGGCGTTGCGCAGCCCGGCAGATATGCGCATAGCATGGCGTCGATTTCCCACCCAATCCCGCCGTTTAACGCACAACCTCGCCCATATACGCAGAATATGGCGCCCCATCCAGGCTGCCCGGCACCTCACTACTACCAGGCGCCTCCTTTCTTGGCGCCTCGTCAATACTATCCGGCATCCCCTGCTGATCACCAGGCGTCAAATTCTTACCCCATGATGCCTCAGTTCTCCGCCGCCTTCCCAGGGGGGGGAGCTCGGTACCATGCCGACCAAGAGCTCGGCTACTACTATCCAGGCATTGCTCGACACGGCAAATATGCCCAACCGATGGCGGCTCCTGCCTACTACCCATGGCCTCCCCCCTCATACCCGGCGCCCACACCATATTACCAGGGCCAGAACCTCTATTATCCGTTGTCTGCATCCTGTTACCAGGCGCCGAATGTCTACCACCAGCCTGCTCCTCCCTCCTACCAACCGCCTCCCCCTGTTCACCAGCCGCCAGCCCCCAAGAAGGGGCTCCATTCCGCCACCTTCACCGTCGCCGAAGCCCTTCACCGCGCCGACCAAGAGCTGTGGTACATGAACTACCTCCACACCAGTATCACACACGAGCACGACCTCCAGAAGTTCTTCTTTCAGCGCGCCATCGAGTCAAAGCAACTCTGGCGTCAATGGGACATATACTACATAGTCCAGTCCGCCCGAAAGGCTAAAGTGCTCCGCGACCTGCGCAGGAATTTCAAAAACCCGGATCGCAACGACTTCATCTTCCGCGTGTTCCGGTACAGGCTTGAGAAATCCGCGCGCCAGGTCAACAAGCGCCTGGCAAAAGCGATCACCAACAGAGACCACTTCGCTTAGGAGGCGAAGACTTTTGCGAAATCGCAGGCTTACCATTACAAGAGGCTGATGAAGTTCCAGAGGAACTTGTATTATGCCGAGAAGAGGTGGATTGGCTTTGGGGCGGTGGCGCAGGGTCTAGAGGCCACGTTGTCGGGGAAGTGGAAGTATTCTCCTTGCTTGTGTTGGGAATGTTCCACCCACCTCCGTGAATACTACCAGGATGGTGGTTCTTCATTGAATGGGGGTTACGGTTACGATATAAGTACACGGGCTGGCTATTCTGGCGGTGCCACTGCCCAGACCAGCAGCCATAACGACACCAACAACAGCCGCAGCAGCAGCGAGGTGATTATGGGAGATTACAGCAACTACTACCAGGCTGGCGGTAGTTCTGCTGCTGCTGGATATGGGTATAATATTGGCACACGGGTTGGCAATTCCGAGACTGCCCAGAACAGCAATAACCACAGCGAGATGGTCTTGCGAGTTGTCACTCCCTCGTTAGCGTCACACTCGCCCTCAACACCACCACACATGCAGCCGCACCACTCGCTATCGGCAGCACGACACAAGCGGCGGTACTCATCGGCACCCCAGCAAGAGCCTTACCTCTCGTCCGAGTGGCATGAACCTCTTCCACATATAACGAGATCGTCATCGACCACCCTCGTTCCGCCCAGCGAGAATATCACCCCCGTTCCCGTCCTAGTCTCGGAAGACTGGAGCCCAGAAGCCAAACTTGGGTCGGATCTCATCAACATAGACGATACATTCCACTCACAGCTGCAGCCTCACATGACGCACCAGCGGCGGTATTCATCGGCACTACAGCGGGAGCTATACCTCTCATCAGACTGGAACGAGCCCCTTCAACAGATGACGAGATCATCGTCGGCAACCCTCATGCCCCCTAGCGAGAGCATAACGCCTGTCCCCACTCCCGTCTCCCGGGACACTAGCCCCAACCTGCTGAGCCCCAGAAGCACCCGCAATGCATTCCACTCGCAGCTGCATCCATACGACTTGTTGGCATTATCAAACCACCAGCGTCGGATCTCATCAGCGCCCCAGCAGCAGCCCTATTTCTCGCAAGAATGGCATGAGCCCCGTCCATCGGCAGTGAGATCATCGTCGACCACCCTGGTGCCACCCAGAGAGAACATCACGCCCGTTCCGGATCCGTTCTCGGAAGACACCAGTTCAGACACCATTCCCGATCTGCTAGGAGGCCCCAGCAGCAGTAGCAACAGTGCATTCCACACGCAGCGGCAGCCCTACACGTTGGCGCAGCTTCTCTCCTTCCCACACGAATGGCACGAGCCCTCTGCCCCAGCGGCAGCGAGATCACCATCGACCGCCCTAGTAGCCCATATCGAGAACATCGCTCCTGCCCTAGTCCCCGCCACTGTGCCAGACACCACCCCCGGTCACGTCTCGGACACCAACCAGGAGGAGCCAAGCGACGCCTTTCACGCCCAACTACAGCTGGTTAACGCCCTAGCAACCACCCACCGCGAGACAACAATCCAGTGGTCCACCCTCCCAAAGGACGTCCTCCCGCACGGCCTAAAAAACGCCTGGCGCGCCAAGATCGGACTGCCGCTGGTCCCAACCTCACACGGAAAGAGAGCCGTGGCGGCGAACAAGAAGAAGCGTAGCTGGACGAAGAAGAAGGCTACTGCTGCTGAGGAGGAAAAAGAAGCTAAAGAGGATCGTCGGCAGTGGGGAAAGAAGGAGAGGCGGAATCATAGGCAGGAGAAGATGAAGCAACAGAATGAGGAGGCCAAGAATGGAGAGATTGAGAACGGAGATGCCGAGGAGAGACAAAAGGGGGAGCAACAGAAGGGGGAGTACCAGAAGGTCGAGTAAATGAGACAAGGAAGAGGCATGATAGGTTGGATTATTGTTCAGGATATGATTTGGCATAGATAGTTAGCCAGCTAATTTTCTAGGCATGTCGGTAGACGGGTACCCATCATGACAGGCGTATTTAGGGGGAGAAATATATGTCAATACCTAAGAAAAAGAGAACCGGCTCCTACCTAAGAATTGATTCCGTGTAATGTGTTGTTGCATTGTAAATACTTCATCCTCCACTAAGTTATGGCAGTTGACTGGAAATACATGGCCGTGATTGTTGGTGGACGATCAAAGAAGAAGAAAAAAATACAAGCTAGGATGAATCGGCGGAACTGGGCAACTTGATGATGAGAAGCTGACTGATGGGGTTACGAGTGTTTGTTGGAGTTGATGCCTACCGTCCCTGTATATTGCAACAAAGATGATATTAAGATATTGATATTGATTTCAACATATGTTATTCTGTTTTGAGTAACTTGCTTTCTGTACCAAAGCTCCGAGTAACTACCGAGGTTAAATTTTTGACTTTCGATACCTCTAGCATCGACGACTTGAGATTCTATCTCGTAGAAATGAGTTTGTCCGATTAAGCGAGGTTCGGAATCTAGAACGACCACCAGAATTTTTAAGCACATCAGTTGAGTTTGGTTTAGATAAGATGGTTCGATGCAATCTGCTGATTTGGAATGGGCAAACACACTTAGAAACCACCTCCTTTCCGTCAACCGGAACGGAGCATCCTCACTGAGGACGACATACCCGGCCGATAAGCACCCGCTGGCTTGCAATTTCACTGAAACCCGACATATTCCGGCTCGTTTTCCCACCATTGACAGGCATGGCAGAGCAGAGTTTTTTGCGAACTTGCACAGCTATCGCCGATTCCTCGCACCGCGTCTTCTGGAGATCACAAGACGATCATCTGACAAATGCACATCCGGTTAACATGCAACCGGTGAAGAAAAGAGACGGATAACACGCGGAGTGGCGACGGACATAGCCCCAGCCACAAGCAGACAGGGTGCAGGGATGGTGCCGCCGCGGTGATTGCGTGCCACGCCAGCAGAGGAAGAATATCAAACGGATGCTCCCGGGGTAATGGGCTTGTCAAATTTAGACACACAACGCCACATCGGCGACTGTGGGCTGCTGGGTTGTCTCGGCACTGGCAACCTTCCAGCGGATGATGACATATTCGGACCCGCCGGCCGGGTCATAACTAGCGACCACCGAACTGGAAATGATCTTCACCGGTGGGCAGAGAAAACAATAAGAATAGGGTGCCGCGGTACCGTCGAGGGTCTGACGAATTCTGCGCACCTGGGCCCCTGTCAGGATCATGGCAGGCCTGACGCAGTTGGCTGCAAGCAGTTGTATCCCCATACTTGGGAATCGTAACGCTCGGCCCTAGGCTGCCGGGACCATGGACGTCTTCAAGCCACATTTGGCAGTTTCAAGATCAGAAGATCCATTGATGTGGCGAGGTCTGCGTCATCTTGACATCCACGGACGTGAAAAACAGGAAAGCGGCTCTGTCCAACGTCTCAACCGGGAAATTGTGGCTTGACGCGTCCCTGCTCGTCATACCCAATCGGGGCCAGTGGAGTTTGTGGCAAACGTCACTGCAAGGTCGTAGCATAGATTGTGGCGGTGCTCCATTACGACTCCGTAGGTTATTGACCAATCGGGACGGCCAGGATGCATGTGCCCTGCTGGACTCGTGGAGGACGGCAGCCAAAGCCCAGTCTTTGGGCTTTCCCCAAGGCCAAGGCCGTCAAAGATCTAGAACATCGCCGACTCTCACAGATGGCATGACTTGCTAAATTCTGCGAGTACTCGAGCGAAAACGCCATGCCAATCTGGAAGGCACATGCGTTTCTGTATCTCGAGTTCTTCCCCAAACCTTGTCGAGCTAAGACTGACCCGCAGATTGTAGGCGTATGCATCGACTGAGCGAGTGTCGTGGTTTGTGTCTTGGTGGGACGTGGCAATTCTGTTCTCCTTTTTTGCTCCTCCTCAACATCCGTCCAGGCAGATGCTTGATACTCCACTTGTTCCGCTTGGCACTGTCGATGTCGGGCAAGCGCATTTTACCCCGCGACGTCTGCGGCGTGTTGCGTCTGATGGGACTCCGAAGCCACTGCCGTCAAGAGGTGTGGCTCGTGATCTTGTGCGCTCTGTTCGCGGTAATGGTACATTACCCCTGGATCGTCTGGCGACCCCAACGAATAACGGAACGTCAACCCCAAGTTCTTGCCTCAGCCCCTTGTCCCAACTACCGGTCTAGGGAAGTGTACACCACACCAGACACCAAACATAAAATGTATACGACAGCATGCGGACAGGAGTTATTGAAAGGCCAAGCTTCACACTTGCTGCTCTGATGCCCGACCTGAGAACCAATGTGCTATTACGATCATGTGGCATGTGGTGGTGCTTTGGAGTCAGCTTGCCTCGACCCGGTGGCTGCCGACAGGGCCTGAGTGTTTGGCAAATGGGGGACGTGTGCTGAAAATTACTCGCATGCTGCGGGATGCATAGCCCTGTACATACAGTAGGATGCAGCACACCTAACCAGATATGTTTCGATCCCGGGGCTTGTTCTCGATGGCGGAACGGTCATGTTTGTGAATCCGGTCGACTGCAGCGCGCGGTGTGATTGCAAAGCAGCCCTTCCGACTCACTAGAGGGAGCGAGCGGGCCTTGGGTCTGTTTGTTGAAGGGCGGTTCACGTCTAGGCGTTGAATTGGGCCTGCATGCCTTCGAATCGACTCGGCGGGAGAAAGGTCACTGCGAGACTGTGCAAGCTAGAGGAGTAGTGTACTGCGGTGTCGGGTAGCTGCAGGAAGGGGGCAGGCAGGCAGGCAGGGTGGGTGGTCCCCGCCGTAGATCCGGGCGAGGGCGATTATTCGAGAAAGCTCGCGAACTTTGTCCGAGCGCGAGCTTGCTTGTATTCCTTTGCCAACATCTCGTCTCGTGTCCCGATGTTGGTGTTGACGGCTGCCGTGAATTACCTAACTGGCGGAGACAAGAGAAAAAACCTACCCTTGAGCTACCCACCCACCCACTCTTGACCACTGTGCGGTGCCCGACCCGCTGGATCCGCAAGGCTGGCTTGGATTCGGGTGAAAGATTCCGCCAGTGTTCCCAATCGTCCTAACGGCTGTGGCGGCCACACTCTCCCACACTACACTCCCACATGTTGTCCAGGTTGACAGGGGTTGGCACTCAGGCTCTCCTGCCGAGACAAGTCCAGGCTGGAGGAAAAAGAAAAATAGCAGAAGGCAGGGGCGCCCATATCGGGAATCGTTGATTCAGGCCAGACCATGTCAAGAAATGGCGGTCAGTAGGGATCGATCGAAAATCATCTCAGCGTGCATCCGATACCTGGGTTGCGCGAGTCTGGCATCGTCCCAGGTGGTTGCTTCGGTTTCGTTTTTTTTACTTTCTTAGATCGGAGGGGAGGGATCTGGCTTGTCTGGGATCGCGAACACGGGCAACTTGGGATGGAGAAGGAACGCCGGACCTCCTTCCTTTAGCTTTTGGTGGGGTGCCGTAGACGCTGAGATCCATAGAGGCGGGCAAGCTACTACACTGTAAAGAAAGGTGGGGAAGCGAGAGCAAGAGCCTTTTTCTTCTCTTCCATCTGGAACTTTTAAATTTTTCTTTTTTGCTGCCCATATTTTCTCGCTTCTTTTTTCTCTGGACCCTTCATCGCTCCAAGCACCTTCCTTGCACAGCGGGGCTCGCACGCGGGGGTCGCTAGGGCGGGGTCATTTTGGAGGGGCAGAGTGGGACAAAGCATCCCGCCATGGCCACTTGTGTTGAGACCGGACGAGAGCTTGACAACGGACGAAGTTCAGCTTCCATGCCAGCGACGCCAGACGCGCATTGGTCGCTCAACATCTTCTACGTGCTGTGCCTCATAGACAAGGCTCCAGGGGAGCGAAATACGGGGAAGGCATTAGGGAAACCTTGAGGTATGTGCAATCACAGCTGAGCCGACGAGAACACAGAGCTAGGCATCATTGGCCATCACACAAGAGGCTTGCTTGTGCATCCCTCGATTTGTTGACATGCAGAGACAGGCACAACCTGGAAAGGCGTCACCTGAAGCTATCGCTGATATTCCGCACTGTTCCATGCATGCAATGCACCTTCCGAGTGGATAGCGGTGCGGACCCCTCGCGACTTCCCAAGCCGTTGGGGTCTGCTTCTGATCTCCAACTGCAACCTGGAGCCGCCTGGGCTTGTTTTGCTGTGGTCCAAAAGCCGCAAGACCCCGGCAGCCATGTCGAAACCACACCATAACTGCCTTCCCATGCAGTGGGTGCTCTGGTGGAGAACACGCTGGAAGCACCCATGCATGCAAATGGAAGGAAAAGGGACACCAGACAGCCGCAAAGCCGCCAGCCAGCAGCAAGCCTCCTGCAAAGACAGGAAGCGACAAGACACAGGATGGCTGACAGGTCAACAGGCCCCTCCTAGGGGCAATTGGGAGCAGTCTAGACTCTGGAACGAGCCCGTACTCGCGAGAACGGGCTGAGCTGCACCCGGCAGGAGCTCGCGCGGTACGTACCTGCCAGGCCTGCGAGCAACATGCGCTAGCCTATCAAATGCCCCGCGGAGGAAACGCTCCGGACAAGCATGGCTCCTGGTACGACATCTCTGCGCTGCAGTGGCTCGATAGACTCAGGTACCTGTCTGCCCAAAAAAAAAGTCGACGAGAGTGCGTGCGAATTGCGGATGCACCAATTCTTTCAAATTCCCATGTGTAGACCGCCTCTTACTCAACATGGGCGATTCGTCTCCGGGGCAGAGCAGCAATCATTCCCCCTTTCAGGGCCGCTCCTTACGTGTCGCCATGGTCCACCTTTGCCACACGAGCGTCCAACTTCCGAGTGGCCTGCCAGCACCAGAGAGCGTTTAAGTGTCCCGGTGGCAAGTGGCTGTCAGTGCTCTCTCCCTGTTCGGCAATGCCAAGCCTTATGCCCGAGTTGACCTGCCCCCTACTACGCACCCCTTCCGCTCTATACTAGTGACAGCTACCACACACCACACGCACACTTACACTCCCGGCCCTACTACCTACCCAACCAACAACATCCCGTCCGAGGAGGGCTCGCACATACCGGGCAGCCACATCTCTACCCGAGCCATATATCAAGCCACACCAAAGCGAAAAATCAAGACATCAACACGTCGCCGCCGCAGCCCTTATGTCGCCCAGAGGTTCTAGACAAACCTGGCAACACTCCCAACTCTCTTCAAAACCTGTTGGAGACACGCTTGAGTCGCCGGCTTGTCTTAATGTGTGTTGAGCATCACACCACTGACTGCCCAGCCTGCGGGAAAGACTACCTTGTCTATGTCGAGTTCTGCAAGGACTTCCATCCGCCTCTAATCCGATGTCCCCACGGCACCATCATCAACCGCATTGAGATGGACGAAGGGGGCTGTCCGAGTCCCGTTTGTCCAAACAGCCGCAGCGGCGGTTGCACTGTGATGTAGCAAAAGGAGGCGACAGAAACGGCAACGACAACGACAACGAAATACCTAGGGCATGCGAGCAGAGAACGGAAAGAAAAGGGGCCAACTTGACCTCGCTGTCGGCAAAGCGAAAGCAACCTAACCACAACATCATCATCCCCACCACATTATCATCACTAACATCCCCGTCGCCTCGTTTCTCGCTCGCTCGCTCGCCATCAGAGCTTCTGCCCGTTCGGCCCAACCTCGACGACCTGATCGATACCCTCATACGCCGGAAGATCAAAGTCATACTTCTTTGCAATTGCCGGCGTGACAAACCTAAACCAGGAAACATTAACACAAGGGGCGTTGACCGCCAGCAGGCGAACGGGCAACATTCGTACGTACCGACCGCCGATAAAATGGCGACCCTTGAAATACTTAACCAACGGTTTGGGCGCCGTCAAGCTGACGAGGACATCAGGGTAGAACGAGCTACCAACTCCTGACTTGGGCGGACCTTCTTCGATATTCCATGACGACGGAGCGTCTACCGAGGTCACCGGGATCTTCGTCTTTGCCATGGCCTGGATGACAGCAGGAAAGGGCTCCCGGACCTCACCAGAGAAGCTGAAGCCTGGACGCCGTTCAGTTTGCAGGAACACCGACCAGAAAACCAACCAAGAACATTGTGGGGGAGAGGCAGGACGAGTACGAACCAAAGATGGCGTCGACAACATGGTCAGTGGACTCCAGGGCCGCTGGAAAGTCATCCACGAAGGGGACCTCGAGGTCTTCGAGCTGCTTGGCCAGGCGCTACGAACATGAATAAGCAGCAGGAACGGACATAGAACCAGCAGGACTGGGCAGAGTGACCGGGGCAGAGAAATGTTTATGGGGAATGATCATGGCAGCATAATATATACGGACGCTGACATGAAACATGGAACGAACTGGAAGGGGCAAGTATTCGGGTTGACGAGTAGCGGAAGCGGGCCGGCGAGAGGAGAGAAAGGCTAGACCGTTCATAGCACTAATCAAGAAAGAAACTTTCACCTCAGGCCATGGTCATGCAGCACTTGCTAGCGGGGAGCCGGGCGAAGGAGGACGGGAAGAAGGACGGACACTGGGCCGATGGAAAATAAGGGGTGTGCCGTTTACCTGGTAGAGGTCATTCTTGCTCCGCTTTGGGTAGTAGATGGTGGGCTGATAGCCGTAATGGCGGAGGTGGCGAGCTGCCACGAGACCATCGCCCCCTGAAAAAGATGCCGTGTAAGCGCATTGGCCACCCCCTGAACAAAACATAACAACGAGTAAACTGACCGTTGTTTCCAGGGCCAACGGCAACTAGGATCCGGTGGCCCTTCTGGATGGGATGGACGCGATACACTGCGGGACAACCAAGTCAACAAAGGCGCATGATGCATACATAGCATGAGATACTCTTGAGGATGATGAGAAGAAACCAAAGAGACATGAGCGAGAAAGATGAACCACACACCAACTTGTGAGACGGAGAGGCCGGCTAGCTCCATCAGCTGGTCGATGGAGAAGGCCCCAGTGCTCATCAGATCCTTGTCCAACGCGGCCGCGGCCTTGGCTGAGATGGTCTGTAGATGCTCCAACAGTTAGAGTCATGATCACAGTGACAAGAATGAGTGATAACAGGCAAGGGAAAAGCAAAAGCATCATTTGTGTCTTCAGCAAGTGGCAGGCTAAAATAACCGATGGAGGTGTGAGTGAGGTGGACGGAAGGGGACGCACCTTGAGCGCCATGGTCCAAAAAAGTCGCCTGTCAGTTTTCAGGAGGTGGATTAATTCTCCAGCAATTCCAGTCGGCCGTGCAGCGTTCTCGGAATTCTCCAGCCCCAGGGAAGAAATAAATTCCCAGGAAATGAAAATCTTCGTGGGGAAATAAATCCGGTATGCAGGGAGGCAGTTGGCAATGGACCAAGTGAGGCGGGGAAAAGAATTGGGCAAAAGAAAGAAGGTGTCTAAACTCTAAGGGTCCAGTCCGTTCTCCGACTGACATCACCTTGATGGCACACTCTCATCCCTTGAAGGTTGCACTTGGCCCTAAAAAAGGGAGCATCCTGTTGATGGACAAACCCCTGTCCTGCGGGTGACTAACAATTTTAGCGGTATTTGATTGGCTCCCTAACAACATGGTCTAGGCTTTGTAGCGTGCTAAACTTCCCGCTAACTGTCCGCCTCCGCGGCTCTCTCTCTCATTTTTGGCGCGAAACCCAATCGGGCTTGTCGGTTGAACTGCAGGCGACCGAGTTTGAAGCTTTTCAGTTCCAGACCCAGAAAAGAGCTTCACGACACCGGCCGCCAACCAGCAAGGCTCTCCCCACACCACACCCCTGAACGCCAGCACCTCGATACACCTCGATACACAGCACAATGGTCGTCAAGATCCGCCTCGCGCGCTTCGGGCGCCTGAACAAGCCCTTCTACAACATTGTCGTGGCCCAGGCACGGTACTGAACCCCAATCGAGATTCGCCATCCGTTGCCTCGAAGGAAAAGCGAGAAGCAAATAATAAACTAACATTTCCGGCTTCCCACAGCACCGCGCGCAACAGCCGACCTCTCGAAGTGATCGGAACCTACGACCCAGTCCCGAAGCCGGATTCTTACGACGCGTCGGGCAAGCTGCACAAGGACATTAAGCTCGACATCACGAGGGCGCGGTACTGGGTCGGCGTGGGCGCGCAGCCGACCGACACCGTGTGGCGGTTATTATCCATGGTGCGCCATTGCCTACCCCCTTCATCTCTGAAGTACAGTACGGACCGAGGCGAGAAGCATACTGACAGACAGGATAACAGGTTGGCATCCTGGAGCCCAAACACCAACCTCATCGGACACCCGCGCAGCAGCAATCGACGACCCCTCCCGCAGCAGCACCTGCTTCTACAGCGGCCGCATAACGAGAGCGACCTGGAACGAACAGAGGAGAGAAGGAGAGATATCAGCATCTACATACCCAATCAAAATCTACAATACAAACGGTCGCATGTACCAAACCCAACCAACCCACCACGCGACAGCGAAAGGGCATTTTTCAAGGGGGCGTTTTGGGAAGAAAAGTGGTGAACTGATGACCGAGAACTGTATATTGTACAAATATTCCGTAAAAATGTACAAAACGGACGAGCCGACTGGCCGAGAAGGAAATAACGAAGCACAAATTTAACCATTCCTAGCTGACGCAGTGGATGTGGCATGGGGTGACGTTGATAAAGGGAAAGGGGGGGTCGGAGCAGGTGATTCCTCGACGCGCTCTTCTCCAAAGTACTAACGAAGCAGCGCTCTCGTCCCTCGGCAGACTACGCATACCAATGAGGGGGAAGCACTTCTAAGATTGGCGAGATCTGCGCGGAGGAACAACTGACGCTCTGCATCAAATACTTCGCGTAAGGCACACAGCCAACCTCCTTTGTTCTCGGTGCAGGACGAGAAACGCAGCGTGCCAGCCAGAAGAACAGCATAGGGTGAGATGCCTCGCGCAAGGTGCCCAGCTGACCCCCATCCGCCGTCAGCGCAGAAGCAAGGACATCAGCAGAGGGGGGCTACTTCTTGTACATCAATACTGACCCATCAAGGAATGCAAAGTCGGAAGAATGGGATAGGCCAACTGGCCACTCGCTGCCTCGGAAGGCTCTTGTCCACAGAGCAAGAATTAGCATCCCAGAGACCAAGTCGGACAAAACGAGCCAGGGAGCACAATATGAGTATAATATGAATCTAGGAAAGCCAGTGTTCAATAGCTTCCGAAGCCTCCGTTCCCGCCAGATAAGGGGGAGAGAGACAGAGAGCAAGAGCGTCTGAAGACCTGGATACGATACTGGAGAACAACCCGAGGCCGGACAACAGTTTGAATTTGGAAAAGGCCACCACCTATGTGTTACATGGGGAAGGGCCACACGGTAGTGGCCCTTTCATAAAACGTGTGGATGAGTGGAATTAAAAGGAGGAAAGTAACCTACCCAAATGCACTTACTTCATGGCCGGCCACATATGCCCGGCAGGAAAAGATGTGTGTATCCCTACCAGGAGCAGCAGACAAGGCTTCAACGTGCTAAGGAATAGATAGCTCGGCAACTCGGCTATGTGCCTGCCTGTGTATGTATGCTTTTAACTGGGGCGCGTTGGACTTGACTCAGGATCGGAACTGGGAGCCGAAGGGACATAGGTAGCCAATCACTTCAACCTACATTTCGGCGCTTCTCTCACTTCTGTTCTACGTTCATCTTTACAAATGCCTGAGTAGAGGGTGTGTCAACTCAAGATGTCCTTTCCATCATTCACTTGTAGTTTCCCAACATAAATAAACCTTAGTGTCATATTTATTACCTTGATATCTGGCAGCAGAACCGCCTCTTTGAACCTCTCCCATATGAGAAAAGCACATCATAAAACCACAAGATAACCATATTCCAACTCACCATGGAAAAAAAGAGCAAACCATGAAACAACGGAATGTGTAAGAATATAAATATAAGTACGGATGCTAATTATATAGATATACTACTTATAAAACAGATAAATAGCCAAAAGAAGACTTGATAGATACTCGAGAGAGATAAGAAACAGCAGATATATATCCGTTGTTTTCACCGCAGTGATATCAGCTTCAATAACACCTCGCATTGCACTTTTCCCTGTCTCGCGTCCACATTCCCGCACTCCATTCATGTATAGCCCCGATCTCTAAACGCTGATGCAATCAGAAAAAAACAAATGATGGGGTAGAAAAGAGCAAGGACGGTACTCCGGAAGCCCCAAAAGAACACCGAAGGTTTGAAGCAGACCACCCAGGGCCGAGGAACGGAGTTGATGATGTCGTAACCCATACACGCCAAGTCTATCGTCACATCTCGCAAACCCTGCCGTTCAGTGAGGTCCTGTGAAGGAGTTCATCGCCAAGCACACCACCATAACGCAGATGCCGTACGTGGACAGGACCAGAGACAGCTTCCGCAAGAGTCCAGTCTCGATGTGCTCCAAGTCCCACCGCCACTTGCGGCGCCACCGCCATCGTCGCCCGCTAACACCACTGGCATTAGAGCGGAGGCTAGCGATGCTATCCACCATGGCGCCAGACCCGGACGCCTCGCCCGGGACAGCCCCATCCTCAGAGCTGTCCGAGTAGTCAGCATCGTCATCCTCCTTGGTAAGACGCTGATGATAGATGCTATCCGGGTCGCTGATCTTATAGTAGAACAATCCGGGGAGGATGAAGGAGATGGCGGTGGATCCCGTGCTGCCCACATATGCGAGCACACGATCAAGACTTGACACATTCAGGGCAGTGAAGTAGGCCATGACCAAGATACCACTGGTGATGAGGGCGAACCGAAGCTCCGACATGGCTGCGGCAGGCGCACCATGACTGTCGAGTAGGCCACCTGAAGTGTTGGCCGAGGGGAGGAGAGGCTGGCTTCCTGGAGGTGAAGTTCCTTGTTGCTTAGACTTGCCGGGACGCCATCTCAAGACGGCATCAATGGACGCACGGCACGGGTGGACCTGCAACGGGATGCTGAACGTGACCAGAATGACAATCGCTGCCTTCGCAATTGTTGAGGGAATCGATGATGAATCTTGAGCAATGTCAGCAAAAAACGCGCTGGGTTGCCGCAAAGGGGCAGAACTTACACATCCCAACAATGTTTCCCTCCACTTTGTCGCCAAAGGTTAGGTAACCAGTAATTGCCACCAGAATGTAGACGGAAGCGGCGGAACCAATGCTGGCACCAATAACACCAACAATGCTGGCCGGGGAGTTATCCTTGATCTCGTTGAGAATCGAGAACATCTGATACAGGGTTAGCAACGAAAAAAAGGCCCAGAGATTCAGCAATACATACGTTCTGGTGGCAAGTGTAAGCAAAGATTATCACCGGCAGGCCTCTCAGCGCGGCTCCAGGGCCTTGCCAGCTGATGACGTTGACTGTGCCCCGAGTCGACTTGTCATCAACCCCGAAGTGGTAAACGACCAGGATGACGAGGTATCCTATGGACACCAGGGCAACGATGCTGGTATACTTGAGCGAGTCTAGTTTCTTAGGAAAGCTCAGAGGTATGATGAAGACAAGGAAAAAGACGGTAATCCAGAACTTGCGGTCCTCGAGGAAAACCAGCCCCGAATCAATGCTGCCGAAGGCTTCGGCGACGCCTGGCATCAGGTCACCAATAATAATCATGTACGAGACGCCGACGCCGAAGCACTTGATCGCAATGGCGGCATCAAATACGACGGCAGCATTCGGGTAGGTAATTTGCGACAGGGCGAAGAAGGACGAAGAGCCTCTATCGATGTAGCGCGCACAGCGTGCTTGAAGATAGAGGCCGAAGGCGGAGGTGAGTCCGCACCAGAGAATGAGAATGACCCCCAGCATGACGCCAAAGTGGGACATGGCCAAGGGCATGGCAAGCGTTCCTGCGCCAATAACTATAGATGTCTGTCAGTAATCTGCCCGACTGCTGCCCCTAATGCCCGACGTACTGGTGTTGAGAAGGTTGATGTTGCTGCTCATCATCGAGGCATGGCCGCCGCCGGGCTTAGGGCTCCGGGCTTGACGTGGTCTGTCCCGTACACCATCAATCAGCTTCATCCCCGGTGCCGTGTGAAAAGAGTTGTACTCACGACCCCATGATTCCGCCGAACGCACCCCCTGAAGCGCTGTGATCTGCAATCGTAGAATAACCAGTCATGGCAAGGCAGCTGTCGCTTGTGCGTTCCCTGTAAACCTCCCAATTGGCAGAGTCATCAATATAGGTTGTGTACCGCAAGCGTAAAGGTTGGCTCGTGCTGAGGTTCGAGGTTTGAGGTTGGGCTCGCTGGCCTCGTCGTCGACGTCAGCAGGAGGGGCTGAGCGGGTTTTGGTCGTCAATTCAAGCTTGCTGACTGCGTTCTGGCAGCCATTCGTTCTCGATGGAAAGTATGGGTGGTAGAATGCTCAAAACGAATGTCGTCCAAGCAGAGTGCCGGTAGAAAAAAAAAGTTGGAATAGATAGGTTGATTTGCGCGGAACGAATGTGTGCTGCCTGGTGTGCGTCGTAAGGGGATTGCTCTTGTGACCGTTATGGGAAGTTCAACTGGAACCGTTGGAAGACACACCACCGGGCACAGGGCAGGCACAGGTTGTCGCCTACCGTCAGGCCCACCAATCACGTCACCCCGCTAGATTGGTTGGATTTTCTTAGCGGCATTCGCCAGCCTTACCCCCACAAGGTCCCACCCGCATTTGATCGCCCAGCGGTCTTCGAGGAGCCGGGGAAAGTCCACATGAACCAGGGAAGCTTGCTGCCAGCTCTGTTTATCAACTCTCGACAGCTGTGTCAACCATCTCTCCATACGAACCGTCGCCTGAGAAATCGATATTCAGCTTCCTTATGTTGCCTTCTCATTTTTATAGCTCGATTCGAATTCCAACAACCCATCAACTGAGCGCACATCCGTAGAAGCTACCCCGACGATCTGCCATTTGTGAGGAGGACCCTGAATCGCGTGCCTGCATTGCCCTTCGATACCATGGGCGACAGCATGGACGACAGGATGGATGACATCCTGGATAAGACGTCCATGGGCACCATCTCCCTACTGGAATCACGCCTGCTCCGAATTGAGCGCATTATCTACGGGTCATCTCAACCTCCGTCGGGGCCGCCAGCTGAATCCGCAACAAGCTCGCTGGCCGACCTTGAACGCCGTTTCGCTGTCCTCCTCCGCCACTTCCGTGTTTATGCCGAGATACTCAAGATCTGTACGTACTTGTACTGCCTACGCAGA
Organism: Podospora didyma; assembly: GCA_033439775.1. Classification (NCBI taxonomy): domain Eukaryota; kingdom Fungi; phylum Ascomycota; class Sordariomycetes; order Sordariales; family Podosporaceae; genus Podospora; species Podospora didyma. The sequence goes on from JAULSW010000008.1 coordinate 2,632,690, forward strand.
CTGTACGTCTGTCATCACACCACTGACTGGAGTCTGCAGACAAAGCCCATCCGTCTCTTTTCCAACCAGCTTCTCCCGACTCTCTCCCGCCGACCGACCTCTCCCCCGAAGCCCTCCGCGCACTAGTTCTAGCGTACGCCTCATCGTTCCCCTCAACCGCGTCGGGCCTCACTGCCGTGTTATCCGACATGCCCGTCCCCGACCCACAACTCAGCGTCGAGTTGGCCTCACTGGTGCCGCGTATGAAAGGGATCGAGGCGCTGCAGCTGGCACAGGAGGCCGAGATGGCGGAACTGCGGGTGCGCAGCGAGCGAGTGATGCGTGCATGGTACGAGGGGAGAGTGCTTGGCTACAGCCAGTACGTGGCGGGCGTAGAAGGGCGAGTTGAGAAGGTGGAGATGGGAGTTAGGAGGGCTGAAAGAGTCAGGGAGATGGACGCTGCCATCTGAGCCGAGCATTGTCACCCATACTCTTGTCTGACGCCTTCACCGATGCAACTCACCTCCGTATCGACCCGGGATCAACATCATTACAAGACGGGTTCTGATGGCGGCTGTTTACTGGCACAGCAGAGAAGACCTGCTTCGTCAGCCAGGGGTTGGGGATCACGCCATCAGTCGCCCCGGAATCTCCATCAGTGGCTGGAGCAACCTTGACCAAAAAGATCCCTCTAACAAACACAGAATTATCCGAAGACCTCGCGATTTTTTTTGGACTTCTGTCGATGTTTACAGAATTGCCTCTTATCTTTGGACGGGGGGTGCTGAAACATTTATTCCGGAACGTTTCGTTTCGACACCCCCGAGTTTTGACGCCGTGACAGGGGGAGGAGTGTTTCTGCTGCGTTATTCGATCTTGGTTGAAACAGCATTCGGCTGCGACCCCTTTTCTCCCTCCCAAACACAATGACGACATGGCAGAGATGGAATAATCCCACGACCGGGGAGAGGAGCTGTCAGCTCTCTCGTTTTTACCGATCGCCCGGCCATCGCTTGCCGACGCTGTGCAATGCCGGCTGTCGTGGAGCCATGGAGTGCATAGGGCCCCCAATCAGTCTAGTCGGCTTAAAGCAGCTCGGCCCTTCCTTTATGACGGCGTCAGCGGGGAGGAAAACGGTACTTTGCATGCACGGAGACGAGCGGCCGTAATCATCATGGCCGGCCAGCCATGCACTTGTTCATTCAAGGCCACGATTGAGACAGTCAAGGCATAGGGCGTAGAGCCGACCGGCCTTTTTTTGTTAACCTTATTCTTGACTGCCGGCAAGGGGGGCAGGCATCATCGCCGTCACATTGTTCATGTATATAACTAACAAATCACAATCCCTCCGAAAAAGTGCCACCAACGAACCAACCAACTCAATCAAATAAAACATGCATTTCTGACAATGGGGACAATGGGGACAATGGAGAAAAAACGCTGCTATCTGGTTTTGCTCTTCCCTTTTTTGTTCCTTTTTCGCTATGTGACGAGACACTCGCACTCATCCGGGAGTTGCGTAGTCCGCGTTTCACAACCGAATTTATCCCACATCACACTCTCATGCAATGCAGGGCATGCATGCAAATGCGTGTTGCCTGTCGATCCATTTTCTTCTTTGTCCGTTTGTCGCTGCCAGTACAAGGCTAAAGAAAGTGCACGAGTGACAGTTCATATAATCCCCATGAAAAATATCCGTACACCGTAATCGATTACACATGAACCAAGTTCGGACGATTTGCGATCTTTGAGAATGGAGGGAGTTGGGTAGTGTGTGAGTGTGTGTGTGTGTGATACTCGCTCGGATCCGTACGATGAACTTGTTTGCTTGGTTTTCTTTATGGTTGTTTGTTCTTCTTGTGGTGGTGTATGGTCTGTTGGTCAAGGGCGAGGCGGCCATGTGCATCCATCCGTTGCATCACTGCACACAAAGTTGGTCGGTCTTCTTGGTCATTGAGTGTTGAGTTGAGTTGAGTTGAGTTGAACTGGTCTGGATGAACCTGTCTACCCAGACAATTGTGACCAAGCTGTGCAAGACAACTTATTGTTGTACGCTGCTGTTCCTTTAAGGGACCCAACTCACGGCATATGTAGGATAGCAAGGGGGACGCACTGGTTTGCGGTTCCAATACCGTGCCAAGGATGCATGCGTTCATCGACTATTCCGCACATCTCCGAAGACTGATGAACATGTTCGGTTTACATGCACTGTGATCAAATACTGTGTTGGCAGTTGGGGAGAGGCGAGGCAAGGAGAGACGAAGCCAGGGGGGCCGGCCGACCTTCATATTCCGCCCGCGTGGAGGCGGGGGGTGGAAAGCGGGGGAGAGAGGCCGGGGAGGTCTCTTCGCGAAGGGTTACGCGATGGCCTCAAAGTCCTTCCTGCTACCTCCTATGGCCTATTCCATGGCTGGATGGCGGGCTCGTAAAGTTCGGCAGTCCTCATCGGCTACAGTAAAGGCTATCCCATGAACCGGCGGCTGGCCTGAGATAACAGAGCTGAAGCAAACAATGAGTGAACAGGACAGCTCTCTGTGTGGCAGACAGGGCATGGCGACATGCAGCCCGTACACTACTAATCGATAGACACAAAAATACCTAGCTGAATCAGCGACAAACTCGCCGTAAGCGGAGGCACGGTGACGGTGTGGTTTGCCTGAATAGTGCGGTGATAGTTGCGTGACGGTGTCATGCCTAGGCGAGGCAAGGGAGGCGAAGCAGGCAACCTTTCTGCAGGGCTGAAAGATGTTGCCATTCAGATACGCGGCCAGGTTAGGGAACTGTTCTCGGGTATCTGATCAAGTTAGTCCTGGCCAGAAAATGGACGAAAGAAGCTTGGGCTGTGTGAGTTATCGGAGTAAAAGGTGGCAAGCGGTGTTGCATTGCAGATGGCACCTCTGTCAATGTCTGACAATCTAAATTAATCAATCGGCATGAAGTGAGGAGCCACCGTGTTTTCGGACGCACAGCCACGCGTGGCGGCTGGTCGAGGGTATGAAATGCAACCCCAGTGCCGCGTTGCCGGTGTCTCCCTCAGTGACAGCTCCGGCCACCAACCTCGTAGGCCAGAGACTGAGATCGGCATAAGAGAGGGTTAAATAAGGGGAAGGCGGTCCTTTCTCGCGCCATCCTCAGGTATTGTACCCGGAGTTAAAGTTATCTCGCTCAAAGGAGTCCGGACTAGAGCTTCCTGTCCGTAATGGCCAATGCCTCGGGGCTCAATGTGCCGACTCTTAGGGCTTGTTGCTATGGGCCGTTCTCTGTTCGGAACACCTCTGCGGCTGACTCCTCTGTCTTGCCGACTTTGGCGCATGGATCAGTCATTCCAGATAGAAGATCTCAATCAACAACTGCTCTTGCAGACAAGACAGTTGTCGGTCCGACCAGACAAGTGTCTTTTGTCAATGGTCGATCGCGGCAGCCACAGAAACAGGCACTTTCGGTTGAAGCGGGGAAGGGGGTCGCTGCAACTCCTGGGCTTGCCTCAGTGTCCTTACCCCTTCCCTCTTTCCCTTTCAGGAGTCAGGAGCCTCCAGGAAGATGTCGACTTCTGGATGAGATCGATTGCTGTAACTGGTTTAGATCTCCATCTGCGCGCGCTTTCAAGTCGATGATGGCTTTTGTTTGTGGCTTTGGAGAACTCGAGCCGCCCGTCGCACAAGTGCTCCTGGGCTTGTCTTGAAACGGAGATGTTCATCCCTGCGTCGACGGTCCAAAAGGCTCGAGCCACCATACTGTAGCGAACGTAATTTTTTATCGTCTTGCAGGTCGTTCTTGGTCCTCTCGGCCAAGGCGTCAGGGGCCTTGGGGTAGCAGCCTGATTTCGGGCAATGATTGCCAGCCTATCAGCACGCGTTGTGGTGGTCATTTCTTACCCTGTCGGGAGCGAATGGCATCCCCGCCAGATCTCAAACCGCCAAAGTTGGGACACGAACAAGATCGTGCTCGTGCCCACCCGTACGCCTTGATTGGCCTGCAATTGTCGACTTGACGGCTCTTGACGCTTCAAAACGCACACAGCGAGCCCCACAACGAGGCCCCTTCAAAACATTGTCGCCTGCCCCCTGACTGTTCGGGCCCTACAGGGGCTTTCCGCCAGCCTCAGCGCTGTTGGCGGCTTTTCGTTGGTGAGACACGTACCGACGGAAAAACACAGGCAGCGTCATTGAAACGGCGTGTCGTTTCTGGAAAATATGACAGGCGACGTCTGACAGGCTGGGAGCAAGTGTTCGGTTTTGGGGGCAGCTGGACACAATGGAACGCGCTCGCCGTCCTTTTGCTGAGCCACCACGTTTGGTTCAAACTTCGGGGCCAGAAGAGGCACCTCCACCAGCTCATGTCCGTCCACCACACCTCACCGCTGCAAATGTGGTGTTGGTTGTGACACTGAATGATAGATCACTGGAAGTCGAGCTAGGTAACGAATGCATGTTTCAAGGTCGCACAGTTCCGTGCGGTCAGTGATTTTCCCCAATACTGTGGATTGACTGGCTGGCTGTTATCCCTCTGTGAAAGCGGTGGGTTGCGTATCCGTAGGTTGACAGTTGAGAACTTCCTTGCGACAAGTTTTCGTGCCTGTCCTGCGTCTGGGAAGGCCTGGTCTCCGCAGACGAGCCAACAGGGTGGACGTGGAGAGTGGAGCGTGCGCGCCCCTCTGTCAGCCATTTTTGACTTGGGCTTGGGCCTGGGGTCCTGTATTTCTTGGCTTATCCATCCGACCATCCCGGGCAATCCCAGTCCCGCTTCGCTCCTGCCTCATCCACTCACATCCACCTCCCGCCCTTCCCACACAGCAGCCCCCAGCTTGCACTGTGCAGTGCCTCCTTCCACTCGCCCACACACCACCCACAGTCCACACCCATACCACCTGGGCGTCCAGCCTGCAATTGCCCATTATCCTTCCCTTCCCCCCCGTCTCCTCCTTTCCCCCCTTTCCCACGATTTTGGCCTTCAATTCTCCTCGACGGCTTACCCTCACCATCATCGGTCGGCATTCGAGTTTTCTTCGCACTCGCCGTTTCCTTCTCGACAAGACGGCCTTGACGATTGGGACACGCCGCCGGGACGTCGACAATTCCTTCTGGGAATCGCCTGCACCCAGCAACCGGCCTAGCCAACCAAGCGACCACAAACTAAAAAAGTACGGGCTTCGGATTTGGGATCAGTCGAGTCGCCTCTGACATACGGACACTCCGCTATCTTGCTGCCTCGTCGCCGTCGATCAATTCGCTTTCATTTTTCACGAACTTGTTATATTTTGCTCCTGGAACCCGGACCCGATTGATTTTGACGAATACATCGCCGGACCGTCCGCTCCCATCATTTTACCACCCTCTTTCGACAACACCCTATCACAACGACCACGAAAAGCATCCAGCTGCAGGCCACCGTTCAATTCTTGACCTTACCTTGTCTATTGCGACGATCCAGCTCCAAGCGTTCGCTTTGACTTCACACCCGCAGCTCCCAACTCCGAATCTTGGTGGTTCGCTGTCGCTCCTTTACATCAAACTCACCAACCACCGCCTGGAATTTCCCTTCCCAATCAAGCCAAAGCACAGCCCCGAACCAAGTTTGTCTCATGCTCGACCTGTCGACCTGCGTCAATTAAATCGCCACTCCGCAACACTAGGACAACCCGCCATTTAAGCAACTCCCTTCTGGCCAACTCGTCCTTATGCCCTCCTACGGCTCACTTCATTCTCCATCATTGAGGAAAATGGAAAACTCCAGAGTTCAGTACGGCAGCCGCCCCAAACGCTTTAGCCTCGGGAACGTTATTGGCGACCCCTTCGCCCTCGCTACTCTCTCTATCGCCTTTGTATGCACCCCCCAGTCAATCACCGAGAAGCCGTTTAGTTGCTAACCTCGTCTTGTGAACAGCTCGCTTGGATCATCTCCTTCTTCGGGTCTGTTTTCGCTCATGTCGAGAGCAAGAGGCTCAACCTCCAAGGCTCCGCGGCTTTCCCGAACTTTACGTGGTGGTCCATCGTCTTCTACTTCTTCCTCATCGCCGGTGTCTTAATCATTGTCGCCTCGGACTCCATCCAGACCTATCATGTTGCTATTGTGGGATATCTGGCGTGTGGACTCATCCTCTCCACGTCCTCTGTTAACAGCCTTGTCTATTCACCCTTCGGCGCGAGGCAAGCAGCGTCCGCCGGTTTCATTCTGTTGTCTATGGTGACGGTATGTCTGCTCTATGCCTTGGATATGAACAGCATTTTTTGTTTCTTGCGGCTCGTCGTTGAACTTTGCTGACCCTTTGCCGCAGATTGTTTGGATCTTTTACTTTGGCTCTGCCCCCTCAGCTGTTCCCCGCGCGTATATCGACTCGTTTGCCCTCACCAAGGAGTCGGTTCCCGATAGACGGACCATGAACGGCGGCTATGGCGGTCGCCCCGAAACATCCACCTCGGTGCAGCCTCCGCAGATGTACACGGCTCAGCTCAATGGGCTCGAGAACCCGTCTCCTGTTGGTGGCATGGCATCGACGATGCGAAACTCGACTGCCCCTCCACCCTTTGCCGCAACGCCGGCCCAGAAACCTCAAGTTGCTGCGCCAACAACGGGCGATGCGGAGATAGTTCCTCCCACCGAATACCCGTACCGCGCGAAGGCCATCTACAGCTACGAAGCCAACCCTGATGATGCGAACGAGATTTCGTTCTCCAAGCACGAGATCCTTGAGGTCAGCGATGTCAGCGGGCGGTGGTGGCAAGCACGAAAGGAGAACGGGGAGACGGGCATTGCCCCCAGCAACTACCTCATCCTGTTATAGGATGCTGTCTCCCACACCCTCGGGGCACTTTAACCAAGGCGCCCGAAAAGGATTTCGGCATGATCGCGAGCAACGAACAAAAACGGCGCATGACAATGTGAATGATTTTTTGGGAGCTCGTCCGGATGAGCGTTCTATATACCCTAAAACCGAACCGATCTACCCGGCGTACATGACTGAGGAACGAAGGCGGCAGCCACCCATCCCGGCGCTCCGCCCCTGTCCACGTACTTGGGAACCCCAAGAGCCCCTGCGGGAGAGGCCATTTGCTTTCGGGGCTCATGTCCCTCTCGGCGTGTTGGTTTAGAGGCACAGGGCATGCAACAGCCTCATTTTGCTTTAGATGTGTTGGATGGAGTAAAAACCGATGGTCGTTCAGGGCGGATCTTCTGACTGGCTTAGGCTGCGCGTTTCTTCCCTTCTTTCTGGCCTTCAGTGCTTTTACCTCTTCTTCATATTATTTTGTATCACTCTGTGTATTTGAGACACCTTATTTACCTCTGTCACGACGTCTCGACTGTTCTTTTCTTTATTCCCTTATTATTTTGTCAGGCTACTTTTGGTTTCTCGGGAACATCATGATACTGTTTGGCGTGGGATGCTGGATCCTGGGAGATGGAGTGGATGGGCCACACGGCCAGCCTGGACCGCACGGCCCAGTCCAGCCGGCTCAATAGCTGAATCAAAAATCACGATTCAAACCATGATTGTGTTGCTGCGGTGATGTGACTGGCAGAGAGTGTGGTGACTTTCGGTGACTTTGCATCATTGAATACATTGACTTGTGGTGACTTTGCACTGAGTGTGGGGCTGTCATCATTTGAGCTTGTTTGACTGTATGCATTGATGACTTTTTAACACGATACAACCATGTACTTTGACTTGCGTGGACACGAGGGTATCAGGTAGATTACACATTAGTTAATTATTTCTCATAATTATTTTCTCGTGTGGTCACGGATTTCAGTAGACTGAACGCCATCGACTTTGATCACAACGGGTTGTTGTTTTCAATATCGAAACACGAACTTAAGTATCAATTAGGTATCGTATTATATGGATCGATGTGTCTCCTCTCGACAATGGGATGTCAAGCTGTGCGTTTCGGGACATACAAAGGTTGTGAAGCATGGGTTCCTGCGTCCTTTTTGTCATACATGATACAGAATACATGATGAAGTGCTGCATCCCCGCGCGAGCACCCGCCCCCAACCTAAGTGGCAATAATGATGTGATAGGATCGGGATGTCTTACCCGCCACTTTCCCTTGCCGGTGAGCAGAAGTACTGGCCTAGGGGACGTAAAATCACTTGCAATCCAAGGTGCGAAGGACCAAGTAGACCCCCCTTCCCTTTGGCAACCTTAATAATGAATGGTTGGTTTGGTTTGGTCTTCCGATTACCTCGGCATTCGATTCGATGTCCTTCCCAGCGAAGCGGTTAGTCCACCAACGAACTGCATCGGGCCGTCCGTCTTGCTGGTGGTAGGATTCCAAAGCTAGGCTGCTTGGCCGGTCCGCGCCTCATGGCCAAACTTCTTTTTTTCCTCTCCCTTCTAAGTCGGGTTCAGTCGAGTTTGCTTAACCGGGGAGGCAAGGCTAAGCTGAGCCGCAAATGTCAGTTCTGCCGGCCGGCTCTAAGCGTTAACAAAGATAGATGACGGGGAGACCGCCTTCCCTCTCCATCGAATATGATATAAGTGTTTCGTGCGGCCGAGCTGTTTACTTATACAGCAGTAGTTGGTCGCTGGGTTGGCCTGGGCTGGGCTGATGAGGTATGCTCATTCTGGATCACTGGGCGCGCTACGCCTTGTCCAGCTGCACCCGCAGCTCCCGCTCCTTCTGCAGTACTTCCAGCTCGAGGCGCTCCACGCTGTATTTCAGGGCTTCCTTGCGCTGGCGGACGACTTTTGCGCGCAGGGCGGCGCCGCCGTCGAGGACCTTGCTTTTCGGCCGTGATTTAGAGGAGAAGGAGGTGGTGTTGTCTTTGTCGGAAGGGAAATGCGACAGTCGCCCTGCGTTGAGGTCGGCGCGCGCCTTGAGGGTTTCGATGCGTCGCGCTTGCCGCTCGAGGTGTTTATCTGCGCGGTCGAGTAGGATGGCGACGAAGGGGCCGATTTCATCGCGAAGGGAGGATTCGGCCGCGGCGAGGGTGGGTTGTGGGATGAGTTCGTAGTGCTGTTTTTTGGTGGTTTGTTTACTTAGTTTCAGGGGTATTTTTGGGATTGTGGGAACAAATAGACGAAAGGAGGCCGTACCCGAACTGTCTTGAGAACGGTTGCCAGTCGTGGGAAGTCTTCGACTCCGTGGCCCAGCGTCGCAACGGATGATTCGAGGAAGGAGAGTGAGGTGCGCAGCGAGGTGACGCACTCGCTGTAGGTCGAAGCTGTCGCCATTGTTGGTTTTCTATACGTCGGTCGCTTTAGAGTTGATCGCCTTTAGAGTTGATCGTCGCCCGCCGTGGGAGATGCTGGACGTCGGTCGTGTCAATGAGGTTTAGGCTTCGTTGGGTGGTGCTACGACACAAACCCACTTTGTTGATCGACACTTTTCGCGATTTCTTCCGCACACGTGGTCACGACACACCGTGGATCGACAACTTTGATTGATTGAGGGGTGAGGGACGGAGAAATAAGTGGGGGCCGTGCGAGAACGTCTTGGCGGCCGTTTTCCTTTTTGCGCAGGGACCACCAGCCCTCTCTGTCTTTTCCCCTGAAACGCATGGGCAAGGGGTGTTGGAAGTGGTACTGTATTTTACCCCTGCAAATGGAAGGTGGGTTTCTTTCATTCTTTCCTGGTCCCGTCGGCATCCATCACACCACGCGCCCACCCCTCGCCTCATTCAGGCAGCACATATATTGTCTTGGCCAACAGTTTAGCAACGGCACAGGAGGCGTTTTTGTCTTTCTTTTCGATCTTGTGCCCAGATCTGGAGGATACCCAAGGATTATTAGTTGGCCTTCTCGAAGCACCCTAACACAGATCTTTTCCCAGCTAGCGGGGTGGGCATCCCAGCCCGCAAGGTCCTGTGGGAACTCTGTCTTGGCACTACGACATCGTCCCAAGTCTTGATTTGCTGGCCAAGCAATTCGTGATGGAGAGGGCGGGAAATATATTTAGCGACGCTCCTCCCTCCCATCTTCCAAGGTTGCTTCGCCGAATCTCAAACACTCAGCTGTGGAGTTGGGCCACTGCCGAACGGCCGCTTGCTGACTGAGTTTTTTACACCTGCACGAATTATAAATTTCTTTTCGTCATCTCCGTATTGGTATGGACTAAGCGAGTGGAAAAAGTCAACAACAACCCAGTGGGCTATTTTGTTCGTGGTCCATAACTAACAGGTCGTCGGGATGACGTGAGACAATTCTGCCGACAAAGGTTGCAGGACAGGCCAGGCACTGCCGCATTGCGAGAAATTGCCATGTTCGGGTTCCTGCCTTTCATTATGACCATGAAATAGGCGAAATGCATGTGTCACGGGATGAACAGGGTCGAACCTTCTTGATATGCGAGGATGTGCTTGGATTATGACGTTACCTTTATTCAGTAGTTCATTTTTACATCTCATTTTCGAATCTCATTTTTACATCTCATTTTACATTTCATTTTTACATTTCATTTTTACATCTCATTTTTTACATCTCATTTTTTACATCTCATTTTTAAACTACTGTGGCAAGTCAGCATCACCAAGGGCTTTCACTAGTCAATCTTAAACGTTATTTTCTCTCGTTTCGAAGCGAAATGAGCTTTGGATGTCCTAGGAACTGCTTCTTCGTTATGTATCCCACACTTGTAATCTCTGAACTTAAAACATGCCTTTGCCCCTCTCACTCATTCAAGCTTGATACTCCTCCACACGACGCCCTCCCGTTTGACAGCTTCTCCATGCATAACCCCATGGACATAGACCTCGCCAATTAGCTCAATGCTCTCTTTGCCAGCTCTCGGACGCAATATAAACGACGTCTTGCCCCCAGCTATGATTCAGGCTTGGTCGCCGGCACGCATCGTTTTGGGCCCGATGCCGAAGTAGTCCTGTTCTGTACGAAAGGCTTCGCGATGTTGCATCATCGAGGAATTGCGTCGTATAGAGTCAGATACGCGGCCGGCCGCCGCAAGGAATCGAGGGTTACCACGCTGGATTCCACTGCTGCCAAGGGAGAGAACTTCGCCCGCCGCATCAGTGTCCTCGAAATCGAGAACGAGCTCTGCACACAAAAACCTGTAAAAATTTGCAAAAATCCCCTAAACGGAGTTGCTACCGCCAGTGCCATCCTCAAGCTCCCACAAGATATTTCGGATGTGACAAAACCAATTACTTCGAAAGGCTGTCGCCCACTCGCTCGGGGCAGTGTTTATTATCAATCGTATCCGTGATCCATGTGCGCCAAAGGACCTCGACGCGCCCTTGATTGTCCGTTGACCATGGGTACTTGTGCGGCATCTTGGTAGCCAACATAGCTGCTCTCAAGATGTAAGACAGCTCGGGACTTTCAGTCGGAGTCTCTCCCGTTTCGATCACCTCGTCCAGCATGATGCCTTCGACGCGTAACACTGACGTATAGAGCTCACCGACATGAGCATACGCCGCCGTTGGGCTCCAGAAAAGAGAACCCGAGGCCTTCCACTCCACATCATCAACCTCTCGAAACCCGAGTCCCAGGATTACCATGCCGAGAGGTACGCTCCAGTCTGGTACCCGGGATGGTAAGCCCTCCACTCCTTCTTCGCACGGGACACCGACGCCTGTGAGATGTTTCAAGCAAAGCAAGTCAAGGTTATCTGACCCAAGGAGAATATGCCATGCCATGTCACGATACACCTCCGCGGCCGTCTTGCGATAGTCAACCACGATCGGGCGTTGAATATCGGGACGGACTCTCTTAGCCCGGTGGACAGGCCGCTTGACCACGTCTAGGAGGCCGTAGACCTTGTCGCGGGGATCTGTTGCCCCAAAGGTACGAAAGCTCTCCATGCGTCCAGCGTTGCTTGCCTCGCCGTAGGGAATGACAGACAAGCGCATCAAAAGAGCCAATGCCGTGTCGGTGAAGCCATTTTTTGGCCCAAGCCACACATTCATTCTGCGACACTGCTCGTAGATGCGGCCCATCATGGCAACCTGGGCATTTCTCTCATCGATGTCTTTCTGGTCAATGCACATGGCGTCAATCTAGAACTCCCCTGGCGGCAGTAAGCCGTCTTTGTTTGATTTTCAAGAACTGGACGCTTTTGGCGAGGGCGTTGTGAGGATGACTTTGCGCCGATGGTGGAGGAAGAACCAGAGGTTGCCGCCCACGGCAAATGGTCGATCGTTGCACATGACGGGCATCGTGAGGGATTCATCCCAACCGTCTTCGAGCTCCTCTTTGCTGGCGAAGACGGTTATGGGCCGGCCCTATGTGTAAGACAGAGTCTCAAAGGCATTGCCGGAGTCATTTAGGTCAACCTGTCGGACTCTGAGCCTGATTACTTCGTCGGGACTGTTTTCCGCGGCGAGAAGGCGAACTAGTCGGATGCTGGTCGGCGTTTCGACCCTCGAGTAGCTGTATAAGAAACTTTGGGGGGGAACTTCGATAAATCCGCGGGAGGTCATGATACGACGTTGCTTGGAAGGTGCTGGCAGGTTTTCGGGCGTAACGAGTTGGGAAAATGCATGATGAGGGGGGTTCTCCCTTGGCTGGGAGACGTGAGAAGATAACAATGATGGAGCCTAGTATTTGTTTGAACCGGGAAAAGACGACCGTGTCGGGGTGTTACATTGACGGTAGAAATGCAGATGAAGTTTCTCTGGGTCGTCAAATCACAGACGTCCAAACTGGTGAGTTTCTAAAATATAAAACACACCCACCGCGTCGTGCATGCGAGACTCACACTTACTGCTCTATAACGCGATGCAAAAATGAGCTTCGCCGCGAAGCCAGGAATGGATCTCTGCTCTTGATGACCTCGTCGCGCTCCGCAACAGCGATTGTAGCGGATTGTTACAAAGACTTCCATATGAAGCAGTCCGGTTTTGCAAGCTTTTCCTTTCGCTGTAACAAGTGGCGGACGAGCAAGCCGGACTAGGCGGCCGACTGCCAAAGTCACATCGACAGCAATGAAGTGCCTTTCCGCTGTAATCCGGTCAAGTCTCGCAAGGCCACCGTTTGCGCCGGATATCGCCCAGTTCATCTCGGCAGGGCAGACTTCCCGGCAGGCCAAGGGCTGCGGCAATTCCCAGAGAAGAGCAGTTGGGCAAAAGCACATTTCTCAATGCATCCTAGAATACATCAAGACCTGCGGTTCCAGACCCGCGCGCTCCCGTCACGGCAGGGGTCATTCGCAGGATGCACGGCGACGACGGGGTGTGCCGCGGGTTAGGCCGCTGAAAGAGATGAATGTGATGCCCCCGGAACCATGCTGGCGGGCGGCTGCATGGTAGCAGACTTGCCGCTTGAGAAAGGACGAAGAAGTATGCGTAGGGGGCGGCAGGTTCGCGCGAAGTGCGCCCAGCCCCAAGATGTGACGAGCAAACGGGCAAGGTGCATTGCCACAGGACGGTCCGGCAGCCACACGCGAGGAACGGCTGGGGGCGCTGGATGACAAAAAATGCCGGCGGTGGGTGATGTGGCCCAGGCCACACGCGACGATGGACACCGCGCCAGAGCCCATGGCAGCGACACAGGCGATGGGAGCGTCGGGGCACCTAGAGAGGTTGCAGCCACCCGCCTAATCTGAGCGTTACGAGGTGGCCTAACCCGGTCGACCCGTCTGCCCGTGTAACCTTCCACTCCATGTCCTCAAGAATCTGTTTCATATAGCCCCCGCCGCAGAGAGGTGAAGGATGTGAGCAATGGCGCAATGGAGGGCGACAAGCCGTAGTGAAGGGGGTTCCATGTTCCGGTTCTCAGTGAGATAGAACGCACGTACGACGGGAAGACCTAGCATGACCAGCGGGGGGAGGAAGGACCGAATTTGATAGGTATGCTGCTCTTGACTAGGCATAGGTTCGAAGAAGATATTAAAGTTACTAAAAGAGATGTGAGGGTCGCGGGTTAATGTGATAATAGCGTTCCGTGGCCTGTCAATGTCGTTACCTTCTTTAATTAGGTGGATTACCCTATTGTTAAATTTTTTAAGAATATCGAGCGTAGCCTTTTTCTGAGAGAAGCTAGCTAAAAAGTGTTGAAATCTTTTGTATTAATACACGTCTCAGAGAAATATATTTGTTAGGAGCCCCTTTCTATACTTGTAGGGGAATGGGGAAAGATGTGGGTAACCTCCAAATGTGAGAACCGGGGATCAGCTCCGAGCGGATTTCCGTTATTTTCTACCTTATCACCACTCCTTTTCTTTAGACGTTTGGTTGCTTCCTTCGAATTGAACCGGCGACTAATAACGCAACGATGACGGTCTCGGATAAGGCAATCGCCCCGAAGTTGTGCCATTCATTCCGGTATCCCAATAACAAAATCCTGCGAGCCACCCCCTTGCGCTCGTTAGATTGCGGAATGGATTAACGAGGAAGCCCGTACTGCGAGACATTAATAAAGACGAAAAGGCAAAGGAGGCGTCCGTCTTACGGGGTAAGAAAGAGTTATCGAAGAAGTGGTCTGCAAAGCGGGACACGGCCAACCCGAGATGCTCGTCCGTTCCATCCTTGTCGAAATCGACATGGTCATCGGCGCCGTCAATCGGGATCGCCATTGACTGGAAAAAAGCCCGTAACAATATATCCTTATTTCTCCGAGCGTGCATAATAATACGTGAGGCGGACGAGTAGAGGACGGTTATACTAGTAGGTACTGTTAAGGCTTCCATTTGCAGCTTGGAAATGGTCGACGATGCGGTAGAACTTCTGTTTCGCTCGAGAACGTTCGCCCGCTTCCAAGGCCGGCTCGGAGGAAAAGCAGATAATACCCTCGAGGGAAGGGGAAGCAGGATCCATTCTGCTAATGTCGGTTGCCTTGGTGCCGCGAGAATGACGATAAGCAAGCAGCGACAATTGAACTGAAGTTGTTGACCTTTGGCATGTCGCTCGTTGGTGGACCGACACGCTATTCCCAATACGAACAATTGTTGATGTTAGGTCTTCGCAAATCGAGCCTAGCGCCCCCCCCAAAAAAGGGGGCTCCCTTGCTCCCCTCAATGAGCTGGATCATGGCTTCCAGCCTCAGACCCAATTCGTCAGCCCCGAACAGAACACGGATCCAGACTTTATATGTTCAAGCCAGAATACGGTGGCTGTTCCGGATGCGACAGTCAAGCATTAACCGAGGCACTCATTTGCAAGAGTGAGGCCAGACAGATGAACCGTGTGCATCTACGACACTGGCTTCTTCTAGTAAAGTCCACCGCAGCCCCGGTTCTAGCCGGTTTGGACCACCGCTACAGCGCTGCAGCGCTGTCTTGGGCGTCCGCCAAGCGAGACCGCGGCAGTGTTCAGCTCCGCCGCGCGATAACCGCGCGAAGCCCAGCCGTCAACTTCACAATATCGCTGCTGTTGCGACCAGCCTCTCTTCTTCCCAGCAAGTATCCTCGCCGAAGCCGTGCGCAGGAGGGACAAAATAGAGTCGCTGCAGAGGTGGTTAAATAAGCCATTCGAACGTCGTGGCGCAACCTCACCCGCTCCATCTGTCACACAGTCTATGGGTATGTTGAGACCGAGCGCCGGATTGCAAGCCTTCTCGAAACTCACATTTCTACACAGAGGTCCAGCCCGCTGAGCAGGGAGCGCAGAACACGGACCAACAGCACCCTCGCTCTATTATCCAAATACAGGTCCGATCTTCCTCTCCTCAGCCACCGGTCCTCTCTCGCCGTCTCTCTTACGCTATCCCAACGCGGGCCGCGGTCTTCCACTCGCCATTCTCCCCCATCTCCCTGACAAGCCCCCTCTCCCTCCGTCCCCTCGAGCCCGCCAGAAATGGGGTTGGCCCCGCGTCTTTGTTCTTTACGTCTTCTCATCTCTCACTCTCGTCTCTCTCCCCTTGGCCGAGCCACCATGGAATCCAACACCTTAACCAAGCCCATGGAGCCTACCCTGGCCGAGCCCAACATCACCATGCCCACCGATATGTCACCGCTCACGACCGACCAGGTCACCAACCCCTCACCCGCAAGAACCTCGAGGACTACATAACAGAAGGCGCAAGCTGATCCGCAACGCCCAGGACTACGCATGGAACAAGGGTACGAGCTAGCCAATCTGCTGGAGGCTTTCCCACCTTGGTGATCGAGGCAGGCATGAAGTCATCCTACGTGCAGACAAGGGCTGGCGCTTTCGACAATAACCGCCGATCCGGCTGGAGGGTGACGTTAGAATCGTCCTTCTCGTCAAGGTGGAACGTTGGAGCCGACGCATCAACGTGGAGCAGTGGTACCGCAGCTAGCACTCCCCCCTCCCGCACTGTCGTCGTCATGCCGCATTCCCACAAGCCGCTTGCTCAACAAGACAGCCGCTACTGGGTTGGTTTCGAAGTTCTATTGCCTTGGTTTGTGCTCTTCGCAGCTGCAACTGTGACTCCGCTTTCAAGCCTCTCTTTTTCCAAACGCCTCTCTGCTTGTCAGTTAGGAGAAGACCTAGGAAACAGCTGAATATCCCGTCAGTTCCCACCCCCTAGACGACCAAACAGTAAGGCACCGACCTCTTCTGGCATGTCGTCCTCGTATCGAGTAACGGCGTAAATTCCTAAGACTTCAGATCGGCTCCCTCATCCATGCACTCTTCAACATACCATATCCACCTGCTAGCCACTCATACTGGGTCTGGCTCACCCAGTTCGGTGCCGTGACCCTATTGTTACCTGGATTTTGGCTGTTAAAACGGGAGTTAGGGGGGCCTCATCCCCGGATGACCACTACCCATCAAAATCAGCTGGGTCTTGTGCGGCTGCCTCACGCTCTCACTGTCGAGCGAGGCAAACTCACTCTTCAAATTCAAGGGTAGGGCTCTGAGGCCTCGGCTAGTAGGCGTCCCACATCATCCGATTCCCTATGCACCGTTGGAAGGCGGGTCGTACTGCGCTGCTGAAAGGGCCTTGAGCAGCGAGGCAGGGACTTCTGTTATGAAACCTACACTCTACATCAGTATCTATTTCTGTGGGGGCAACATGCATTCACGTGTCGATGTAGGGCCGTTACACATACCCTAATTCAAGACTGGACTAACACATACTTTAATTTTCTACATCCTCACCGCACCCGCAACGCAAGGTCCACCAAGCCCCCCCAGAGGTGGTGACTATCTATCTTGCTTATTAGCCCTCCAGACCCTCCTACTTCGACCCTGTCACACGCAAATAGTAGGTAATTGAGAAAGTAGCATGGATTGATTGATCTGTTCAAGTGCCTTCCAAATGCCTAGAATCTAGTCTTCCTAAATACCTGAACATCATGACTTGCATCCTACCGGATCCGGAAGTAGCCCTTTCTTCTGAGAATGAGGCAATTTTAGTGGTGGAAAGGTCTTGGATCTGGCCTTTGTGGCACCTTTGTCCTGGCGCGGGCCGTTTCCCGGCGTTAAAGTGAATACAATGCGACAGACCCAAGCTCTTTTTTTTTCTTTTCCTCAACTAGTCTTCATCTCGAGCGCTTCTATTCAATCGCACTTCGACCGAGCTCTTTGTCCTTCTTCCCTGAACGCTTCCGTCGCCCTCTTCATCCCCTCCGTGCTTCCAACCCCGACTTTCTTTCTCCGACCGACCTCGTCTTTCATCATACGCTGCCTCAAGCCTTTGTCTTGCCGGATCCTTAAGAACCTTCCACGCGAGACGCTACGATGCCGTAGAAGGTCCACGAAACATGAGAGCGTCCGCGGTCAGAACAGAAGGGCCAAAGAAACAGTTCAGGAGGCCGCATAACACGCAGGTGTCCACCATGGCTACCGAAACCATGCTGCGCCGTTCCCTCCGGCTACGACGCCCGAACGAAGCTCAGTCACGGACCACAACACATGGCGATATTAAGCCTGTCAATCCCGTCTACGCATCCAAACACCGTAGTGATCTCGACTCCGTCTGCGACCATCCAAACACCCCAGTGACCTCGATAACCACTATCTCGACATCGGCCCGTCACAAACACCAAGACGGCAACCTCGACTGCCCTCGCCACCAATGCTTGGATGACATCGACCCCGTCCCCGGCAAACACCAAGTCGCCGGCCTTAACTACCCCCGTAGCAAGCATACCATTGACGACCTCGACTGCCCTCGCCACTAATGCTTGGATGACATCGACCTCGTCCCCAGCAAACACCAAATTGACGGCCTTAACTACCCCCGTAGCAAACATACCATTGACGACCTCGACCTCGACTTCGACATGGCTGATGTGCGCAGTATCGGCTACCGCATCAACTGCCTGAAACCCAACGGCATCCATTTTCATCTCCCGTCCGACACCCTCCCCCATGTTGTGGCCCTCCTCACCAACCAGATCCTTACCGTGGCCCCGCACCCCCCCGCAATGCTGGTCCCTATGATGGACGAACTGGAACGCCTGAGCACATGTGGCGGCTATGAGTTATCTGTCCGAAGCTGCTTCTCCCGCGGCCTCTTTCCCGCCACGCTTCCGCCCGAATTATGCACCCAGTTTGAGCCGTTTCTATCCCGTAATCTTATACCCGTCCATCCCAGCGCATCCTGTGCCCTCCCACAACCACGTCCCGATTTAGTATACGGTTATAGTATCTGGACGGCCTTTACGGAAACCCAGCAAACGACATTTCAGCACCTCCATCCTGAGAACCGGTCGTATGCCCAAGCCGCCTTCGACCTTTACTTTCCCTTTTTTGTCGTGGAGCTTAAGGCTGCTGCTGGCACAGGAGGAAACCTCTGGGACGCGGCAAACCAGTGTGCAGGTGGTGCTGCGACCTGCCTCCAGGCAGTTCACCAGCTTAACACAACCCTCGGCGCTGCCGGATGCCAAGGATCCATACCCAACCTATGCTACAGCCTTGCCATCGACAACAACCTTGGTCAGCTTTATGTGTCGTGGAAGGACGGCCTAACCTCCCATATCCGGCTTATGGCCTCATTTTCGCTCTCGGATGCGCAGCACTTCGGCCGTCTTTGCGCGTGCGTCGGTGCTATTCTCGAGTGGGGAGCCACCACCCGCCTGCACGACATTTGCGCAGCTGCCGACTGTATTGGTGGTCAAAAGTTACTGCCCGACTGTCTCGAATCCCCGTGACAGACGCGTTGACAGGCCGCTCACCCGATTGCCGCCGCCTGCGCCGGTCATGGCGAAGACGTCAGTCTTTGCGTATGTCGAGGGAGAGGAGCAGATGGCCGGGAAGTTTCCTTGGGCGCAGCCGATGAATGTTGTAGTAGGGGTCTCGGGGGTGCGAGGGAACGGGGAGGTTGGGAACATGGGGGCTAATGGCCAAGGAGTAACGTAGGATGTACTTCAGGACGCCACCGCGGACCTGACTGACGACGACGCGGCTGGCGAAGAGCTCTCTCGTGCTCCACCTGCTCGCTGCGGGTAGGTCGCGCTGGTTTCGCCGATAGAGCGGCGGATGCTTGTGCTTGTGCCTCCACAGCGCGCTTTTGGACGTAATTGTTTCGAAACAGTTCGAAGGCGTCATTGTAAAATCGTCGACTGGTATTTTAGTGCATCTACACTATTATGCCGGGTTGGAAGGCGTTTGACAGAAATGCTGGGGCGGGGAGCACTTTCCAGGTTGCTGCAAGCCGTCCACTTCCTTGCCGATTTTTTCAGGGCTTCAATTGATCACCAAACCAATTAATCGTGTCTGCTGCGTCCTCGTCTGCTGCACACGCAGCTGCGCACGTTCGAATCAGCCGCCAACGACGAAGTTGACTTCCTTCTCGCCATCCAGCACCAACGCGCTACTAGAGGCTTTAGGCGGCAGATTGGCCACGAAACCGAATCGGTCCCCCATCGATGAGACTATCGATAAGGAAAGGCATCGACTACTGGGCGCTTTCCCCATTGGACTCGCTCGCATCGTCAGCTCAAGGGTGAGTTAACACCTTTCATTCATATTGCTCGGTCTAGCCTGATAGATATGCGAGTTTATTCTCGCCCACGTCCCGCCGAAAGGAGGAGGGATCAGTATCATATTTACCAGTTCGCCGCGGCAGACGTAGTTGTATTCTCGACTTACTTCTCTCTACGCATTGTCTATTACATAGACGAAAGCGCTCTTCGGGCATGGGAAATAAGGAGGCCTATAATAGGGACCGAGGCCGTAAGGACGGATATTCTCCAAGTAGTGATCGAAAATTATCTAATATTCCGAGAAGTTAAATTTAGTTACTTAGGATTTTATTTCTGAATTATTCCTGCCGAATAAACGCACCCCGACCTCGTTATACTGTACGTATGCACATCTGCAAACTTATTATTCAATATCGAACTATAAAGGTCCCGACTATTACTTCTCCAAAGGTGCTTCCGTAGCAGTAATATCCGCCTTCTTCGGTACGTATCTTTTTGAAGCTATTAACGAAAGCAAACTTGAAAGAAGAAAAGGAAAAGTAGCCTAAGATAATAGATTGTGCGGAGATTCAACTTCGAAACCCAACTTCCCGCCACGGCATACTCAAGCTGGGGATTGGGTGGTAACTTGTCACGATTTTGAAATGCAGCTTAGTGGAGCCTGACAAAGAAAACAAGGGCGCGCACCAATCGGGTAGAAGAACCAATCAGAGCAGTGCTCTGTGAGCTCTCCAACAGAGCACACAGAGCTGCCTGGACCAATAGGTGCTCTGCTCTGTGAACTCTCCAACAGAGCACACAGAGCAGGGCACGACTTATATAAACAGATAGGCCGAGTCTCCGTTGTGGAACTCGGCAAGTAAGCAATACACATTCATCTGCTTCATTACTTGTGAAGGCATTCCACACGTGTGTATCAATACCCTCAATCGACCTTGTTCAAGGAGCTTACCTTCCCTACGTGACTCAACCACACAACTCACGGCGTACCGCCTTGCAGTTCAGACACCCCCTGTGTGGGTTGTAATATTCTGCTAGTCGTTCTTGTGCTTGAAAACCTTCTTATGTCATTACGCCACCCTATGTTGCCATTATGTCACGGAAGTCAAATTGTTAGCAGAATGCCATTTATGGGAGGCTTCTAGAATAACACTATTATTTCAATAAAATAATTTTTTTTTTTTACAAAAAACACCCTGCAATCTTCGTCGTTTTGTGGCGAGGATTTCCTTTAAGCCCCCTCTGCTTCCTTATTTGCCGACCCGAAAGCAAAGAAAAAGGGGTATGTTTGTCACCGTGAGTCGATTCGATGCAGTCACTATACCTCTCTGTATCTTGGGACGAATTCGGACAGGATTCCAATGCGCCTAAACTGTACCCGGTCAAATAAATACGTAAACAGAGGCCCGAGAGCTGGTTTGCCAAGGAAAATGCAGTTATTAAAATACCACGGACCGCCAATCACACAGCACCTTCTCATTAACCCTGTGTTGTCGATCCGAATCAACCCCTGAACGCATGGGCGTTTAACATTTCAGCTCGGGCTAGAACGAGACAAGCGGACTCTGGGCATCGAAAACGCTAGCGAATGAGGCTGAAACCCCACAGACGGGTACTGTGAGAGGAAGGGGTTGCGAATGTTCAAGTTCAAATTAGATGCTTGGCGATACTACTGAATACAAAAAGAACCGACTTCCCTCAACTTCGAAGAAAAAGGGTCTGTTCCTTCGAGTCTTGTTCTTGCTTCAGTTTACCTTGGTTCCAAAGCAACACCGACAAAAAGAAAAGCCCAGCATGCCTCGCCTCTCCACGATCGCCCTCATCCTGTTCTGCATCCTGCTTAGAACGACACGAGCATCCAACCCCCTGTTCGTCGGCTTCAACGAGCCAATGTGCGACAGCTGCCAGGACAAGGCGTTCAACTCGTGCCCGGGCCAAGTCACGACGGACGAGTTCAACCAGTGCATCTGCGGCGGCGTTGGCGCCGATCTCTACGTCGGCAGCTGCATCCCGCTCTGCGTGGACGCTTCAGGATTCGACACGTCGTATTTCGCTATTACGTTGCTGACGTATTGTGTTGAGTATTTTCCCACGGAGTTGTGCGGACAGGCGCAGGCTGCGGGTGTTTCGCCTCAGCATTTGAGTAAATACTGCGGCAGTGGTTCACAGTGAGTTCAATAGCTACGAGGGAGTGACTTGCGTGCTGATGATGATATAGGAGTGGAGGAACTTCAGCGACAACTAAAGCCGTGACATCTTTGCCCGGCCTCGCCACTAAGACGACATCCCGGCCTGCCGGAACAGGTAGCCCGACGACTGGAGGCGGAGGATCAGTGGCAGCGACTGGGGCATTGGGCGGTGGGACTGGAACCGGGGCTGTGAACGGGACAAACACGGATGGTGATGCGCCGAGCTCATCATCGTCAAAGGCCGCAGCGCCAACGAATTGTGTGTCGCCTGCGTGGGGCGTCATGTTTGGGCTGGGGGCATATATGGTGAACGCGAATCTGTGAGTGTCAGTGAAAAACGTAAATACAACTTTTTCCTTGGTCTTAGTTATAACCCTAACAGTTAACACTAAAGCCTGTGTTTTCGCCATTTGTCAACTCACTGCTATCTGTTGAACACCATGAAAGGGAGCTTTTTTTTTTTTTTGCCACGCAACGTCCTGTATCGGTGCTTGGGAATATAAATATGTTGCGTTTCTCGTCTGAACGAGCTCCTCGTCCTCGTCCTCATCCCCCCATGTTCTAGTCTCCCTCGGCACGATTGATCGTCTGCTACGCGGCGCGCGGCTGGCCGGCAGACTGTAGACTCGCGATCATCCGCATTCCCAATGGGAAGACGTTCAGCATGTGGTAGACCGGCCAGTAAATGATGATCTAGGGCTAGATGTTGATCACGGTGGAAGCCGTGGAATATCTCGATGAACACGCGGTTCTGGCTGCTGCTGCAGACATAGTACATACATGTCTTCCTGACCAGTCCCGTGTCTCATCTCATGGCTCATAACAGGACATAATTCAGCGTAAAGTCCTCCGCATTCAATTGAC
Organism: Podospora didyma; assembly: GCA_033439775.1. Lineage (NCBI taxonomy): Eukaryota > Fungi > Ascomycota > Sordariomycetes > Sordariales > Podosporaceae > Podospora > Podospora didyma. Next base: position 2,655,452 of record JAULSW010000008.1, read on the forward strand.
TAAAGATCTTGATGGCTGAGCGACAACAGTGATTGGCCCTAGATGAGGTGGTAAAATATGTAGAGCGAGACATGTCGTTTGTTTGTCTTGCGTCGGCTCTAAGGACCAATTACGCCTTTCAGAGATACCCTGGGGGTTTGGCCGCATGAGAATACGTCTATGTAGCTCGATGCCGGCTGTGGATGGCTTCAGGAAAACTAAAAGTGTTCTGATTTTCTGATGGTTGGATTTAGCCGCCCAAGCGTGGAGAAACTGCGATTTGTCATTGTCTCACGTTCACGCGTCCTACACAATAAGTGCAAGGTCCCATGCATTTTGGATCCCAAAGTATGTCTAAAAACAATCGTTCATATTCCTCAACTTGGTGGCAACCTATATGGGGATGAATATTACGAGACTTTTGCCATGCCAACTTACGCGTCCTAGACCGATGGCTCAGAAGTCCACTGCAGGCGGCAGTCCCCCAACTCCGACCCCATACCTTGATCCCGGCTCCCCTCGGTCTTATTCGCCATCCCCTCCCATTGCTCGTGGTTATCAAGGCTCCCCTCTTGCGCCCTCTCCTAGCATGCACTACGGTCGCAGTAGTCATGGCAGTGCGGACCGAAGGATTTGCTGGACATTCCCGCAAACTAGACTATCATCAGTCGTCCTCCTCGCAGTACCCCCAAAAACCATCACCCCACAGCCAAGTAGTGTGTGGATTGTGTTGAAGCTATGCTCGTCAGATGGCGCGGATAGACCGACTAGACGAGGTCAAATGAAAGAAGCAAATTACGTTTGGCGGAGTATACGCTGCACAAAGACCTCGGACATGTCGTAAAACTTCTTAGACGACAAAAAGATTATCATTTTAACGGATGAGCTGTCCATAAAGGGGCAACTAAATCTCGTCGACAAGAAAGAGACAAAAACGTTCTGATGTTGAGTTTAGATTGTTTTTCACATTTATTATTGGGAGCTGACGGCCAGCTTATCCGGAGGACTCTCAGCCGCCGGTTATCATATTACGAGATAGAAAACAGGAATCGAACTTCAATCAGAAGAAGTAGTTAGAGCGTTGGGAACTTTCCAAGAACAGAAAACACTGTGATGTTCCTCCTCATCGCCCTCTGACCACTACAATGAGCCCGACGGCAAAACCTTTCCCCGAGCAAGAAGGGTTGATTTCATCAAAATACTCGAGGCGTTGGATTTGCCGAGTTTCTGAAGGCTTTGAAACTCATTACTACCCTTTGGCCTCTGTAGGCGTTGACGGATCAGTATTTTATCCACTACGGAATGCTGGAAGAGTTTGAAACCGCCCCCCGCCGCCCCAGGCTAGTTTGGGGGCACGGTACCGGCTCTCTTAGGGTCAGTTTGGCACTATCTACATCGAAAATATGGTGGAGGCGGCACTGGTACAAATAATACGGTAGGGGGTAATCATAGTAATAACTTATTTCGAGAGAAGATACCTAACCTAGACCCAAGCTTGGCCCCTTCCCTACCCATGTTCTTCTCCTTTCAAACTCAATTTAACTCTCAATAATGAATGATTAGCCACACATTTCATTTTAAGTCTTGCGGCAATGTTCATGAGTATTGATCCATATTTAGAATGTCTGTCAAAGCACTGGTAGTATTCTTCATCTCAACATGGCAGGTAGAAGAATAGCTGTAGTATTGATAGTACGCTTTCAACTGTATTTTGATGACTTTTGATAAGAACTCCAGGACATTATTAAAACTTGGACGGACAAACATTTCCAACAGGCCAAGATCTTCCACCTGATAAAATTTCACCGTTAACCAAACGGCCCCTTTCCCACCCCCCCCCCCCGGTCTTGGTCCTCTCGCTCTTGGTGCCTGTTATTGACCGCCGACCGAAGGCTATTATTAGCCTCCATGTCGATGACTACCTACCTTTACTGCCCGATCGCCGCCGATGACCACTCGCAAGACCCATGATCGTTCATATGATACCAGTCCTGGTGCTGTTTGCTCCAAGTCCAATACTCCGTCGTCGCGACGGCGGCAACATGCTCGGAAGTTGTCTGTTGTTCAGCGGCGTCAGAGGTCAGTAAGGGGGGCCAACAAGTCTAGTGCCTTCCTCCACCAATCATCGTCCTTGGAGCCGTGGAGAACGAACTACATCCGCGATGCAGGGCTCGACGATGTTCTGTTGCTGCGCAGTGGGTTTGAGCGGCGCTTGCACCCCCTGACTGATGATCAGAGTCTCGGCGTCCTGTGCGTCGGCACGCTTTTTGGCGTCCTGGGCGCGAAGCTCGTAGGAATTGATCTTGAAGACCAGAAGGTTGGTTGGGGAGATGTATGGCACGGCCCCTGCTGGGATGTTCTTTAGCTTGGTAGCGGCGCTGGGCAGGTGCGGAGACTATTTTTTTTTGGTGACGAGTGAAAGAGATTTAGTGGGTGGGTTACTGGTTGTAGCAACTACCGGCTGACTTGTTTTACCTGGGTAGGTTCTGGGGGGGTTTGACGACTTACCTGCCGGTCTGGAGTAATATAGATCTGGATATAGCATCTGGCAGAGTTCTTGAAGAAGAATTGTTAGGCGTTTTGGATGAAAGGTGACTCGGGGATACTCAGCAGCGTCTGCTTGACGCTCTGGTGCGCAGAGGCGATGTTGATGAGAAAGTGTACATCCTGAAGATTAAAGAGTAAGTTTTGTTTGTTTATACCGGATGAGATGACGAGATTCTGAAGATGCTGAATATCATGGTGATACAGAATGTCGGATGACGCCCAACGGGAGGCCGCAGCAGACGCCCAGAAAATTCCAAAACCCATTGCCGCCAGTGAACAAGACATGGGCTTCGCTGTGGTCTAGTGGACGATGGGAAGATGAACATGGGGCGGGCCTTGAAGCTCGGTATGCACATGAGGCCGGCCAGAGTGGATGCTCGGCCAACGGGGGCCAATAGTGAGTATAACTCGGGCGATCAGATTGAGAATCTGAGGCTGACACATCTTGAAGGTAGGCAGGCATTGCTGCATCATTGATAAAGGTGGCCGAAATGGAGGGTGCTTGCCTGCCTATTTGGTGTTTTGGCTTTTTTTTTGATTGGAGTCGCAAGCGCTATCGAGACAGGTAGTGGAAGTCCGGTAATAGGTTCCAGTGCTGCTGGTTGCAACACACCCGTGTACGTAGGTACCTAATCAATGCTCAGACGCGTCCAAGCTTGCCTTGGCCCTGACTTGGCCCGTGCGCTCAGTGCATCTCAGAAGCAGGGCGCGCCGAACCTTCGCTGTGACATGTCGCCCACCGTTTTATTGTCTCCCATTGTCTCCCATTGTCTCCCATTGTCTCTTGTGCGCGCATCATCATCTTTTCACCACACCAGCCTTGGGAGACGACCCCAAAACTCCCGCAACTAACCAAGCAACCAAACAACCAAGCAAGACATTGGATCCTTCGCTATTCCGTAGCAAAACGAGAATCATGAAGCTGTGCGGGAATCTTTTGAACGACGACATTCCAAATCCCCTCTACTGCCCATTGCACAGGCACTCCGCTCAGCACAGGCTCCATGTAGTTCCATGTACGTTCTGGGGCCACTGGCTTCTCAACATGCACGGCTGTACCATCCATCATCGCTGTGAGTCCCGATTTTCTGGTCATCGGACCTGCACTAATGAAGGCAATGCCAATCGATTGACTTCGTCGTTCGGGATGACGATTTAAAGCCGCCGCTGAGGCTCTCGGGCGCGTCAATGGCCTGACACCTTGCCATGATCCAGAGAAGTGTCGCACAACCTCCCCCGAACGGCCGACACCGCCGCCCACCTTCCACGCCCATCTCGCCAACCCCGAACTTACGGCGGGCCTGTACCCACAGTCCGACACTCTCTGGTTTCTGCCGCCCCTGCCCGACTCCCTTCTGAACCCGACGGAACAGGAAATGCCCTCGGATTCCGTCCTCGCCTCGGATGAAGCGGCGTTGCCACCCTGGCGGCCGGGCCGGGGGCTGGATCTGTACAAGTCGAGCGGGGACCTGATCGTGGTGCTCAAGTCACATGTCATGCTGGAGGCCTTCGGGAATAGTATGCGCGGGACTGTGGCAAGAAGTTTGGCTCGTTCGCGATGGGCATGATCTCCTACGTCGGTCGCTATGTCCACGAGGATGGATTGCTCAATATCCAACAGGTGCCCGAGCCGCTAAGGACGTTCTACCCGGAGCTTGACGAGGGAGGGAAGCCAGCTCGACCGTGGACCAACGAGCTGAAGGTGGCACTGGGGTACCCTGAACTAGATAACTACGTGGTAGGAAGTCGAGACTTCCTACCAGGTACATAGTTAAGAGTTTAACAAGAATCTCTCCAGCCTTGAACTACCTCCTTGGCTCCATACTGCATTCTGCTTCACTCTGTGACGTGCTGCTGCCAGCACTGGGCGTGTGGGTTTCTGGCACTGTAAGAACAAGGCCCCTCCCTTGCTCGAAACGGAGCTCGCGGTGATCTGCGGCAGTAATAATGAGGTTCCTCCCCCCTCCCTTGGCTCATATGCGGGGCCCTTGGCGCCTGAAGTTCCCTCTTTCACTTAACAACACAAAACAGATGTATACCACACAGCAAACAAAGGCAGTAGAATCGGGCGGGCCAAAGGCTGGGTGAAAGGAGTGTAATATGGACGTTTTCTAGAAGAGCATTTAAATGTTTCTTCCTGTATGCGGCAGAGGCCCCAAGGCGGTCTGCGTGTACTATGACTATGACCGCGGGCATGTTTTTATCCTCAGCTGGATATGGCGTTTCGTCTGAGTGCATGTTTTGTCATTTGTATGATGATGTGGAGGGTGAGAAAAACAACCCACCCGCCCATCCTGCCCCACAAGAGAGCGTATAAAGTTTAAGCCGATTTTCCTAGGTCAACAATAACAGAACAGAATGTGTTACTAGTTGTTCAACAACACTATCTACTGGGTATTCTGCACATTGAAATATTGGGATTTGATACCAATCAAAGGGGTGATAGAAAAAAGAAAAAGACTAAAGGAAGGTTTTTTCTCTTCGCAAGTTTCTATGAGAGGAGAGAGAGAGAGAGAGAGAGCAAAAAGTTGAAAAGGCCGCCAACGGCGAGACTCGAACTCGCAACATTCAGATTAAAAGTCTGACGCGCTAACCAATTGCGCCACGTCGGCATTTTCCGGGGAAACAGGTCTGTTTTAGACAGCGGACTTGGGATTCTGGGTGGAGATGGATCTCGATATCGGGAGTCTTGTTCCCTTGGGCTGGGTTTTGCGAGTGAGTGTGTTTTGCTCCATTGTGTGGTGGGGCAGAAGTGGCACAGGTGTTCGTGTGGAATGGAGCCCACCCTCGAGGTTGCTTTGAGAATGGGGCGTTGAAGATTGATGAAGAAAAGGTCGAAATAGAATTTGAGTTTTGTGAGGTGGGTGGTGTGGGGAAAAAGGAGTCGTGAGTGCTTTGAGTTGTAGAGTCTTGTGGTAAGGTAGGTGCCCGCGTGGGATGAGGGCGGACAGCTTTTGGGGTTTGATGTTGGTATTATCGTCGCTGTATCAGGACGTTGACTGCGACAAACAAGACGCTGCTGTTGTTTGGGTCTCGATGATGAATGGGTTTATTCAGTGCATTCAAGACAGGTAGATAGATGTTGGACAAGAATCTCTTCTTCTGACATGAAAAATGTAAATTTTACGCCCAAAGGTGGCAAGTCGGAAAAGCAAAAAAGTATGGGGAGCACCAGGTGTTATGCAGCAGCACAACCAGCGCCGAGGCCCCCTAAAGTCTTATGGCACAGCTTTATCTTCTCGCCAACAGTTTTCGAGGCCGCGATCTAACTGGCCGGAGAGGGCAAACCTGCGAGGACGAGCGTACAATACAGCTCGCACGGCATGTTTGGGTACATATGGCTGGCTTCAAATCCCTTAGCAACACCCCTTTTTTCGACGGTGGGGAATGTCGTCATCGAAGCGATCAAGGAGCAGTTTTTTGCCAGTGCGTTGAGACTGCGGCGCCTCAACATTCTGCAAGCCATCTTACAGACTGGTTTTGACCTCGACAAGGTGGTCCGCGGTATAAGGACGACACCGCTTGAATTTGCGACAACAAGATTTGACCACAAGAGAGAGTATCGCGACATTGCTGATATGCTCCGCAAATACGGAGCAAAGGATTATCCCTCTCGTCCACCGCCGCGTCCGCGTGACAGCTCTTCCCCATTGCCCCTTGACATCGCCATGGATAAAAAATACATTGGGCTATCAAGAAGGATGACGACGAGGCATTGGAAATGCTATTAAATGAATTCGATGATCATGTCAAAAGGAAAACCCTCCGCTGGCTCCGGGACCGTGACGACTGTACGGCTGTTGGCTTGGCCGTCAGGCCGGGGAGCATTGGGATGGTACAAAAGATCATTGATACACGAGGCGGGGATGTGAACCAGCTTGAATTCCTGGAGTGGATGCCATGTAGGACTGGTAGTCGGTTGGCTTCGTGGACAACACTCCTCGGCATAGCGGCTGACAGTCGAAAGCTGGACGCATTTCAATTCTTACTGGACAGTGAGGATATCAGAAGAAGGGTGTCTGACCGGGAGAACTACAACAATGATGGCGATGGCAGATTCAAGTTTATTCGTCCAATACTGATCGCATGCAATTCTGGTCAAGAGTCCATAGTCTGGATGCTGTTGATGGCCGGAGCCGACGCCAGCAGTGCAGACGCATACGGCATGGCGGTTGAGGATACGCCCCTCACTGTTCTTGGGTGGTCACAAAGCTGCGGCGATCCTGCTGAGGACGTATAGATCCCGCTGCCGGACTCAGCTGGGCGACGCGCCGCCGCAGCAGTCTGTCTCCTCCGACGATAATAAATTCGGGAATAATCAGCTTTCTTCCTCCGACCTTTTTCCAAAACAGCAACAAGTCATGACAACTACTGATAGCCACCAGCTTCTTCTTGACTGGGAGAAAGATAAGATAGCGTCGACGACGTCGTCGAAGAGGACTGCGACATGATGGCGGAAGGCGAGTTGCGGACCAGATTGAACTATAGCACAATGATGGCAAGCAGGTTCTTCCTGATTGCGAGCATGAATATAACGTTATGGCCGAGGAGAAGGTCGGGAACTGCGGCGGCGATGGCGGAAGGGACAGATTTTGCTGCTGCTGCTGACTAACTTTCTGAACTTGAACTTTCTGAACAACAACTGGCACAACAAGAACAACAACAACATGCAGCCCAATCAAGCATGGTAGTTGATGAAGACATCAGCCAATGGACCATGGAGATAATTCGGGCGTTTGTCGGGGCCGCCGCCGGGACAGCAAGATTTGCCTCCCGACGGCGGCGAAATAAACAAGACTGGGGGGCCCACGGAGGAAGGGATGGCCCGGGTGGCATGCCCGATGGAGGAGCGCGAGGATCACCACCATATGCTGCTCTTCAATTTGCCAGCAACGAGCGAGGATGATGAGGATGATGATGATGATGATGATAAGTGGATGGCGCAATTTGTTAGTTTTCCTACATGTACTACGAGCACCTCCCCAAGGTGAACGAGGCAGAAGACGGGGGATAGCTGTCGAGGTCGGTATTGAGGGAGTTTATTAGACTCTATGCCCCCAGCTCGATTGAAGCTGTCTGAACTGAGAGAATATTCAAATGTTGATGGCAACCCAATCATGGGGATATGCATGATTTATCCTCCGCCACAACTCACTTGCTGCTTCATATTGAAACTGGGCGGCACCATGTGTTTCAGCATGCTTCGCGAATTGTATGAAGGTACTTTCTTAAGAACTTTAACAACCCCACTGCTACTGCAAAACCAACTGAGCGACATGGGAGTGATAAATAAATAATACTCTTTCGCCAACTACTATACCTAGGTACTGATACACTACTACCACCAATAAACAACAGACTCCCGATCGACTCGTGAAACCCACACTAGGTACGCACAGGAACGCAACTCATCCCCCTCATTAAACCTCCGTCTCAGTCCCCTGCTCCTTGTCCTGATGATGAAACATTTCGCCTGCCTTGCCCTTCCCGTCCTTGACCTTATCAACCATCCAGTCCAGCGTTCGCGCCGCCTTCCACTGCATAACGCCCTTGTGTTTCCGGTGGAGCTGTTTATGGTGCTTCTTGTAGTCCTGAAGCTGGGCCAGCGGACCCCTCTTGCCGTTATCGTCGCTCCCGTCACCGCTCTTTCCCTCCAGCAAGGTCGACGCGCTCTTCTTGAGCTTGGAGGGCAGCTTTTTGACCGCCGGCCCGTCGTCGTCTGATCCGGCCTCGCTGTCGGAAGAGGAGTCGCCGGCCTTGCGCAACATCTTGCGCTTGTCGGCTTCTTGTGGCGAGTCCTTCTGAGGCGGCTCATCTTCGTCGGAATCAGAGCCAGAGTCGGATGATGAGTCGGAGTCATCACTGGACTCGTCTTTTCCCCCCTTGCCAACATCCGCCTCATCTTCTGTCATCTTCTCGTCGTTGACTGTATCCAGCACCTCCATGATGCTCCGCACATCGCTATTGTTCGATCTCTTGGAGTAACCCTTGTGATACCCACTCAAGCCTCTCCAGAATCGGATGTCCAACTCAATCTCACCAAGCGGCTGCTCTCCATCCTCGAGGCCGTTGTAGTCGGCGCAACCTCGTGCTCGCTTCAGCTGCTTTTTGCCGCCCTTCCAGACTTGTAGCTTCACTTTCTGCTCTTCCTCATCGCACAGCGAGCTCAACCACAGCACAGCCAATGCGGGGTGGTCTTCGGACATGAGTGACTTGTCGCGGAACTCGACAACCAGCGGAGCCGCATAGCGCTTGGTCACGCCGAGGAAGATGCTCTCGTCGGTGTGTCTCTTTGGCCGCCAACTACTGCCATCCTGGGCGAAGTTCAACTTCGCTTTGCTGATTTTGGTCTTCAGCCTCAGCTTGCAGTGCTTCAGCTCCTCTGGGAAGTTGTTGCTGATGATCTTGACGGGGGCCTTGATCTCAAGTGTACCGTATTCCCATCCTCTCAGCTCCTGCGGCATCTTGAGTTCCACGCTTCTCCAAACCATGCTGATGCGGGCGCGGCCATACCCAATCCCTCCAGCCAGCGGATACGTGGCCATGACCTGACTACGCTTCTCAAACACCCTCCGAAGCGGCAGATACACTATGCCCAACAGAGGATCATTCTCGCCCTCGCGGCTATCGCGGACGGAGATGATGACTTCCGTGGTCGTCCAGTCGGCCACAAAACGCTCCGTGCTGGCATTGAAGAACGGCTTTGCGTTCTTGGGCTTGGTCCTGGTTCGGTAGATTTTGCGGTGGTTAAGGATGATGTTGCAGTAGCTGTCGGGCAGATCCTCCGACTGCTCAGCCTCATCTTCCCTGTCTTCGCCATCGCCCGCTCCGTTCTTTCTGTTTCGGTTGAGCTTGGCGACGTCAAGACCGGTGATGTTGTGGATTTGAATGCTCAAAATGCCGCTTGGGAGGCCGTCTGGTGGCGGTGCTGAGATGATCATCGCGTCTTCCTTCTCCTTGGTGTCTTGGACCTCCTGCTGATGCAGCTCCTTCGACGTGTCTTTGGCAGACAAAGCTTCGCGCAGTTTTGACTTGGCGGTTTCCGACACCTGTTTCTTGAGGGCGTCCATGCTGCGAATGCTTGGATCAAGAGTCTGCTTGTCGAGCTGGCATTGCTGGATATGCGCCTTGGAGAAGTAGCCGACTGACCATGTCAAAGTGCCTGGCATTTTCTCATCGGGGTCATCTGCCCTCATGGGGTCCTCTCTGTCACACATCTGATTCTTCGTCTTGGAGCTGTGCATCAGCTCTTTCAAGCTGACCTCAACCCGGCCGAGATCGTCGTCAGCCGTGTGCTTATCAGAATCCCAGAGCTGAAGTCGAAGAGTCTCCTCGGCGTTAATCTCGTCGGGCGTCACAAGAACCGATGCCCACTCGTTCCAGTTTGGCTCCTGGTCGTCGAGGATAATGCGTGTACACGCGAGGGGCTTGCCGTATTTTCCCCACGAGACGGCCACGTATGAATCGCTCGATCCCTCAATTGGCCCGAAGCCACCATCGCCTTCCTTGAAACCACGTGCCTTCTTGATGTAGACGAGAACGACGCCGCGCGTCATAGTGTCCCTCTTGAAATCGTCGCCAACAAGCATGTCCTTGAGGTCGAGGGTGAGCGACTTTGGCGCTACGTATTCGGCCAGGGCAGCGTCGATGGATGACTGAACGAATGACGAGATGAGCGGGACATCCATAAGATTCAAGCTATGCTTGGAAAGCGGAACACACGAGATGTCTGCTCGCGGTTGCCCAAGGAATGTCAGTGTGCAGAGGTCGAAGAACGGAGGGTCGGGTGTCAGCTGCAGTCGAAGGCGCATAATGCCAACAATGCCCCGGAGTTCAACCCAGACGGGAATAGCGATCCCACCAGGAAGGTAGAATTTGAGATAGAGGTGAGCATTTTTTGCCTTGCTCTTAATCGACTTGCCCGACGACCTTGCTCGATACGAGAAAGCGAGCTCCATGTTGATGAAGTCGCCTTCTTCAGCCTCCATTCCTTCGCGAATCATCTCCTGGTCTTGCTTCTGTTGCTGATCTCCGGCTCCAGAACTTTGTCCCTTTCCTTGGCCCTGATCACCGCCATCGTGATTTTCGATATGACCTTCGCCCGACGCCACTCGGTCATTTCCCTTGGATCCCTGGGGTTTCCCTTCCGCGTCGACCGACTGACTGGCAGCACCAGAGGGAAGCCATTTGACACCCAGAATCCGGATTGCCTCGCTGCCCTGGCCGAGATCATCGACGCTCACCATGCGGATGATCTTTGGCAGAGAAGCTTGCATGACATCTTCGAGCGTGTCGACGACGGATGCAAACAGATCCGGATTAATGAGAGGCCAGATCGACGTCAGCAGGCTATTCAACCAAGCAACCGACTCTGGGAGTTCCTTCTCCGACTTGTTTCGGTTCAACTCCTCACATCTGGCTGCATCCCATATTTCATCCTCGAAAATGTCTCTGACTTTTTTGGAGAGCCAGCCCGAAATACCCTGGACGAGAAGAAACGAAGCTCCAGCTGTTGCAGCCAAAACTGTCACGACAGAGGGCCAATGCCATGACCTTCCGCGGAACTCAGTGGAACGATGAAGCCATCCACTGCCACTTGTACCGCCGAGTCCTGAGTTCGGCTGCAAAAGCGTGATGACACCAATAGCGAGGATAGCCAGCGCACTGATAGATGTGAGGCCAAAAGCGAGGGCATTTCGGTATGTTCTCATCATCTCTCGTTTGGTGTCCTCAAAGTCAGGCGGCGGGAAAAGGTTGCGCATTCCATCATGACTCTGGTCTATCTCGCTCTTTTCCGTGCCGAGTTGTTGTTGCGACTTGGATGCCGCGCTGAGGCCTGTCATGGTGCGATGGTCCGACCCAACATCTGGCTCATTCTCCGGCGTCGAGTTGAGGTCTTTGTTGGTCATGTCGTGGATGACCATGGGCAAATGCGTGACGGGATCTGTGACTTCGCGACCTCCGCCGTGCCGCTTGGCCTTTTTCATTGCCTTGCGCTTCTCCTTGGGGTCGATGGAGCCGGCGACGGTTTCTGTTGCCGACTTTTCCTGCGACTTTTCTTTCTTTTCGTCTTGTTGCTTCTGACTGGCCTCGTTCACGGAATGCTGATCGCTCTCCTGGCCGTCCACCTTTTGCCAGTCATCGTCGTGGGAGACACTTCCATCTTCCGATGGTGCTGGCGTCTGGTTCCTGTTTGATGTTGGATACGGATCGTGGCCAGCTGTTGGCTGGTCCTTGTTTTTGGCGATGGCTTTGACGGATTCGTAGGCGCGCTTGGCTTTGGAGTCACCGCTTCCCCCTGCCTCTTGCATTTGTTGTGCCTCTTGCTCATCTTGCGCATCTTCGGTTTCTTCCTGGCGATGCTTCAGCTCGTCGCGATGTTCATGGTATCGCTGGACGGTGGGGACAGGGTGTTTGGACGTGTACGGTCCACCATGGGCCCTCCTGGGGCCGCGGTCCTCGAAGTCGTCCATTTGCGACATGTTGGGGTTGTGGTGAGGGGAGGAGATGTGCAGACCAAGGCGGCCCGATCGCGAATGCTGACGGTGGATCTGAAGATCTGGCGAGGAAGGTGTGCGTAGATGTCATTAGCAGATTGTAGATTGCAGGTTGAGTGCGGAAAAAAACAACCCCTCAATCACCCGTGGTCGTTGTTGACGTGTAAAAATGGGACGTTGCTCCTTTCGTCATGTGCCATCGTGGACCCATCAGGATCAGGTCTGACACGAATTCCTGCTGCGTCGAAAACAATGCTGGATTTCAGAGTTGTGCATTGGCGGAGAGCCCTCTTGGTATGACGACGCTTTACGTCACTGCCCCAACTTTTGGGGGACCCGCCCTATAAGGTGGGTCTGGACCTGTCAAGAGCCGAAAAGAAACCCTAACCCTGCCCAAAACTCAACACTAAGAAACAGCCCCTGACATTGTGGATGTAAACAATGCGGAGCAAAAGGAGACAAAAAGACGACAAGACATACAACACTAGTGATTCGCTGGTGGTCACCCACCCAACTACTAGTCTAGCGGTCACTGGCTTATCTATGGGAGAGCGGACGGGATCCCGAGTTTTCCAGTACCTATGGTCGTATGTGAAATTTTGAGATGGAAGTTTGTATTTTGTTCAGGTGCAGACGAGAGAGGAGGTGGAAGTTTGTCTCTAGAAACTGTTTAAATACGAATAATGGGGGAAATTATAGGTTGGGAGAGGAAAGTGTGCTTAGTGGAAAGATATTTTGAGGGTGAGAAAGAGAGATTGGAGGCGGAAGAAAAGCAGTTGCTGCGATCAAGATGTGTTAAGGAGGGAAAGATGCGTGGCAGAAGCAACGAGAATTAACCTCATGAACAATGGCAAAATAAAAGGCTCAAACATGCCCAAGAAACTTGGACTCGAATATGCCGTGCATCGTTGCCGGCCTGAATTCCAGGCTTGGAGGTTTACACTTGGTAACCAAGCCGATGACTTCCTTCTCCTGGAATGCATGATATGACAAAACTAAACTACAGTAAGTAGCCGCACTTAACTATCCGAGCTTCCACAACCTAAACTTTTAAGATTCTGATTTCCTCCAGGTCGATTCCAAGGTTTTTGGCAATTTTGCCGTTGATGGGGAGATAGTTACTACGAATCTAGGCTACGAACACCAGTCGCACAGAACCCAACAAGCTGATCTATATAGAACTTCTTCCTCAACTCGAAGAACTCAGAATAGTCCTCATTCACACCCTCCTCATTCTTTTCCTGCTCCCATGTCTCCTCGTCCCCTAACAAAACCGCAACCCTATGCACAACCTTGCAAAAATACCCACTCCGGTCGTTGGCCTGCCTCTCATCCACCACACTCTCCACACTGTTCTCGTCCGCGCGCAGGAAGAATGTGTATCGGGGACAATTATTCCAGGTGTCCGTGAATTTACTCCCTTCCCTCTCCTGCTTTCCTTCGTTCTCGTCCCACTCAGCGAATCTCCGACTCGTGTCCAAGATACCAGCACCCTCCAAGGTCTCGCGGTCGTGGATGACCGTCCACACTAGACTACCGTGAAGATCGTCTCTTTCCCTGTCTTCCAAGAACTTGCGGGCGTGTTTCCTCGCGAGAGCGATGAACCTGTCCCATTTCTCCTGCAACTTGTAGGTGCAGCGGAAGATGACGAAGCCCCATTGCTTGAGGTTATATATTTCGAGCGAGTTGGCAATGTCAACGGCATCGTCCGGGCCGCGGTCCCATCTAGCCCTGGCGCGGTCCCAGCGACCCGTTGGCGGGGTTATATTGCTGGGCGGCGCCTGGGGGTTGGTAGGTGGTGGTGGTGGTGGTGGAGAGATCATTGATTGACGTCCATGTTGAGAAAATCAGATGGATGGAATACGACGGATTAACGCAGCGCTGTCTTTAACCTCAACGTTGCGACGACGAATAATGGCGATAAAATAACAACGAGGAGCAGGTAAACGAAGTGCCATTGGCCTAAAGGCTCATAGGGTAGGTTCCCAATGTGGCACACTGCAGTGCATGTACATGTACACCGCCGGTGAGTGAATCCGGTATTTGCGCAAAATTGTCAAGATAAGAGGGATGAGGTTTCCCTCCCTTGCGTCCCTCTTATTTAAAACGCGGAGTCCACAAACGCGTTGCAAAGGATGTTGATGTCCAAAAGAAGAAGACAAATATTGGGCGCTAGCGCTGCTTGCCTGCCTGCCTGCGGCATGCATCTCACTGTGTGGTGTCCGAGTCGACCAACGGACCAAGCAGATGAGTCGATTGGTAACGCGACAGCAAGTAACAGAAATGCTGTCGTTAGCTTGGCAATAAAATGGGAAACCTGACAGGATCCCGAAAATGCTTGTTCCTATGAAAGTAATAATGCAGGTATTGTTTCCCTTTGTGGCCGCGTTGGGTTGAATCCCGTGAATAATTAACGTTCGTACAAGGGACCATGGGATCAAAGTTGACACACGGCGAAAACTGAATACCTAGCTGAACATAAAAGTGAGATATTTTGAACATTGTTTATAACACTTCATGAATCAATCCATGCTTGAGAAAATTCTTCGCCTTGGAACCGTAATATCGTTTCTTTGCAAACCGCCCGCCGGTTTTAGCCTCCTCCAAGGTGTGTCATTAAATGACCTTTAATTAGATGTACCCACACCCAGGCTTACGACAGTAGCGCCGCCGATTTATGAAAATAAAACTACCATTCCTTTCGCCACTTATTTCATCCCTTTGTATCAATCTCTGCCTCCCTAATTGCCGTCTATCGCGCGGAAGCCGGATCATGGATCAGGTGTCACGTGCCTTGCACGTGAAGATAGACCGATGGATAAGGAACGCAATGTGGGGACTAGCCCCTCAGTGGATAAGTCCGCGCGCTCAAGCCAATTAAGCATCCTTTTGCTCCCTTCTTTTCACCATCATTTCACCTACCTTTTCATGCATAGCTAGAGCTATATAGGGAATCAGGTAGCAAAACCCTATCATGCGCCCAAAATAGGTTTAGTTTGCAGCCGGAAAAATCCTGGGGCCAAATCTCATGCATAAGGCCTTCGTAAATATAGCGAGAGACACTCAATGTTAAGTCATTTCTAAGGTTATGTAACGGCAGTCACGAAAGCAAAGCAAACTGCGCTAGATCGTAGGTTGTTGTTCATAGAATACTTAAGCTGAAGAAAGAAACGATTTCAAATCAAAGTTTATCATTTACCAAATAATTATTCAGCTCTTAACATTGAAAATAAGGAGAGTCCTAAACCCTTCATAAAAAGACATTTGCCACAACGCAAACTATAAAAGCAAAGCTTAAGTGCAGGTAGTAAGTGGGGTGGAGGTGAGTATTTTAAGCAGACCGAGAAGCATTTGATTCGAGCAACCACTGGTGTCACGATCCTGATTGGAGGAGCCCTGTAGGGACGGGCATACGTCATGCAGGTTGGCCTGCATGTCACGGGGCACGAACCACATGGCTCTGGTGGCTCTGTGCCGTTGAGGACAGAGCCCACGGAGCCATCTTTTGGGTCAATCAGGGGAGTGGCTCTGCGGGCCCTGTGTCAAGGAGGACAGAGCCAAAAGAGCCACCGTAGCTCTATATAAGCAGACAGGCTGAAGAGCCTTTGTGGTTCTTCAGCTATCAACTAAAGTAGACAGTTTAGTCTTTGCAATTGAACCGTGGTTCAGCAAACGATCTATTTACTCTTTGATACTCTATCCACT
Organism: Podospora didyma; assembly: GCA_033439775.1. Taxonomy (NCBI): domain Eukaryota; kingdom Fungi; phylum Ascomycota; class Sordariomycetes; order Sordariales; family Podosporaceae; genus Podospora; species Podospora didyma. The sequence continues at coordinate 2,671,180 of JAULSW010000008.1, forward strand.
CTTGGTTACTGTGTGTGACCACCCACCCCCTTGAGCCTCACCCCATACACCTTGGCGAGGATCCAGATCGTCACAGCTGGGCGACGGGGGCGAAGATCTCCGACAGGAATTTAGAGCGGCACCCATTGGACGCTTGGCATTCATCAACTGCGTCGACGGCGACGAAGACTCTCGAATTTACCGCAGCCACGGACTGGAGAGTTCTCGAGATTTCGTCGAATAATGGTCGTGTCCGCGTCTTCTGGTGTTTGTCGTAGAGAGATTTTAACGCCTCAGGAAAAGACGGGCTCCCTTCGGCAAGCTGCTTTAGTAGACTCTCCAAAAGGCTTTTGGCCGTCTGCTCGTTTTGCCGCCGGAAGTTGCAATAGAGGTATGCAACGCCGATGCTCTTGTCGTTTCCGAGGCGAGTGATGAGCTCGTCGACCACAACCGACGTGAGGATCGTCTTCCCTGTTCCCGGAATGCCTGGGCAGAACAACGTCTGCTGCTCTGTACTTAGCCAAGCCTGAAACTTCTCTGAATCCAGAAGCCATTGGCCGGTTCCTGGTTGGCGCCGCTAGAGGTAGTCGTTCTGCTGGGGACCATAGTTAACTGGAGTGAGCCAATCCAGGATCTTCTGCTCCTCTTCACTGTGCTGATGACGTATGATGCTGTCCGCCTTTCTTGCCACGTCTGAGACCCCCTTCTTGATAGCTTCTAGCACTATAAACTGTCAGTCAGTCCAGCTAAAATAGCCACTCTTTTACAGAAAGAAGATTGCTTTACTTACGGCTTTCCATCTTTCCCGCCCATGGCGCCGTCGCCGACACCTTTGTAGGCTTCAGCACGTGAAGAAGCTCCCTTGCATATGCCGCAGCCGCGAGCGCTGCGTAGTTGTGCCAATCATCGTTCTTGTGAGTCAGAATAATCGCAGATACCTCTGATCACCAGGCACGGGAAGTTATTCATTAAGCCCCCAGCTTCCATCTCGAAACACAGCACGTTCAGCTCCGGATCTTGCGCATATCGGTCTCTCTCCACTGCATTTTTCATGACCGAGTTGGCGGATGCAATGATGCCATAGTGGACAATGACCTCACGGCTGCCAAAACGTAGCGGACGCTCCTCCAACCCGCCAGCCTCGCAGCTACTGCAGCCTTTTCCATCTTTATGGTCATAGTCAGCGCGAAACAATTGGTCTTGGTCCGGACGTCGGTAGCCAGGCATATCATCCATGAGTTTCAGGTGCTCGGCGATTCTGTCCGGCTTCCTCGGGTCATTGTGGCGACGTTTAATCTCGGGGAGCGCTCCCAAAAGCACTTCTGGGGGAGCGTTTAGCTGGCCGGTCCGCTGGAATCGACCGTCTGACTTCCGTTTTCCGAAATCGTATTGCACCACGCCTCCGAGCGCGCCCCGTGGCACGCTAACTACAACATCACCGAGTCGAATGTCTTTTTCCGGGGTTGGAGCGCCTCCCCCGATGCCACCATCAAGGCGAACTTCAAGTTGGGGAACGATCGGACCATATCTCTAGCAACGATCGCTGCAGAGCTGGTCCCATACACACCATCTGGTCTGGTAGGCATCCAATGACTATATTATGTTTGGCAATGCGACCAAGAACGTAGGTATTGTTGTCGTTGACCGCATCCGTCTCAGAACCGTCGAGCTCGTCGTCAAGCATCCAACATGCAGCTTCGTATTCTTCTTGCAGGGCACATATCCAACCAATTGTGTAGTCCTCGATAGATAGTTCCGGGATGGGCGTAGCTATGGCAGTATCGAGGGCTCTCTTTTTAGATGGTTCCGATATAGTGGATATTATGGTAGCATCAAATGGTCGCTTTTTGGACGGCCCTGGCATCGGAGAGGACATGGCGAGGAGCTTTTGTCGATGAGGAAAATCTGCCGCAGTCACAGCGACGACAATGCTAAGCTGGAAGGAGCGAGAAACGCTTGGGAGTGTTCTGTTTCAGCGATCGAGATCGCCGGTAGGCTTAGACCGTCGATGTTCTTGGTAAGTTCAATCGCTGTAACGTCATTAAGAAGAAGAAGGAATTCTGGGGGGTCTCAACAAGCCATTGTAATGTCTTTGGTAGGTCGGCGTGTATTGGATGATGGCTGGCTGTGCAAGGATAAAGGGAACCTGTGGTTGCCTTTTTATTTATTGAGCGGTTATCGCGCGGTGATTGCGGGGTCGAGGAGGCTGACCGCTGCAATTAGCTTGCTTCGCTGCCAATGGCACATCCTAAAACAAAACTTTGCTATGCATCGAAACCTAGAGGTTGCAACGTGTGGGCGAGGTGGAGCGGGGCAGTGTCAGCTAGGCTTTCGTTAAGGCTTTCCGCTTTCAACCAAGTCTTGACATTTCATCCAGGACTAGTATTTCAAACGCTACTCGTTTGGTCTAAAAACGACCTAACTAAGGACTAAAGCCCTTAGTTGGGGACCTTGAATTAACCCAGGCACTTTAATTTGACTGTTATCCTTAAACTGCTGGTACCTCCTCCACCACCTAATTAACTGCCAAATCCAAGTACCACTCGTTTTCCCCCTACATCCTTCAATAACACAAACCAATGCATCTTATTTTTTCCAGCCATGCATTTTCTGGGCAACTGACCCACCCACTTTTCCACCAGCCATAACCCTGAAAAGGTATGCCATATATAACCCTGATAAAATATATCAACCTTTTCGGAAAATCCAACTGCTGCAATTTCCGGCTTCAATGCCCTAGGCTCTGAATCGCTCGAAAATGCAATAAAAATCGTCGGCGGCCAAATGACACATCTTTTCGCTCGGAATAGGTTATTCCGCCTCCGAGAAGCCTGCTTTTCCTGTTGTGGCAGTCAAATATCCCAACGCCGACGGGCATGATGCAGACGAATATGACGAGGCTAGGATCACTGCAGCGATCTTTTCTATAGCGATCTCGAAGATGAAGCTATCGAGAGCCCTGTAGACTCGTCTGACGATGCGGAAGGCGAGTTTGATAGCGATTATGACGGCGGTCATGACGGGTCGTTTTTGTTCCGGACGTCTCTTCGAATGAGGCGAGGATGGTGAGCGTGGTAGGCAGGCCAGGTGGAGTAGTAAGCTTCGTGATTCCTGGGACGAAGAGGATGGCGCGGAACTTCTTGAGCTAGCGCGTCAGGAAGTCGAGGAAGTCGGCTTTATGCGCCTCGACGTTGCCGATGTCGCCCAGCAAGGCCAGGTACGGCGCCTTTGGTTCGATATCAAAGATATCGTAAGCCTTAGGCGACTCGAGATGCAGATCAGAAAGAATCTAGAGGGACATTGTGGGTGACGGACGATATGTCAGAGTCAAACCTCCCGTTGTTGTTTCGGATTATCACGATAAAAGACTGTGGAAAGGACAAGTTCCCCGCAGTCCAGGTCAGGGAAGGACTCATTGTTACTGCCGCAGTTCACCGCCAAGTGCTGGCGGCGGTCACAGAAGAAACCAAGGGGAGGTCAAGGCCAGGGATCATTTTGCACACTTCATTCGCTACGGTCTAGTGTGGAGTCGCGGTAAACGTTCTTTCAACTGGCAAGATTTTTAGGGTAACCCATTTCGAGACGAGGAGACACTCAAGTATAACGGCAGATTCTTTACACTCTTATTGCAAACTCATCCAACTTCTGTGAGTTGCCTCTCAACTCAACACTTCACGATGAAATGAAGCGCACTAACATTAACATGGCCAAGGAGATCAACATCACACAACATACTCCGAAATGCTTAGCGCCCGAAATAAAGCCGCCTTACTGGCTCTCCAGACCATCGCAATCTTCTCCACAGCCTGCCGCGCCGCCGTAGTGGACATGTAGTTCTAATCTCCAAAGCCATTCTGAGCCGACCAGACGCTTCGAACCAAGCGTCAAGCATTTCAAGATTTGGAGTTCCATCCTGCGAAGGTAGCAAAGCCGGCCCGGGTTCTTTCCAGCCAGCTAATCTAGTGCTTGCCTTTGTCATCCGCGCCTACTACAAACGGCCGACGTAATGGTCATAGTGAAGGCCGCAACCACACGCATGGGCATGACCGTTGATAGGCTATTGATACTGGCGCTCCGTGCCGGATGGATTGGATGTTTACATCCGGATTCCTTAGCCTCTGCGGAGCGGACGTGAAATACTTAATCTGCCTGCCTAGGCAAGTCTGATGTTAATGGATTCGCACAAAGAGGCAAGATAGCGCTTCTTATCCATGGCTGTCTGCAAGAAGGCCGAATATCTAGCCAGTATTAGTAAATATATGTATACGGATAAGTATGCAGTTTGGCCGAGCTGCTTCGAAGGATATGAAGCCGTCACATATCTCCGACTTTGCTCTAGTGTACTTGAAGCAATCTAAGGTCCCGAGAGACATCTTGCGTTGCCAGATCCCGCCGGGTGCCGCACATAGTACCCCGGCAGTCAGCCTTCTCCCCCAACGTTTGGCACTTTGTTGACAACTCGATCATATTTTTTGGTTTCGGGAATTCACGACTCCGTCAACCTTCCCTGCCCGCGTCGGCTTCACCATCCTTAGCCGCGCCTTCTTTTATCTTCTTCACAGCAGCCCCACAACCCCCCTCTGCCTGGTTCGTGCCTGCCTTTCCCTAGTTCTATATGGGGCTTTCACCTACTGCCCCGCCCACGCGACAGCCATCACGGACCTTGCTGGCGGGACCCAGTCAGTGGACCTGGGCAGGTGCATTTTATTTTCCAAGAGGGAAACTGTGCTTTTGGTCATCCGTCAAAAACTTTCCCATCGTTCCTCATCGAGTTCTCTTTGCGTCCTCAGTGTAGCAATAAGCTCCGCAACTCGCATTGCGGAACTCTCCCAATCGCTCGTTTACACCTAGGCAAAACATTTTTTGATTCACTGTTGCATCTATTCGTTCTATCAGCACCCAGCCACCGACCTTACGGCCGCAATGGCCTACAAAAATCCCATCTCAGAGCCAATTGCCATCATCGGCAGCAGCTGTCGCTTCACCGGTGGCGCCACCTCTCCGTCGAAGCTCTGGGACCTCCTCTCATACCCCACAGATCTCTCCGTTCCGATCCCGCCTGAGCGCTTCAATATCAAGGCATTCTACCACCCTGACGGCGAGTACCATGGCACGACAAACTCTCCCAAGGCCTACTTTCTCGACGAGGACCACCGCGTCTTCGATGCCAGCTTCTTCAACATCACCCCCAAGGAGGCCGAGGCCATTGACCCCCAGCAACGCGTGCTCCTCGAGGTCGTGTACGAGGCTCTCGAGCGTGCTGGCTACACCCTCCAGCAGTATGCCGGCGCCAATGTTGCCGTCTTCACTGGTCTCATGACGGCCGACTACGACACTCTTTCCCAGCGCGATGACTTGACCGCCAGCCAGTACTATGCCACTGGCAATGCCCGCTCCATTGTGTCCAACCGTATCTCGTATTTCTTCAACTTCAACGGTCCGTCCATGACAATTGACACGGCCTGTTCGTCCAGTCTTGTTGCGCTTCACCAGGCTGTGCTCAGCCTCCGCTCTGGCGAGAGCGAGATGGCCTGTGTGACGGGCGCCAACCTCATCATCACCCCGGAGCAGTTCATTGTTGAGTCCAATCTGCACATGCTAAGCCCCTCGGGCCATTGTCGCATGTGGGACGCCGGAGCCGACGGCTATGCCCGCGGCGAAGGCGTTGCCGCCATGTTCATCAAGCCGTTGAGCAAGGCTCTTATAGATGGCGATCGGATCGAAGCCATCATCCGCGAGACAGGTGTCAACTCGGACGGCCGCAGTAAGGGAATCACCATGCCCAACTGGGAGGCACAGGCCCGCTTGATCAAGAACACATACCGGCGCGCTGGTCTCAACGCCGGGGCGCCTGAGGATCGTTGTCAGTTCTTCGAGGCTCATGGAACCGGCACCCTCGCTGGCGATCCGAATGAGGCTCGGGCGATCGAAGACGCCTTCTTTGGCCGTGCAATTGCTGCACCGGCCAAGGCAGCAGTCAAGTCGGCACACGTTCAATTCGTCAACCAGCACGATGCAGCAGTAAAGCTAGCTGCCGTTGCTACCGAGCATCATGATCACGATGTCCACCATCACCATCACCATCACCATCACCATTACGATCACCTGGCCGTGCCCGAGATGGTGCTTCCCCAGAAGGCTGCAACTCCGAAGCTGCTGGTCGGATCAGTTAAGACTGTGATTGGCCACACGGAGGGTGCGGCTGGTTTGGCCGGCCTGATGAAGGTGGTCGAGGCCATGCATCACGGCTCGGTGCCTCCCAACCTCCATCTTGACACGCTGAACCCCGAAGTCAAGAAGTATTACGCCAACATGCTCATTCCAACTGACTTGGTCCCTTGGCCTGTTGTCCCCGCGGGCCAGCCGAAGCGTGCCAGCGTCAACTCATTTGGATTTGGCGGCACCAACTCGCATGCCATTGTCGAGCAGTACGTCCCCGAGCTGCACGATGAAGTGGCCAAGCTCTTCTACCATGATATGGCAGTTGTCCCCAAGAAAGTTGCCTCAGGATGCTGTGCTCAGCACGGCCAAGTCTCGTTGCCCTTAGTCCTCTCGGCGAACTCGCAGAAGTCGCTGGTCGTTGTGGCTCAGCTCTACCGCGACTACTTGCTCCGAAACAACAATCTGTTTCACTGCGAGGAGGTGGCGTGGCATACCTATGCTCACCGCACTGCGTTTCCATACCGTCTGGCCGTATCCGGATCTTCCGCTCCAGAGATGGCCGGCAAGCTTGACACTCTCATCGAGAAGACGCACAAGTCCTCTACAGCCACCATTGGCATTCGTGCTCGGCCTGAGAGCGATGAAGCTAAGATTCTCGGTATCTTCACTGGCCAAGGTGCTCAGTGGGCGACAATGTCTAGCGGCTTACTGCGCACTAGCGAGGTGTATGCGAAGACGATTCGTGGCCTCGACAAGGTCCTTCAGGCTTGCCCCCACCCGCCTACCTGGACTCTTGAGCAGGAGATCCTCGCCGAAGAGGAGCTTTCCCGAGTCAGCAAGGCGGCCATCTCTCAGCCGCTTTGCACAGCCTTGCAGATCGCCTTCGTTGATCTTCTCAACAGCCTCGGCATCACTTTCCACACCGTCGTCGGCCACTCGTCAGGTGAGATTGCTGCGGCCTATGCTGCGGGTCGCCTCTGCTCTCGTGATGCTATCCTGATCTCGTACTACCGCGGCCTCTACGCCCACCTTGCATGCGGCGCAAGCGGAGCAAAGGGCGGTATGCTTGCTGCTGGCCTTTCCAAGGAAGAGGCTGCCGAACTGTGCGCCAAGAAGCAGTACTGCCACGGCATCTGCATCGCTGCCAGCAACGCGCCATTCAGCGTGACGCTTTCAGGCGACCTCGACATTGTTCATCAGGTATGCACCGAGTTGGGTGAGCAGAACAAGTTCGTTCGCACTTTGCAGATCGACACGGCCTATCACTCTCCCCACATGGAAATTCCCGCCGTCAAGTACTTGGAGGCCCTGAACCACTGCGGTATCTGCCCCCTGCCCATCGGCAATGGCACGACTTGGATCTCCAGCGTCTATGGCTCGGGTGAATCTGATCTGGTGGAGCTTAGAGCTTCGTACTGGAAGGACAACATGGTCAAGCCCGTGCTCTTCTACGAGGCTGTTGGCACGGCGCTTGAGCAGCAAGGTGCCTTTGACTGCGCCATCGAGGTCGGACCCCACCCCGCCTTGAAGGGCCCAGCAACACAGACCATGAAGGAGAAGCTCGATGACGCCATCCCTTACTCTGGCGTCCTCAGCCGCAAGCTGGACGACCGTGTTGCCTTTGCAGAGTTCCTTGGCTGGATGTGGACCCAGTTTGGGTCGGCATCGCCTCAGATCCGCCTCTTTGTGCTTGGCTCGGCGCAGCCAGACCTGGTACACACCCGCCTCGAAGGGCTGCCTGTATACCCCTGGGACCACTCGCAGATTCACTACCGTGAGTCTCGGCTTTCTCGACAGTATCACTTCAAGACGCACGCGCCTCACGAGCTTTTGGGTTCGCGCACCCGAGACGACAACGAGTTCGAGCTGCGATGGCGCAACATTATGAAGCTCGACAAGCTCCCCTGGGTCAAGCACCACAGCTTCCAAGGACAGGCCTTGCTGCCTGCTTCCGCATATCTTGTCATGGCTGTTGATGCCGCAAAGATGGCGTTGGCTGGCCGGCCTGCGTCGGTTGTTGAGCTCTTGGACCTGAAGTTTCCGGCGGGCATCACTCTGGAGCCCGACTCGGTCGGCCTCGAGACTCTGTTCTCGTTGACTATTGATCCCCGAAATTTTACGTCGTCGATCATGGAGGCTTCTTTTACTCTCACGTCTGCCACGGCGGACGGCAGCATTGCCATGAAGAAGAATTTCAGTGGCAAGCTCCGTGTCATCCTTGGAGCTCCCGATGCCCACGCGCTGCCAATGCGGCCTCAGGATAGAGCCGAGACTCTTCATACCATCCCAGAGGCATTCTATGACATGATGGTCGGCACCGGGCTTGTGTACACGGGTCCGTTCAGAGGTCTTGCCACGCTGGAGCGACGATACAACTTTGCATCGGGCACGGCGAAGAAGCTTCATCCCGAGGACACCACGAGACTGAGCATCAGCCCCGCCGCTCTGGACAGCTGCCTTCAGACGGCATTTGTTACCATATCCTCTCCTGGTGATAAGGCTATCTGGACCTCGTTCCTCCCTGAGAAGATGGAGCGTGTTCGATTCAACCTGGCACTCTGCGATATTCGCGGTGAAGATGAGATGATCGCCATTGACGCGAACCTGACGGAGGCAAGGCCCATCACCCAAACAGCGTCTGCTTCTTTCACAGCAGATCTCGACATCTTCGATGCTAGCGGCCACATGGAAATCCAAGTCGAGGGGCTTACGGTCGGTTCCTTCACTTCCACAAAGCCCGAGGATGACTATGAGCTGTACTTGACAACCGTCATGGACGTTGATCCCGAGGACAAGATTATTTCGACATCCCTGTCAAGCATCCACTCGTCAAGCCCAATGCTGGTCGAGAGCTGCGAGCGCGTTGCGTCGTTCTACTTTGATCTTGCCGCGATTCGCCGTATTTGCGACTCGTCCCAGCGCATCTTCACGCCAGTGTCGTCGTACAAGGATCTGCAGGTTGCCCAAAAGGTGTGGCCCAAGGAGACAAACAAGACCCTGGACCACTTCATCCGGACCTCTCCTTACTTCACCACGCTCAACTTCATTCGCAGCCTGGGTGAAAACCTTCCCGATGTTCTTCTGGGTATGCTGCCTACAGCTGTCGAGGAAGCGCACCAGCTTCTAGGATTCCAGAAGCACGTCTCCCGTGTTGTTAGCCAAATCAGCCACAAGTACCCGCGCATGAACGTTCTGACTTTTACCGATCCCGAACTAGGCCTCACTGAGCATGTGCTGTCGGGCCTGAAGGATACCTTCCTTAGCTTCCGCATTGGCGCTACGCGCGAGACGAATCTTGATGACCGGGCCCTTCTGACCGAGCCAGCTCGCAAGAAGGTTTCAGTGGACATGATCGATCTTGACGCAAACGAAATTGTCAATGTTTCTGGAGTGCACTACGACTTGGTTGTCCTCACGACCAGCCTCCTTCCGCCTGCCCACTCGCAAGCCGTGCTTCGCAAGATCCGTCAAGTGATGCGCCCTGGAGCTTTCTTGCTTCTGGTTGATGTTTCACGGAGCCCGCTGAAGGACCGCATTCGACGATGTGCGAGCCTCCAACTGACCGGTTCGGTCCACGATCATGCCGACGGTCTCGCCACGCCGCCGGACTGGCCTGATGTTCTTGACGTTTGTGGATTCAGGCATTCGATTAAGAACTCGCAGCAGTATTACCCGCCCGGGTTTTCACTCACCATCCGCCAGACCGACTCACATGCGAAGCACGCGCTCCTGAATCCATTCGCTCACCTGGGTACTTCTCACCACGGACCGCATGTCCATATTGCAGAGCGCTTGCTGGTTGTCGGAGGAAAGCAGTTGTGGACGTCGCTCATCGCGGCTGGAGTTGTCCAGGCGCTCTCCCCTCGGTGTGGCCAAATCACCACAGCCGAAACACTCGACCATGTCGCTCGCGCTTCCATCGAGTCCTACTCGGCAGTCATCTTGCTGAACGATATCGATGAGCCTATCCTGGCCGGTATAACAGCCACAACGCTGGAGGTCATGAAGGGACTGCTCCGGCCGCAGATGGTGATGCTATGGGTCACCCACAATGCACGAAACTACAGCCCGGATCATGCAGCCTCGTTCGGCTTTGTCCGCACCTTGATCGCCGAGACCCCTGGATTGGTTCTACAAATGCTCGACCTAGACACCATAGACACGTGCCCAGCCGTGGATGCGGTTGTCGAGACCTTTGCTCGCCTCTCGATGCATGTCCTGGCTCACACACTGGATGACGGCAAGCCAGCCCCCCTCTTGATGTACGAGCCAGAGATTCACATTGAGGATGGCCATCGTCTCATCCCGCGCGTGCTCCCATTCCAGGAGGCGAATGACCGCGTCAATGCTCCCCGGCGCGTCGTGTCCAAAGCTGTCAACACTCTCGAGACTCGGGTGGAGATTACTCCTACCCAGTTCAAGTATGCCTCGAGCAAGTACGAGACCAAGATTGAGACGATTGAAGATTTCCAGTCATCGACATTCCCCCATGAATCGACACTCCAGGTAGACTACAGCACCGCGGATCTGCTGAACGTGGGACTGGCACACTCTGCAAATGTCTGCATCGGACGCGACATCAAGACTGGCAAGACGCAGGTTCTCCTCTCCAAATCGAATGCCTCGTACATCAAGACAGGTGGATACTGTGTTGTGAATATCTTGCCCGGCTCCGTGAACCAACCCGTTTTTCTTGCTCTGCTGGTTCGCTATCTCACGGCTCTTACCATGGCGAACGTGGTTGAGGACGAGTTCCAGGACAACAAGTCTATCCTGCTCGTGGAGCCGGATGTCATGTTCCAGGAGTGCGCCAAGGATATTCTGGTCAAGCGTGGCATCTGGTTCCAGGTTTGCGCCACAGACGCGAATCGATGCCGAATTACTCCAGGAATGACATTTATTCATCCGCGGTCTTCCACAAGAGAAATCATGGCCCTGTTTCCGCCCAATGGCACCTGGGTCTTTGATCTCCTGCCCGAGTCGAGCGAGGTTTCCTATATCCTCATCAAGTCATTGCCCAAGAACTGCGAGTACAACTCCCGTGCGACGCTTTTTGCTTCTCACCACTGCCATCTCCCCGAGGATCCCAGCATGGTGGGCAAGATCTGGGCGGAGGCCGTCGGGCTTGCCTTGGCTAAAGCGGAGAATTGGAGCCAGATGCAGGAGCCTGAGCCGGCTTTGATGTCGATCCCTGAACTGCTCGAGCCGGGTTGTTCAACTGCGCCTTTCCAGCTTCTGGACTGGCGAGCCGAGCGATCCATCTCGCATATCATCAAGCCATTCGTCGGATATGGGCTTTTGAGCCCAAACAAGACATATGTCCTGGTTGGCCTGACGCGGGATTTTGGTCAGAGCCTGTGCACTTTGTTCATTGAGCACGGCGCGCGTAATCTCGTTCTGGCTAGCCGAAATCCGCCGAAGCAGCATCCGAAGTGGCAGGTGGAGCTTCTGTCACGGGGCATCAATGTCCAGTTTGAGGCACTCGATGTTACGAACCCGGAGGCTGTGGTGGCTTTCAAGAACAAGATTTCTATCACCATGCCGCATCCTGTTGGAGGTATTATCAACGGCGCCATGGTTCTTGAGGACAAGGTGTTTTCTGTCATGTCCCTGGAGACCCTTCACCGCGTCATGGGTCCCAAGACCATCGGTTCTAAGAACTTGGACACGGTGTTCGACTCGCCCGATCTTGATTTCTTCATCATGACCTCGTCATTCGCGGCTATCGGAGGCCACCCTGGACAGTCCAATTACGCTGCTGCCAATATGTACATGAACGGTCTGGCAGCTTCTAGGCGCCAGCGCGGATTGTCGGCATCAGTCCTCAACATCGGTGTCATTTACGGTCTTGGATTCCTGCATCGGGAGAAGGACGAACTCTACGAGGGTCTAGAGCGCGAGGGATACCCGCCCATCTCTGAGCGGGATATCCACCACATGTTCACTGAGGCAATTGCGGCGGGCAAGCCCGTCCCTTCTCAGGTTGTTGATCTCACCACGGGATTGCGGCGCTATCCTGTCACGCGTCCAACTCTCCACTGGCATCATGATCCTCGTTTCTCGCACTTCACGCTCCCCGAGGTGGACAGCGATGACAACGACCTGTCTGATGGAGAGGCAAAGAAGAGCTTGAAAGAGCTCCTGAGCGGCGCAGAGACGCAGTCTGATCTCGTTGGCGCTCTTCTGCCGGCCTTCATCGGCCGCCTTGAGGGTCTTCTGCATATCCAAGAGGGCCACATCACGGGCGACAACAGCATTGTCGAGCTGGGAGTCGACTCGCTGGTTGCGGTTGAGATTCGGTCTTGGTTCTGGAAGAATGTTGCTCAAGATGTTGCTGTCATGAAGATTCTTGCCACGCCGAGCATCACCAAGCTGTGCGTAGAGATTGCGGATGCCATCCTCCACTCCCGAATGCCTGCCATGAAACTGGGCGTTTCCATGACTCTCGATGAAGAGGTGTTTACTCCTGTGTCCACTGTTTTTGACGAGGACCTGGCGCAGAAGACGAAGGCATCTAGTGCTGCCTCCTCGATGCCGAACTCTCGGGCTCCGAGTCCTACTCCGAAGGAGCGCTTCGCATCCGCATTCCTTTAATTTCTGCCAAAGGAAGTGCGGAGAATTGGTCATCCATTTTGGTCCTATTTACACTGCTCCATCAGTTGGGCATTTCTGTGCTACCTGTACGGTCTAATCGGCCAACACGCCACTCACTGGTTATATACCGCGGCACATAGCCAACAAGTTCTCATTAGTCAAAATTGGAGACATGACCTTCTTCATCGTTACCAGAAAAAAGGAGTCGGAAAGAAATTGGAGGAAAATGGAGAGAGAAGATTGCAAAAGGTAAGAAAATTAGTGACGGAAACAAAAGTTGGTGAGGGATGGTGGTTGGGAGCGTGGTGTAATGTTTGGTTGTGTCAACAAGGAGGCGGATGCTCTGCTCGATCTTCTTGGGGCTTTAGAAGTAGGTATTTATACAACAAGGCAGGGTATTCCCAATTTCTTTTATCAAAAGTTTGTCTCACGTGGCTGTGTAGATACGAGACAACCAATGACTAGGATAGGAGAAGTGAATAATTATATGTACCTTAGCAAGTGATCAGTCTTTGCTGTAAAGGTAGGTAGGGAACAATGGCACATTAGCAGGTGGCCAGTCTATGTAGTAAAAAAAGTGAAGAGGGGGCGGGGGTGACGGTTTGAGGTTCACCGGGTATTGAACTGGCAAGTTTGTTCCTCACACCTCAATCTAGTGGGAACTAACCCGTTTGGGGAGAGTTGCAGTGTCACGCACAGTGCCTAGCTACCTAGTGACCAGACACGAATCCAAAGAAAATAATCCGGATTTAATAGGTAATCAAAATATGTAATCAGGCACTGACTGACTCCGAGATTGCCGTTCAAGGTGGCCGCAGGGTCAACTTGTCCGACGATGCGCAGGCAGCCAGGTGCATAATGATGTGTCCTGTCTCTGGCTTCGCTGGCTTGACTTGTTTCGTGGCTGGGCACCCGAGAGGATCTGCGCCAGTGCGCGCCATGTGCGGAGAAACAGCCTCTAAGATGTCGACTAAGGCGAGACAAGGTCCACTCGAGTAACTTCTCCGCTGCGCGGATGAGGGGTTGCCAACGGTTGGGGGTCGGGCGAGTCGGGTCGGATGTGGCACGTCGTCACTGCATCTAGGTACGTATTGGGTGGGTAGTGAGGGGAAGCGGAGGATCATATAATGGTGGAAGGGAAGGCACGACACTCGGTCCGGTGTCGCTGTCCAGTGTCCAGAAAAACCAGTTGCCTGTCAGTACAGTGTAACAATCATTCTCCAAAGTTTCAGCTTCAACTTTGTTTCAAGTTTTCAACAGGAGTGGAAGGCCAATTACTAAAAATGGGCGATCAGATCCTCGTCGGTTCTTCGACAGCGGCACCTGCGCCTGTGGAGGAGTTGGAGCCCTCTAGCCAGCGCATCACGCCTGGGTCAACCAATCTCCTGCCCTGTCCGTGGCCGGCAACCATCACCACCAAAGACGAAGCGTCGGTTGACGCGCCCGCCGTTGCCGCCGCTATTATCGGCAAGTTCAACGAAGCGCTCGCCGGCGGAGATTGCAAGGCCCTTGCGAGTCTGTTTGTCGAGGACGGCTTCTGGCGCGATCATTTGGTCTTGTCGTGGGACTTGCGCACCCTCAAGGGACGAGGCAAAATCCAGGCCGCTCTCGAGGAGAACCTGAAGGGTGGAAATCTGACAAAGGTCGAGATTGATGCGTCTTCCGAGTTTCGCAGGCCAAGCGTGGCGGGGTTTGCGCCTGCTGGGGATGTCAAGGGGATTAATTTCTTCACGAGCGTCACGACGAAGCACGGTGAGGGGCGTGGTGTTGTGAGGCTTGTTCAGAAGGATGGGGAGTGGAAGATTTGGACTTTTTTCACGGGGCTTGAGGAGTTGGATGGGCATGAGGAACCGCTTGGAAAGAGGAGGGCGAGGGGTGTGCAGCATGGTGGGAAGCCGGGCAGGAAGAACTGGCTTGATAGGAGGCGCGAGGAGGTCGATTTTGTGGATAGCGAGCCGGACGTGTTGATCATTGGTATGTCCTGCGTCACTCCCTTCCCGTGTGTATGCCTCCGGCAGCCCCTCCGGGGAGGCCCCTGCGGGGAGCTGCTCGCTACGCTCGAATCAAGGTGATGTTCCCCTTCCGCTAACCATCTTCTTCATGGACAGGCGCCGGCCAAGGAGGACTAACCGCCCATGCTCGCCTCAAGATGCTCAACGTTCCCACCCTGGTGATCGACAGCAACGAGTCCGTCGGCGACAACTGGCGCAAGCGCTACCATCAACTTGTGCTCCACGATCCGGTTTGGTACGATCATCTTCCGTACCTCAAATTTCCCGAGTTTTGGCCCATCTTTACTCCCAAGGACATGTTGGGCGACTGGTTCGAGTCGTACGCCAAAGCGCTCGAGCTCAACGTGTGGATGAAGTCGGAGCTCGAGTCCTCGTCCTGGGATGACACCAAGCAGGAATGGACCGCCATCATCCGCAGGGCCCATCCAGACACCGGCGAGACCGAGACGAGGACGCTCCACCCCAAGCACATTATCCAGGCAACCGGCGCGTCGGGCAAGAAACACCTCCCCTCCGTCCCGGGCTTTGACTCTTTCAAAGGCGACGTACTCTGCCATTCCTCCGACTTCCCCGGCGCCAAGAAGACGGTCACGAACAAGGGCAAGAAAGCCGTCGTCGTCGGCGCGTGCAACTCGTCCCACGACATCTGCCAAGACTACTTCGAGCACGGCTATGAGGTGACCATGGTTCAACGGTCATCTACCTGCGTGGTCTCAAGCGACGCGGCGCTCAAGTACCTGGTGGGCGTGCTCTACTCGGAAGAGGGCCCGCCTGTCGAGGACGCCGATCTCTACGTCTGGGGCTGGCCGAGCGAGGTCCTCAAGGCCATCCAAGTCGACCTGACCAAGCTGCAGGTCGAACTCGACGCCGACATGCTTGCAGGCCTGGAAAACGCCGGATTCAAGGTCGACAAGGGTCCCAACGACTCGGGCTTGTTCCCCAAGTACATGCAGCGCGGAGGCGGGTACTACATCGACGTGGGGACGTCGCAGCTTATTATTGATGGCAAGATCAGCGTCAAGCAGGGGCAGGAGATTGCCGAAGTCCTTCCTCATGGCCTCAAGTTTGCAGACGGCACGGAACTCGAGGCGGACGAGATTGTGTTTGCGACGGGATACGAGAACATGCGCACACGGGCACGGGGGATATTCGGGGATGAGCTTGCTGATCGCATCGGAGATATCTGGGGGTGGGATGAGGAGGGCGAGATGCGCGGCATCTGGCGCGGTACTGGACATCCCGGGTTCTGGTTCCATGGCGGGAATCTCGCGTTCTGCAGGTACTTTTCAAGGGTGCTGGCGCTGCAGATTAAGGCAAAGCTCGAGGGACTGGATTAGAACTCGAGGTGGCAGCAGAGTGGGTTGTGATGAGTGAACTATCTACTATTGACGTTGAACTGTTCCATTCGGAAGGATAAATATTTTGATGACATATAAGGAAATTAAACATTCCCCCCTCCCTCTTATTCTCTTTTATGATCGACGAGTGAGCTGTGTTTCTAACGGTGACAATCTCCATCTTCCTTTAAAGCCTTTCGCCCCTCTCCATCTGTGCAATGTTGATTCTGCGTGGTGGTTTTCGGTTACAGCAAAACAGCTAGCCCTGCAGATGGTGATTGCTCCTGGTGAGAGCCCCTTTCCCCGAGTTTCATGCCTCATTACACTGCTCATCGTCCCCATTCCCAGGCCAGCGCCCGACAGCCGCCCAGACATTGAAGATTGTTATTATGATCAATAAAGGATTACGCAGTTAATTCCGATCGTCACACTTGGTATTATGCTTCAATGAGCCACAGCGTCAAAAACACGAGACAGCAGCACCACCTTGGAAGGGTTAGGGTTATGGCGGGGCGATTTCAGGATGTCAGCTGTATTTGTCTAAGCTAAGCCAGCCACAGCATTAATTCACCAGAGTCTCATAACGTACAAGTGGAAGTCATTTCACGCACATAGACATATCTAAGGAAAGCCATTCATATGCTCCAAGGCTATCACTGGACAAAAAGTTGGTGAATGCAATGCCGGCTGCCAATACGGTCCACTGAGTGTCAGGGGTTGGTGAGCGGGGTACGTTACCAAGAACCAGGGGTAATTACCTTGGGATGCCTCAGGCACCCCGTTTTAAAAATTTAGTTCCAAACGTGCAAACGAAGTGTTCGTCGCGTCTGTGCATGCGACAGAATGGATGCTAGGGCTCATAACCACTCCACGATAGAATCACGAGATTAAAGGTGAGGAGGCTTTCAAGGTCTATCGCTCTCAAATCAGCTTCAATTGCTAACAGATTTTTCAGGCGATGGCGATTTTGGCACTGTTCCATGTGCTCAAACATTCCCCCTGACCTGGTTGGGTCTCACGCGTCACTGCGCCTCCGATCATCATTATAATGGCCCTTGCCCCTATAATCCCTCGGCCGCTGACCGTGAGATTGTTCATCTCTAATGGTAGTCTCGGGAGACGCCCACCACTAGGCGGCAGATATTGGTCATGCCGACAAAGGTCGCTCAACTTTCACCACAATTTGAGCGTCGCCCAGCGGACAACGGATTCTTGTTCGTCATTGAGACCCGCCAGCGCTGTCAAGGTGAAGACAAACTGCCGCCGTCCGACTTGCGTACTCGCCACCCTGCAGCACCCAGGCTGCGCGCCGATCTCATCACGTCGGACCTTTATCATCGACCCGAAAGCAGTCAGGCACTTTTACGAGTTCTGTGAAGTGCCTGGCTGTAAGAAGCAGCCAATAGGCTTTAACACCCTTTGCGAGACGCATCGACTGAAAAATGAAGCAAACCCTAAGCCAGAACGCAATACCTGTCAAATACCTGGCTGTGAGAGGAGGCCATATGCTCCGAACACCATTTGCTCGAAGCATCGACGGGAAAATGAACCAAGACCGAAGCAAGAACGCAGTACCTGTCAATCGCTCGGCTGTGAGGCGAGATCATATGGTCAGAACACCCTCTGCAAGAGACATCGACAAATATCAGAACAAAACTCGAAGCCGGAACGCAAGACCTGTCAAGCTCCCGGCTGTGAGGCGAGGCCATATGGTCAGAACACCCTCTGCAGGAGGCATCGAGTAAAAGCAGAAGCAAAATCGAAGCCAGAACACGATACCTGTCAAATCCCTGGCTGTAAAATCAGGCCAAGGAAAGATCTGAATAGCCTTTGCTGGAGGCATCGACCGAGAACAAGGCCAAAACCGAAACCAAAACTGAAGCTTGACCCCAGGCCTACCTGTCAGACACCCGGCTGTGAGACGAAGCCATATGGCCTGAACACCCTCTGCGTCAGGCATCGACCGAAAACCACCCACTCATGTCAAACGCCTGGCTGCGGGAGGAGACCGAGAGGTTCGAGTGCCTCCTTCTGCCCCAGGTGTCAGCGGAAACAGAAAGGCGATCTTGAGCACACCTGCCAAACGCCTGGCTGCGAAAGGAGGCCACGAGGTCTGAACACCCTCTGCTCGAGGCATCGACGGAACAAAACTGACTTGTGTCAAACGCTTGGCTGTAAGAGGAGGGTAAGGGGCTCGGATACCTTCTGCTGCAGATGTCGGCAGAAAAGAAAAGCCAACACTGAGACCTGTCAAACACCTGGCTGTGGGAGGAGGCTTAGGGGGTTGAATAGTAGTACCTTCTGTGCCATATGTCGGATCAAGAGGAGAAGAAAGACGACAACCTGTCAAACTCCTGGCTGTGACACCACGCCACATGGTCTGAATACCTTTTGCTTCAGGTGTCGACAGAAAACCAGGACTCCTGGTGTTAGATGATTCCTGAAAGAGAAGAGCGATTCACATTACATTACAGCTGTGGTTTGGGGAAGCTGTTTTGGAGCTACAGATCAGCTTTGGATTTCACAGACATATGGAATGACGGTCAACTCCAGGGCATGCGCCATTCGGTATTTCCCTTTTTCCTCTGTTGAATCCGGAGCGAAGAAGGAAAGTGTGCGAGCCAAGGTCTACGCAATGCGCCATCATTGCTTTCTATTTTTCTTCGTTTTTCTAGAGTGGTCCTCTCGTTGTAAATCACAAAGACACAGCGGCATGTTGCATAAAGTTTACATTTCATTTAAGGGTTAAAGTTCCTTATAGTTCTATTCTTTTATTTCTTATTTATTCTTCAGGTATTTCTTTGTCGATGTCGCATTAGAGTCGGGCTTTAAAACGAATCCCAAATGCTGCCACAGACTCGATCACCAGGACTGGGCTTTAAACCCATCCCGAATGTCGTCACAGACTAGATCATGCCCAACTTGTATTCATTCAGACCTCCGTATGATGGTCAATGAGAACCTGCAAACACGAGAAACCCCTAGCTATAGCAGGTACGCTCCATATCTAGTTAGGTAGACGCTTAGGTGCGAGCCCACTCGTTCTCGCGCGCAATCTGCGCCTCCTCCTCGGGGGTGAAGTCGTTGACGATGTTGAAGATGGCGCGGATCTCCTCCACCTTCTTGCCCTTGATCATGTTGGCAACGATGCAGGTCGTCTGGTCGAGCAGGGGTGGGATCTCCAAGAAGTTGGCCCACATGATCATGTGGAACAGGATGAAGTTGTCGTTGGCGCTGATGGCCTCATCGGCCCAGAACGCGTCGTCCCACTTGGTCCGCACGGCCAGCTTGTTCTTGAACTCCCTCTCGGTGAGCTTGGTGCCCTCATTCTCAGGTCTGGCCTGGAGGTTGTCCTTGTCGTCTTTGTGCGCCTCCATCCACGCGAGCACAAAGGGGAGGGCGCTCGTGTCGAAGGGTGCGTCGACCAGTCCGATGGGAGGGGGGTTCTCGGTCTCCCAGTTGTCGGTATCCGCTAGCATGTCGTTCAGCATCGCGCTCACCGAGATGGCTTTGCGCGAGATGTCGAAGATCTGGCTGTTGTGTCGGAGCTGGAATGTCTCAGCCATGTTGGGCGGTGATGAAAAGTGTTTTTGCTGGTTGAGTTTTTTCTGTGAGGTAGATAGATTCCCGTTTTGGAATCTGAGAACTTGAGGACAGATGGTGGTTGTCGATTCTCAGAATGGTGTACCTGCGTTTCATTTTTATTCAATATTTTCCCTCGCTAGACTGGTGCCTGAAGTTCTCGACATGGTGAATAGAGAGACGAAGCAAGGGAATGGACAAAGGTGCTGTTCGCAAAACTTTAAAGATGCCCCCCCAACAGCCAAATATCAACAATCCCCATTGGTCCCCTGTCTTTTGTTCACGTCTGTCAAGTTCAAAGAAAACCGTGCCTCCTCTTCGAAAACTCGTGCTCAACAAAGACTGCAATTTAATTGTGCCGGCTCTCGTTCAATTTGAGCAAGGGAAGGCTTTCCTTGAAGTGTCGTAGAATGTCGACCAGAGCTGAACAGGAAATCGAGGAGACTATCAGGAACAATTATTTCTTGTCTTGCTGGAGGTGAATGACTGCCCCAGCCCGCCACCGTAGATGCAGAAAATTGTTAGCCAGGCACCATGAAGCGACCATTGTACCTCGCCTCGTGGTAAATTTGGAAGAGATCGATAGTCTGTGTTGGTGGTGCTAGTATGATCCCACTGGAACTCCTCTAGCCCCGACCATTGCGGAGCACTCCACGCGAAATGTCTTGGTGGGAGTCGTGGGCTGGGCCCTGCGGAGACGTTGTCGGTTCTGCATTTTCCCCCTGTTTCGCTGATAGTAATTGGAGACGTCCTGCATAATTGGGACTGCTGCAGAGAGAGGATGCAGAGAAGACAGAGATGCATGTCTGCAGAACATTTGAATTGGCATCGCTTACCGTATCCCGGCAATCTCCAATGGGCGAATTTTTTCTTTCTTTCTTTTTTGCTGAGGGGTCTGTTATGCTCCGATAAACGTCGGAATTTTTTCCTTACTGCAAATCTCCACATGGAACCACGATAACGGAGTGTCATGAAGCTTGTTGTGTCAAAAAAGGCAGTGTTAGGGTTCTGTGCCAGGGTCCTGTCCAGAGACGCGACAGGTGCGGGGTAGTTGCTCCTGCCTGCAAAAGATGCACAAACTCAAAATGCCTCCCGGCGATAAGGTTGCATTTCCACGAGGAAGGGATCGCCATTCCTTCCGTTGTCAATCTGGCCGACTCGTGGGAACAGCAATGGCGGGACGGGCAATCGACGCTCGGCTGAACTCGACCTTTACCCCTCGTTTGTCTCCCTTGTTTTCGTCGAGCCCTCGTCCTGGTGCAGATCTCCCGCCCAATCGAATAATTGCGCAGACCGCATGGGCCTCCGCACGAGCCTCTGAGTGGCCAGGAATGACAAGAAAACCAAATAAAGCTCCGGGACGTCAATGCTACCACGTCTGCACGCGATGAAGAATCACGGTCTGAACTTCCTCCGAGCGCGTCCGTGCCAGAGGCTTCTTGGACGGCCTGAAGTTCCAGAAGAAGACAGGCGACGGCCACTAACGACTTCGCAAGCCTTCTCGCCTGCCTCAACAAGGAAAGCTGGACACTGCGGTGCGCTAGAAGCAGCGTAGCGTGCTCCATCCCGACGATCCGAGCGCTGCAGCTGCCCATCAGTTAGCGCTCAATCTACGAGCCCAATGACCTGGAATGACGACCCCGCCTGTTCTCGCCTCCTTTCTTTCAAGGCGTTGAGATGCGACGCGCACGTACCACACCTTTCCCGCTGTGTGAGCTTTTCATAGGCTGGGAAAGGTGCTTTGACGTTGATGTCCGTCAACCTTCGGCCTCTATATCGACAGCGGCAGTTGGCTCTGGCCAATCTAGTCGACGAGCACTTGAACACGGCCTGGAGCGCGGGGAGTGAGCGGCCCGACAGCCAGGGACGCCAACAAGTTGGATGGATCCCCAAAACACAAACAAGTTCAACGCAGAACTATCCGCAATTTTGTGGGATTTGCGTTGGTTTGAGAAAACATCAGCAAATCCAATTGTGACGCGTCAACTCCACAGCCCTGGAAAGAGAAGACAAAAAGAAAAGAGGCGGCAGGGAGATTGGAGCTGAAATACAGCCCCTTGCATCAGAATCAGCCCGCCGACATGATCATGCAGTTTGAGCATGTCTCGTCGCTTTCTTGCGTCTACTTATCTCCTGCAGCCGCACACGCACACACCACAGCTAGCGCCACCATGGGGGTTTGGGGGCTCAAAGCGCAGGTCCAAGCAGTCGCACTAGACTCAGCCGGCGCTATTTCTGAAGCCAGACCCCAAAAGAGGTGAGAAACACGCCGAGTGGCGGCTTGGCTGTCCGCCGTGCACCACCTCCTCCAGATCGCTCGTCGCCCAAGCCGGCACCGACACCGAGGCTAGTCCGATGCCGTGCCATATGGCGACCTGCCCCAACCCAAGAGATGCCCAGACGCGGCATAGCATCGCATGGCCTGGCCCGCCCTGTCAAAATTGTCACCCACATATCATGGGGCTCGCCTCGCCCGTCTGTCGATGCTTGTTCCCTCTCCCCTCTTCTATTTCTTATCGTCAAGCACCCGGCTGTTTGCATTGTACGCCCATGAAATAAACAGCGTACTTTGGATATACTGTCCATCCTGCAGCAGCACCATGCGTCTCCCACGCATCCGCCTGCCCTCGTGGCTCTCCTGGTACAAGAAACCCGAGTACCGGGACTTCAGGGAGTACGCAACCACTGTCAGTACCGGCAAGCGATCCCTCAGCCCGGATGGCCGCAAGAGCGCCATCCCAACCCGGCTTCGCCTGGAACGCATTCTTGCGAACAAGACGTGTAAGCTTAGTCCGCACGGCTCATCCCCCCTACCCATCACTGACATGGCTCGACAACTCTCCAGGTAGCCCCATGTCGTTGTATGACTTTTACATGTATCTCAAGTACATTGAGCACTCGGCCGAGAACCTAGAGTTCTATATCTGGTAGGTCGTCCCCCTTCGGGCAACAGCATTCGCCGATACTAACCATATAACCAGGTACAAGAACTACGAGTCCAGCTACGCCAAGGGTCTGACTGTCATCCACGAGAAGGACTATGGGTTCATTGCCAGCGCAACCGAGAGTACCTCATCCGTTGCCGAAATCAAACAGGGACCCGAGCTGCAGGATGATGAAGAGGAGGATACGGAAGTTGGTAAGTTGTCGGCACCGTTAGCCCCAAAATCCTAATCATTCACGTTTGGTGTTACCACCACTCGCCCCTCGCCGCAGCCATGCATGGAAATGTCTTCTAACCACATACTCATAGCTCGAGAGACACTCGCACGAATCTCGCAGCTTATCTCCTCCGACGCGCTTAGCTCAGCTAAGGGCAAATGCGGTCCCCAGATTGTCCCTGCCAGGTTTCCGAACTTTGAGCGAACCAATGCGGCCGTCGCAGGTCTGAAGATTCTTAACCCCGGGCCCGGTAGCCGGTCCGAGATCGAGACCGTCATCGAACTCTTCCTCATGCCCGGTGCCGAGAAGGAGCTCAACATCCCGCCCGCAATGCGCCAGCAAGCTCTCGCCGACCTCGCCGCATCCTCCCATCCTGCCGCCCTCAAGCCCGTTGCCGACCATGTTTATGGACTGCTGCGCAACTGCTCCCATCGCAACTTTGTCCGGCTGGGCGTGGGCAACGGCACCTTCGAGACCATCTGTGTGGCTACCCTCATGGGCATCGGAAACCTGATTGGCGGCTTCTTGGTTGTCTTGTGCCGAGGCTTCGCGCCCTACCGTGGTGCGCACACTCGGTGGGAGGCCTTTGCTGCCTGGCCGCTGTGGTGGCTGGGACTGAGTCTGATTCTTTCTGGGCTACGCGGAAGCTGCTTCTTCCTGTTGCTCTTCTCTCGCCGCCAGCGCCTCCCTTGGGAACGGTTCGACGACACTACCACTACTGCCCCTCAGGGCTCCATCAAGTCAACCAAGGGCGGAATTTGGAAGACGCTTTCCAGGCTTATGATCTTTGACCGCCGGCTGCGGGTTAAGGAGGCGCATCTTCGACGGCTGCAGCGCAAGATTGTACTGCAGAGCTTGTTTGGTGGGAGCTTGTTTGCGACGACCTGCGTCCTGCTCTTCATCTTCCTGCCTATATGGAAGGAGACTGTTTAAACGGCGACGGGCCTCACCGTGTTGACTATCTCCATTTCGTCAGAAGTTTCATTTACTTACGTACATCTTTTACTGTTCTATACTTTCATTCATTCTTTTACTACCAGCTGATGGGTCCTGGGTCAATATGAACAGGGGTGGCGGGCAATGGGCTATGTACTATCCGATGATACCTTACGACTTGCTTTTTACGAATCGGCCACCACGTAGGGCCGGGCGCGATGCACAATACATATACGAATTTGTTGTCTTCCAACTTACCATACAATTTCGAACGCTCCCTACCTGAATATGAGACATATAGATAGGTAAGCCATGCACGTTCACATGGGAGATGCGGGGACTTGCACATCGCGCGACGGGACCGTTTTAGCCTGCAGCCGAAACACATACACCAGATCTGGGATTGTCGACAAACCAACACGCCTCTTTCCCTCGCTATCGGCTATTCGGGGTAGCATTCCCGCTTCTTCGCGGACCAGCTACCCCAGCGGAGTCGATCGCACCGCGCCCCTCCGCGGTCCTCCATTGGGCAAAACCCACTTTCTGGACACTGTTCCTCCAATCGTCTTACACGCATCCGCATGCATTCGCACGCATCCGCCGAGCTGGCCAGCAAACCTCCAACCCGGCGAGCCGGTATGGCTACCACCTTGGGCCACCTTGGCTTGTTAATGTTCAGCGTGGGGTTGTCTGCAATTTTAATATATCTAGGTATAAGGTAGTGCGCCACATTCTTTCTATCCCTCTCTTTCTTTGTGTGTGCTTAATCAGTCAGTCTTTTGTCCTCCTCGAGCATCCTGGATTTTCGTGGTGTGTGTCTGTTAGTCCTGTTGGTATTTTGGGCAGGGCAACGCGAGGTATCATCCATCCATCCATCCATCAGTCAATCATGGGAAGACGACGATCAGCATCAGCCCGGGCTGCGGCCTTGGCGTTTCTGGCTGCTGCAACCCCTGCTGCACTTGCTGCCTCCACCGTCCAGCTGTACGGCCAATGCGGTGGCATTGGATACACGGGAGCTGTGCAGTGTGCTTCTGGAGCGGTCTGCACGGCGTACAACCCCTGGTACTGTGAGTTGTCACGTCCCTTTCGCCCCAAGGAGAGAAACGGAATGCTGATGTTGACATTTCTGGCTTGCAGCGCAATGTATCCCCGGCACCGCAGCACCGACGACCACGTCGTCGAGGGCTCTGCCGGCTGTGACTACCTCCAAGACGAGCACATCGGCGTCGTCGTCGGCGTCGTCGTCGTCAAAGACTACTAGCTCTAGCAGCACCCCGTCCGCCAGTGCCAGTGCCAGTGCCAGTGCCAGTGCCAGTTCCGCTGTCAAGTATCTTATCACCTTGTAAGTACCTCCTTAGCCCGAACAACAGTCCCAGAACGGAGATCCTGACAGGACCCGAAAAAAGCGGCGACTCGTACTCCCAAACCGGCTTCGAAATATCCTCCACCAAGCCCTCCCCAGGCAACCCCCTGGGCAACCCTGCCCTCCCGGGCTGGACAGCCAGCGGCGGCCTCAACTGGGTCGGCTTCCTGACCTCGCTGCGCAACACCTCTACTCTCCTGACTTACAACTTTGCCGCCGGCGGCGCCACGACCAACGCGACCCTCGTGACCCCCTGGAAACCCGAGGTCCTGAGTCTGATCGACCAGGTAGCCCAATTTAGCGGAAGTATCGCCTCGCAGCCGCGCCCCGCGTATGCGCCCTGGACAGCCAACAACACGCTTGTCGGCATTTGGATGGGCGTGAACGATGTGGGCAATTCCTGGTGGAAGGAGAACTACACCACGGAGATCGTCCCGCAGATCATGGATACGTATTTCGGGCAGCTGCAGGTCGTATATAACGCGGGCGCGCGGAATTTTGTGCTGCTGGGTGTTCCTCGTACGTATCTCCCTCCCCATCACCCCCTTTCCCTTTCCCCTTTCCCTTTCCCCTTTCCCTTTCCCCTTTCCCTTTCCCCTTTCCCTCTATTTGATATCATGTCACGGATAAGGTGTTAATAAGAGGAAAGCAATCCAAAAAACCCCCGCCGTGCTCTCGAGTTCAACCGATTCGCAAGCTGCGGAAGGTGTAGCCATCGGCCAGTACAACGACCAGATCGCTTCCCGGCTCGCGGCGTTCAAGACCAAGAACAGCGGGGTTAAAGCGGTGCTGGTTGATACCGCCGCGCCGTTTAATAAAGCCCTGAGCAACCCGACTGCATACGGCGCGCCGGATGCGACTTGCTATAATGGGGACGGGGTTTCGTGTCTGTGGTTTAATGATTACCACCCGGCCGTGGCGATTAATGGCCTGGTGGCGGACGCGGTTGCTGAGGCGTGGAGGGGGAGTTTTTTCTGATCTCTCTCCTTGTAAGGAATCGGGAAGATTGAGGGAGTAGGAGGCATGGTTGAACAGCGGTGGCGGCTGAGATGGTGAAAAGGGGGGGAAAACGCCTCATGAGATATGTGCGAGGGAGGCCGTTTGAAGACTGGGGAAGGTAGAGGATTTCGTGTACATATTTTGAAACAAAAAATTGCATATAAGCTGCCTTGAGCAGGAGATCCACGAACCAACCGGCATATAAAAGTACAAGAAGGGCCCGAAGGAAAATACCGTAAAATGACAGAAAAATGAGACGAACTGTATGAGCACTTCAAATTATTTCGGATACGGGGAGTCGAACCCCGGGCTGATGAGTGAGAGTCATCGATGTTACCGCTACACCATACCCGATTTGGAAAGTCGTGTGTGGATTCCGATGAGGGTTGGGCGAGGAGCGGAGCTTCATATGCGGATGTGGGTGAGTGGATGAGTGTGGTTTGAGTAAGCGAGTCGGGAACACCTGAGTTGAGCGAGTGAGTGAGTGGGGCCATCATGATGTAAAAGTATTGAGAAGCAGTTGGATCAATGAGAGCTGAAGTCTGTAAGGGGGAGACTATTCATACTACTCCCTACCAAAACCGGGCAGTCATTTTAGATAGATCCACATTTACACCATCACGGTGTATCTTGATGTATATGGGCCCGGAAATGCGGTGCTGACAAGAGACGAGAACCCCTTCCAAGAAAGAATATACTCAGCTCCAATCTGCCATTTAGTTATTTTCCGCGTCGCCGTTGCTGCCCTCGCGGTGTTAGTTAACCGCCATGGCGACGTGCCGATTCCTGCCTCCTGTGCTTTTCATCTGGGATTTGTTATTCGAGAAATTGAGACTCGTCCGCCGGTCGCTCGGGGGACCATCCTCTGCAGTTCTAGTGACTAGCCAAAGAATACACGGCATCCACTCCAGTCCAAAAGAAGAACTCCAAGTTCTGAAAACTCGTTGCCAACTCCGCACTGAGCCAGTACAGATCCATAATCAGACCACCGTTGACAGTTGACAGCGGGAAATACAGGAGGTTGGTGTACGCTGTTGGCAGAGTCCGCTAACTTTATTTGGTAACGGCCTGGGCTTCCTGGAGCCGTGGCAAGGCGTTTTTTGCTGTGGCCGCGTTTCCGTTTGCGTGTTTCATGCAATGCAGCTTCGAACTTCACGTCACAGCTGAAAGATAGTGCAGTTTCAAGCGCTATTTTTCTAGCCGAGCTGCGCCTCTCTGCACTTCTCGGACAACTCTGTCAACACCTGATCTGATCAACTACAGCGTCTAATGTCAACAAATGTGAAAAGAGCAAGGAGAAACACTGATCGCGATTCTGAAGAGAGTGTTCGAAATGGATCCGATCAGCGCCACTGCGCTCACGAGCACCTGTCTGGCCATCACGCGCAATGCGGTTGGATTTGTGACGGAGCTCAACGATGCGGTGGAACGGGCGCGGGAGCTCGACATCGACCTCGCAGCCATCACTGCGCGCGCCGGCGTGCTTCGACTTGCAGCGGACCATCTTCGCGCCTGGTTGGAGACAAACGGATCACGGCTGCGGAGGAGCGAGAGGGCCGTGGTGCGCGACTCTCTACAGGCATGCGACCTGCTTGTCGCCAGCCTTCGTCGCGTGACGGGTCGGACTCGACGGCGGGAGAGGAACCGAAACTTCGTGCAGAAACTCCTATTCGTCGCCTTTTCGCAGCCCAGACTCAACAGATACTCCAATGCCCTGAACGACCAGATCCTGGCGCTCAACACCATCTTGCAGGCAGTTAATCTGTAAGACGAACCCTCCTCATCCCTAAGATTATCTATCTGCTAACAAATCACATCCAGAAACGCTACCTCGGCTAAACAAAAGACTCTCGAAGGAGAGGAAACACAATCCGTCCTTCAGTCTGCAATCCACTCTGCATCGACGGCATCCAGCGAGGTGTCCGCTCTCTCCCAGTCGGTCGATTCTGACGATGAGGGCGATGGCGACGGCGACGGACAACTCGAAACAGCGTCGACGACTGGGTCGTTAGACTCGGGCTTCTACGGATCTGAGGCTGGCCCTCCGCTGACCCAAGAAAACCTGCACGCGTTCACGGCCACGATCAAGTCTCGTACCCCCAGCTTATTGAGCGAGAACATGGGCAAGGATCGAAACATTCCGATCCGAAGCACTCGAGAAAGGGTGGCGAGCTTTGCTGGCTCAGCCCGATCAACTGCTACTCGATCAAGTGCCAGTCGGTCTGTTACCAGTCAGTCAACGACAAGTCTCCTTGAAGGCGAGGTAAATGCGCTCTTCCAACGAAGAACCAGTGAGCCGGATCGACGCAGACGACGACGGCGCAAAGCCGAGGACACCGCTGCAAGGGCTAATCGGGCGGCAACTCCAGCGGCCACTCCAGCGGCCACTGCGCGCCGACCTCTGCGAACGCGAAACGCAGGGGACGGCGACCCGGGACATGACTCTTCCAGCTCATCAGGCAGCCAGGGCACTGCTCGACCTGGCCGGGCTAACAGTCCAAGACCCCGCGGGCACGGAACATCAAGCAACAACCCGGACGACTCAGACGACGGGGCGAGCATCGCAGGCTCCGTAACTACGGTGTCGTCCATCCACGAGCGGCTAAGGGAGATGCACGCCTCTGTCGTAAGCCCAAGCATAGCTGGAGACGACGACGAAAGCAACGCTACTAGCCCGCCGCTCGACCCCAGCGCTATTCTCCAGGAACTGTTCCGCCTGATCCAAGAGTATCGAGCCGTCTGCGATGACACCTCGAGCATCCGCTCCACGCGCCTATCCAGCCTCGACGACGAAATACAACGGCTGATCGATGAGATACAGCGCTTTCTTGGGCAGACCACCCACGCTCCTCCTCGTCGTACTGCTCTAGTCGAGGACACCAACACCCTCCACCACGCGGCCAGGAAGCTTGACCTCCGCGGCATCCGACGACTCATTGCCCGCGGCGCTGACGTCAACGCAAGGGACACCAGAGGCACGACAACACCGCTGCTGGCCGTCAAATACACCTCCCCCAAGAATGCGGTCGGCGAGATCGTGACCGCGCTCATCGCAGCCGGTGCCAACGTGCATGAAAGGGTCAGGGGAGGAGGAAACCTCACGGCGCTGCATCTTGCCGCCTCATCGGGGAGCCTGTCCGGGGTTGAAGCCCTACTCTGTGCTCCGGGGATCGACGTACAGGCACTCGACAGCCAAAACCGCCCCGCAACAGGACTCTTGGCCGGCTTGCGCAACAACAACACACCGCAACTGACGCCGCTACATTTCGCCATCAAGTACCTCTCACCAATGTCAGCCGATATTGTGGCAGCGCTGCTGGAAGCAGGGGCTAGCGCGAACGCCGCTCTCACGATGCGGACCGGCGTAGTAGAACGCCCCATCGACATGGCGCTGGTCTCTCTAGAAAGGGCCGAGTGGGACATCGTCAGCGCGAGGAACGAAGGAGCCGGCATTCCCAAGCGATCTGTGCTGTACGAGAGGTGTGTCCGGCTCGGAACGGCGCTTCAAGTCGTCGATCAACTTCTCGCCAACATCACGGTTATACGTCTGAGCCGTGGCTCCATGGCGCGGGACCTGCCCAGGAGACGACTTTACGCCTTCCAGAACTGGTACAACAGCATTCAGGAGGGCCAGCCAATTCCAGACATTCGAGTGAGGCTCAAAGCTCGGCGGGCGGAGATGGTTTTGCTGGGGAGCAAGGAGCTGCATGTGCAGACGTGTCTGTTTCACGATGCTTTGGACTGACTCCCAAATAATGTATGTTTATTTACTTCGAATAGGGGCTGCTGAACAAAAACCTCATCTACTCTCTACCTAAGTAGCAAGTAACCTCAGACAAAGTCCCTACTCTCAACCCCTGACCCGATCCCGCTCGCAAGAAACTGCTCATAAGCCCTCATCGCATCATCATTTTGCTTTCCCAAGTCCGCGTTGTTCGTAAACGCCGCCCACCCCCCAAAGAACTTGCGCATGCGCTCCGGGTCCTCATGCATCTTGTCTTCCGTGGCGTACGCGTACACCCTGCCAAACTGCCTCGCCAGGTCCACGACAGCCTGCGAGCGCGGTCTGCGCGTTGCATCATACGCCCGCAGCGCCGCCTCGATATCCTCTACTCTCTTCACTCTGCTAAACAAGTGATCCAGCACCGCAGCATCTTCCAGCGCCTGCGCCGCCCCGTTGCCGGCAAACGGGAGGGACGCATGTGCGGCGTCGCCCAGCATGGCGACCCGTCCCTTGGCATAAAACGGCGCGTGGTCATGATCGCCCACGCTCCACGACGCGCTCGTGTCCTTGGCCACCATCCTGACGATGCGCTGCGCATCTTCGGAGTAATCCGCATACAAGCCCGGATCCAGCCCCTGTTTCTTGTCACCGTCATTGCTATCATGATAGGTGACATCATCCGGCCCTCCAGCAGCTTCTTTACTATCCGCAACGCCACGAACCGCCACGCCGGCACTGATCCTCGTCCCCTTGTTCAGAGGAATGACGTTGACGTGCCCGCACGGACCGAGCAAGATCGGCACGGTGGTCAACCAGCGCTCATTGATCTGTCCCCTCGCCTCTTCCGCGCTGACGAGAGTGCGGTATACCTGCCAGCGATCGTGATTCTTGGGCTTGGTGGCGGGATGGTCCTCCCCGAGCAAATGCCCGCGCGCCACGCTGTGAATTCCATCCGCTGCGAGGACACAGTCCGCCTCGAAGAAGCCCTTGTTCTCACCGAATCCGACACATACCTTGAATTCGTCCTCGTCTTTCCCGCCATTTTGGGTAGTCCAGATCTTGTCGACTTTCTTCCCGTACCGCACCGTCCCCTCTGGCAGCAATGCCAGCAACCCGTCGAGTAAATCCGCCCGACTAACGCTCTTCCTTCCCTTCGCCCTCCCTAACTCAGCGACCAACTGGCCAGCGTGCGGGCCCTGAGCGAGGATTACCTCAGTGGCGATTTCCTGGTCTGCTTCGGAGGCTATGCTGGTGGCCTTGTCGAGGTACGCCTGCCGGACTTCCGGGCCGATAAGCGCCATCGCCTTGATGGCGTTGAGGTGTAACGCGAGGCCGGCGCCGACATCGCGGTGTGCGAGGATGGATTCGAATGCGGTAACGGAGAGGTGGGGTTTTTTGGTCAGCCCGGCGGCGAGGGCTAGCCCGGCGATGCCGCCGCCCAGGATGGCGATTGTTAGGGGTTGGGATGTGGAACCCATTTTGGGCCTTCAGGGGCGTCTGCGAAGTATGGAGAAGAGTTGTCTGGGCCTGGACAAGAAACTAATGGAGCAGCCTTTTACTCCCTCTTGTGGAAGGCGATCTGGAGTCAACGTTCTCAAGAACCAGAGTTTGGGTCTGGCTGAGTGCGAACCAAGACTTGCCGGTCTGGTCTTGGACCATGACCACATGCCAATTTGGCATGGTGAGTCAAGAATCACGGTATCATATGCTTATCCCAACTCCGAGGACTAGAGCCAGGCGTGGAGAATAAGTGACGGTGTGGCTGACGCCCTGTTCTGGGGAAAGGGGTTGAGCTTCGGTTTGGCTTCAAAGTTAGCACGAAGTAGATCAGTTTTAATGTTCAACTTACCAACTTCTTCCTATCCCTCGACATTTGTCTGCGCCATAAAACTGATTTCTTCAGCCAGGAACATGAAATTTTCCAGATCTCAGTCATGTATCTTTTGTCGTAACGTTATGTTAATTTCCAAGAGCAAACAAGAATCTTCCAGGTGCACTGAGCAAATGTGAGACATGGTAGTAAATGCGGCTGATGGACAACTGGCATGGAAATACGTTGAAGTGCTCACATTACCCGATCTGTTCTTTTGAGGTATCTGACTCTAACCTGATGGCTAGCTCATGGGTATAAATCTGGCAATGTTGGTGGTGGTGTCTTAGCTCACTACCTACGTAGGTGACAATGATATAGTTCTTTTCCGATTAGAAGGAAGGTTATGGACTTGGCTTTCTTCTAGAACAATAACGCAAGGAACCACGGATCAACGGCAGAGGATCACAGTGTTGTTTGCTGTTCAAGACAGAGGACGAAGTATACTCTTTGACGACAGATAGAATTGTATCAGTTATGCCTACGAGGTGTAGAGGCAGATTCTGCGAAGCCAAGGGCTTTCCTCTTTGCCCCGTAAATACCATGCCTGGCTGAGATCGTATGCAGTGCAGGGGTCGTCGAAGACTAAACATCCTTGGATCTGATGATCAGCCCCCGTGAGTGCTGTCACTCACGGAACCCAGTCACAATGCAGAATAGAGAGACTTCCAGAAGAGTAGACCGAACGTAGGTACATAACTAAATCTGTTAGAACATCCTGGATACTTCATTGAGGCAACCCTGTTCAACAGATGGGAGGTGAAAAGTTCCCTACACTCAAAGTACCTGACTACATAGAAATGTTGCACAGGAACCCCCCGTCACCACAGAAACTTAACTCACCGAACACTACAAAGAGCACATCCCTGACACTCTTAACTTCGTTCTTGATAAATCTTCTCTCAGGAAACACACCCCGCTGAGGCAGTATCGGGCAGTCTTCGAACAGCCTTTGTACATCAACATCTCGCAACCATCGCTATCTCATACCGCAAATCGACCGCTGCCATGTTCTTCCTCAAGATCACACCTCTTCTCCTCGCCCTGGCGGTAAAGACCTGCTACGTACCTACTGTTTCACCTTCCACCCTCTCCCTCAAAACCTAAAACCTTACCCTAAAAAAATTGAATCTTGCAAGTATTCTAACTTGAACCTCTTTCTACGGGCAATCATCAACACCACAGTCACCCAATGAGACGCCATCCAACCCGAAATCCACTGCGGCATCTACCCGACAGCCAACTACAACGACGTGCAGAACCTGATGGGGAAGCTGATGGACCCGGAAACCTCAGACGGTGGGGCTCAAATCGTTGAGGTGGGCATCGGTCTCTGCTATCGCGTCGGGTGCAGGCCCCAACAAGGAAGGCGTCAGTTTCGGGCCAGTAGAGCAGTTCGGCGAAAACGTCTACTACCAAGCCATCGACTTCATACCACACCAAACGGTTATCTACTCCGGGGAGGTGTTCATTTCGACCAATAGACGCACCGTCGCGGTATGCTCGGACCCCAATTGCCAGCAGCAGCTGATCAATTCCGGCGTTGGTTTCTTCAATGTCCCCCTCAT
This sequence comes from Podospora didyma, assembly GCA_033439775.1. Lineage (NCBI taxonomy): Eukaryota > Fungi > Ascomycota > Sordariomycetes > Sordariales > Podosporaceae > Podospora > Podospora didyma. The sequence continues at coordinate 2,704,471 of JAULSW010000008.1, forward strand.
ATGTGGACTTTCTGCCCAGGTTCTGTCCCCTTAGCGAGGTTCAGAGGCGTCTTGCTGGCGGTTATTTTTCCAATCATGGCTGGCTACGGGCTTTGAGCTTCGGGACCTTTCGAGACAGGTTCGCAAGTCCCTCCTGGCCAATAATAATAGCTTGAGGTACTTGGTAGCGGATTCTGATTTGTGCCACGTCAAAGCAACAACCCAAAGCCCCCAAAACTTGACATTTGACCTAGAATGGTTGATATCAGCAAGATATCGCAACACCATCTCTTCAGCATTCCTCCAATATTCACTCAACATCAACAACGTTGGATTTCCTAACAATGATAAAACACCCAAGGAGCTACAGACGCAAGCTTCCACGTGACCGGCGGGGATCGGGGGATGGCGTTCTGGTTTGCTTTTATCTGGAACTGGCGAATCAGCTCGGCGTCTCGGTCCTCCGTTTGAGACATGTATTTGACAGAAGCAGCGGCAGGCACCGCGAAGCAGTGCCCATCTTACCGCACGTCTGCACATTTGATGCGCAAGCGTCGCGCCACCGCTGGAGCTTCGAGTTAGTCCGTTCCGACCACCAAGCAAGTGGTTTACCCCGCAAAGAATTTGACAAAGGATTCCCCCGACCCTGCATCGTGTGTTCGTTCTCGCCTTCTCTCGCCTTCTCGCTGTTCTATTCGTTCGTCCAGACACCCATACAACACACACACACACACACACACACACACACACACACACACACACACACACACGTTCGTCAACACTCATACACATATATACACTGCCAGCACAACGAAGCATACACAACCATCATGACTGTCGCCAATCCTCGCGGTACTCTTGGGGTCCTCCCCTTGGAGATTCGGCAGATGATTTACAGCCTCCTTCTGGTCCTCAACCAGCCCTTTTCTTCCAATGCTCGCCCCCCGAGCCGGCCTGCCAAACAGCTTCCCACCCCCAATCCCGGGCGTGTACATCTTCTGCCCGGACTGTACACCAGGCTGCCCAGGCTGCTCGTACCCGCTCCGCATCCGCGGCCTGAGCACGAAGATTCTCTGCATCAGCAAAGACATCTACGAAGAAGTCGTCGACGTTCTCTACTCCAGCAACATCTTCCACTTCCCCAACGAAGCCGCCAACGCCCTGGAAGAAGTCTTCCGCCTCGTGCAAGCCTGCCTGAACTGGATCGGCCCCAACAGGCACTTCATCCGGTAGCTGGGCATCTCGCTCCCAAGTGCGGAAACATGAGGACGCGTGGCCTGCTCGAAGACACAATCAACCCTGTCGTCATCAGCGGCGCCGTCGTGGCGACATGTGTCCTAATCTGAAGGTCATCTAAATTGAAGTTGACGCCTCACCGAGAGAACATTCACCTTACCTCAGGAACTTCAGAGTCATACGAAGTCGCCGCAGTGGTGACGCTGCACCTCTTTGACAGGCGCCTGCGGGCCACGTTCCAGCACTGCCAGGACTCCCAAGAGATTGCCTGTCTCGTGCAGATCGACGTGCAGGACCATCTGGATGACGACCCGCCCGTTTTGGATCATCTCATGGAATCGGACCCGAGCTACATCCTGCAAACCCTCGGCTGGACCCTCCATGTCAACCAGCGGAGATTGGTCTGGGAGACGGTCCTGCATGTTACTCTGACGCGGCGAACTCCCCGTGTGGTTCCAATCCCACTCTTTCAAGCCCCTCCTAAAAGTCCATAGGGAGGTGTGGTCCTGTACGGTCCGCGTCTGAGCGACTTGCAGCAACTCGATCCGGCCGTGCTGCGCGCTCTGGTCACGGAAAAGACCTACACGGTGGCCACGCATCTTTTGCGGCATCGCGACCCGGCCATCCTCGTTTCTGAGGGGCCATGATCCGAGCGAAGAGGTTGAGTGGCGTGGGCCGGATGCGTACCATGACGAAGATGAGGCGAGAGAACGCATGCCATCCGCGAGCGACGACGAGAGGCAGGCACGCGACAGGAAGGTCGCTGTCGGTGCGAATCAGGCCTGCATGATCATACTCCTGGCGACGAGGGATACTATGGCGAGGGGCTGCGTCTCTTTGCCGTGAGTGGCGCGTTTGGATATTTTGCTGCGGTGGGCCATTGAGTTATTACTCTCCTTCGTTGTTGGCTGTTTGGAACTTGGCCTTTTGATGTCTCTTCCTTGCTTGTCTTTACGTTCGTTCGGATTCTCTTCTTTCCGGGGTTCTCACGATTGGCTTTGGTATACCTTTACTTTGGTTCTCCCATCCTCCCACGTTCGTTGTTTCGACGTCCTTTTTGCGCAAGTGTTCTCGCGATTTGCCTTGGATGTTTGGGATCTGTTTGTTTTCGTTCGCATTGCTGCGTTGTTCCTACCTACGCTCCTCCGCGCTGAGATGGCTTGTTTTGCTCTTTCAATCGAAATTCAATTCTCTTCACGACTCTCTTTTGGTTTTCTCTTCTGTTGCGGATCCTATTGTGGCCTCGATCTGAATGGAACCCGCGATGCCATTGCTGATTTCTGCGTTTGTGCTTCTTTTTGGGGGTTTGTTCTCAGAGGCTGTCTTTACTGTTCTCGGAGGGGGTGGTTGCCACTTAGTCTTAGCTGAACGCAATTCAGAAGGAAACAACCTGGAATCGAGGGCAGTCGTCGCAGTAAAGTAGCCGCTAGAGCTACAGCGCTGTCCCTCGCAGAGACCAACCTACCTAGTGATGCCAATCATTAGCGTGAAACACCCTAAAGCCCCGCCCTACAGCGCACGCTAATGTGGTCTTGCGACGGGCAGGCAGCCCCGTAAACCAAAGCTTTTCATCGGTAGCGCTAAACGCAGTGACCTCGAACCGGCCAGCAGTTACAGGGCCGGTCGCCGCTAGTGAAAACGTCCACACGTCAGTGGGAACCCGACCCATTTGCAGCTTCCCGTCGCTCCTTCTCAAGATCAGATGAAAAAGAATGTATCTGTTTTCCACCGTCGTTGTGTTCTCGCTAACTGTCAACCAACACTGTTACAGCAGCGCCAGCAACAATGCGAATGAAACGTACATATATGGCCCCAAACTTGCTTTGATTTGACTCGAAATGGGTGCATTTAAATTGACTGGGTACATCTCGAATTGTTCTATTTGATTGATTTGACCCATTTGCTTCGAGCCTCAATAACTTGAACCCGGAAATGCCACACCCTTGACCGCCCAGACGAAAATTCCTCACGGTACCATGACAATTCTGCAAATGCCACATATTCTTCCGCCATTGGATCAAACCATAGGAGCTCATTCATGGTCTCCGTAGTTAGGTTGTGTCTTTCTGTTCCAACGAGCAGTTTGGCCATACTGAATAGCCTCTCGCAGTAAATCTGACATGGCTGGGATCGATAGCATGGTGTTTTGGCATTTGATGATGCTGAATTGGATGCAAATAGCGGAGTTTTGCTGCCATCTCCTTAAGCGTGTAAAAGCCTATTTTTGCGATTTGACTAACTAAAAGTGGCGTTTACTAACAATAAAAGACGTCACTACTTGCTCCACTTCTTATACGCCCACTGAAGACCACTGGAACTTGTTGTGAGCGTAACTTTCTAATCACAGTTATATACCCCTTCTCTCCACATCTTCTGAAGAAGACCCCTGACTATCTCTCATAGGTATTTATGGGCCCGTGAAGAAATATGCCTTTTACACGCTTGAGGAGATGCCACCCCCTAGGAGAGATTTCACAGGTCACTTTTGCTGTATTTTGACGGTCATGCGATCCTTCTGACAGCTGCTGGACACCTAATCCACTCAAGCCAAAGTAGCTAAAGAAGCCAAAGAAGCGAAAGAATTTAAATCACCATATTGCCTTGAATTTGGCAGTCAAAATAGATATATCTGAATTGTTTCATTTTGCCTTGAACTGATTTGCGTTGGGCATTGTATTGTTGGGGTCGCTGTTGCTGTTTACACGCCCCATTTCTGCCAAGCCGACACTGGTTACACGCCCCCTTTTCTCACCATGCAACAACCCGACTTGTCGTCAAATCCCAAAACAACATGCACGCAAGTATAAACAACAAGCCCAAAGAATATTCTCAATTCTCAAATTGATGCCCGCTGTTACAGTGGACCCAAACCTCCAAAACCGCAGACAGCAAGCAGAGAGTGGAGAATCGCAACACTGGACCAGCACACAGCACACTCACTCAACCAGACCCACACCCATCAAGGCAGAACCCTCACCCAAGCATCAAGGCAGAACCCGGGCCGAGAGTCCACATCCACACAATGTCTTTCCACAGGACATCCATCCAGCCCGCATAGCTCAGGGGTAGAGCGTATCACTAGTACTCGTACTCGTACTCGATCTAGAATCAAATGATAAGGTCATCAGTTCAATTCTGATTGTGGGCAATGCGATTGATTACCTTTTGCCATTTTTGTCCTTGCGTAACAAACACTCATCATGAGGGGGTGTAGTTGATGTTGACCCGTGTTTTGCTTTCGCTGGGGGTCACCATCTAAGTTTATCACTTCTTTCGTCTCAACATTTTGCCACAACTCACTCATCTGATCACAAAACAGAGTTGTCAAAAGTTCCATAGCTCGCTCGTTCAGGGATATTCAATGTTTGGTTGGTTTGATGTAAATATTCGCATTTAGCGTGAGATATACAAAAATGTAACGACACTGCAGAGAATCAGGATATGCAAGCTTAGCAAAGTGCGCCAGCTGCCTTCAAGAAGTGCCCGCTATGGAATGTACCGAATCGCCCCTCATGCTGTGATGCTTCAAATATCCACCATGGCCACTTCATGCCCACCCGCTTGCTTGATTTAAGCCTCAAACTCGCGAGTCTTCTTGGACCCAGCGCCCTTGTACACTGGCGGGCCAGGAACGACATATGTCTGAGGGATCTTGCGGTCATTGATGGGGACCTTGATGTTGGAGTCGCTGTCCTTGCAGTAGCCGGGAATCGCCGCCTTGAACGACGCATCCGGATTTGCGGACCCGCTTCCACCGACGACGATCTGCGCGCACTCGGGGTAGAACTGTGGCGCATTCGCCTGGTGAAGCGCGATCAGCTCGTGGCGGATCAGGTAGTTGCCTGGTGCAAGACCCGCAGGGATCTTGGACGTCCACTTCTTGTCGCCCGTCACCAGCTTGGCGATGTCCCACCCGGAAGGAGTCTCAGTGTCGAGGAACACCTTGACGCCGTCGCCGTGGAAGCCACCCTCATCGATCTTGAACCAGCCTGACCCAGAACCGTCGCAGGAGGAGAAAGCGCCCGCGCACTTGTACATCCACACGAGCACGGGGCCCTGGCTGTGCGTCCACTGGCCCCAGACAGCGGTGACGGCGTCGCCTGGGTTGGCGGTGGCGCTCTCGGTGGCTGAGGTGCCGCCGTTGCAGCGGAGCTTGGGTGTGCTGCAAGTCGTGATGGGGTTGTAATCGGGCCATTGCCTTTGGATCACGTTCTTGGAGTTGGCGGGCGAGAAGCCTTGGTATCTGTGACGTTCTGTTAGCAACTGGTCTCTGATAGGCATGAGAAAGACAGCGATGCTTACCCAGGGTAAGTCTTGCCACCAATGATGTAGCTGGTGACGGCGCCATGGGCAGCAGCCCCTGCCGCAAAGACGAGTGTGCTGAAGAGTGTGGAGGAAACCATAGTGACCGTGTGAATTGTGTGACTGCCAAGAAGCGATCTGGGTAAGGAAGAATCGAAAGGAGAAGGGGGCTTGTAGAATGAAGGACACCTTCTTAAAGCCCACCAGATGAAGGGCTATATCGCGCCTCTTATATAACCCGCCCCAATACCCCATGCCTTTTTTGCTCAGCGCTACACAAGCCGAGATTCCCCCAGTTTTCCCCAGGTTTCCCACCCCAGGCCCATGGGTTCATTTACCGGCTAATATGCTGCTGCCGGAGCGTCGAGCGCCTTTTGCACCCGCACATGATGAATTTGCTGGCCTGGCACTGGTGGAAGACATATCTCGGCAAGCAAGGCAGCCTTTCATATAAAGTGCTCCGCAATATCGGAAAGAAGCGCCGACGATTCCATTTGATATTGCCTCCTTCCAACCAGCACGCTGTCCACCACCCCCATGACGTATAACCGCAACCCGGCTGCTAAACGGACCATCATATGCCGGCCATATCGCGCGGCCTGTGAATTGGAGCGGGTGCATCCCATGAAGAACGTCCATCTACCGCAATGTAAACACGCGATGCCTTCAGGATCCGAGCCGCACTGCGCGCATTTTTGGTCCGCACGCCATGGACAAACCCTGTGCGACACAATGTATTCAGTGGGGGCGTGCTTGGCGGTGGCTTACAGATTACCAGGTTTCGTTGGGCTTCCATGCCGGCGATGGCTTGGAAATGCTACACTCCTCGCCGGCTCCTGAGGCCGACCAACATATTAGCGCCGAGGGCTGGGAGGAAAGGACGGCCCAACCTGGAATCGATGCCTTCCGAGGCCCAGATGGCGCTAGTCGATGGGAACAAGGAACTCGATGGTGATCCCTGGTGTCACGTATTGACTTGCAGACCAACCCAAGATACATTCCAAGTGCTGTCAGGGTGTGCTGCGTATCTTGGGTGAATCGCCGTCAAATCGCCGCGAAGGTAGCTGCCTCCCGGCCCGAATGCTCTTGGCATGAGACTCAAGTGAAGCAACAATTGCCAGCGTGGCAGGCGTAGGGATGTCGGCAGGATGATGTTGCAAAGTGGCGCGAGCGGGAATGCACGCGGGCATGATAACAGCCAGTCAGGTGACGTGGAAAGTCCATTTCCCCAGTAGGGACTGTAGTGGCGTGGACCCCTTTTCTCGCCTTTGGAAAGTCACGAGATCAAGTCTCGAGCCAACCGCGCCACAATGTCCAATCTGTTTTGGTCCGACTTGGTGGCGTCCTTGAGCGCCTTGCCTGTCTTATCAAACTTGTCGCCAACATCGACGTAGCACCCGCCCTGGGCAAACCGATCCAGAACCTTCTTCATGTTTGCAAACTGTTTGATATCGCGTACCTGTTCAGGGCCGATGCCGTTTGGATCTGCCTGGCGGTTCGGTCTGGCAGCCTGGGCGCGATGGCTAACGGTGGTGCCGACACGAACACAGTGGATGATCAACGCGGCAAGGCCAGCGGCTAGCGCAGTGGCTACGGGCGACGGCTCTGTACGCAGACTGTCCTCATTGACTTGGATGATTTGGTCGTCGCGGTCGGGCACTTCGTGGCCGGGGAGGATGTAGTCCAGCTGGTTCTCACGGCCGGCACGAGGGGTTGCGATGTTGTTGATCGTCGGCGCCCCGATCTTCAACATGCTCTTGGAGAGTTCGGCAAACCACGAAGACCTAAAACTTACCGGCGTGAGTGATCCTTCGTCCGGTGATGCGCAGAAGAGGAGGGCCCCGTTCTTGACGGCTTCTTTCAGGGCCCTCCTCAGGTCTTCGATGTCGTCGCTGTTCCCCCCTTCACTGGTGCTGCGGCTTTGGATCGTCCAGGACATTGATACAATGTCAAACCTGCAGTTACTAGCGTACGTGACGGCCTTCTTTCTCTCAGTCGCCAAGACTAATAGTAAGTCGGGGGTGCCAACTGGCACGTACCTGGGCTGCGCTATTCGCGGTAAAGTGCGCCTTTGATCCCTCGGCAGCGTCAACATTGAGACGATGGACAAAGATTCTGGCGCTCGGCCACAAGCGGCATATGAGCCTGGCCACGAGGGTCCCACGACCGGTGGCAGATTCGCGGAAGGGCCGCCCGGCGCCCGGTAGGTTCTGTAAAGCAGTCATTACCTGCCTAGAAAAATCAACATTCTTAGGTGCGGTTAGCTCAGTTGTCTTCAGTTCAGCCCGCTGTCGCCCCAGTCAAAGCTCCTGCCGTTCATGATGCTCTCTCGTAGGCTTTCCTGGCCAAAGTCAACCTCGTCATCAACCAAGGCTACCCTGACGCCACTTCGTAGATGTAGGGCAAATTGTCAGCATCCTTGCCAATGTTGTTCTTGATCTTGAAGATGCCATCGGCAAAGGTGTCCATGACCTGGAGCCACTGGTATGACCGTCGCTAAACGCGGGTGTTGCCATCCCGAATATTGTGCCCGCTGCCTGACTTTGCCGAAGTCCTGAAGTCTTGCCGAGCTCGGTTATCACGATATCAGGAAATCCAGCTTCACCTTCCCTCTTCCGTTTCTTGTTGAGGTGGATTCTGTTTTGCTTGATTCTTTGCTTGAACTGTTCGATGTTTTGGGCTGTCTTCTCTTCTGATTCGAGATTCTGGGCCCGTGGGGAAAAGGGTTAGCAAATATATCCCTGATGGACAAGATATGTTGGCCATACTTCAAACTCGCCCAAGACGATAGCCTCCAAATACGGTGCCTTCACCAATCCATCAGGCTTGCTCCATGCCCGAAGGATTCCATTATTGCCACTCCACGAGAGGTAGACCTCGCGCACATAGCGGCAACCAAGCTGGAACACGCTGGGACAGAGATCAATCTTGCGCCAATCGACAATTTTGATCACAAAGTGCCGCAGCACATCCACGATGGCTTCATCGCTATGGGACAGAGCCTCGATGTCGTTCACGGCGACCTTGATGATATTGCGCATCTTTTCTTTGAGCCAAAGAAACGGAACCTTCATATCTTCACGCCCTTTCGCGACGTCTTCTTTGGGTGCAGGGTGTCGCGGTAACACGACGGATTTGAACCGCATTCGACGAAACGCGACGTGTTGGACAAAAGGCTGTGTTGGCCAATTTCGACGATGCTTTGGACTAGCCACCATATGTCTTGTCCGGATTGTTTGCAAGCAGGAGAAGAAGGTTGTTGTTTTTATTCGGTGGGTCGGCGAGCTCAAGAAACCTTCGTCTGCCCTCCTCGTTTCAAGGCCGAGATTTTCCTCCATAACTTTGGCTATCAGTCTCTTCACAGCTTCCTGGAAGGACTTGTCCGAGGCATCAACTGGTTCCTCGTCCTGACCGTCGTCCATGTAAGCATCCGAATCCACGTTGCCAACCAAATGGCCAAAGCCGTCCGGATTACTAGCTACGGATTCGACCCATCACACGGACTTACGAGTGTCCTACACAGAACCTAGGACGAGGCGACGAAGCTGCTTGGTGCTCTCATAAAGCTTGAAATGAATAATCCAGAAGTGCGAACACCCCTCCTGATTGCTCCGGGGTGGAATGCTGGTATTGAGTCTGTGAACCACCTTATCGTGTCCTGCTAGTGTGCTTCCTTGGAAATGATCCGCATCCTGTACGAAAGCGGCAACAAAGTCAACGCCACCTGCACGGGGTTCCGTGGCGCGCCTCTCGAAGCGGCTTTTCCACGCAAAGTCACCGAGGAAGACGACATGGGCGCTACTGCGAACCAAAACGCCATCATCGAGTACTTTGTCAAGACGGCCAAGGCAGACGTCAATTTGCAAAGCGACGAGTAGGGGCCAGCCCTGAGCCCGGCTCTCTTAAATGGCACGCTAGAGAAAATCAGTCTGTTGGTCGATTATGGCACCAAGGTCGGAACCCAAGACAGTATGGTCGCCAGCCAATCTACTTTAGTCTCTGCAGAAGCTTGGATTTTGTACAACTTCTCCACGAGAAGAAGAACGCCACATGGAGCGCCGCGCACTTCACTTTGCCGTTCTAAGTGTCAACCTGGAAATTGTCAATTGTGCGCTGGGAAGGATGACGGAAGCCGGGTTTGAGAGGCAAGATTCCATCAACGAAACAGACGTGGACGGATGGACGCCCCTCCTCTGGGCTTTTCGGCCACTCCCTCCACGCAAGATGTGGTGCAATCCAAACCCCGACGGTATCGTAATTTTCCGCTGGCTGCAAGAGGGAGGAGCCGACATTCGAGTTCGCGGCGACGGACTCTGCTCGGCATGGGGTTTCTTGGACCTCATCCACTACCATGGCCTGAGCGAAGACCTGGCAAAAGATGTCGCCGCTAAACTCTTCACCAGAAGCTCCCCGGGCAGGCTCCAAGTCCCTCTCCCTATCCCACATGACGTAAAAAGGGCAATGTGCCTAACTCGAAATGGTACTGCGATGTCAGTTCATTGTAAGTTCATGACGATGCCCCCTCGTCCCCTGATCTGACCGGCGGCTAAGAGATTGTGATATTTGCTGATTTGTTTATTTCTTGTTGTACGTTCTCGTCGGCACGTATTATGGTTGGGATGAATGCTACGGATTCTCGTTGTGCCATGAAGTGCTATCGATCCAAAAACACTCTCCATGCTAGAGCTCGGATCAGCGTAAGATGAGGAGTTTTGGATGGGCGATGAGCGTGCCGGCTCTGATGCTGGATCAGCGGAATATGTTGATTATTCTGGGAACACCGGGACCGCACGGGACATACCTTTGTCGATGCCGCTTGATGATGACTTATGGCTCTGCAATCATCTAGGGACGATTTTCACGTCCATGGCCATCTCGGCCGATATAAGACCCTTGACCTGTCGTCGGATTCCATGTTCGGATTCACCATCTTGGCTTTCGTGATGAATCTTACTGTATACCGAGGGCATACGGAAAACAAAAAAAACCAAGTAGCACGAGACTTTGCCGAGTTCTTTAGCCTTACATCCAGGGGTGAGAGCTTTGGAAACTGGGAAACGGATATCCCGTTTGTCATATGGTGTAACCTGCCAGCTGTCCGGATTGGGAAGTTACCCCGTGCGGGGGGCTCCGTTCAGGGGGAATGATGCGGGCATTGAATGCCAAGGGAATCAATCATAATACGCGGGTCTTCACTCATATCCGAGATCCAATTTAAAGCATTCATGAGCCTTCAACATGAGCAATACGAAAGACTGAACGTGAGACAGAAGAAAAAAGAAGGAGACGACAGCACACAAGCAGATAGATGACCAAGTAATTAATTGAACGCTATTCCGTCATTGGTTTTCTCCGGAGATTGAATCGGTTATTTGACTCACTAGGAGAGGTGTAGGGGATGAGTGATAGTGAAAGGGGCTGCAATCCTGCGACCACTGAGTTCAGAATGAACACCAAATCGGTGCCTCAATTAAGCTTCCAATTTGGATCACTTCTATATGTCTTCTTGCCTCAGACTTCGCTAAAAACTCATCGCCAAAACCTCACGCCAGACACTTGCAGAGATCATCCGGCGTTGACATGTTCTCGGCTCGCACCTTAATCCCTTAATGATCCTCCAAGTCCCTTTGTGGCTCTTCAGACATTTCCAGACATACTCTGTTGGGGGCTTTTTTGGCTCAGGTACCCGCTAGATCCTTTGCTGTGTATGTGTATGATCCTGATGCATGAAGTATTTTTAAGTCTAATACGCTGCTGTGCCATATCCGATACGCTTGTATCCCCAATTTTATGTGGCGCGTGACAGTTCCTTTGAGCGACCAACAGACATAGCGGACGAACGAAAAGACGATGATACGCAAGGAACCAACGTACTCTGACTTGCCGAATCCTTTTGCATGCAGAGTCTGGAACAAAAACTTCTGATGGTCCAGAAGTTCGGATTGTGCAAATGTTGAACCGAGAACGCTAATTAGTGCGACGCAGGTACGACTCTGCATGGGGCTTGCCTCGCCTCACAGCCTGAGTGAGCCACACTTCACGGGCCAACAAAATTGCTCCTCGGCCGAGCAGCTCCCTTCAATTAAACATGCACAGGGTTGATTTTTGATCCTGTCGCTTTCCCATCCTGAGTGCGAGGCGCAACTGTGGCTGTCAGTTGCGATTCGATCATCCCACCAAAGTTTAGGATCGCTGCCAAGACATTGGATTTTACCCCTGATCTCAATCATTCAGGAACTGCAAGCTGCTGCGCGCGAAAGTTATCCTTCCTGGCGCGGGCACCGAACTCCTGGAATGCGACATGGATTCCATGATACCAACACTCACAAGGCTGAGCCGTCCGCGGCACTTCTCTCTTATAAAGAGAGATGCGCCGCGACGTTCAAGATGTTCGTCTCAAGAGGTTTGCTTGGTACTAACAAAGCTGATCTCGAGTTGACCTGAAAACAACAAAGATGAGGCAAAATATCGGTGCACTGCTCACCGCAGCAGGCACTTTGTTTCTGTCCGTACGAACAGTCGCCGCGGGGCCAGGTGGCGAATCACCATATGGCGCCGGCCGCTTTGCACCTGACGTTCAGATAGGTTCGCGGGCCTGGAACGCCTCGTACCCTGACTTTGAGGGCAACGCACCTCCGTACCTGAACGACGACGATAACAATGCCGGTACCATGAACTTGTTTACTCGGGACGCCCTCGAACGGCGCGCAAGAAATTTCCCTCTCCGGCTCATGCCCCTCGGCGCATCCATCACGCAGGGCGCCCAGTCGTCGGACGATACGGGGTATCGCAAGTTGCTCAGGACACAGCTTCGCTGGAAGGGGTGGAATGTGGTCAACATGGTTGGATCATTACAGACGGGGAACAACTTCAAGGATAATGTTGGTTTTCCCTCGTGTGCACGTGACAATGTATGTTTGACGCTGACATGGACCCTGATCAGGACCACGAAGGGCACGGTGGATGGACGATCAACAGAGTCAGGACGGACGCTTGGCCGACCGCCCAAAAATTGAAGCCCAACCTCGTGCTTGTGAATGTTGGAACGTGAGTGCCCTCTGCCCTGTGATATCTCCTGCTCGAAGATCATCTAGCTCACATTTAATCCAGCAACGACTGCGACGACAATGATGCATCTGCTTCCGGCCCCGACATGGAGAAACTGATCGACGACATCTTTCTCGGCGTCCCAGACGTAACCCTCATCGTGTCTACACTCGCCAGAAGCCGTGATCATGGTGCGTGCGCCGCGGCCGCCAGCCAAGCGTACCGGGACGTGGTGGCCAAGTCGAAGTACGCCGGCAAGCGCCTCGGACTCGCCGACTTTTACAACGCACACACTCTAGCCGAGCACATCTCCACGGCTGACGGCAAGCACCCCAACGACGCCGGCTACAGAATCTTCGCGGCCGTATGGTACGACGCCATCACCAAGATCGAATCCAAGATCCAGCCCGCTGGCGCTGCCAACCCACCCATCGACGACGGCGCGACCGGAGGACCCAATACCTGCACCAAGGAAGCCGGCGACGCACGCGGGCCTGTCCAATCCCAGGCGGGAAGCGGCCACGACGACGGCATCTACGTGCACAGCAGTGTCTCGCGAGGTGCTCTCACCAGCGCGCGCATCCAGAAGAACAACGACCCAGCGTCCGTCATCGACGGCATCCCCTCGCACATGTTCTTCGCAAACATCGTGGTTAAAAACCCCAATTTCGAGCGCAAGGACGCTATGGACGATTGGATCCGTGTGTTCCACAACCCAGCCACAAACAAGAACACCTATCTGTACCGCCAGAACAACGGCGGTGGCAACTTTGGGCCGGAGACAACATTCAACGTCGACCTCAACTGCGACACTGGGCCCACGTACGCCTTTGCGGATTTCAACGACGACGGGCTGGACGATTTCTTCTGCATCAGGGGCGGGTCGGCCGTGTCGGTTGCTCTGAACAGGGGCGGCAATCCTCCGACCTTCCAGAGCATCGGCCAGGTTGTCGGCACGCATGCCGGTTTTGACGCACCCGACGTGCGCATCGCCGATATCGACGGCGACGGCCGCGCGGACTACTGCCTCACCCAGCCCAACGGCGACGTGACCTGCTCGCGCAACGCCCGCGGCGCTCAACCCGACGAGTACTTCTGGCAGGGCTTCTCGACAGCTAATGGAGTCGGCGGCTTGGTCTTCGACAAGAAACAAGGCATCCCCGACAAGAGCGGCATCGTTTTTGGGGATATCAACGGCGACTTTCGGTCCGACTACATGTACATCTCCGACTCAGGGTCCGTCGAGACTTTCATCAACAACCGCGGCTGGAACGCCGGCATCGTGCCCAACTGGCGCGATGCAGGCCAGACCCACGGCGGACAGGCCGGCACTTCTGGTCTCCGAAACAAGATTAAATTTGGCCGCATATATGGGTCTGGTCGCCTGGATTATATCTACCTCAAAGAAGAAGCCACCTACGTTGATGTACTTGTCTGGGAAAACACCGGCGGCGGCGGCACCAAGCTGAAAGCCGACGGCAACTTCTACTGCGACATGCGTGGCACGGGCGCAGACGACTACGTATGGATCTATGAGGACGGACACGCCGCCGAGATCAACGCCAACATCCACTCGCCTCCTGCCTGGGGCCACAGCACGTCCATCTCTCTGAACGTGCCCGGCCCGCGGGTTGGAATCCACCTCGCCGACTGGACGGGAAACGGGCGGTGCGATGTTCTCGTGCAGAACAAAGCCACCGGCGCGCTGACGCTCTACGAGAATCAGTTCTCCAACAACGCCCTCACGTTTACCAACCGCGGCGTAGTATCCGGGTCTGGCGGGTGGTGCACCGAAGGCTGGGGCGTCGGAATCTTTGACAGGGGAATGCGGTTAGCGGACATTGACGGCGATAAACGTGCTGATGTTCTCTGTCTGGAGAAGAACGGGAGAGTCACCGGCAGACTTAACAAGGCTGGTGGCCTCGAGAACGTCGGGCAGGTAAAATTCAGCGAGGGGTTTGACCGCGCGAACATCAGGTTCGCGGACGTGGAGGCCTCGGGACGAGCCGACTTGATTCATCTGGACAAGTACACCGGCGCGGCGACCGTGTTCAAGAACAATGGTCATGTCGCCGCTGGAGGGAGTTCGTTTTCTTGGGCAAATCGGGGGGTGCTTTATAGTCCTATCGATCGGGGAGAGACGATGGTGAGTTCCTTTCCCTTCTTCCACATCTGAGTAGTGAGATGGGACAGGATGGCTCATCTTTCGGGGGAACAGCATTTCACCAACCAGGGAGGTCTGGGGAGAGCGGATCTGTTGCATGTTCTGCCTGTAACCAACAGGGTAGGTTCATACTCTAATGGCTAAGACTATCGGTTGAGAGGATGGCTAACAGTAAGACACAGGCTTGGACATACTTCAACGAGTGCGGTGGCAATGGTGGGGATGATACCAACCCAATCAGTAAATCACCACCCAGCTGCTGACTACTCCAGAGGCTTTGCTGACGTTCTCTCCCTCTTGTAGCTGATCCCGGGTTGCCGCCTTTCCCCTAAGAATACGTGTACCTTGTTGAGCTAGCATTTCGGGAGCATTGGGAGCATTTCGAGGATTTTGGTAAAGGGTTTTTGGTTGGGACAGTTGTTTTTGTTTTTGGACACGGAGTCAGCGGCATAATTTCATGGGCATGGGATTGAGCGTATTTTTGGGCAGATCAGTGGTGTATTGTCTTGTAATGTTTATTGGGATTCTCGCTAGGCAGAGATGCATGAGAACGAAAGTGGGTTGGCAGTACGTACATGGTCATAGCTGCGACATGATGAAACACTTCCATCCCTCACCCTGTCTGGGTACAAGCGTGACAGGTATGAGGTGACCACGTATCGAGTTCTAGATCTCCAAGAGCCCCAAGAAGATTCGCAGGGGGACAGCGTGTTCTGTCCATACTGAACACCGTGGCCGAAGAGAGCGCGGACATGGTCGCCGCTACCTTTCTTTCCCCCAGCTTTTCCCCAGCTTTCCCTCAGCCGTCTTCTTGAAATCAGCCAGCTTCCCTCTTTGTCAACTTCGCCCGTCTTGGGTGGTGTTCCGCGTCGTGGGGTTTTGTTAAGCTAGAATGCTCGATTCGGCCTAGCGCATCTCCCTGGCGATGGCCAGCTCCGGAGCTTCGTGTTAACGGTTACCTCGGTTACAAGAGCATGAGGTGATCTATGGAGCGGAGCTCCTGCAGGGTCTACGGCATGCGTGTGGCTGGGGCCTTCTCTAGTATAAGTAGTGGACGAAGGAGCACCCCTCAGGTAGAAAGGAAAAAAAAGCAAGTCAATGAACACTTCCAATGCTCCACACTTTAGTCTCTCGGGTTTCATGAACGGCGCGTCTGGGGAGAGCTCATCTGGAGGCTGATTTCTGCCTTCTGGAAGGATTGGTCAGAATAAGGATCGAATTGCCGGCGTTGGCAGCCTTGTATATATGTTCTTCACAAGAGACGGGAGATAGTGCACCGTGCGGCCTGTCTGGGCAATGCGATTTATACAGCTGGCCTACCTGGAGTTTCTCAGAAGGCTTGCTGGCATTGAACCTTGAGCTCTGGATGTCACTCAGTGTGTGCTTCGCCACACATCTACGAGTGGCATCCGATGCGCCGACCTCAGGTCCTGAGCAGTCTGGACGAACGACTTTAATTAGCGATTGGCTGAAGCCGGTCAAGTTGCGAAGAACAGATCGAAGGCGGCAGCATCAGCCAGGGAGGACAACCTCGTCGGGAGCGGCGCCGTCGCTGACGACACTTTGCCTTGTGCTTCCTCCAAAGAGCATTGATGCTCTTCACAAGAATGAAAGAACTCGTCGTCAAGGGAGCAAGGAGCAATAATGTCTGGGAATCTCCCCCTCCACATGAGCACACGCGCAGCTGAACCGAACTAGCCATCACATCACCGTTCGTAACGAACCAGTTCGCCTGACGATGTAAAAAGGGAAAAGCTGGGAAAGGCATCCGAAGGGTGGGGGGTTGTACTATTTAGCTCCTGCTAGTTTTGGCTGAGACTCAACTTGACTCAATGCTTTTTGTTCTCGAAGTCGGGGTGATAGGTGGACTCAGTCGGGTTGAAGCTCCCTCAAAGACACAAACTCATAACATATGTGTAAAACGATACATGCACTTATCCGTGCGACCCCACTTTGACAAGTTCATATTTACCTACCTCCTTAGCTTTTTTGCTTGGCGCAAAACGCATCACCGAGCTTTGGACATGACCGAGCTTTGGGCATTAACGAGCTTTGGGCATTAAAACTAACAGTGCCTACAAGGCCCAGCAGCTACGCCATTTCTCTTCAATGGACATCGATCCCTGTCTTGCCGCCGGAGTCTGCCGTCGACTGTACTTGTGCAGGAGGTTACTCACTTTCAACACTACGTCAATTTTTATTACAGCCAGCAAATAAATCAAAGGAAAAATGGGTCGCATTTGCGCATCGTGTGGCCGTGACCTTCCGCGGACGTCATACACAAGCAACCAGTACGTTAAGGGGGAGGGCATCTCGCGATGCGCTACCTGCGTCCACGGCCATCACTCCGACACCTACCCGCGCGGCGGCGCAACCCAATCCAGCAGCAGCGGCCGCTACAACAGATCAAACCAAGCCAAATTCACCCAGGATGCCCTTGAGTACCCATTTGCCTCGGGCGCATTCCGCTGGGTCGCACAGGGCCAATACAACCGCGGCGACCGCGCGGGACAGGCCTGCGTGGCCAAGTGGTTCAAGACGGGCGGCGTCTTCTCGGCCGACTACTTCACCTTGGACATCAAGGCCGTCGATAAAGCCCTGGAGATCGTCAACCGATTCAATGACCTGTCCTTGATCGACAAAAAGGTCATGATAAACGTGCCCGAGGTATGGACCTTTCAAGAGCTCCCGGGCGGCGAGGACGGTAGGGACGACTCAGACTGGGTGGGCCAGAAATGCCTGCAGGAGCCCTTCATTCAGAACTACGAAAAGTTCAACAGCAACACCGGATGGACCGACGACAATGACGGATGGCCCGAGGTCATGCAGGCTCTGAGCCACTTCAGCTACCACGTATCGGGGGGCATGTATGTTCTGTGCGACCTGCAAGGCGGCATCTACCAGACCGAAGTCGTCCTGTCCGACCCAGTCATCCTGTCGCGCACCCGCGAGTTCGGCGTAACCGATCTGGGCGCGGACGGCATCAGCTCCTTCTTCAGCGCGCATGTCTGCAACGACTTCTGCCGCCCACACTGGACCCGGCCCGCCAACCCCACGCGGTATTTCCGCCCAGTCCCTGGCACCACCATGCTGCGCCGCGACGTAACTACGGACTACTCCAGACCCGCGGCATCGGGTCGCTACTAAGATTTTGAAAATTGGATGGGCTATTGGTCCAACGTGGGAGGTCTTGTTGCCCAGGCGGGATGGGTGGGACGGGAAGCTGAGTAGCCATGCCCTGTAATGGTCGGGGGAGCCTCTATATAAGTCGCGGTCTGGTAGGAACAACAAGTATCACCATGTGCCTGCATTTTTGGGCTCGGTATGCTACTACTAATCTGGTGTTTCTAAAAATGCTACGACTGTTATCTTCCGCCCTTATAGCCCGGCCGTTGGCCAGGCCACAATGCCTGGTATCAGCGCTTTTGTGCTCGAGCGGTTTGGTCCACCGCTAGAAGACTTCCTCTCAAATTGTCTTCGATCTCTGTCGAGGAGGCCTCGCCAACGTTTTGTGAACTCCCTCCAAAAGTCAGAGAGTTCGGACAACTGTCCAGCCAGCGCTTCAGGAGTGGTGGCACTACGCAGCCATCGTAGGTGGTTGCGCCATGCTTGTAGAGCATTTTGAACGGGGTGTTTCGCATGCTGAACCAATATTTACCACAGCATCGATTCCCGCGGCCGATAAAGTTCCCAACAACCATGTCACGGGGCGACGGAGCCAGGAAGTGGCGTAGGACTCGCATCTCGCAGTGAAAATTCGGACCAAAGTGACCCCAGATGTTGAGACAGAACTCGAAAGTCAGCTGCCGGTTCTCCCCTGGTCGTACCACGAGTTGTCTGACCGCCAAGAGCGCTTCTTTGTAACTGGCGAGACGCTGTATCCTCTTCAGCCAGCTGTGGTCCGTTGCCACATCGCTGTGGCCATGGAGGCGAACGGGGACCGTGACTCCACCTTGCACCCCAATGGCCTTCTCCCCCCAAGGAATCTTCATTCTGTACCTCCTCTGAAAGTTCCATGCGCACAGTACGAGTCTCTTAAGCTGCTCGGGCGTGTGGCTGTCATCATTGCGGCGCGTCGGGTCATATAGGCCCCGGGGGGCTATGTATCTTTTCAACCAGAGAGTCGGAACGGCCTTCGTCTTCTGGCTGCCACCTTGGCTGTTTATGGAAGGGGGGTCGGGGGTATCGGCTTTTATGATTGTCCAACTTTCGCTGGAGATGTTTGACTGCGTCTTGGAACTCCTTGACGAATGGACACCCATCACATCGCAAGCTTTCCACGACGCGAGTGCGGCAATACTCGGGAATCTTGTGCAGCATTGGTCCTTCGTTAGGGGGGTATTTGAGGAACTGTTGGAGGTGACGCAAGTAGATCTTTGTCATCCTTCTCTTCTGCGGGTTTGAACATCCACTATCGTTATCAATCATGATCGTTGGGGCATTGATGTTGATATCATCTGCACGGTATTGGATGCCCGTTGCGACAATGTTGTTGCTATTTGGAGTGAGCAGGATGGCGAGACCAGTGAGGCGATTCTGCTGGATTGAAGGTGTGTCGTTGATGTGTACGAGTCTGCGACTGTAGGCAACAAAGGAGAAGGGCTTGCCGTCTTCGGACATAACGCCTTGGTGAAGCTGGGGTTTTAAATCTTGGATGAATATGGACGGCTTGTGCTAAAGAGATACTTGGTGGTTGTGACTGTAATGCTACGCTACCACCTCTAGCCGGGGTGTGAGTTGGGTCTCGTAAGAACATCGAAGACGCAAGGCAGCAGAGCGCCTATATCGGGGCTGCTCTTGTCTATGCCAGAAACGAAGCCCTTGCTTTTCTCAAGAAGCCCCACCCTGCCAGTCACGCCGCGGTAACTAGCTTTGTCGCAGATGGCGCGACATTGATGATACTTGCACATTATGCAACCGCATCAGAGAACGGCAGACTGGAGGACCACCAGTATCCAATCTCATGGATGTGTCTGACAAGTTCTTATCAAGACTTCTTGAATGGCTACAGACAGATGCAAAATCTTCGGGAGGCCGCCCGACGGCAATTCGAGAAGTTGAGAGACTGTCTCCTGTCTTACTGAAAGCTTCATGGCGCACCGACCCCTCCGCGCCACGACTCACAGATTTCTTCTCTCAAAACATTAGAAGTTGAGCTACGTGACTCGACAGTAACATGCGAAAAAGAGGAAGTGGACGATTTTGATAAAAGGGCATAGGAACTCGCTAGGGCAGACTTTGGGGACTGTACAGCATTAGCATCTAAGCCCAACAATGACCAACAGAACACCGCGCAAAACCCTTAAATACTCAGATTAGAACGAGGCGAACAGCAACTCATAGGCCAATATCGG
Source organism: Podospora didyma (assembly GCA_033439775.1). Taxonomy (NCBI): domain Eukaryota; kingdom Fungi; phylum Ascomycota; class Sordariomycetes; order Sordariales; family Podosporaceae; genus Podospora; species Podospora didyma. The sequence continues at coordinate 2,724,553 of JAULSW010000008.1, forward strand.
ACTCATTACCGAGTCCAGCATCTACGAAGACAGCCAAAAGCTTCGCAGTCCGGGGGAGGGGGTTATGTGTTGCTCATGATCTGCCCAACGATTATTTCTGTACGTCGGTACGCAGCATCACCACATTTACCTGTGCATTTGGGTGCAACCTGAAAAGAGGTAGAAATATATTCATATTACAGCGTTAAGACAACTATGCCAAAACGACACAGAAACCAACCCTTCTGACACATTGCCAGCACTAAGAAATGTATCTTCAACCGGTCGTATGTACCCTCCGGTCTTCCATCAACAAACAAATCTTTCAGCTTTCTGTTCACATCACCCATCTCGCAAGGAAACTCAAGTCAAAAGAATAGGAGATTGCGCCTGAACCTGTTCCCCATCAGGCTCGGAGTGGTAGCCACTATTCTCCAGACGACTTAAAAGCCAGTCGCATAGTCGTGGTGGTAACACCCAGTGACCATAGGTTGCGCCATGATGGTCAGCCATGACGAACGGGGTATGAAGCGCCAGGTAGTACCAACAATCGCCACAGCATCGTTTTCCGCAGCCCACGAAATTCGCAGCAGCCTTGTGTTTGGGCAAGGACAGGAAATGGTGCAGAATTTGCATCTCGCAGTGGAACCCTCGACCGAACCGAGGCCAAGGGTTTGGACAGAACTGAAAACGCAACCGGCGGTTTTTGTTGACCCCTGGACCTGGCCCTGGCCCTGATACCCTTACCACAAACTGCTCAACCGCCACTAGGGCTTGCTTGTACCTGGCGAGACGCTCGATGAGTTTGAGCCACGAGCCGCTGGTGTATTTATGAGCTCGTGTATCTCCATGGAAAGCAACAGGAATGGTGGTGACACCTCTACTTCCGCCTCCGAAGACTTGGATCTCATTCTTCTGCCAAGGAATCACCATGCCGAAGTCTCTCTGGAATTTCCATGCGCAGAGTACCATCTTGGCGAGCTCATCCAGTGTATAGCTATCCACCTTGTTCTTGTTGCGTGAAGCAATGCGCCTTCTCTTTAACCAGAGAGTCGGCAGACTGATTTCGTGGCCTCGGATGATGTCGCCACCATGACTCGCGGTAGTAGTTGCAGAGAAGTTGTTCTGATGTAGGTGATAGCTCAACCTTTCCCTTAGGTTGTCGACCGCCTTCTGAAACTGGCTAACGGATGGAAAATTATCCGTCTTCAGATACCGCACAAGACGATCCCGGCAATAACTGAAAATTTCCCCCATCATTTGCATTTCCTCGATAGAGCCGCTGACATACCGCTGGAAGAGTTGCAAGTACCTTTCAGCCGCTTGACGGGTCTCCAGTGTAAATCCATAATTCGTGGCAACAAGAATCGTTGGGAAACTGATGTTGATATCACTTCGACGGTGTTCAAGGCCGATAGCGGCAATATTGTTGAGATCTTTGGTGAGCAAGATGGCGAGGCCGGTGAGGCAGTTCTTCAGGATAGGATCCATGTCCACGATCGTGATGCTTATGGGTTTGTTTCGATATCCGGACAGGAATAATCTGCAGTGTTGGGACATGGTACTTGAACGGATGGGATTATTGAATCTCAATTTGAACTGGATAAGTGACGTTGGAAAACTGGGTAGCTGGCTCATGTTGTTGTGATTGTGGAAGTCCGGTGCGTCTACAGAAGCTGGATATACAGATGGATTTTCTATGATCTACATACCATTTCACCTCCGTACCTGTTTCTTTATGCAACAATAATTGAATGCCTTAGTCAAACACTAATACAAAATGTCAAACTGTCAAACAACTAGACGAATATAGGTGAGAACAGTCGGTGAGTAAAGCGGCGTGAAATCCCCCCAAAAACCCATGATGCTCTGAACAGCAGGCAGTTCATCATTAGCGACTTTTGAGTCTCTTTGAAACAATTGCTGGTTCTTTAGACTTGCCACAAATGTCCAGGACAGGCTCTGTCTAGTGAAGCTTGGGCCATAGTATAGCCCGAACAGTCACCGTTAAGAAAAGTATGACTTCTCGCAGACCGAGAACGTATAACACGTTGAGTTCTTTCAGTGGAACGCCACACGAAGTATCACTTCGGTCAACAGAGCGTGAGATGTCCGGAACCTACCCCAAGCGGTCCTTATGATATGTCATAGATTAGGCACCCACACCCCCGCTAACCTTACTCTAGCTTTTGAACTATTGGAAATCACAAAGGAGATGTAGTCTTAGACATAATGGCTGTCACGGAACAAGCTGGAAATTTGCAGGCGAGACGATAGCTTATCCGCTAGGGCATTTGGACAAAGAAATAGCAGAATTAGTGGTAATTGGCCCGGGGCAAGGTCCTTGGGACAGAGGCAATGGTTGCCGTGGAAATATTGAACGCAACAACTTGAACACCTTGGAATTGCACAGACGAAAGAACAAAAGACCAAGACCTCGCAACGATGTGAGAAAAAGTACATCCGGGCTGTACCAGAAGACGGTAAAAAATTAAACCATGATTCAAGAAGCGTCAATTCATGGGATTTGGCACACTCGTCACCAGCCACAATTTCTGCCGGAGCTTTGGCAGGCGAAGCTGATACAAGTTTCCAACTTGCCAGGATTCATACTTTCCTTTCAATGACTGTTCGGTTGTTCTATGCCCTAAGCTGGGCCGGTCGGAGTTATTTCTAGGTAATGTATTGTGACAAGTCAATATAGCGAGCAATTGTTCCGAAGAGGCTCAAAACCAGGTGGCGAGGGTGAAGACAACTGAGCTAACCACACCTAAGAATGTTGATTTTTATAGGCACGTAATGAGTGCTTTACAAGGGGTATGTTAGTGCTTGTTAGAACAAGGTGAAGTTATGTCTGATCCTACGTGATTTCATTGTCCATTCGACCTGTTGGACGAAGGTCAGACAATGGCCTATGATGATTTGACCGCGGAATTCCATTGATGGAGCGCAATCGCCTTTGCTGCTGTCCGAAGATGACTTGGACTAAGACAGATGAAATAATCGGTCACTTGATTTCGATCATGTTGAAGATTGAAGGAGCATCAAAGTGGGGCGGGATGTTTCTTTACGGTGCAAATAATCTGGTTATATGGGCTTATTTCATGAATTCAGTCGTGGTAAGGAGATGTTTCTCCTCGGCTCCTAGTGCAAAGAAAAAGGTAGCTCAAATTAGCAAAACTTCCATCATGAAAAACTGCTGTAGCCTAAAGCAAAAGGGCCACGCGCCCAGCTCCGCAACCGCGTCCAAGGTCGGCAGTTCTGGCTGGATCCCATTAGCCATTGTTTGGCCCAGATGTGAGTGCCGTAGAGCACGAAAGGCTGGCCTAGCGAGTTTTTGTCCGTTTTGATACTCCCGCCCAGCGGGTCAAGATTTCTTCTGCAATATCGAGCATGAGCGCGGTGGCCCTGAGACGCAAAATCCACACTTGTCCAAATAGATAAACAGATATGCACAAAAGGATCCTTGAGGGCATAGAGTTGGGGATGTTCGCACACCGACAAGATGTTAACGTGCCCTCAAAAGTGGCTCAAGGACGCACGCATACGTTCCAGCGCCTACAATTCAGCGTTGCGTCGTCTGCTCTCGCTGCCCATCAGATCTGGTGTATCTGTTAGCATGCTTTGAGAAGTTTTCATTCATGTAGTTTTGCAACACTTGTTGGAAACCAGCCACAGGCTTTCTCCCCGGGGTACAGAAGAGCGCGAAGCGTGGCAGTTAAAGAAGTGTCATCCCTTTTCTGCTACAAGATGTCCATTTTATCTGCCTTGCAAACCCGTTGTTGCTACAAAACTGCTGCTTAGGCCCTACTGATTCCAACGCGTTGCAAACATGCCGACAGGGTGCTCTGATGTTACGGCCGCCTCATAACCTGGCAACCGGGAAGCAGCTCGTCTTGACACATCTTCCGCCCAACGCGGCAAAGCTTCTCCATCGAGCGCGACCGTGATGTGTCCCAAGGCCCCAAAGTTAGAGATAAGCAAGCAGGTATGAATAAACAAGGCCTTTCGAGGCAGTGGGCTTGCCGATGCGGCAGGCTCGCACACAGACGACAGGACGTCGACGCGTCGTCACGAATCATCAAGAATGAACATATTGACCTCTGGATCCTCTTTAGCCCTGTTTCCACATCGTGAGCAGAGAATATATACGCGTTTGTGTTTTCTGTGTGCTGCCAATGTCCAAGCTGGCCACTGTGGTTCCTGACGCGCGGGAAAACACCACGCCTAAGGGCGTCTCCCAGGCGGCTGGTGCTGACTTTGCTCTACACGACTCCTAAACTTGAAGTGACGATGAACACCATCTACTCAGAAGAGATCAGTGGTCTCATGGAAATTATATTAAGGGTACGAGAAGACACACTCATCAGCCCTAGCATCTGCAACGCAACACAGGCAGAGCGAGCGCAGCAGCAGGACATGTCTCCTTCAGCTCACCGCATCAAGTCACCAACCACTCAAGAAGTTTTCTCCCTCACATCCCGAGCCGAAGCCCAAGATTATAATAAAAATAAAATGTTCGCGTCGCCTGGAGACAGTGTAATACCAGGGACACAGTGAGAGACAACTATAGGCAAGCCCAGTGAGAAGTCCCCCGGTTGGCGAAAAAATAGATTAATCAACTTCTCCGTAGAGGAGTTCCCAGCGATTAAACTAGTAAGAACAGTTGCTACACGTGATCTAAGCCAGTTGGCAAAGAGAACTGAAGAGGAAAAGAAGAAGAAGAGTTCAGAATCCGGGAGCTGAACCATGATTCAATACCAGATTCGTTGCGCGTCGAGGAAGTCCTCAACATCCGAAACATTCCACTACGCAGGAACATTCCGCCACGCCAAAATTGGCAGGACTAAAATAGTATACCCTTCCCACCCCCCCCTCTTCTCGGATGCCTTTCCCAGTTTCTTCCTTCTACATCATCTGGAGAACTACCTCGTCCAGGTACCACGGTGTCTGAAGCCCACAGCGCTGTGTCGCCGGTCTCAATCCTCGAAGAGAAGATACCCAGAATGAGCACTCGCCATACTATTTTTGAATTTGGTTTCATCCGTTTGGTAAGTAAATACGACTCCAATCTCCAACCAACTCCCGCTCTACGTCCACAGATGTTTCCCCTCCATCCCAGGTATCTGCCTCGCCCCGACGACCGTAATCGACTTCAGCATATCATCCAACTCTGCCTTCTCTGCCGTGGTCAACTCAACAACCTTGCAGTTCTCCTTGACCCTGTCTGCCGCCGTCGCGCCGGGAATCGGAATCACGACGCCGCACTCGCCCACATTCGAATGCGCCCTCACCCACGCCAGCGCAAGCTGCGCCGGTGTCGCCCCCTTCCTTGCCGCAAACTCCTTCACCTTCTCCACCAACTTCAGATTCAGGGGAAACGTATCCGGCTGAAACCTCCCCAACATATGCCTCAGATCCCCCTCGGGAATATCCTCCAGCTTGGTCACCTTCCCCGTCAGGAACCCATACCCCAAAGGCGCGTACGCCAGAATAGCCACATTGTTCTCCTTGCACGCGGCAGCGACGCCATTGTCTAACATCTCGGTGCTCCAGAGCGAAAACTCGATTTCGACCATGGCGATCGGACAGATTTTACTCGCGGCGCGGATTGTGTCAGCCGACACTTCAGACAGGCCCGCGGCGGCGACCCTCCCTTGGTCGATGAGTTCTTTGACGGCGCCTATGGTTTCTTCCACGGGGACGTTGCGACGGTCCATCCGCGCGGGGCCGAACACGTCAATTTTCTTGACGGGGCCGACGGCAGCCTGGCATTCCTCGAAACTAGCGAGCACGTCCGCCCGCGAAGTCACGGGCGAGTGGCTGGCCGCGTCGTAGCACCCGCGCACGAATAAGGTGACATTGAGAGCGTCCTCCGGGTAGGCGTCGAAGTACCGGCGCAGGAGGAGGAGGCCTGCGGTTGGAGGGTTGGGTGGGAGCCCGTAGGCGGACGAGGTGGACCAGACTGTCGCGCCGTTGGCGACGGCTGCGCGCATGGCGGCGAAGGCTTGCGAGTCTGGGGTTACTTGCGGGCGCCAGGTCATGCCCAGGAGGCCGAAGCCTGTTGCTGGAAGAGTGGGGGACATGGCAGGTGTGGGTATGGGGTTGCGGTTGTGGTAGATGTGTTTACAATGCGTGCATCCTAGACTGATCCAAGGTCCTATGTATGAAGAAGAAGGGTTTCAACAAGATGGATAGATAGTGCACACCGCAACCATGAGCTGAGGAGTGAGAGGCCGAGGTATTTATCCCGCCCTTGAGATTCCCGCGTCATAGACTGGAATGGGAGACGGATTTAAGCCCGGGGTTATGCCACCCATGTTTGTCGAGAGCGGCTCAGCATCTTCCTCAGACAGTTGTTGTCCACTAAAGGATGTCGATGCCGGCAAGTCAAGTCGTTCAAGACCTCAACTTAAACTCGGAGTTATACATTCTCATGTGTTCTATCTCCGTGAGCTAAACTCTAGAATATGAAGCACCACACCATGTCGAAAGATGGTGGGGAACCAATATATACCGTTTGTGGCCATCCCTTGTTGTCCAATCCAGCGGGGTTCGGCATCCCGCGGATTCTGTGGTTCCCTTATTAGCGGGGACGCTACCTTCGACGTATATGTGTATCAGTTATAGCAGCCAGGTAACAGTCGTCTTTCTCTATTATTGACCACGTTTACATGCATACTTCAAGACCCTAATAAATCCTTTACCACTGTCGTTCAAGGCAGCCAGCTTAGCGGTGGAGCCGAACAGGTAGATACAAGTCCTGGTCCGGGAGGAAGACGAGTATGTATTGGAAGAAATACAGAAACTCGCGACCTATATCTCCTTTACTGAAATATTATTGTTCTTGTTATTATGTTTCCGCCAGCCAGCCGCTCACCCGCCCGATCCTATGAGCAACCAAATATGGCAGGGACATCAAGAAAATGGAGAAAATAAAGGTCAACTGCCATAAAAACAGCCAACAATGCAATATGCCAGTGTGATAGCTTGACTCGGTCCGGGTGCATGTACCTATTTCCATCTCTGCTACCCGCACCTACAGCGGAGTGCTCCTCTGCTCTATCCTCATCCCTGCATAACTTCTGATGGCGATGAATGGTCTCATGGTATTGCCGCACAGCCTCCGAGCGCCTCATCTCATTCTGCTCAACCAACTTTATAATCGCTTCGATCTCCTCCTGCAGTTCGGCCAACTTGGCGTGGTCGCTGCCCCGAATACCAGAGGTGCTGCTGCTGCTGCCGTCGTCTGGTTAGGCTAAGCATCGCGGGAGTTCAGTAACCTTCTCACGAACAGTTGTAGAATATTAAGAATGGCATCTATTAAGGAAACATAACACTCACCTCCCGTCGTGAACGGGTACAAACCAGTGATACCTCCACCCGAATGCGTCTACGAGGCCTTACGAGGCCTTACGGGGCCAAATTCGGCCCTGAAGCCAAAGTCGGCAGCTCTTGCGAGGAGGTCGAGCACCACTTGAAAACGGCCGTGGCGTGGTAGTTTCTGTTCTTGAGGGGACTTCTTGTGTCGCGCACGCTGTGGTCTCGAGGCCGATCGGACCGCCAGACCGAGGGCAGGCCAGATACGCGAAAGCGAAGCTCCTGGCTCATATTCCAAAACAAGATAATGAACGCCTATTTGTTTTCGAATTCCAGACAGAGGTTGAAAGACGGCTCCAGCGAGTTGAAAGACGGCCCCAAGACGATTGGTTGAATTTTTGTGTCAGAATTGAAAGTGCAAGGAAAGGTGCAGTGATTCCCAGTGAATTCTAAGTGAATAGGTTATTGGTGTAGGGAAGGCTTTCGGCTTTCTGGGGAGTGGAACTCGAGAACGCGCCGCTAAATTTTAGAAGACGAGCAATGTACCAGAGCATGTTCCCTGTTCTCCTGGCCACTCCTCTAGCCCCAAAAATCGCCCCCATACCAAAAACAGACGTGCGCCCTACACTCTCAAAGCCGACTTCAGCAGCGCAGTCTCGAGGTATGAACGACCGAGAGCGAGCACATATATCGCAAGCATCCATCGGTTTTAGTAACCTGCCTGGACACTCGTGAGGGCGCTCCATTCCCATCGCCGTAATGGAAGCCCCTTCGCAAGACAACTCGACGGTTTCAGTACATGCACTTCAGCAGTCCATTCTAGAGCCAGGGGTACGCAACTCGAGTCGGGCGAGCTGTGCAAGCTATCATCATGGTCCTGCTCTGGCTGATTGAATCGTGATCCGAGAAGCATCGATATTCGCTTCCCGGCCCGTTGGACATACATCTCCAATCCCTAGTCCAATCGTATTCGGCGGGTTTTCCGGTCCAAAGGTACGCCTAAGACCGCCTCGTCCTCGAGACAACTGCTAACATTGATACCAACTACTACAACTAGATCCCCTACCTAGCTTCTTCCCTTCTCCCGCCTACCTCCAAGTCCGTCTAACGCGGAACTCCCGCCTCAACGACCCTTCCGCCCCCAGTGACGATATATATCCTCCTCCCATCCCTACTCATCGCCAGAGAAGTCGGCTCGTCCAACAATCCCGCACCCACAAACTCCGTCTGCGTCCCGTCCGCCTTGATCCTCTGCACCGCGCCAGGATGCAGCGTGACGTACGCGTCCGCCCTTGGCCCCCGACCTATATCGAAGTCATCAAACGCCCTTGACACGCTCGGGTTCTCCACCGCCGCGATCCGCTCTATGCGACCATCCCTTTCCCCGCTGTGCTTGATCTTGACTCGGCCGAAGAACTGTTGCCCCGAGTTGGTGAAGTACAGATACCCACCGTGAATCTTGATCCCGTTCACCCCGATGGGGACCGGGGTAGGATTTGCGCTGGGAGCAAGTAATGGGTCGGAGATAACGGTCTTGACGTCGCCTGTTCGTGTGTTGATGCGGAGGATCTGCCCTGCTTTTGACTCCGCGCCGAGGACGACATCTGGATGCCCTGGCAGCGGGGTAATGGAGTTCAGGCCGGTGGTGTTGGACAGGCGAGCGGCAATGCTGACTGCTCTGGTGTTCATGTTGACCGTGAAGACTTTCATGCTGCCTGCGATAAAGCCGAAGCCTTCGGGGAGGAGGTCGCCGCCGCCGACGGCGAAGACATCGGGCGAGATCTCAGCTATTCCGACGAGTGCACCGACTCCTGGGAGCTGGGCTACCAGAGAGGGGCTGGGCTGGGGCGAGGAAGGGTTGAGGTTGTACAGGGAGCCGTTGCTGAATGTTCCCAACAGGAGATGGCCATTGGGGCGTACGGCGAGGTTCTCGATAAACGTTGAGTTGGGGAATTGATAGATGATCCGGGCAGGTGCAGGGGTGTTGCTGGGGAGAGAGTGAGCGCCATGTGCGGCGATACTCACGAATGTGAAAAGAGGTAGTAGAGAAAGCATTGTGGGTGTCCGAGTTGTATTACCGACACTTGTTTTGAAGGACTCTGTCTGGGATGCCTAAGAACATTAGAATTATGAAGAGCTTCTTCAAGTGTTGTTCTTATAGATGTAGACTTGGTTGGTTGCCTGACAGAGTGATATGAAGCCGGATGCGTCGGAAATAACGCCGTTCGGACTTCCGGTTTGCAGTATGGGGGCTAGAAATCCGAAGTCAGCGCTCGGCTTTTAACAGATATTCCACGTCCAATCTCCCCCATGAGCATGATCTGACAATATTGCCTCTTCTGCTTGCCTTGGCGTTTGAGTTTGACCAACAAACACCCAAGAGGCGTCTTGGGAGACCTTCGAACTTTTCCCACTCTCCGCCTCTCCTGTGCTTTGTCCATCACTGCCTCCGGTGTCAACTTACAGCTCAGGGATTTATGGTCGCCACTATCATCTCCAGATATTTCATAGCTCGAGATGTGCAAGGCTACAACTCAGGAACGTGAGACATGTTCTAACTGTCACAATTATGTACCAGCTCGGAGTCGGGGAGCCACTATTGATACTGCGCAAACCATAATCAGCAATTCGATGCGCTTCCAGCAAACACCTTCCCTCAGGCCATCTGCCTCGTCCAGCTTTAAATACCACCCAGATACTTTCCCCCATCTCTCCTCTCTATATTATAATTTCCATCTCCGATGACTTAGCGAATATAGGTAGGTATATTTGTATGGAGGAGATAAGAATTGTATAGAATTTGCCACTGTCAGCAGTGAAGTTTTGCGAGATTCTTATCGTGGCTGACTCACGCCTTGATCGCTATAGGATGAAGATAGTTACTAGCGTGAGCTGATTGACTCGCCATTAGGGAATGTGAACGACCACATCTGCAGCGGTAAAGCGTATTTGGCTCCCACGCCGGCGATTTAGGTGAAATGCGAAGCGGACGGAGCACTTCTGTGCTACCAGGTGTCCAGTTCCAGTTGAGATTCCGGTGTCCGCTAAATGATATTGCGGATGATTTTTGCTTCATGGTGTAGAAGTATACCTTGCTTTCTGAGCACGCATCGGAGTTTACGAGGGACGAGTTTGTAGGACTACTGGTCCAAATTCCGGTAGCCTTGATCTCAGGGGAGGAGGGAATATTGGTTAAAGCCTCGTCAAGCTCCGTTCACCGCGCACGGCAAGGTTAACCAATACTGAGATTATATGCAGACGAAGACAGCCAGGGGGACCTACGATCTCGGTTCTAATGCGAGTGCCGTCCATGTTGTAGTTGTCCTCGCCCTGGTTGAGCTCGTTGACAGAATGAATGCTCTCGTTCTGCAGGGCCCAATCAACCACCGAAAGCGAGAAAAAATATTTGTCAAGGCAGTCAAGTATCTCCGGCTTGGGCGTGAGAAGAGCATCGAGGCCTCCCCGGGGCTTCAACCCCCCAAACTATCCAGGTGAATTGCCCAGGAGTGTACCACGATGCGGTGGTCCGACAAAGACAAATCCCCTGTCTCCAGAGCACAAGCTCATGTATCTAGGGTCGCGTCTTGCGATGATCATGGCTTCCTTGATGACAAGGTCACCGCCGCTGTGCCCTATCAGAATAATGGGATTGCCAACCCTTCAGCACTCGTTAGCATTGTGACGAAACACAAAGGGGAAATGGAGAACTCGTACATCTCTCCGCGACAGTGACCGCAGCAGGCACACGGCTGGGATGTGGATGTGGTCCGCGGGACAGCGCAGATAGTGAATGACTGCAACCGCCACCAAGGTGCAGGCATACAAGCCGGCGAAAGAAAATGCCGCAGCACCGGAGACGCCAAGAATGTGCAAGGAGACAAAAGCGATTAGGAATACCAGTGCAGCACTTGGTGCCGTGCTGCTCGGTGTCACGTAACCACGCTGGGCGTCCAAACCGTGCCAATGTCTAGCCCAAGTATATCTTGAGCCCCAATATCTGCCAGTGCCTGTATGCCATCGCTCTGGAAGCTATTCTGGGGGTTGCCGCGGAGGCCTGGGACGATAACGATGCTACGTGGGGAAACCAGTAAACTAGCTGCGGCCTTTTACGATTCTTAAATGTCCATCTGACGGAGGACATATTCAAAACCTTTATACAGAGTGGCCAACGTGAAGGAGCGGGTGCACCCTGCGTGTAGTGTTGTATGCTAACGTTGGTTCAGAGATATGGAGAGGACGAGAGAATATGGCGGTTGTAGTGATGAAACAGACAATTGACGAGCCCTCTATTGCCCGAAGGGATTCACTTAGGGTGGGGCCAAATCAAGCAGTGGTGTTTCGGTGGAAAATTGGCAAGCCACGCTCTGGCCACCGAGCCACACACAACCATAAACGTTTTCCATCGTCCGAAGTCCGCAAGAACTCGGCAACAGAACCTGGTTGCAGAAAGTTTAGCGACACCCACAAGCAATTGACTGGAACGAAAGAAAGAAAGAAGTCAATCAACGAAATCACCCGTCCCACCGACTCGAGCAAAGCCGTCGTTCCCACAGCCACCTCAGCGGGCATCAGTAGCTCGCCGACAAAGGGAACAACACATAACACGGCGGTCATGATCGTGAGTATCAGCTCCTTTTTTTTTTCTGTCTTGAGCTTGTCCTCTGCCTGCCCGCCTGGCATCCTGACCTGCGTCATGGCATCGACGGCCTGCAGCGCCATGCTCACGGGCAGCCTGAGCACCTGGGCCAGGTCGTGGTAGTTGCCTACCCAGATGTTTAGGGCTACCTCCATCTTCGCGCCGGCGATGGTGGCCCGTATGGCTTGAGGACGGAACTCGATCTTGTCGAAGACGTCTTTCGGGTTGGGCACGGTGGAAGAGTAGGCGGGAATTGGCATGCCGATTGTCGTGTGGCGCGTTTGTACCCCGTAGCAGCTTAACGAGCGGCGAGCACGAGCGGCGAGCACGAGCGCCGCTACGTAGTTGGTCAGTTATGTGCTCAACAGGCAGTATTGTCTTCCCCACTCGACATCATAACCATCGTCGCCGTAGTCACCAATGACCTCTTCAAGCGTGCCATCTCCGGGTACGTTATCACCCCCAGCCTTGCCAGTGTCAACATCTTCTTCCCGGGTACCAAGGTTAAGTCCCACTTGTGTGGCTTTATTGTAAAGTGTGTGCCTGCCAATGGTTCAAAGGTGAAAGAATAGAATAGTGGGAGGACGGCTGGTCGATAACTGAGAAGGAGATGAAGGCCAAGCAGGCCCATAATATCAGAAGACAAATAAATGTAGGAAGGTGGCTTTGTGCCTCCATAACGTGACTGTATAACAATTGGTGTGCGAAGGAAATGGATGAGGGTTATTTTGGCAAGGTGGTCTCGGGCTAAGGATGTATGACTTGAGCGGCGAGAAGCGGTCATGGATGGTGAGCAAGAACATGAGAAATGATCCAAGACTTGACCGGGATTTCAGCACTTCGATGTATGACGGAAGGGAGGACACGGTCATAAAATGCTACGTGGCAGTTGGAGCCGAGGTAGCACAACACTGCTGGCCTACAAACCTCGGATATATCCCGAATTCGTCGAGGACATGACAACGGGCCGGTGCTCCCGGGCCGTAACATAACTCGCACAGTCACATCCATCAGATTAATATGCACTAGCATTTGATACGGTCCGTTGGCGTCGTTTTGCCTCGGCTTATAAGCTCATTGCATTATGTGCTGTGCTCACATCTTCGGCACTAATCGTAACCTCATATCCAACAGCTAATCATTGTGCTAGTCGTGACCCTAGCAGGCGAAGATGATTGGACAGCCATGACTGATCCAACGCATATTGAGCTATAGAGACTTGGACTGTATTATAGCTGCTCATTAAATGACTTAGTATGGGGGTTAAAGGCAGGCGCAATGAGCTGCCGTTATCCAGATGGGCAAGCCCACCAAGGTTCGTAGGTAGCCTGCTTGGCCGTAAAAAAGAGAACGAAAAGCCTGAAAGAATCATATGCCAATAAGCCGCAATGCCGCCTATGCCCGAGAAATCAGGACTTTGTTTTCCTCTCTGCCCACCACACCACCGTATCCCGTTTCTATTTGCAGCCCTGCGAGTATGCTTCTCTGCTCATCAACGTCTCGCGTCGCCTTTAAAATGGCAGCTTCAAAGGCTTGAATGAGCTGTTTCTTCTCGTCAACTAATTGAAGGACAAAGACAGCCCAGGTTAGCACAGCCCATGTGTACGACATTGAAGAAAAGGCAACCGAGACCAGAATCTTTAGCGGGGTGACAGGTGGAAAGAAGAGACGCACCCAGCTCCGCGCTCGACGCAAGCAACAAGCCAGTAGCATCATCCAGGGCCCCAATATGCTTGCTATCGAGCTGGTATACGATGTTCTGCTGGTCCTTCTTGTCCAAGTCACCGTGGTGATTGTCCACTTTCACCTTCCAAAGACCCGGGAGGGGAGGCGGAGTTCTGGGTGTTCAGCAGAAAATAGATCTTCCTGTTGTGATGGCTGGTTGGAGCTTGAAGCCTTGTCCGTTGGAGTCGCCGCCGCCGCTGGGTCTGCTGTTGTAGCCGCCGACGCGCTCGCGGTCAGGGTAGAGCCCGCTGTGGCCAGAGCGTTTGCCGTTGCCCCGAAACCCGCCGCTGATGCCGAGCATGACGCCACCGCAGCGCCCGCAGTCGCCGTCGCCGTTGACTTATGCGGCGTCCATCTCGCGGCTTTCATCGCAGCGTTCTTGACAGCCGCTTTCGCTCTCGCCGCCGTCTTGGATTTGCCCTTCTTCTCGCTGGACTGTGGAATGGCGGAGGAGGGTTCAGGGCGCTGGGAAGCTTTCAGTCTAGTGGTTTAGGCCGCCGCCGAGGGAAGGACCCATTCTCCGAAGGATCGAAACACGAAATCAACGCTGAAACTCCAGCCCCGGTGATGCCGGATCGACACCCAGGCCGTATATTTCTGCGGATCCAAGTCGCGGCTATGAGGAATGCCCATAGTGATCACGACTGCCGAGAGCTTCGAGCTGGCCGCCAATTGCTCGGGTGGAGCGATGAAGAATTCAGGGTTGGAGGGAGTTGCGGTAGACATCGTGATACTTATTGCGAGGACGGGGGCGAGTAAGATGCTAAGTCTCGAAGAAGAGGGTTATTGTGATGCTGTGATGAAGAGATCGATTGCGATGTTGTGAGAAAGGAAGCGGGGGTGCAACAACATGCGAAAGAAAAAGCGACTAAGCTGTGCAAAACCAGCGACGAAGAGATGGATTGGGCAAATGCCGCAAAGAATTTGAGTGCTTAGGCGCGGACATTCTGTTTCGTAATCTTAATTCCAATTCTATCGAAAAGAAATGTTCCAAAGCACTGATTCTATCTGATTCTATAAAGAAGTTAGCGAGTGTGCAACCGCACCTAGGGGAAGTGAGAGGTTCTGTACCTAGGCACCTGCGTGGAAAGGCGCCATTACCCACACTCTACGAGATAAGGAAAGTAAGAGAACCTGAGCAGCAGCATAAAGAACGCCGTCCCGTATAATTCTCTTTGTAGGCACGGTGAGAGAGAAGAGTAGAATCGTCAAGAAATCGAAAGATTAGTCGTGAAGAGAAGCGAGGATTCTCTATACAGGTAGGAATATCTACTCATAATTACTAACTACAAGTTTCCCATCTGCATTCATCACTGGCATTGTTAATGAACATTGGACGGACACTTCTACTAATTACCTGCTGCCGGATTTTGACAGCTCGGCGGCACCTGGTGACCCTTTTCAATTTCCAGACTGGAAACTTGCTCCCTGTCTGTGACAGCCTTCTCGTCCCTCCAGTGGTACCTTGGACGACTGGGCGCTGGCTGTTGGCGATGGAAGTGTCATTGCTGTCTCCTCGGGTGTTTTGGTATTTGGCCTACCGCAATAAATAGTTCGTCCTGCCCCAGGCCCCGTCTCGGCAACCGCATTGTCCGCCACTTGAGGGTTGGCTCTTTTGACAGGCGGCGTCGAGGGTTTGGCAGCATCAAGGCAGCATCGAGGGCAGAAGAAGGGGATGAAGCAAGTGCCCGTGGCTTGCGCCGACGAGTGGGAGACGGTGGGAGCAGTGGGAGACTGGGCAACACCAGTTGGGTTCTTGAGGAGAACAGCTGAAATCAAAGTTAGCACACCGCATCCTGCGTCGCAAGCCAGTAACAGCAGGATTAAACACGTACGCGGTCTCCAACTACTCTCACGCAACTTCTCGATCGACTCGAAGGTCCCGCGTGGACACAGGCAATCCGTGTCCCCAAATTTCTTCTGTGCATGGCCGCGTGGATCGGTCTAATCTGGAAAGCAGTCTCAGAAAACGCTGCTTGCATGGGTCAGAGCCATGTGGCAAGGAAAGCACGAACCTGATAAGAGTGAGGAGAACATTAAAAAAACGGACATATCATGATCTCTAACCAGCAATCCTGAAGGGGAATGATTGGTGCTTGGATGCAAGAAACTGACGGGCCTGCTCCGCTGGCGGCGGGCCAGCACAGGCAAAGGAAGCACCCCGCCCTGGTGAGAAAGATAGACTGATAAAGGCTACCTGTCCAATTTGAGCGCACCAATTTGTGACTCCCCTGGCTGTTGCCCGCCGACAGTTTTCCCACGCACACAGAATTTCACAACAGGCCTAAAAGTTGTCATGCAAGTCCTTCGCACGCGTATACTTCCGTCCCAATATTGTCTCCCTTGATATTCTCGTCTAGCTATCTATATTTAATACTCTTGTGTCCCTATCCATATCCCCTAGGCCCATCATTCCTACCCAGTACCTTCACCCCTATACGATATATCCATCAGACAGACTGGGCCAACTATATCCCTAGCCCAGCATGTCCCCCTACGTAGCCAGCGGGTTCCCCCACACCACGAGCAGGGCCGAGTCAAATGCGCATCTTCCACCAGTTCCTCGGGGTAGAGCACCCCGAGGTGGTATTCGTTCGGCTGCAGCGGGTAGATTTTACCAGCACTCTTCGCACACGAACCGTGAGCCGAGACGACGGTCGAAAGCTGGCGGGCGGGGCTGAAATCTGCCAGCTCGCTACGAGCTGCCTTAAGAGGTAGGTCAGAATAGCACCCCGACCGCGGCAGAACGGCAACAAGGGTGAGAAATGGTTACTGCTTCCCGGCTGGACCTCGCTCTGTATCTGCGGCACCCGGCCCATCAACTCTTGCGTCATGTGCTTCATCGCCTGTGATAGCCTCAAGAAAGACCCGAACGCCTTCTGCCCACGCACGCGACTGTCTCGAACGCTCGACGCATACGAAGATCTTGTTAGGGAGAACGTGGGTACCGACAGTGGGGAGGGCTTGCACCTCAAGGTTGGTTTCGCGATCGAGTGCGTCATGCCCGACGCCCCGTTCCCCAGACCAACCACAGCCCGCAGCTTGGACCGCACGTCCGCCGTCGCTATGATCACCAACCTCCCCCTACTCGAGGGCATCGTTGCCAAGCTGGAAGTTGCCGGCATCAAGGTCAAGCACTTCCACAACGAGTTGAGAAACCACTTCGCCATTGCGTTGGAGCCGCAGGTACCATCTATTTCCTCATATTTTCTTTCAACCTCCTCATTCTTCTTGAGTTAAAACAACATAGCTAACAAGTTCTTTGTGTAAACCATAAACAGACAGCCGTGTTCGCCGTCGACGGCATCATGCGCGCCCAAGAAACCATCCGAGCAGTCTGCTACGAGCACCAGCTCACCTCCCTTCCCCTCGCGGCCACCCAGCACCCCGTATCCATGGTCGACCACCCACTCGACGGCTGCCACATCTACATGACCATGAACCACGCCCTGAGCGGGACCTCCTTTCTCGCGGGGATCCTGCACAAGCTCCTGCCCTTGCGCGCGTTTGGCTTCGGCAACATGGAGACCTACTGCACCGGCAATAGATGGGACTACAAGAACCCCCATTTTACCGACCGCGTCAAGGACATGCACGTGTGCGCGGGGCACACCTCCTCCTCCTCCCACTGAGACTCACACTGAGAGTTCCGCTTTTTGGACCTGTCGGCCAACCATATCTACTTCCTCAACCTGCTTATCCGCGCCGGGATACAGGGCAAGCGCCATGACATGCTTTTGCCAGCAGACCCGTCAGTCCTCAACTGCGTCGCGAACGAGACAGACGGCGGCGGCGCTCATTACAAAGTAACGGACCCGAAACCCGCCACGTTCGCCGACGCGGTCGAGGCAGCCAAGGAGGATGTCGAACTTCAAAGACTGTCTCGGGTGCGATGATGGAGGGCCAGAGCTGTTTTTTGAGTGGCTTCGGGAACGCGAGATACATGTGGCGGATTTGGACATGTTCGAGGACGAGCAAGAACGGATGCAGTGGATGATGAGTTGCTTTTGATTTTAACTCACTGCACCTGGCTTTATGGGTATGTATTTAACGGCAGTCATATACAAACACTTTTTATGGACGGCACGCTGGATATCTGTCTGTCTTATTAAATGAGTTGACATGATGTGACGGATTACGAGCACGTCTACGACAGATAACTATTGGATTAATACCAGTTGAGTTCCAGCGGCCAACACACGGAGACAACCACAATGTACAGGTCAGAGCCGAAGAGACCCTGCGCCAGTACGACCCCGGCATAGTTTGTGGACTTTTAATGAGTAGAAGTCGACAATCACAGTTCTAGGCCTTGTCACTCTCAACCAACACCTTGACCATAGCTACTTAACTAAAAGCAGGGGAGAGGTTAGCAAAGTCAACAGCGACTGTCCAGTCTCAGTAACTGTCTGACAGTCCAACCGGCATACTAACCTCTTTGAAATAAACCTCAGTTTCCTCGGCATTGGTGGCTGACGGGCAGGCAGGCAGGTGGCAAAGCATCCTCTGCATATTCCTTAAAACGAGGACATGAAGTAGCATGAAGTGAGCGTGCCAAGAAGATTCTATTCCCAAAGTGACCTAGCTGGCGGACCTTCGTAAAGCGCTGCGGAAGACAGGCTTCCCGAAAGATTGATGAAGCCCGTCCCGACTCGGGGCACCGTTGTAAGAAAGAAAATGTCCCCGTCCGGTCAGTTTCAGCCCACTGGGCGTTGGATTGGACGACGCTTTTCAGCCGCACGGGGCGTCGTGTTCTGTTCCCATCAACCGAGGGGGTTCCTCAGCCACCCGGGCGGGGCAACACACACGCGTACTTACACAATGGAAGGATGCAAAGGAGCGGGATTCCCATTTATTTGTTTCCCATCCATCCATCCGCATGTCACACACCTGCTTGCCATTGCCAACATCGACACAGCGTTGTTGGCCTTCCCAGCACATCGGCCCCCTGCGGAAATTCATCGTGCGAAAGTTGTATCATCCCTTTTCACCCCCGACCTCATTTAATCGTGCAAAGAACGCGGTCAAAGATGTCATACTCTCGGCAGTCCGCAATCATCCTCGCTGTTCTCGCCAGTCTTCTTTCCATTGCGCTGATTGGCTGGATGGTGCTGTCCCCCATCAGCTTGCACGACTGGGTGACTCTATCCCGGAAGGAGATATGAGTAGACAGACAAACGCACATGCAGTTACCGGCGAAGGGTGAAGTCAAAACTAGCACTGACCTGGAACTCCTTTCCCATAATAAGTGCCGCTGCATTGGGAGCACTGTGGCTCGTTACAGCAATGCCGATGGTCACCCTTCTTCACCGCCTCTATGAACACCAAAGGAAGGGCTTGGGACGGCAGTAAGCACTTCCCCCTTCAGAGTCCATTGCACTCCACAGGACTTTGTTTTGACAGACGAGCCAGATGGTCAAGCTGGGCTGCTGCTAAACCACTTCTTGTTTAGGTTCGCTATTCTCTGCGCCAATCTCGCTGTTGTTCACAATGCTGGGCAGTAAATACAACTCAGTGTCATTTCCCGGCTGCTTCGTCTTGATACCCCCTGTGTCAGTTTTGCCGTCCTAAATGGCGTGTCTGGGCAAATTGCCAACTTGATGGGTCTGGCACGGTTTGTGGTTCTGAAATCTCGGGAGCGACTGCGGCTGTGACTGGAATAGGGATTGCCGCGTGCTGACGGGATGGCAAGGCAAACGAGGTTGGGGAGCGATACCGTCCAATTATCAATGGGCCAAGTTCCATATTGGGACATCGAACATAGTTCCAAGGGGTCTCACGAGAGTCGGAGTCAATTGGATGTATGTATTGTTGCAGCATTTAGCCGCATCGAGAACGTGGTCTCAACCCGTAGGTATGAGTTCAAGACGCGAATCTAAAGTCTAGTCTTTTGTTCCCCGAGTCTGTCGTTGTTGAAATGTACTTGATTCGTTCGTGCTCTGACATGCCGTCCCACTTTCTCTCTCTCTGTCTGTTTCGGTAGGTGTAGTACGCCTTTGTCGAAAGGTAGAGTACGGTATTAAATCCCACGATGTACAACAAGACGGTATTGCCGCGGCGGTACTGAGGGGCGTCGTCCTCGCGATAGATGTTCGACGCAATAATGCTCCCACTGTACGACCGTATTAGTATCGTGGGCCCATATTGAGCGAGATGTGGGAAAGACTCACCCTTGAACACACATGTTGTACATTGCGGACCCCACGGTCCTGCTTCGGACGGTGTTCGAGTTGCGGGAAACCCAGCCCACTTGGATCGGGTGTGCTGTAGCTTGGAGTCAGCGATTGCCTATGGACGAGTCTGTGTTTTGTAACCCCAAAAGGAGTCGGAACCTTACCGTATGGGCTGCCCAGCAATATCGTCAACAGCAACCAAACCATCCACTTCGACACAGCCGTTGTATCGACAAATCGAAACCAGAGGAGAAACGGTATGCACCAGATCTGCGGAACAACCGCGACAAGAGCTAGCTGGCCAATCATCTCGCTGACGTACGTGATTATAAGCATGTTTGCAACTGAACATTGTTAGTAACAGGTCAAATCTTACTAAGACTGCAGACCGAACGTACTGTGGATTAGCTGCGAAGGAATGACCAGCAAATTCGTCTGAAAAGTCGAAAAGCCCATGTTCTTAAGCGATAAAGTGAGGTAGCTGCTGGGAGTACCAAATGGAATATGGTTCGTGAGCCCAATCAAGTAAAGCGGCCATAGGTCGTAGTCGCACAGACTCTTCCACAGCAGCCTGAAGGTGATGGGCTCACGGTTGTGCATACCGCCTTTGGAGGGATCGTCGCGGATGACTCTATTAACGATGATCATTTCCTCTCTGTGGAATCATGGTCAGCAATATTCCCATCGAATCAAAGCAGAGGCAACCTACCTAGGACTAAACCATCCGTCCCTCCCGCGAAACCAACTCGCCGTCTGTGTCGGACCAGCCGGCATCAGGCCAAAGGCGAGCAATCCGAACATTAAAGTTACTAATCCCTAGACAAACGTTAGCAGTCCATTCCCGTTCCCGCCAGATGAAAGGGTGTCTTACTTCGACAAGGAACAACCATCTCCATCCAGAATATCCCAAAAAACCTCGCATATGCAGCAGCGCAAAAGCCGACAGGGCAGCAAAGATGTCAGCAAATACCATAGCTGTCCAGAAAAAGCCCAGACGGATGGAGAGCTCGTGCGCCTTATAGAAATACGACAAGTAAAGCACCACGGTCGGGATAAAGCCCCCTTGTAGGACGCCCAGAAAGACACGAGAGATCAGGAACCCCGCTCTCGAGCCCAACGTGAACTGCGAACTGGCTACCAGCGACCAGAGCACCATCTGGATTGGGATCCAACGATCTGGGCCTAGGCGTTTGCTGATAAGCTGTGAGGGTACTTCGGCGAGAAGAAATGAAAGGGCGAACAGCGAGTTGCCGAGGTTATAGTCTAGAGAGAAGTCAGATTCATGGGTAGCTGAGGGTTGACGACGCTGAGTATACCATTCGTGCCCAGGCCCAGCTCGGGAAGGAGGTTGTCGGTCACAGCCTGCTTGATATTTGCTCGGTCCATTTCCAAGGCGCAGAACATGAGGCAGGTCCACAACATTATCCTGAAGTCGATCTTCCGCACCAGGGCGCGTTCCTCCCGCCATGTCCACCGCGCGTTCGGGTCGAACCGGTGGATGTTTTCCCTGGGCTGTGTCAACCTCCCTCTCCATTGTCATGTTGGGGCATCAAACTCACCAGTCTGATTGCGGTCGGTACTTGTCCGCAAGACTAGGGTCGTCAAAGACACTGGGCTGCGTCGCGATGGCATCAAGATCTTCTTCCCTTCCTTTCCCGTTGTTGCTGGACCAAAATCTTCTCCGTACTTCGGGCTGACCAAGCTCACCGCCGCTCGTTCCGATCAAGGCAGTTGTGACAAGAGCATCTTCTTTGCTAATATCGGACCGGGCATCGTCGCCGTCATCGTCACGTTCCTTCCATTCTTCGAGTCTTTCATCCTCAGGCGTTGTTAGCTGGACTGTGGTTGTGGAGTGGCGGGCGGTTGAGCCAGAGCCGAAGGTAGCGTAGAGAGACTGGAATCCCCGGGCCATGGTGTCGCAAGGCACGACTCACATGCCGGACGCAAACAACAAGACAATGAAAAGTGGGTGCGGAAAAGGGGGTAAGGGGAGACAACGTCAAAAGTTCTAGAAAGAAACAGTGGGTGCACGAACCTTATAACGGCCGGGCTGCTTGTTTCTGGCGCGGTGCCCAAGCCCCAATCCTCCCAGTCACTATCGTCTTGTTGGTCTGCACCACTTGTGCCGCCCAGACGAGCTGAGCTCATCGCAACCGGCAAGACGCAATTTGAAGCGGCGCGGGGTGCTGCAGTCATCCGCACTGGCCAGATGATGGACACGAACAACAAGTGAGACAACGGCACCCCACCTGGTGGCCCAAGGGGGAAAGGGGGGTTGCACGCGAGAGATGACAGCGCCTGTATCCAAAAAGGCGCCAGCGCGGGGGGGCACTTGTCTGGCGCGTATCGGAGCTTAAGGGCAGGAGCCGAAAGTTGGGCAAAATGCCATGCTCCCACACCGCAAAGTAACGGCAGGCAAGCAGGAGATCAGGAAAGATCTTATCTATTCGATGATGACGTGCTGGTTGTGATAGCGCAGTCGGCCGCGACAGGCTGAAACAAGTCCGTCGCAGTGAATGGCGTGCTTTTAGGACAGATTGCGAACGGGACCAAAAGAAGGGCGGGGTGTTTTGCGATACTAACGATGAGATACGACAATCCTGGACCTAAAACCAAAGGAAAAGGGTAATCAAAACAGAAAACATGCGAACGGGCCAATGATTCGCCAACGAAAGAAGGTATGGGATTTCAAAATCCCATGTGTCTGCCCGGTGAGGGTTGGGCAGGTGAGCGAGCGAATGGGGCTTTGTCCAAAATTTGACCGTCGAGACTTGGCATCGGGTCAGCGGGTTTTGCAGGGTTCGGTGTCACCTTGAGAGATGGCACGTGCTTACTCACAGTAAGATGTCAGGGTTAGGGGTATGCTGGAGTTCAAGAAAAGGGGTTATATGACAACAACAGGGGGCAGATAAAGAAATTGGTCATATAAACTACTGTTGGTTATGTTTGAATTTGGCTACGGATGAAAATATCTAGCTACATTGCTATTGTCTTGAGGAACCTGCCACTAAGTTGTTTCGTCTCGAATTTATTGTTGCTCCATGTGTGTCGGTCTGCAACATGCCTAATGTCAATATGTTTCTGATCTCTTTTGAGGTTCAGCACGAGACAAGTTCAAGTGATGAACATACACGATTTACAAAATTTACCCCGGTTCGAAGGCGTGACATATTGGCCGCCTTCATTACGCCCTCGACGCTTAGCCACTGCAAAGAACTATTGGTGTCAGTAGAAATCATAGTGTTCAAGCGAGTATGTAGTTTGTCTGATGATGTCTAGGATAGAGGTATGGACGAAACGTGGACCACTCAAGATCAGTATAATATATAATCACGATGAGAGTGCATCCTGGCTTTTCTCTTCCTCTTCCATTCAGGCACAGTTAGGCAACTCATTATTTGGATAACAACGAACCCACCTATACATAAATCACCCTTCCCATCACATTTCCTCATAGCCATCAAGGACTGGGCGCAGACAGCTACGCGGCAGCTCTCCAAGATGCTAGTTTAATTCAACAACATCAATTACAGCCATTAAGAAACGAACCCTTATGGATGACCAGGGTGGGTTAAGCGAGCTAAAAACTAGCGATAAGGGGACGACTATCGAGGTCGGGATTCGCGACGAAGACGACAATATCAGGGACTTTCTCTACGAGCTATCTCTACTTCTTGATTGTAGTCCTCCTGGTAGTATTAACCCTTCTGCCGCTGCTGCTCAAATTGCAGTTGACGGCAAAATCAGTATTCTTATAGCCAAGAACCGTAGTGGACGGAACCCCAATGCACGAACTCTAGATGAGCGTACAACGGATGCGAACTACGTCCCCCTTCTTGAAAAGGAACTGAAGGAAATGACTACATCCAATGCGTACTGCTTCCACAAATAAAGGCGAAGATACGGGGAGCTTCTCAACCAGGTGGTCGAGCGCTGTGAATCTCGCGTGGACAGGTGCAGAGAGCTTGCTGACTTCCCCAGTATTGAGCAGTTCGAGCAAGGTCTGAAAACCTTACAAACGAAACTAGATATATTTCAGAAGTCGGCAGGAAAGGATGGCTCGATCCTGACCACCAATCTGCCACATGGATCTGAGAATAAAGGAGAAATCGACATCTCGTGACTCAAGACTATCGTCACTCTCCCCTGGGAGTTTTGCCTGCTGAACCGTCTTTTTTTCACAGAGCCCAAGGAAAGAGGGGGTACCGCCACCCTCAAAGTCGGAGGAATCAGCAACTGTATACCGATCGAGGGGCCCAATGACATATGCAAATGACTTACGATAATTGAGCGGCTATCCAGGATTCCCAGCGCCGTCCTTTGCCTGATGGAATACGTGATGGGCAAGTTCAATTTCGCAGGCATGAGACTTCTTTCCACGCCGCCTGCTTCCGATGAACAGAAGACGTTTCATTGCGGGATGCAAATCCTCCACGAGCTGATAAATATCAAGACGGTTCCACCCGCCACGAAGCCTCGATCAATCAGCACCTTCGGCTGCAGCAATAGATGCTGCCCACAATGCTGGGAGGTTATCCATAATTATACGCCGTTCCGAATGTCTGGTCCACACATAGATAGCTGCAAAAGGTAGTGGGGAATAACAGACTCTATCCCGGATTAGATGAAGGAGAATCCACCGGTTGAGAGGAGACCAGTGGCTGGAACTGAATCCTTTTTCCCTTCATCCCCTGGACTTCCCGAGTGGGAGCCATTTGGCTAAGTCATGGACGGCAGTTCGTCGATATGGGACAACACAACCGCCTCTGACTTTCAAGGTATAGGAGCTGTTCAGGGACTTCCGCCAACCATCATAGAACCTTCGGTTTGAAAGGAGGAACTAGAAGGCTAGAGACGGAAGGTGACGTGATAAACCCCTAAAAGCTGGACTTTAGGTGTGGACTCAGTACGTTTGACAATCGGTTTTCTATATTTGTCTCATTGATGGTAGGCGCAAATCTGTGGTGCAAATTCATTCTGATCCTGCTAAATTGCAACTTACAATTGTGTCCCGGAAATCATAGCATTGGATGGGTAGATACCTTGTTTAGCTTTTGGGTGTGAAATCCAACTCATTCTCTTAGATCTTGTGTCAAATTGCCCCCTTGAAGATAGTTCAATTGTTACGAACCTTCCTCCATGCGAAGAGTCTGCCGCTTCTGGACACTCCGCCTGCGCGGTCCTAGAGCTGGCGGGGCTGTGTTCGAGTTAGGGGGTCGTCTCTCTTCACCCTCATGTTCCCGAAATCCTGGAAGAGGAGAGTATGTTGAGCGGTTCGTCGGACGCATTTGTTTTGTATCCAAGGCCTCCCGCGAGGAATGGCCGCTCGAAAGGAGTTGCTTTTTCTTAGCTGCGCAATTATCGTTAGCGGAATAAGAAACATGTGCTTTGTTCACTGACCAAACACTGAATGTGCCACATCCAGAAAGACAGGCACCCAAAACATGGCAGCCACAACCTGGCCGAATGACCAGCCGTGCGTGTCGATAACCCCAACCTTGCGGAACCTCATCACCATGTGAAAGCCGTATCCCAGACTGAGAGAAAAGAGCCCAACCAGTACGAGGACGGCGATGAATCTGCCAAGCCGGAAATACTTGGCATGGAATGGATCTGGCTCTGGCTGCTCTTTCAGTGACTGTCCAAACGCGGCGTCAACCGCATCCTGATGCCCAACCGCTTTCTTCTTGCGATGAAGATGGACCGCCTGCCACACTTCTTCGCCTATCAACAGCAGCAAGGCAAATGTCGTCCAGACCCACAACATGGGGACGGTGTGGATGTTAGTCCAGGAGCTTCCCTCAAAGAAACTCGTGAGCCGCTGGAGAGGATTTGAGCCTGTCAACTGCTGACACAGCGTCATAGCAGATGATACACCCCCACAAGTCGGCACCTCGAACAGCTGATTTAAAGCATCTTCGGAAACTGACTCGCCAAACGCAGAGAGATTGCGCAAGAGGATGAAGAATATCACGGTATTCAACAGCCAGCTTATGAAAGTCAAGGATGTCCCGAACCTGGTGTGCGCATCATGGCTGCGGAGGAGGAGCAACGTGAAGACTGGGCAGAGAAAGCCGACGATCGCAACAGCCATGAGCGCGTAGCCGTTGAGTGGGTCGATTGTTGATGGGCTAAGGATGAAGGAAGCAATGGCGGCAGAAACTGTGCGTCATGTTAGATGAAATGAGAAAACGGAGTGAATGAAAGTCGACTCACTGCTGAAATATGTCTCTGCCGTGAGGAACGTGTCCAGGGGTCCCTCGAGCTTTTGTATGATCCCGGGATTGCCGTCCTGCCTCTTCCACAGCTTCCAAGACATTGACGCGAGCACGCCTGCCGCAGCGGCCAAGAGGAGAACCCCTTGGATGCAGTAGGACAGCAGCACCTGAATGTGAAACAGGGTTAGCCGAGAACAAAGACATAAAAGGAAGGAACGAGTGGAGAAGATAAGCTCACCCCAATGCCAAGAACATCCTGGTTCGCGTACGGCAAAACAGACGGCGACATGCAAAGCCTCTGCGTACAATTCAACATCGCCTGTCTCCAATCAAACATGTCGGTGTCGTTGTTGAGCAGGTACGTGATATTACACACTCTCGCACACTGGCTGGGGTCGCGCGTCTGGCCGCACGTGTCGGACAAACAAGTGGCAATCGGCAGCGCAGCTTTCTTGAATGGGTCCGTCACAGCTTGAAAGTGGCTACTGCTGAAGAACGACTTGACATGTGAGTTGCCGCGCGCTTGCACGAGATCGTTCGCGGCGACGAGGTTGGTGCAAAGCCCGAAGAGGGTGACGCTGACGGCACCGTTCTTACCGGGCTGACCGTAGTTCTGTACTGTGGCGGTGACATTTTCTGGCACGGCCTGGAAGATGCGCGTCAGGTTGGCTTTGCTGCACTCGGACATGCAGTCACCAGATGTGCAGAGCTGATTAAATGGGGTGGCGAGGAATTGCTCCTCCGTGATGGAATCAGTGTGGTAGCCATCGTGGGTCTGTAGAAAGACGAAGGCTGCTAGGCTGCAAGGGATGTTCCAGCCCAGTACCAACAGGAAAAAAAGAGCTCTAAGGAGAGTTGGCATCATGATGGGAAAACATATTGCAGTACAGTGAGTGCTGCGCGGGTAGAGAACTGGAGCGAAACTTGCGGGGACATATGCTGCTTTAACAGCGGCATATCTAGAGTCATACAATTGTCAAGTGGCGATTCAAGTCCTGACCATCCTGATTCCTCGGCCCAGGCCGAGCTACAGGGCTTAGTTCGTATCTCGTAAATGCTGATTTTGCAATTTTTGTGAGCGATATGATGGGTTGGGCAAGCTGATCTTTCTGCAAATTGACATCACTCACTGCCAATCGGAGTGGGCGCTTTTGCCGTCAATTGAGCTGGCGAATAGGGGTTGTCTTTCCACTACCGACATCTCGACGATCCCTAGCGGTGAACGTCGATGTAGTGGCCCCGCCTCAGCACTCGTACCACCATACAAATCACCTGATCATGGTCACCTCAATGAGTTCGCTATTGACCGCAGGGATCCAAAAACCAGTATAAGCCGAACGCAAGATCATGAATTGACCGAGGCAACTCGACAATGACCATATGGACTGAGGACTTGGATACCTACCTTCAGCTTGCGACTTTGACATCTGCCTTCTATCCCAAACCTCTCCTTCAAGTCCTCATCTATCTAGAATGCGAAATCATATGCTTTTCAACATTGCAATAAGTGCAGCGGTAGTGGGCGCAATTAGAGCATGCTGGAGTACTTGCTAAAGCATATGCCCCGGCCCCGCTCTCATGGCATATCCATAAGTGCACTGTCGTCTTTGAAGACTTCTTACCACTCTCGCGTCGTAGTTCTTTTCCCTTACTTTCAGCAGTTTGTTGATGTGAATTGTCGTCCTGTTTGTCTCGAGTTCGCACTGGCAAGCTGTCATTGCTTCGTAGCGCGGCGATCAACTCGGCAAATACGCCAGATTTGTAGTCGTCTGCTGACTTCACGTCTCTTTCAATATCTCTGTCAATCTCTTCATTTTCTTCACTTTCGTTGATTTCATCTGAAATCGACCCAAGAGGGCCATCAGCCTCTGCAGTTGTAGTTCGTTCTGACAAGTGCATTCTCTTGAACAATCGAACTTCGCTGCTCTCGAGATACAGAAGATCATCCAGGGGTTTTTGTTCGTCGGCATCGCGGGTACTGGCAGAGTTTGAGGAGGCTGCATCCGCGAGCTCACGGTACCCAGTCCAACACCCATATGTTGGGCTTCATACGTCAGCATCTAAACACGTGTGAGAGATGAAGAAGTATAGGACTGGTACACATACCACTCCACAAGTTCGATGGAGCCGTCCCTGCCTTTGGAATCCAAATATCTCTGGCAGCGAGGACAAGTAGTGAGTCCAACGCTCTGCGTATCATCTGCTGCTGTTTGAAGCGACATCACAAACTTTGCGCCAGGTGGCAGTTCCTTGTACCAGCCAACCTCGTTCTTGGGGAGGTTCAAGTCGAACGCGTTCTGGCGGCTCCTCAGAAGCTGGTATTGCTTGACCTTAACAAATCGTTCGCCGGGACGTTGTCCAAACACTGTGCGAAGATACGCCTCAAAAACCTGTGACCACCAAATGTGAACTTCAGGTCTCCAGAAATGCTTTGATAGTTTACTTACATTCCAGTGACGGGCCATACTGTACTGCAGCCTGTAGGTATTGCCAAGCATATCTTCCAAAATGAACACAGTCGGTTGGAAGCAGGATGATACTCCTCGGGATGCGGTGAAACCCCTGGACAGTTTTGAGCAAAAAGTACACAATGCATCCCCTTTTTGGGGATAATTGTCAGCGACTGACTTCATGTCTGTGATTAGAAGAAAGATTTGCGACACTCACAGCAGATACTCGCACACACGTGAAAATCCAGCAATGATTAGTGACATCTCCACAGCATTCCCGTCAGTTTTGGGAGACCTCGCCAGAGGTTGGGCACGCCCGAGGCGGCGGTCCATTCTCTGGATATCCACTTGAAGCTTTTGAAGTTTATTATTTTGAGCTTCAATCAGCGTCTGGGTCTCGAGCTGGTTCTGTTCGCCGATGTCCCGGAGCATTCGGGACTTCGAAACAATGCGCTCCATGCGTCGGTTCATTTCCCCAATATCTGACCTGACTTGCTGGAGGTCCGAGTTCTGAGACCTCACAAGTGTCTTGGTGGAGGTATGTCTCTGTAGGGAGACATTTTGTAACACCCTTGGCGATAGCCGGGTTATGTCAGTGTCGCCAGCGTGCCAACCAACGTCAATCAGAAGACTCACAGGTTGAGGATGTCGAGTAAGAACTGAACCCGTTCCCGAATTTTGTCCACAGTGTCCCCAATCTCGGTAAGAGTTGGCTTGCGGAGCGGATATATAAACCTTTTTATCGCCCTGTCGCGTCGTTTGTGAAGAGCAGAAGTAGACTTCGTTGCCGGAGTTGGGGTTGAAGCCGTTGATGTTGATGCTTCGTTGGTCTTTGCGCCGCATCTCTTAAGATACTGTTGCAGTCTCGAGAGACCGACGCGGCATTGATTTTCAAGTTGCTGCCTAATCTCATGGTTGTCGGTAGGAATAGAAGGCTCGATGGTTTGAAGGGCATTGCCGAGAAGAGCTAGGGAATATTGAAGTCCCTCTAGTTTTTCGACGACGTTTTTGGCATCCTCTTCATAGACAAGATAAGCGGATACGTACGATTTTAGTCCCTTGCATAGGTCGAGGCTAAGACTGATGAAGCCTGCTGCGCTGCTGACGATGGAGATGGGCTCTGCCATGTCTATTAGGGTTTCGTTTGCCGGCCGTTCGGGGAAACGAAATCAAGTATGGGGGTTTTTGATGTTGGGATGGGCGTTAGGGCGCTGTGATTGAAGTTCTTCATGGAAAAGTCGTAAGAGAGCCCAGGTTTTGGCAAGCCCGCCCAGACCCAGTCAAGACTTGCTCCTCGCCCCAAGGCGTTTTCCATGGCTGACTCCCTGCTTACATCGATGGGTATCAGACGAGTCTCATTGCGCGGCTCATTGGTCTGATAAGCGATCAAATCAGCAGAATCCAAGCTAGCGAGTTTGGGTTTGTTCACGAGCATTTGTGCCTAAGGCTTTCGTAAGTCGTACTTTCCTTTCCCCAATATGGCATGCTCGTAACACAGCCTTATCTTAGGCATTCAGGCAGGCGCGATGCCGTTGGAATTTCCTCCCAGAACATAGTCCGCGCCTGATTTGTCAAATGACGTAACTTAAGACGAGTTTAGCACCAAGCATCTCCGACATGGACACCCTGCCTCCTGCCGAGAGATGTTCCGTTGAGGGACTTCCAGTTGTCGCCAGTGGAAAATTGCTTTTCTCTGAGCTGTGGAAGTGCTATAAGTATCTTGCACTGGCGTTTACCCTTCTTTATCCTCTCCTGCAGTTGTTGAGACTTGCGGTGATACAGCGTTGAGGGCGCACTTCAAGTTGTTTTGTCTTTCTGGGCCCGCCCACGTTTGAGAGCACGAAAAGCGAAGCCTCCCACTACTAGTACTAGAATAAGTCTTATCATTACTAGACTTTTCAACAGCTCTTTAAACAGTTTCATGATCTGGCCAACATGAAATCACTTTTATACCTTGATCAGTTATTGCAAAGTGGTGTCTCGTACAAGTATTCTTTCTATAATGTTGCTACAGTAGTGCTACCTAGAGTGCTCAGCTTTGGCCCACCCTGCCGTGTTGTTGTTGTTGTTGTTGTTGTTGTTGTTGTTGTTTGAGCCGGGAGGGGGAGATTCCGCGTGCTCAATGCTTGATATGAGAGACATGTGATTTGAAAACATCACATTTTCTCCGGTAACCTTAGAAATGGGTCTTGTCGGACAGAGAGCGGGCTGCGATCGTGAGAACTCCAACAGCTTCTCCGAATCTCAATTATTGCCAGTAACGTACCAATCATACCAAGTGGGGCGATCAAAGGAGTCCGCGGATGGTGTCGATGACGTCAACGAAGGGTAATGTCAACCGTACTAGCAATTGGACTATTTTGATTTTTTTCTCCCAGGAATTGATACTTAAATTCTAACAACTTCTTCTGTGAGGGACATAAAAGTTGCGAATCTCAATATCTTATAAATGCAGCTGTTTCGTGGTGGAAAACGCGCTGCCGATTTAACCCTTATCCGTCCACTTGTCAGCAGCAGCAGCAACAATACAAGCCAATCATCAGCATTCCCGCAGAGATCCAAAATGTCAACATCAGTGCCGCCGTTTGCATCTGTGGGCGTCAGAAACACCATCATCAACGAAGCATCAGGTGTTCAGCTTTCAGACCGCCAGAAGCTCCTCGTCGGCAGCGTCCTCGACGTAAATTCGCCCATCCCTAACTCCAGTCCCCAGCCCTGTTTTTGCGTCAATCGATGCCAAAATGCTGACTTCCAACGTCCATAATAATAAATAACAGCTATTCGAAGGCCGCCCAACACTGAAACACCTCTCCCTCTGGCACCGCGACGCGACCTTCACCGATCCTTTAACCATCGCCAAGGGCTTCGACCGGTACGCGGCGCAGTGGTACGGCCTGCCCGCCGTTTTTGATCCCATCAAGCTGGTGTCGCACCAGGTCGTCTCGGCGGGCAACCCGATCGAGGTCGACCTGCGCAACATCTACACTGTCAAGTTGTTGAAGAAGGAGCAGGAGATCACCAGTCGGGTGCGCATCTACGTGGGCGATGACGGCAAGATTGAGCGCGTTGAGGATCGGTGGAACGATAAGCTCCCTGAGGGGGCGATCAGCGAGGTACGTCTTGCTGCTGGTGCGAGCTCGATTTCCAGGGAGGAGATCCGGGCAGACCGAGACAACTTTGCTCTCCTGGCCGTTCTGTTGAGGCTGTGTTTCTGGCCGCTGGATCTGGCGCTTTGGATGCTTGGCGTCGGAATTGCACGAGCGTGGTCGTTATTTTGCTGGGCAGCGTGGCAGTCGCCGTTTATGGTATGGTGCCGGGCCTTGCGTTGTTGTTTCTCTTCTTTTCATATTTGATTGTTGAAATGATTGTTCAGATTCGCTAACAGGACTCTCGCCCCTTTTAGGCTTTCCGAAAGTTGAATGCTGTCACTGTTCCAACCATGGTGCGCGTACCCAAGACGGACGAGGAAGACCAAAAGATGATGGCAGAGCGGCTGGGGAGCAAGTAACCTTATGCCTATGAATGTAGAAATTGTATAATAGGTTGCCCTTTTAGAGAGCCAGAAACTCATCTTCTATCTGAAATCTAAATAGCGGCAGAAAGCCAGAGGGCAAGTACTGCTATGAAAGGGAGGCACTGGCACAGATCTATTTGCTCTTCTTCTTCGCTTCCTCTCTCTCACTAAACCGATCCCCAAACAGGTCAAAGTGTGGCCGCATCACAATTGTGTACTTGACAAACTCTTCCATACAGTCGACCAGCCTGTCCCGGTTCGAGCTCGGCTTCATCCGGCTGCCCCCTTCTACGGGATCGTCAGCGTCGGTAAAATGTGTCCACGCCTGTGGCACCGAGCTCTGGTTCACGATGGCAAACATCCGCATCCACCGTCCGAGAATGCGCAGCGAGTTGACAGCGTTGAAGGACTGCGAGCCGCCGTTCACTTGGGCAATAGCCAGAGTGCGTCCTTGCGTCGGCCGGACCGAGCCGGTGGAGAGTGGGATCCAGTCGATTTGGTTCTTGAACACGGCCGTCTTTGATGATGATTGTTAGTGACGTTAACTGGAAATTACAGGTGCAAGAACTGACTCACCAGATTGCCATGCTGTTCTGGGGTTACCCACAAATGGCCGTCACTCCATTTCGACAACTCCCGGAGCTCTTGGACTTTTGGAAGGTTATGGTGAACATCATCCTTGACCGGAAGACCAGTGGGATCGTACACGCGGACATCACACCCCAGGCGGAAGAGGATGCGCGACGCCTCGTACGCTAAAAGTCTTGAAAATGACCTACGCCACTGTCAGTAAAAGCCCAAGCAGTGACGTGTAAGGGGCTGATAGTTACCTGGAACGTAGACTGCCATAAAGAACAAGAACCTTCAGTCTATCCTTCTTTGGCGCGATAATATCCCTCTCCACCATGGCCAACGCCGTACTGAGCTCGAGTTTCGAAACCCAGTCTGACTCGGAGACGTCGTTGCTCAAGAGGAACGGCCGGTACAGCTCGCGTGTCTTGGCGTCATCTTCGCTTTCTAGGATGGCAAATGACCTAGACTGATACGAAGCGTCGACAGGCAGCTGTATGTGCTTTCTTGCAGCTTCGATGTTGTTCAAGTCGCCCATGGTTCTCGTGATTGTGGGGTTGGGAAGATGTAAATATCGGCGGCAAATCGCAAGCTTGTAGGGGGTTTGTGGCAGCAGTTTGGCCCAATTTCTGGGAGTGGTAGTGAAAGAGATATGCCGAACTGCCATTCCAATAAGTTTGCTTAGTAGTGGACAGGAACAACCAGAAGAACACAGGGGGCGAATTTATTCTGTTTTGGAAAAATGAGTGACATGTCACTGCTGCTGTTTGATTGGTTCCATCCAAGCGCTAGCTCGAATATGATATGTTGGGCATAGATCCACTCATCACCCTTGAAAACTTGGCCCCACAGAGTCAGGGGTGACTGTTGACATGTGCATACCTGGTACGCATGCAACGGCTAACATGGAGTGGATTCATCAGTAAATAAATGAATAAATTTTGAACAGTTCTCTTTGACTGGATGTAAATATCACTAATAAGACTTCACCTTATTAAATGAAGGATGCGAAAAAGAAATCTTGTCATGATCAACTTGTAGAAAGAAAGTTGACGAGAATTTGACAGTGCATGCTAAAATGGACATTACTTTGAGGAAATTTTGGTTTCTGGATCACCTCGACCAATATGGCCTAAAAGCATTTACACCGTTGGTCTAAGAGATGAGCAAATGCCATCTTCCAGTCAATGTTCCCTAAGTCGCGTAATCAACCGCTATCCTCCTCCCCCCCGAGATACCCACCACAGCCCCGAACACATACCTCTTCCCCATAATCCCCACCAGCCTGTCCCGCTCTTTCGCACGTATCGTGGCCAGCCCCTCAAAGTCCTTCAACATCCCCGAATCGCACACGTAGTACATGCACCCAGCTATGGAGTTCGGCTCCACCGGCATGTCCGGCATCATCTGGCCTTGCTTCTTCCTCATAATCAAGTTGATATAAGGCAGCGCGGCCGCCAAGACCAAGACAACGACCATGTAGGCCAGCAGAGCGACAGCCATCCAGGTGCACGACTCGTGCATCTTCCACGTGACCGTGTTCCGGAAGGGTATGGCGGAGAACAAAATGGGTGCGAACTTGGCGAGCAGCGCGCAGAGGGCGACGTTGCCGAGCATGCCGTCTCTGGTGCGGAGAGCGCGCCATATCCCCGCGAAGAGGGAGGATGGCGGCGAGAGCAGGACGGATTCATGGGCGAGTTTGGGCGGGTGGGTGGAAAGGGATTGGTAGAGATTGTATTCGGATACACCTTGAAAGCATGTTAGTGACTTTAGTAGTCACAGCTTGAATTTTGGGGGGCATGATATGAGAAAGCAACTTACGTGAAAAGTAGTAGTCCCAGAATAGAGTAACAATAGTCCCCAGGCTCGTGAACAACACCCGCACACCAAACGTCTGGCTGTCCATGAACGCTTCGAACGGGGTGTCTAGGATCGTGTTTTCGTAGTACAAAATTAAAACCAGCAGGCCGATGATGAGAATCAGAAACACGCTCCGCAGCCAGGTCTCTTGGCTGTCAGCCCGTGCGGCAGCAGCCCACCCGCACGTCCGATGTTTCTTTCTGGTTGTGGAGGGTGTTCGTGTCGGCGGGTTGCGGGTTGTGGGCTTGGGAATGGGCTTTCTGTCGTCTGCGTTACGTGCTGGCAGTATCCCGATTCCGTAACCAGACGCCGTCTGTTCATTGTCCGTGGGCCAGTGTCCCAGTCGAAACCGCGTTCCATCGTCTCCTCTTTCCAGCGCCGTTGAAAGGTCGTCGTTTCCAAGACGCGTTTCTCCATCAGCGTGTGGCGGGATCCTCAGCATGGCGTCTTTGAGTGAGTGTTCGTCTTGTGAGCGTGTAGTGGTGGTGATGGAACTACTTGCCAACAGCGCCGCCATGGCAGCGACGCTCCATGGCTCCGTCGCGACGCCCGTTTTCCACCGCGCGAGTAAGAATCCCATGCTCAGCACCAGCGCCGCCATGGCAGCCAGCAACGCCTCAGCCGTACGGATCGGGAGCTCCGACTTGCGCAGTCCGATGGGACATATGACACCAGAATCGCACTTGAACGGCAGAAATTCTAACCGCACCGTCTCACTGGCTAACGGAATGAGGGCTGTCGATGCCATTCCTAGCAGCACGTTGAGCAAGGGAAGCGGGTCGCTATACCGGTGCAAGAAACGCATGCCAATGACGGGGGCTAGAAGACTACTTCGCGGCAGGCAGAGTGAGTCCTCGGCGAGGGCGCCCTTTCCTTGGCTGGTGAGAGCCCGGAAGGGACGCATGCTATCCAGGCTGCCGGAGAAGACCTGGATGGGAATGCCGACTATCGTTGCGAGAAGGACGGGGAGGAGCGAGATCATGAGGTAGTCGCCTTCGGTCCGCAGGTTGAAGTACTTACCCTGGGCTTCGGGGGAGATTGGGCCCTGGGTTGGCTCTGCCGCGATGGAGGGAAGGGATAAGCTGTCTGTAGTGGTGGTGGGTGATGGTTCGGTGGTTGCGGCGGTTGTGATACCGTCATTGGTGATTAAAGTTTGGCTCGGCGCGGGTTTGCTTGAAGTGATTGGAGCCATGGTGAGGGAGATGTTGGCATTGGATATCTGGTCAATGCTTGCTGTCACCGTGAGTGTGGTTCCATCGTCTGTCACCACTGTTGTCAAGACCGAACCTTTCGTGAGTCCCTTTGTCATGGTCGAGTTGATGCCTGAGGGAGGCAAGATGTTGGTGGGTGTGGGATTGACATCAGTCGTCTCCCCGTCGGTCAAATTCACTGTTGATGCCAGCGCAAGTTGGGTTCTTGCAGGGGAAATCTGTGGTTTCATGCCCCTTGTAGCTGTCGGTCCAGACTTGGATAGAGTGCTTTCCACAGCAACTACCACACCATCAACGGGCTCAAGTGTCACACCGGACGGCTTCCGAATGGAGCTCAGTGTTGATTGCAATTGCTCGTTTTGTGTAAGATCCGATGTTTGAGCGCTTGCAGAAGTTTTGTGCAGTTCAATTGACTTGCTGGACACTCCGTTAGAGTTGGAAACATCCAACGTCTCGTACTTCGAGGTCGGTAGTAAAGATGTTGTCGGGTTCGTTGGAGCCGTAATGCTCCATGACCGTGTGACTGTCACATAACTGATGGAGGGCGAACCTAGCGCTACTGGTACTGGTATGTATATGCTGGTAGAAGATGAGACAGATGTCCGTTGCTGCCCTGGCTCAGTGGATGGAGACGAAGAGGCGAACGACAACGAGATAGAAACAGTATGAGTGCTGCTCATTGTTGATGCCGGCGCATATTCGGTGCTAGAAAGTGTCGCTGACGTGGCGCTGGAAAGTTTCGAAGACAAGGGGTTAGGAATGGTTGAAGTTGTGGAACTGGAAGTTGTCTGGATAGTGCTGTGTGGTTGTGCGGTTGCCGCCTTCCCCGGGGCAGTGCTAGCAGTAGCCCTCGTCAGAGTCCCGGGGTCCATCAGTAATGTTGTTATGGTCGATAGCATTGCAAACGGATCCCATGTTACCCTACCAGTGGGAACCGGAGAGGGAGATATGCCCCTGCCCAGCGGAAGTGTCCACCAGAAAATGGACGGAGTCGGCGTCGATTTTGGGTTCGGCAATCCAGTTACAGGAAACAAGCCTGTGAATGGCGCCGCACCTAGCGTGTTCCCAAAAACGTCGCGTCCCGAGACCGAAGTGCGGGCTTCGAGCGGAATCAAGACGTTCCCCTTGGTATCCGAAGTCGGAAAGACCCAAGTGGGCGAAAAGGGTGGCGGTGCCGTCCAAATATTCTCAGCCGGCCATGTCGAGAACCCGTGAGCGGATATGGATGAATACCAGTCGGCGTAGGGTCCTCCCTTGCGTGCCATCGTTTTCTCTACAGGCCAATAGAATGGTTTATAGGAAACCGACAGCGTTCTCTTGCCGCTGCGCGCCAGGTTGTTCAGGCTCATGACGAGGTTCATGACAGACTCGCAGGCTTTTTCCGTGGTCTGCCACTGGGTCTCAGGCAAGTCCCACGCTTCCCCTGACTGCTGGCTCACCTTTCGGAGACCGCATGGGCACCAGGATGGGTTGGACGTGGTAAAAGTCCGAATGCTTTCCACCACACTGAAGCCGAAGCTGTTGTCGTCCCACGAGAGATACATGGCCGACTGCCCCTTCCAGTTCTCCATATAGCCGGGGATGCTGGCCAGCCACTGCGGGGCGCCCCATCCACAATAGGTAGTGATGTATTCGATACCTGGTGTTGGATATGCGCTCTGTGACTGCCGCGGATCTGGGTCGGGACTCATGTTCTGCCCACGGGCTTGGACTATGGTTTTGGTCGCCGTTGTCTCATTTAGATATCTGATTTCGGCCATGGATAGAGGCCCGGGCGCAGAGACTTCGAGTGGCTCGAAATTGGGATGTGGAAGAATGTGAACCTCATACTCGAGAAAGACGAAGAACCCAGCAATGAGAAGCAGCATAACCGCTTGAAAGGGCCAAAGGAGCGGTATCGGCTTGAAGTTTAGTCTATCACCGTCCAATGCTTTGCGTGGTGTAGGCCTGGTTGTTGAACGAGCTCGTGTCCCGAACGCGTCCCATCTTGGCTGGGCAACGGTGGGGGATGTGATAAGTTCCTCGGTGCTGTAAGTCCCTGTGGCCGGCGGTATCAGACAGCCCAATTCAATGTCGAACTCAGAGGCGGTTTGTGGCTGACTGTTTGTTGTGTCCAAACTTTCGGGCGAGACTGGACGGTCGTTGTTCGAATCCACGGCCGGCCCCAGACACACCTGGACCAGTCTGGAGTGACGCAAGTCCGGCTCCGAAAGATCATATCTGGGACCATTCGACTCCGAGATATAATTAGAGAATTGACTGGAACCGCGACTCAGTGAACGTCTTGGGGCAGTATCGCTGACAGAGATGTGGAGGTCTTGTAGCTGGATGATGGACCGTTCAATTGCAACGGGAGCCATGTCGACTTGGCATTCCCAGAGCGTCGATGATGGGGCAGAAGAAGATAAGGCTTTCCATACTCTGGCTTCCCATAACGATGTATATGTCACGGAGAGTGGCTGTCGCTCTCAACAGTCTCAAATCAACGCGTTGACCTAACCTCGGGAACAAATCGACTTATTGCACCCAAATCCGCCCCCCCGCCCTTCTGCCTGACAGCGCCCCCAAGCTGCATAGAGTGCCATTCCTCGATATTGATTTCTGATATAGTTGATTTTAGCCGGCGCAGCAATCGGTAGGCCGTGTGCCGCTGTCGTCGATAAGATACAGTATAAGTAATGTGGCAAATCGGCCGATGGACAGGGCTGACTCGCGGTAATTGCCCGGAGATGTCAATCTTGTCTACGTTGAACCAAAAAAGAGCCTCGCAAGGGTAGCATGTGCGGATTCATGACAACTTGGAAGGGGGAAAAGCGGTACAAATATTCACATATTCCCCTGCCGTGCGGCGTGGCTTACCAGAGAAAGAACGGTAACATCAGCCGAGACAGATTGACCCCTCCAAAAAACCCAATCCGCACCATGTGATTATGCAGCACCAGCCAAAGCCCGCCCGAGCCCCCCCGTAGTTCTCAGTAGGATGTCCTGAGTGTCTCCCATGCCCGAACTGCGCACGGGTTGGGAGCCTACGCCATAGCTTCCACACCACGGCACAACCTTTGAAGAGGTTTTTTTTTTTAAAAAAAAAAAAGACCGAGTAGTACTAGTAAGTGTCGTTGCAGTCTGCTATCATCTCATTTACTGGACATTGTGTCGTTTTTTACCCCTTCAAATTTCATTGGGCCACATGCATGGTGGTTGTTGTTGCTGTTTCCAATTAGCGTCCAGGATATTTGAGCCACGGAACACTACGACCGTGCGAAATCAATATTACTAGAACTACATATAAATACAATGAAACGTATGACCTACAACCATTTACATCTATCTACAAGGCCGTTATTCCATAAAGTCTTTAGACCCCCACTACCACATCAGCGGTGGCTTCCCGACGGACGTATTTCATCCATCTCGATGATCTCGTGACCAGGATGAGCCCGAATAAGAGGAGCCGTGCTCTCCGCCACACTCATCGCCCTCTCACTACTCACGGCCGTCCCGGGTCTGCTGGGAGTCGCATCCCACAAAGAAGACACCGCCAAGGACCTTCTCTCATCACCATCATCTCGTTGACAACCACGACCAGTACCACTCCCCTTTTGATCCCACACCCCGCTAGAACTAGTGGTGCTCTCGGTCGTACCTACAACGAACCCCCGATCTTCCGGCACCGGTTGAGCACACGCAATGTAATAAACCCACCCGGCAATACTCTCGGGAACTACGGGGAGGGTCGGCCACCTGATAAAGAAACACCCGAGCAGCACGACGAGCATGTACGCCAGCACGCCGACCGTCATCCATGCCGTCCAGATGTGCACTTCCCAGGTCTGCAGGCTGTGGAAGGGGATGTTGGCCATGATGATGGGCATGAACTTGGACAGCACGCCGGCCACGGCGACGACGAAGCAGAGCGCATCCTGCTGAACAATGGCGTAGTATAGACCGCTGAATACCGTGGTGGCGGGCGGGGGTACGGAGGCTGCTGGTGGGAAGCCTGTAGGTGATGGGCTTGGGTGGTAGAAATGGTGCGAGAGTGCGCGGTAGAGCTTGAGGAGTGATATTCCTAACCATTTCCATAGTTAATTAGGACAAGCTCTCATGGTAAGGGTTTTGGAGGAGGAAGGGCCTATGAGAAAGGGGAACGACCCACGATAGAAGAAATAATCCCAGTACAGCGAGATCCCCACAGCCAAGCCCGTGAACAAACTCGTCACCCCCGAACCCCTGGCTGTCCATGAACTCCTCAAAGGAGTCTGAGACGCCATTGATCTCGTAGGCTACGATCAAGCAGAAAAGCACGAAGAGGAGGATGAGAAATATGATGTCGTAGGCGAGATCCAGGGGCAGGCTGAACCGTGTTGTCGATGTATTGTGATTGGTGGAGGTTCTCGCGAGTTCCAAGACGGAGACACCAGGGGGCGGGGGCGCAGTGATGGTTCTATTTGTGTGGGATGGTGCTGATTTGAATACCTGAGCAAGAATTATGGGCAGTGTTTTCTTGGGCGCAGTGGTGGATTGTTGGCTGATTGAATGTCCCATCACTGTCGTGTGTGTGGTGCATGGTTCCAAGCTAGTATCGGTCGTTTCGATTGGAAGGCGAAAGGTTGATATGTCCATGGAGCTGCGGCCAGTTGCAGGCCTCTCACTTGGCGGTCTCTTGTCGTTCCGCAGCAGGAGGGGACGTTGGGATGTTATGCTTGGTGCATAGTGGTGACCCGTTGCGTCTCGTGGAGTTTTCAGCAGAAGTTTCCACAAAGAAGCTGAACCTATGTCTTTGCCCTCCATGTGTAAGAAGTAAGTGGGCTGTCGAGCGCACGGACGGAGGATGTTGAGCTCAAAGACGTTTTCTGTTTCGGGAGCAGGATGGAGCTCGGTCCTGCGTGTGATGATGCCATAGCAGTCAACTCGGTCATCATCTGGATGAGAGTAGTATCCGAGACTGGCAGCGATGCCATGCAGCTTCTTGGCGATTG
This sequence comes from Podospora didyma, assembly GCA_033439775.1. Classification (NCBI taxonomy): domain Eukaryota; kingdom Fungi; phylum Ascomycota; class Sordariomycetes; order Sordariales; family Podosporaceae; genus Podospora; species Podospora didyma. The sequence continues at coordinate 2,765,185 of JAULSW010000008.1, forward strand.
CGCTGGTGGATACTCGCCCTTGGCTCATGGAGGGTGGCCCTAATTCGCGCAAGAGAAGCTTGAGCTCGCTGCCTGTTCCATGATTCCCGGAGGTGGGAGGTAACAGGAAGTCGATGTATTTCATGCTCCATGGATCCTCTGACACACCAGTGCGCATTCGATATGTCAACGCACCCAGTATGATGACAACAAGTGCCATGAAAAGCAGGAGCGCTTCCCCGAGACGAAGGACGGCCGTATACACCCCGAGGGTCATGAAGCATCCGAGCTCACGGCCGCATCCCCCAAACAGTCCCAGAGCAATGGCCGAAGAAGAAGTTGACGTCAAGACTATTGACAACAAAGTCAACAAGTCGCCCAGGATCGGGATCGGTTCCCTGTACCGGTGAAGCAGTCGCAAGTTGACAAAGGGACCAGCTATCCCACCAGACACCAAACATAGCGAGTCCCCCATTGGAAGCCCGTTCTTCGTTCCTCCGTATTTGACCAGCATGAAGAACGGGAGCATTTTGTTCAGGCTCGAGGTGAGCAGCTGTAGTAAGATGGACAGCACGCTGGCCAGAAGAATAGAACCAAACAGTCCGATGAAGTATTCCAGGTCGCTCGCCGGATGGACCAACATGATCGGTTGCGGAAGTCCCGGCAAGCTTTCTGGACGGGTAGTACCGTTTCGGTTGGGTGGAACAATCCTTCCCAGGCCCCTTGTGGTTGCTGTCGAGGAGTTCGTGCGGCTCGTTGTAAACATTGCGACCGCCTGACCATGCATTTGTGGGGGAGCAGTCGATGGACTCGACTCCAATGTCTGATGCTGTTGAAGGCTGGGCGATGTGCTTGTAGCTGAGATCTGGCCCGGCAGCTGGAGGTTTATTGTTGACTCGACTGTCTGATGCGGTTGAATGCCAGGTACTGTGCGTGTCGTGTCCGTGACGTTGTGTGATTGGGGGAAGTTTGTTGACTCGACTGTCTGATGCGGTTGGTCGCTGGGTGACGTGCTTGCAACTATGGCGTGGCCGTGCAGCTGGGGTTTTTTTGTTGATTCAACTGTCTGATGAGGTTGACTGGCAAGTATTGTGCTTGTATCGGTGCCGTTGTGTGATTGGGGGAAGTTAGTTGATTCGACATTCTGATGCGGTTGAGCAGCTAGTGCAGAACTGCCGCCCCCAACGAAAGCATTGACTATGGGGTCCGTTAGAGCTGGATGAGGCGGCGGCGAAGATGCCGACACACTGCCATGATTGACAGCGCTCCTGACGAGACTCGGAGTTTGTCTTGTCGACTCCGATGCCTGATGCGGCTTTGTCTGGGATGTTGACTCGTGGCCGCTGAAGGGAGCACTCATAATTGTCGTAGGAGGAGTTGGATGTAGTCCTGATGAAGATGCTAACTCGCTGCCCGCAAAGAAAGCATTGTTTACAGGGGTTGTCAGTGTTGGAAATAGGGTCGGTGAAGACGACGGCTCACCACCCACAAAAGAAGGGAAGGCTGTGGGTGTTGTTGAAGTAGGCTCTGCTGACACCGCTGGCTCGTCGCTGCCACGGGAATCACTACCAGTGGTGGGAGACGTAGTTGAAGAGACCGTTGGTGGAGCCGTGGTTGTGGTTGTGGTTGTGGTTGTGCTCTCGCCTTCCGCGACGGCATATGTTGATGTGGAATTGAACTCCTGGCTCACATCCACTCGTGAGGTTCCCGACCCTCGTACTCTTCCCACTTGGGCTTCCTCTTGTGGGACCCCTGAAACCCCACCAGATGTAACAGGAAAGAAATTGGCACTGGATGGCTCCTGTGAAACAGTGACTGTAGAGTCCTCTGATGTCGGTGAACTTGTATGTGGGAGGTTAACAGTTGTTGTAGCAGCCAAGTCTGTACTGAGCTCAGACCGACTTGACGACGGAGTGTTTGTGGCCAATGTGCTGGTGCTGCTAGATTCGGTACTCGCCAAATCCGGGGAGGGTGATGTACTGGATGGTATGGAAGTTTGAACGCTGAGGTCCGGATGACTGGGCGACGGAGTGCTGGTGGCCAAGATACCAGTGCTCCTGGATTTGCTACTCGTCAAGCCCGGGAAGAGTGAAGTAGTAGATGTGGGCGTTTGCACTGCCGGGAAACTTGGTGTGGAGATGGGCATGGCAGCCGAAGAACCTGAAGAAAACGGAGTGTCTGTCGTTCGGGTTGCGCTGCACGAAACGGGCGTGCCATGCCCATCCCATAGCTCATCAACGTACACATCAAGAAAATTAGGGGCAGTTACCATGGATAGGAAGAATTGGCATCCAACAGGGTATCCTGTCTGCTGGGGAGGCCGTGCCCAGCATCCCGGGCCCCGAAAAGGGACCCAGCCATATCGAGAATCGGTGACAGGGACCGGTATGACGTGGGACATCATGCGCTTGCCAGGAGAAAACTGCAAGTCCACCATGGATGAAGTCAAAACCAGCTTAATCGGCTCAGTGGACGGGACCTCCTCGAAGAGCGTCCCGGATGCTTCCTCCTCGGTCCAGCAGTCGGGAAGGTAGGTTATTTCGTTGTCGACCGCCCGTGCCCACCATGTGTCTTGCTCCAGCTTTGAATAAATCCCCTCATAAACAAACTCTTGGCAGATGTCGTCAACGAAATAGACATAACCCCCTGGCTGCGTGGTTCCGGGCGGCTCCCCATTATCCTTGGGAGGGCCGATCGAAGTTGTGCCCCATAGGTCCATGACGACTATGCAATCGCCAGGATTGTCCGAGGGTCCCATCCGCATCATCCCCATCGCGCACCGTCCGATGTTGTAAGGGTCGACCCCGTCGGGAACCGGAGTTGTCTGCATGTCGGGTCCATGTGTATAGAACTCGTAGAAGGATATTCCCCAGTGACTGGTGACGAGTGGTGTATAAAACGATGTGGAAGGTGGGGCGGGATCTGGGACCGGCTCTCTAGGGCTCAACTTGGTCTGGCTGCTTGCCCGGATCCGGACCGGTGGTCGTACTGTCGCGGTGCCAACGGGTATGGTGACGATTGGGGTATTTTCTCCCGGCTTCGGCCCCCGAAGGCCAAGTTCGGGAAGCATATGGCGGGCATACTCGAGGAGGAAGAAGAGAGTGGCGAGATAGAGCCAGAGGAACACCAAAAAGGGCCATCGCAACGGCAGTGGCTTGTAGTTGGGAACTTTCTGCCACTCTGGGAGACGACGAGACTTGTGTTTGATGAAGAAATTCATAGTAACGGTGGACGCACATTCTCAGGAACCAGTCCAGTGAAAAGTGGGGATGGAAAATCTCATTCTAGGAGAAGGAGACGAAGTTTCCTGAAGACATGATGGGCAATTGCAACAACCCAACTTTCGAGGCCGAGACAAAAGGAATAAATTCATATCAATTCCCGGAACCATGATTGATAAGAGGATGCACACCTCAAATCCGAACTTATGCACAAAGCTGACTCAGATCGCTCTTACTGCATGCACCATGCATTTCAGCTCGTTGCTAACCACCTGCAGTAAGTCCCAGTACCTGCATAGGTACTTTTGTAGGTGGCAAATGCCGCCTAGCGGCAAAGGTTTTTAAGCGATCTTGGGGTCGGTTGTCAAACGTCCAGCTCTGCCTCATAAGTGCATCTCATGCTTCTTTGTCAGCAATATTTGGTGATCCCATCTAACCTTCCTTCTTTCTTGGCACAAACTCGAGAGGTAGTTGCTCATGGCTCAGGAGATATATTTCTCGGTCCATTAGTTTTGGAAAATAATGTCAATGAGGTGCACATAAGACTTGGCCTCATCCTCATCTGAATGATAAAAAACCTTGGACAACACGAGGAGAGTCCCCAGCTTCAAGATTACTATGCTGTATCCCGCCCAGGTGAAAGGTAGCGAGTGCATCAGAGCTCCCACGTTGGCTTAGTGAGGGCAGCTCTCGCTAGAAGATCAAGACTGAACAATGGCTCAAAAAGGGTGGCTAGAAAAAGAAAACGTTTCCCAGTAGCTATGTACTCAATAGATCCGCGGGGTGCATTTGACCCCAAGGCAGAAACCTGCAGGTACTGGTAGCTACTAGGTAGGCAAGGCACCCCCAGGCCATCCCAGATTCTTTGCCAAGGAGGAAGCCTATGAGAGGGTCGACGCGCTAGGCGTTGGGGCCTGGTGGCAGTGCTGCAACTGAATCCCCAACGCTTGACCACATTTATCCACCCCCCACCACCATCACCACTCAGGCAGGCAGGCAGGCGAACAACTGGCCCCCGCATTCTCAGATGGAGTGTTTCTCGTCACGGTTATCCACCATCGGCATGCGGCATGCGTTTATTTTTGCAAAAGATTTCCCTGGGCTCAATCTGGGAAGATGGGGTGATAAATCATTTAGTGTCATCATTGCCACAAACAAAATCCACTTCGGTACTCACAATAGAAGCTGCTAAAAACTTTAGAACTCCTGGGTGGCCATGGACAAGGCATGAGATGTACTAGTGATCCTCCCAGAGGGGCTAACCGCGCATCGCCGCCAGGAAACCTTAGCGTACTCTTTCTGTCCAGCTTTGTCCCCGTTGAGTCCCTCAAAGCCCAGCAGCGATCCTGAATGGCGAGATTCATCAACTACTACACAGAGGTGGAGGACAGATTACATCCTCGTCTCGTTTGACAACACATTTCTGCAGCACTTCATACGCCGAGTCCCTTCGATGCTATTAATCCCAGTAGGTTCCTAAGCTAGTAGGTTCAAATTGTCATATGCACAAACCAGTAGGCAAGCCTCTTACATCACAACGACAGAGTACCGAAGAATGACCTCATACTTTTGCGAGGAGACGCCACCCGTAGCGGAATTATAAGCATTGACATTGCCGACAGCGTAGAGGCGCCCACCGACGCGATACATGTAGATTGTCGGTACTATCAGAATATTAGTTTTCACGTCATGGTGATTATATATTATTGAATGGACTACAGTCAAACTTACGGGCTCCGCTGGTAGCGATCCATTGCCAGCTAATCATTCTTGTCTCTGTGTTGATGGTCCACTGTAGCGAAAATAAATGTCAGAAAAAGGCGACTTTGATTCAATCCAGTCCTGGAACCTGTCGAGTTGGAGGTAGAAAGAAAGGGGGTTGGTGGGATGAGAATCTTACAATGTCGGTTTCGTACTTGCCGAAACCATTGGTACCACCCAGAACGGGACGTGAGCCGGGAGGTGCTGCAACGATAGATACCAATCAGTAAACCTAATATCAAGGATAAATGCATTTTCAGGACGACGACGTACTTCCCGCCAAGTTTGACACCGAGCCGTAGCTATCCTCAAGCTCGACATTGTTGGTGGGATTATTTTCCTTGCTGAACCCCAACGCTGCCGGCGTGACGCCCTCGAAGTTGATGCGCACCTGGGTGTTCGTCGTAGTGCTGGGGTCCAAGGTGAAGCTGAACGTCGCTCCCTGCGCCTCGGTGGTACCGATCGCCGGGCCGTTACCGTAGTAGAGCCATCCCACGTTGGCCTGCGTGTCCTTGCGGAGGATCTCGATCTTGGTCCGTCGCGTGATGGGGACGGGCAGGGCGGTCTCGGTGGCTATGGCGGTCTCATGGATCGTGCTCGTTGCTGTCTCGGTGATGGTGACGGGCGCTGTGATGGTGACGGGCTCTGCGGTGGCCGTGTCCGTGGCGATGGACAGAGGGATGCTGAGGCAGGCGCAGGCCGACGATATGCGGGATGCCTTATACGTGCTCGGCAGCCAGTCGGGGTAGGCGACGGACGGAACACTATCGTCCCGCTTAACGGGGGCTACAGTGGTGGTTCTTGCTGGTACAGGGACGGTGACAGTCACGGTGCCGTCGATAGTTGTGAGAACTTCGGTGACGTAGCTCGTCTCGGTTACGGTGGCCAGACTGCGGTGCAGAAGTCCATGTCAGTAATTCATGAGTTCACTTCCGACATACAGCGGCTACAACTGACACTGTGGGTGTTACCGTGGCGCCAACTGTGGACACCGGGAGGCCGAGAAAGTCGCTGCAGAACGGGATGCCCGCGTCGCCGGAGTTGAGGAGCACCAGAACGGGGTCATCGAGAGAGCAAACCGGACGACTGCCAAGCCCAAGCATCAAAGATTAGCCCGCTATTTTTCACATAAGATCGATGCGTGATCCCTTACCAGCGAGCAGCTACAGCCGTGAAAAAGGCTGCGGCCTGCAACAGCAGCACGCCGCTCGTCTTGCAAATCAAAACCATGTTGAAGAGAGTGACGTGAAAGGTATTGTCTGCACAAACGAGTGACAGGGCCAAGACAGCCGGAAAATGGAGAGGGGGAAAGAATACAAATACAAATACGGGATCAAGCAATGCACAATCTTGTTTTCGCCATGCATATCCACTTTTCCGAGCGCTCTCGAGCGTCGACGAGGCCCGCCGTGACACTGACAATCGGCGCTAGAACCCCTGAAGTCCCATAATAAGTCCACCAGGTGCCTCCCAGCTGAACGGCCATCATCCATGGCGGCGGGAGTCGATTTCCCATCCGGGACTCATGCTCCGCAGAACCATGAGATGAACACGGGTGCCGCGTGTGATTCAGGTTGTCAGTTGAAAAAGCCGAAGCTTATCCAAACATCCCGCTCCTCCCTTCAGTTTCAAAGTTCAGATAGTATGCAGTCGTTGCTAGCTGGGGATATACCGAATTAAAGCCGATACCACTCACCCAGGATATCGGGTTCAAGGAATGGCTGAGGAGATGTTCGTCTGAACATTGACGGTTTTTGTCATCCCCTGAAACCCTAACCCTGGAAGCCGGGGTATGGTAGTTCAAGAAAAGCATCCAGGTACAGAGGTATGGTAGCAACTTAGGCTGCAGAGCCATGAAAGGTAACGCTTTCCTACCTGGCGTCGGTAAGAGGGAATCTCCAGTGCCCAGTATCCAGTCGTCGCTTCGCCGATGGGTCCCTAGAAAAATAGAATCTCGAGGATAATGCTGGCGGAGGCAGGAAATAACATCAACAAAGCAATGTTTCGGATTACGATCAACCAGGGCGTAAACGTCTCCATCAATCTGTAGTATAAATGGCTGAAGAGCAAGCTCATGCTGTTACGGGTGCCGTGTGGCGTGTGCTGGAAGCCCTCTGGCACGAGAAAGGCCACGATACGAAGAAGCCGACTGTTCAAACGCCGGCTGAGTAGTAGCCCCCGTCTGAGCTCACCACCCCGTGCCTGCACACAAGACGCGGTCAAGTGAGGGTGAATTGGCATTGTGCACGGGTGAGGAGCGCTGTGCGTTCCGGGAGTGTTGGCGGAAGAAGAATTGCGCCTCCGGTGCCATGAATCTGGCTCAGCGAGTTCGTTTACGCACCAGCCGGGGAACGGAGCCACCGTTTCAGTAAGTTCGGCAACCACTCGCGCCAGATAAGAAGCAGCTTTCTTTTACCTCCCTAATGAGGACTCAATCAGCATAACATCATCTCGGCGTCTCGGAGTTACTGTGCCGTGTCTCTGCCCACCTTCTTGCACGTTTGCAGCATCAGCGTCCAGTTAGGTATGTTGAGTCAGCAAGGATCGAACTCCCTTTGGCCTGTTGTTACCTGCCCAGCTCCCAGACACAGGTTCCATGCAGCCCTACAGCGGCAAGGGAGTGGCACAACGAGCCGTGCCGTCCATGACCCGAGCAAAAGGTTCGACAAGCAATGAAAAGTCATCCTCTGAACGACAAGAAATGCAACAAGAAAATTTGGCGTCATTCGGTTGCAATCTTGCGTGAAAGAGTGCGAGGCTGATCTATATTGTTGCAGGAACAGCGCATTCAACAGGACGGTCGGTTCGAATCATCTGCGCAAATAAGTATTTGGCCAATGCGTAAACTGGCTCGGCAATGTCGACATGTGGGGAAAGCCAAAAGATGATATGCGGTCAGAATTGTGCTGAGATAAGAAAATTTCATTCTGACCTACGTAATATGTCATCATGGAACCCAAATACCACAAACATGCGACAGCGACTTCAATCCTCCATGCGAATTGGCCTCTGTGATTGGGCAATAAGGGTGGCGAGGTTGAAGAAAACATCAGCCTCACGAAAATGAGGATCGAATCACCCCGCGACGGACCAGGTGGTCAGCGGCGTTAATGGTCCCAGTTGGAGAATATATCGGACTTTGTTGATCGATCCTCGGTCTTGAGTTTAGCCAGCCGTCTCACAACAAGCCACAATGTCTGATAGTCGGCATAAGAAAAAGACAAAAGAACCCCCCCCCCAAAAAGGCTTTTTTTTCTGTTGCTGTCACATCAGTACACTGAGGGCACCACTGATGCGACACTATCCCTTTCCAACCTCGCCGCTCAGTCATAGATATCCATGATGTCAACAACACCAGGCGACAATGTCGATGCGCATGGCGATATGGACACAAGCAAGATCTTTTTCTTTCGGGGGCAATCCGATCTCCAAGTTGTCGACGAGAGCTGTCTTCCAGAAGTGAGCCAAAATCAGCCCCCGAAGCCTCGGTTCGTCTCGTCAGACCCCGAATTCGCCTCTTCTTTACCCTCTTCGAAATATGGGTTCCAACCTGAACCCCACGATGTCTCGCGAATCCAAGATCTTAAAACCCCTCAGCATATCACGCCTGTCAAGCCGCAGGCGCGATGGGCCAGAGAACGGCGGCTGTGGGTGTTTGGAATCATCGCGATATTACTGCTGGTCGGGATCTCGGTAGGACTTGGCGTCGGATTGGGACTCAAGAAGCAGCCATCCGATGCACCAGCCCTTGAAAAGCTCGGCGGCGACGGTGCCAACACGACGTCAGTAACTAACGCTGCTAACGTTTGCGGAAATGGTGAGCGAAATCAGATACGCCGCCAACTCCTCGCCGTCACGGCGGTGAACTCAACCCTGTATGTTTTTGCCCGCGGCCAAGACAACGACATCTGGTTCCGCATGCGTTCAACAGACAGTACCACAGCAAATCGTTCGGCGACATGGGGCGGCGACTGGAGCAAGCCCTTCGGTGACGGCAGCAGTACTACATTCTCGGGCCCACCGACAGCGGTGACATGGGAAGAGAATCGCATTAACGTGTTCGCACCAAGCTCCCGTCTGGCCAACGTTCTCACTGCCTCCTTCGTAAATGGTGCGTGGTCCAACGGCTGGGGAAATTTGGGCGTTACCACTGCCAGCCCAGTCGCTCTTTGCAAGATGGCCGACTTCTACCCAGGTCCTGGGGATAATGGCACGCAAGGAGACTATCTCGATCGTATCGATCAATGGATCACCGACAACAAAACAGCCAACGTCTTTCACAATTTCTGGTTGCACGAAGACAACGGCTTCCTATTTCCGGACGACTCATCCGGGTGGGATAGTACGACGGCGTCGCTTCCTAGTGCCGCTATGCCGGCAGCTGTGTGTCATAAAGCCGACCCCCTTCACACTTTGCTCCTGTATGGAGAGGGTACCGACTCGCTCCGCATGAGATACTGGCTGAACTCTACTGGTGATTGGACACCGTGGATTGAGTTAGGGGGGAACTTCCGTGGCGACCCGGTAGTCGTTTCAGTTGGCCAAGGAGAGCAGTTCCACTTCTTCGGCATTGGAGCGGACAAGAAGATGTACACGTTTCTCTGGTCCAATGGGACGCAGTCAACCTCCGTCGAGTACCGGCCAGAGCTCCGTTCTCTTGACGGAAGCTTTAGCAGCGTCCCAAGCGCTATCGTTACCGAGACGGGCAACAGTTCAGTACAGGTCCATGTTATAGGTCGCGGAACTGATGGGTTTGTCAAGCATCGTGTGTTTCGTGATGGAGCCTGGGATGCCAACTGGGAAGACCTGGGTGTTCAGACAAACACAGCCCCGCTGACATTCAGCTACTCAAATCCCATCCAAGGAAGCTGGACGGGCATGGCTTTCATCGGCTCCGACAACAAACTCCAGTTTGCTACCTGGCAGACGTCTAACAACTCGAGTTGGAAGGACTTGGTCAAGTGGACTGACGCTGGCGGGAACCTGACGACGCAATCAATGTGTCTATAAAAGCCTGTAAATAGTAATGCTGTCGAGCGTTCTTACAAGCCATCACTGGGCTGGTGTGTCTCAACTTCTAATCACATAATGGCTCTATCTTCCCTCTGACGAATTCGTTCCGCACTGTATCGACGACAGCCTCCCATTTGTCGATGGCGTCTTGCTCGGCATCGAATGCATAAAGTGGCCGGTTCTGGATGTAGAAACACCATCAGCAAGAATGCCAACAAGGAGTCACAGGGGCACTAACCTTGATTTTGACCATCTCAGGATCGATCTCTATATCTTGGTCCACGTTCTTCAGCACGTTATGCCACCTGTCTCGCAGGTCTTCGCCGTGTGTCTGACTGACGCGTGTTCTCGGAAAACGAAGCTTCTCGTACGCTCTCGTGGCCACTCTGATGTCGCCTCGAGTTTGAGCCAGACGCAGACATACACCCAGTACCCCGGCGCTTTCGCAAGCTTGACTAGCTCCTTGCGCCGATGTTGGAAGGTGTGCATGGCAACTGTCGCCCAACAGCACAATCTGGTGCGAGTCCGGAGACACCCAAGTTGCCAATGGCTTTCGATAGCAGATCTTCCAGTCTAAGCATTTGTCTGTGGACCGAATCGCCTCGCGGATGGATGGGTCGATGTCAGCAGTCAGTAGGCGAACCTCATCCATGTCGCCGGGTTGGAACCAGGACTCAGGGACGTCACCCTCGTCTCGATGCGTTAGGATCCAGTTGAACTCTCGGCCACCGCGCAGGGTATTTTGCACCACGTGTGTATCAGGGCCAATCCAGAAGTTCACACTGTCGCCCCCCAGAAAGGCATTTCGTGCCGGATCCGCAACCATGTCCGGGGATGGCTCAAAGTATGCGCGGAAACAGGCATATCCGCTCGAAACAGGGTCGTCACGCGCACCCAGAACAAGCTGACGTGCCAGCGACTTGATACCGTCACACGCCACGATAACATCGGCCGTGATAGTCTCGCCTGATGCCAAAGTGAGCGTCGGCTGGTCTGAATCTGAGTAGGCGATCACCTCGCAGCCCATGCGAATTGGAATGTCTCGCTCTCGCACCCACTTGAGAAATATGTCGTGGTAGTCGCCGCGGTGGCCGATGTAGCCCGCCATATCCATCAGCGGCTGCTCAGCAAGGACCTTCCCGTCGTGCCAGCGGCGGATTTTCATCGTGGGTGCCTGGTTGCCGATCTCTTGAATTTCCTTGATGTTGCAACCCCATCGTGCTAGCAGCTTGTAGGCATTTTCACCCAATCCGAGCGAGTCGCCGAGACGTTGGAAAGCCTGAACTTTGTCCAGGACGGCAATAACTTCGTGGCCATGGTGATGGAGGGCAAGGGCGGCTGCGCAACCACCCAGGCCGGCACCAACAATGACGACTGGCAGTTACAACTGAAATCAGTGCAGGGACGACCTTTCAAATGTGTGGGGGTTAAGTACCTCGCAAAGGGGGGTTGTGGGGAGAGGTCAACCGATGATACGTCGTCCCAGCTGGCTCTTGCGATCCCATGGTGGACTGGAGGCTCAAGTTGTATCACTTAGAACGTCGCAGGTTTGTTTTTTACTAAAAATAAAACAGCGGTGGACAAAGCTGGTAGTCCCTGTGACTGCGAAAGTCTTGAAAGTCGTCGCTGAGGTCTTGAAAGAAGTAGTCGATGCATTTGGTCGGGGTGGAGTGGTAGCCATGATAGTCGTCGTTCTATACCTACGATGTCCAGTGCGGGGCAGCGTTGCATGTCAGCTTATCGAGACCCTGAATGCACGACGGCAGTTATGGTTTGTGTCACTTGGGGGTTTGGTTTGGGAAAAGACAGCCGGAGAATTTGCAGGGAGCGATTTGCCCCTCCGTCCGGCACACACTTACCGTCCCGGTGCTGCGGGGTCAGGGGAGTATGTCCCGAGAGTCCAAGCATGGCGCGTTTTGGGGGTTCGTGGGCGATTGAGGGGGGTGCGACATGACCATAAAGATCCAACAGTCTGCAAACCTGACCAAGCCGTCGAGTTTGGGGGGCTGTTGGCATTTCTTGGAACGCCGTAGGTTTGGACAAACAACAGCATAGCTCTTTCCGAATCGACACCCGTCACAACCACACGGCTTAAAAATGCCGCCCGCTCCTTCCTTCCCTCCACCGCCGTCCCTGTCGTCCAATTATTCAGGGCTTCCAGACCGCCTGGCTGACATTGGTTCTGAGTCCAAAAACCGTCTCCTCTCCAGACGCACGCTACCAGAAAGCGCCCCTCGGCAGCATGATGTCCCCCGCCTCCCGCCTGACATATCGCGTGCAGAATTCAACCAGGCTATTGGCGAAGTGAAGGAGATCTTGGGCAGCGAAAATGTCGCCATCAACGACAGACCCCTCGTGGATGGCTGGTACATTGAGCACCCGTAAGTTTTAGTGCCGAATGACCGACCCATGGTGGGCATGATCTCACCGCTAATGGAGATGGGCTGGACAGAAACACTCACGATGCCTACCACGTTGCCCTCCAAGAAGACCTCGTCTCCAGTGCCGTTGTGTATCCTGGTAATGTTGAAGAAGTGCAGTCGATTGTTCGCTGGGCCAATAAGCACCTCATCCCAATATATCCGATCTCGATGGGCCGCAATATCGGCTATGGTGGCACAGCCCCAAGGGTTCCTGGGAGCGTGGTCATTGATTTGGGGAAGAGAATGAACCGAATTCTGAACATCGACGCCGAAAACGCTTCGTGCCTTCTCGAGCCCGGTGTGTCCTACTTCGCACTCTACGAGGAGATTCAGCGCCGACAACTCCCTCTGTGGATTGACACGCCTGATGTCGGAGGTGGGAGCGTGCTTGGCAATGCAATTGATAGGGGTGTCGGGTACGGAGTTGCTTTGCCTTCCTAATGTCTGGCTCTATTTTCCTAACATTTTCTCCGCAGTTATACTCCGTATGGCGATCATTTCGCCAACCATTGCGGCCTCGAGATTGTGCTTCCGAGTGGCGAGCTTTTGCGCACTGGGATGGGAGCTCTACCAGGCAAGGAGGGTGACGACAATCCAACTTGGCAGTCGTTTCAACCTGCCTATGGACCATATTCGGACGGAATCTTCAGTCAGAGCAATTATGGAATCGTGGTGCGCATGGGGATGTGGCTGATGCCAGAAACCAGCCACCAGTCCTATCTGATCACCTTCCCCCGAGACGAAGACTTCCCTGATATTGTAGAGGTTATTCGACCTCTCGCACAGCAACGAGTCCTTGGCAACATTCCTCAACTCCGCCACGTCATTCAAGAGCTCGCGACAACTGCGCGGCCCAAGTCGGATTTTTATGCCGGAAAAGATCCCGTCCCCCGGTCCGTGATCCACGAGCACGCGGCAACATTACCGGTTGGGGACGTGTCTTGGTAAGTCAGTCGTAGTCGACATGTGCTAGAAGGTTTTACTAACAGCCTGTCGAAGGGTATTTTACGGCACACAGTATGGCGATCCCGCCGGTATTACTGCGCAGCTCGAGATAATTCGCACCGCCTTTTCCAAAATTGCCGGCGCCAAGATGCTTCTCCCTGATGATCTCCCACCCGAACACTACCTTCACTCCCGTGTGAGTGTGTGCAGTGGCGTGCCGATCTTGCGAGAGTTGGATTGGCTGAACTGGGTGCCCAACGCCGCCCACCTCTTCTTCAGCCCCATTGTCCCCACACGTGGTCGCGACGCCCGTATCGTACATGAAATCGTTGTTCGTCTGCACGCCAAATACGGGTTCGATCTCCTTCCTACTTTGTGTGTTGCTGGAAGGGAGATGCACTACATTGTGAACATTGTATATGACAGAGCGTCGGTGGATGAGAAGCGTCGCGCCGCCGCTCTGATGCGCGAGATGATTGCAGAGACAGCGGCAGAGGGATATGGGGAGTATCGGACGCACATTTTGTTTGCTGACATGGTGGCAAGCACTTATAGCTGGGGCAGCAACGCGTTGATGCGGTTCAATGAGACGATAAAAGACGCGCTCGATCCCAATGGCATTCTTGCGCCAGGTCGAAATGGAATATGGCCAAGGCGATTTAGAGGTAAGGGGTGGGAAATTCTTGGGACAGAGGTTGAGGATGCGTTGGATGGGAAGGGCATTGGGCCAAAATCTGTTCAATGAGCTTGACGTTACATAGGTACCTAATTTGAATTTGGCTTCTTTTTTTCTTCTTTCTTTTTCCCCGAAACCATGTTACGGCCCAGAAGTTTCAGCTGGCAGGTGCAAATTTCCTCTTCGTGCCGACACCTTGTACCTTCGGTCACTCCACTTCAAATCTGATTATCCAATGCGCCTTCCTCCTAATGATCGATTCTGAGCTACCTTTAGGTCCTTCCAACTAAAATCTGTCATAGCTGGTTAGGTTCTCTCCTTCTTGTTCCGCCACTGTACTGGCCCAGGGTTGTCCAGGTAATCTCTAAGCCGCGGGCCGGCTCGTCGGAAACCTCATCATTCCAAACATCTGCAGTATTCGTTCCTTGTCGCCGCTTTAACTCTCCTTGCCCTGGACTTGAAGGATATCCTTGGTCCAAGCCTCTCGCTCTCGTCGTCGCTTACCCACCTGTTGCCTACCTACTCATTCGCGACCACCAAACCGCGACGACCTGAGCCCGCTGGCCGCAGAGATGGTCTCCGCATCAGGTTTAGACATGTTAGTCTGACTCGTGCTATCATCTTTATTCTCTACTAATAAGCCGCTGATTCAATAGTTCTCCTTCTCTTGAGTCTTCACACTAGTGGACAGTTTGTATCGCCTCGCCTGCCACTGTTACATCGACCCTAACTCGATCAGGAAGACCATCGACCCTCCTTCAAACTTCCGCACCTAAGCCTACCGACGACCGTAATAAGCAATTCGAGCACATTGGTTTCCTCTACCTGCCATTCCTTCAGCGGCCTCCTTTGTCTTACCAACGAGCCGCTTTCGCATTCCGTGGCAGATCTTGCTGTGCAAAACTCAGCTTTCATCGGTCGTAATGCCTGGTTTCGGCCATGTCCGGTCGACTCCCGGGAGGAGAACCAGGTGCCTGGGTGTCCCAAGACGGCGTGCTACGGCTTGCCGACTTCAACAACCGTTGTGGTTCGAGATGGAGTTATTTCCGCGGAGCATCTATCTTTTGCCCCCTACACTTTCTTTATTTCCACCATTGCTGTATTCCTTTTCCTGTACTTCTCCTGATCTCATATTTCGTCTTGATTCTTTGGTTCCTATCGGAAAGCAAGACGCGAATCCGCAACAGCGCTTCAGCCTCTAATGATTCAGCAGCAAAGCAATCAATCTGGCATCATTTGAGGAATGTCAATAATGGAAGCAGGACCAATGATGCAAGGTGGGGTTCTGTGGAAGTCCGATACACGAATCAGCGAAGGATGCCCTGCGGTCCAGAGTTTGTCAGAACAATCGAGCCAAGAATAACGTGAACGACAGAGTCTGTCCAAGACCTCTAATGCAAACAAGATTCTGTGGTCACAATGTGAGCTATCCCGTATTCCCATTTTGTCTTTCCCTGAACACTCTGTCCATTGTCCGTGAGTCTCAAAGCCCTATCTTTATCTTTAGCGCAAGATCATCTTTTTTTAGCCTCGTGATGGTCTGCCTTAAGAGTATCTTGAACTTGGGGCAACACAGACCAGTTCCGTGGTGACACGTCCAAATACGAGAACAAGGCAAAACCTGTTCTTATCGTTGATTGGCGGAGCGGGTACGACAGACTCGGTCGGAGACGACCCATTTCTGGGGGTTGCAGCCCACTGCTTCGATGCAAAGGTTCAGTGGTTCGGCTGATTTTAGCCCAGCCCTTCGGAGAACCATGTCTAAGGACCTCGCCAGAATTTATCACTAACACCTTTACGCAGCAATTTGGTGTAAGCCTGTTAATATGCATCCTTGCCAGGCGTGCGGTCCCGCTGTGCCGCTGACATGCAGGAGACAGGGAGTGGTTCGTCATGAGATTGGGTCAAGTTCTGGGGAAAAGATGAGGATCTCAAGGGCTAAACCAAATTGGGCTCCATGGAAGCACTGCCCCCCAGAGTTGGCGGCCTGCCTACGAGGAAGAAATCCCGAAGGGAGGAACACCAGCTTTCATTCGAGCCGCAAGCAACATCGGATCTCCTTTTGCTCCCAGGGTCGCCTAGATCGTCTCGTACCTGGGCCGCAATTGTTTCAAGACCTAGATGGTGCAGACTCTCGCTTGAACTGACAAGATCTATATCATAGATAGGCGCAAAATTTGTCTCGGCCACTGGCGCCTGTGGGCGCTGCGCCTTGCCGTGGAGGAGGGACAATATCAGAGTGGTGCGACCGCACCGGACACCCCCCTTTGGCCCACACTCTGCAGACCCATCGTCTGGGCTTGCTGAGACAAAATGGGTGAGAAGAGAGCCTGTACAATTGAATATGGCCACGTGCCGACGCAAACGATCAAAGACTTGCTAACAAACATGATTCTCCAGATCCAAGTGGGTTTCGATTTGATGCCGATCCAGGAAATATCTTAGGCAATGCCACCAATTCGGCAGATGGCCTCGCGTCATTCCCAGACCAAGGCAGCCAGGCCTCTGATGGCCATCACAGTGTCATGCAGAAAAATGGAGATTCGATGGATCTCGACATTGACCTGGACTGTCTAGCATGGGCAGCCGAGGATTTCGATTACGCATTTGACGAAATCCACTCGCAGCTGGGCGCAAAAGACTGCACCTCTACCGCGACAGGCTTCCCTCTTGATCTCCTCTTCGCCGAGGACGAAGGAACATCTTGCGATATGTTTGGCGACGCGTCAATGTCGGACGCCGTTGGTGACACACAGACAATGAGCAACAGTCATGGACCGCAGCTTCAGTCGCCTGCAGACTACGTCCTCCCTCCTGCCGTCAAGCCCGTCGCCTCAGATTACCAGAGTCTTCACTCCGATACGGACGCTGAGACCTCGGCTTCGCAACCGCTTCGACGTCAACTCTCTCTTCTGGCGAAGGGCTCTTGCGGCGATGTCCTGTTGTTCAGAAACTGCGAGCCGTCCAAAGCCGTTGTCTTACACAGCCTGGCGATGGAATTCGGCCTCGGCTATGCTCACGATGTTTGGAATCAAGGTGTTTCAATTAGTCGTATCACAACGGAGTCTGGGTCTTCTTTCATCGAGGCTGCGCATACACAAGCAGTCTCGCACTCGTTCACCAACCATGGTGCCGCGCCGCCCTCGCCATCTGTCGCCATCCATGGCTTTGGTATCATGACCCAGTACTCGCGTCAAACATTTGACGACGATGCTTCGCTCCTCACTGCGACTCCTTCTATCGGAGAGAATAATCAGCTCACTCGCCAGCCAAGCCGGAGCCGGAGACTCGGCGAGTCGATCAGTAAGCATTGGAACGCGTCCATTGCTAAAGGAGGCCGTCGCGGGCCGCTTAGCGAGACCAGCCGACTCGCCATGAAAGCCCTGGAGGAGGCAGGGGGTGCGTGTTGGCGTTGCAAGGTTCTCCGTCGCAAGGTTAGTTTTCTTTGCCGTGTCATCCCTGAAGTCGTCCGGAGGTTGACACGCGTGTCCCAGTGTGACCCAGGAACGCCATGTCGATGTTGTCTCCAAAGTGTTCCCATTCCACATCTTGGGGAAGACGCGCCGCTCTGGCCGTTAATAGGGTGTCGACGTGGTCCTTTGCGAGAGTCAATACCGATGCAGGTGTTCTGTCCCGAATCCCAGGGGCAGAGCAGACCAGAGACTAGCGGGTCAGATCAGACGCTCCAACCACGTCGATCACTCGATATTGCCGGTAGGTGCCTATTGTCCGCCGAGAGTCAAAGATTGGCCGACATGAAGGCCTCCCTGGAGTGCGCTTCATACAAGCTGTCGATCGATGACCCAGCACTGAGGGATTCTTTTATCTCGTTCATCGAGGCGGGACGCTATCGCAACCAAGACTCTCTTCACAGAGCATTTCCGCACCAAGGCACAGCAGTCACCTATGCAGATCTCATACCGACTATTGCATGGGAGCTGGCAGAAAACAACATTCTTTTACCACTGCTAGAGATCCGATCTTGGGACGCCTTCATGGAGATGTTGGAGACCGCATCCATCTATGAATCGGAGATTGGGCAGGTGCGTTGAGACGTTCATACCACCTCGGAATACATAACTCACAGTACAACAGACCTCTCTTGTTATGATCTCTCTTATCTGTCTCCGCCATTGCTTTGAAGCATTACGACTGCACTCGGCAGATCTCCTGAACCCCCGTGCCCACGTCAGTTGCCGTGCAGGACAATGCCAGGTCCACTACATACGCGATCTAAGCCTCAGTGTCACGGCCTACATCGACGAGCTCTCGTCCGTCATTTTCAACAAGGACAACATGCGAGACAGGAGATGGTGGCTTTCGACCTTTTACAGCCTATGTATCCAGTCCCACGTGAGACATGCCGTGATTGCCATCGAGAAGCAGCTTTGTTTCCAGTCGGCCGACGAAGACCTCATCAGCACCCAATATCTACATCTTGCCGCGATGTTGTTTACGGCCGCATCGGCTAAGTACGATCCTTTGCTCGGCGGCCGCCATCAATACACCGTTACGGAGAATGAGAACTCGGTGACGCGCGAGACTACGGTCCCCGAACTCCATCATTCGTCAGCTCGAAAGGTCTGTGAGGTTGACAGCTGGCCAGAGTGCGGTATCAAGTCGTCGTACGAGTTTCTTCGGCGCGCGTTGCAGATTGGCTCACTTGACTTTGCTTCAGGTCAAATGGACCATCCAATGAGCGACCTCCAGTCCCCATCAGAGACACCTGAGACTTCAGACCCGTCTCGTAGGCACCAGCAGAGAGATTCCATTTTCTCCATCACATCACTCACGAGCATGGCCATATCGAATCCGAGTTCGGTCAGCTTGACTCGCACGCTTGACACCGATGTCACCAGCATCTTCGACAGCATATACGAGCAACCTCTGTCCCCAGTCAAGGCATCATTTGGGGATGACTCGGCGAGCCTTAGCACTGCTCGCGTTCACGTTGAAGGAACAACTGCCAACCCTCCACCAGTATCCCAGACCGACAAGTCTGGCCAAGCAACACTAGTTGCTCCAAACTCCGAGGCCTCTCAAGCTTCTGTTGGAGAGGCTGGAAGCTTTATCTGCAATTGCTGTCCCCGGGGTCCACGGCGGTTTGCGACATCCGAAGAGCTTGCGTAAGTCGCTGCAGGCAACCCAAATGAGATCCTCCCCCCAGTTCACTAACGCGTCCTTTCTCCAGAACCCACGAAGCCGAAAAACCCCACCCCTGCTCACAATGCAAGAAGCGGTTCAAGAGCCCTACCGAAGCTGAACGACATATCAACGCCGTGCACTTGAAGCTGGATTTTTGGTCCTGTCAAGCGCTGGCCAACCCCCTTGATGCGTTTCACTCCGAGACCTACAATGGGGAGATGTACGACATTTGCGGTCTCTGTGGCGGCGGGTTTGCGCAAGGTGCAGATCGGGATATTCCCGAGCTCATCTCGCATCTCGAGTCGGTGCACAAGCATGGCGAGTGCGACCGTGACAAGAAGTTCTTCCGTGTCGATAACTATCGTTCTCATCTTCGCATTGCGCATGTCTCGAAGCCGGGCAAGTGGCTGAAGGTACTGGAGAAGACGTGCAGAATGACGAGGGCCCCTGAATGAGAGATTGTCCGGCATATTGTGACCCTGTGTCGGAGTGCAGTCTCTGGATCCCTTCCCCCTCCCTCTTTCTTTTTTAGTAGTTTCAAGCTTTGGATAGATGGACATATTTTGGGTGTGAGGCGTTTTTGGCCTACCTTATGGGTTCTGGGCCTACTTCTTTCCCCCCACGGCGTTGGCTATTCGAGGTTTGAGCCAGGAGATTCTTTGTCGATCTTATATTAGGGTGCGGTGGCCGCTGGTAATCAAGCACACACCAAAAAAAAGGGGGCGATTTCTCTGGCAGTCCAATAATATCAAGAGTCAGATGGGGTGGGAAAGGCTATTAGCAGGGCGTTTTCCTCGGACATACAAGTCATTACTAGAAAGAAAGATATGTGCAAACAAACTCCAAAGCAACGTCCATATCTCCATGTCTTCTGCGTACGGGGCGGACGAGAAGTTAAAAACTTCACATACAACAAAAAATAATGATTCGTCGCCTGCAGGATTCGAACCTACGCTCCCGAAGGAACTTCCTCAGCTGCTAAGCCAGGGTAGAAGATAGCAGGGAAGCACGTTAACCACTCCGCCAAAGCGACTTTCTGAATCAAATTTGTTGAAGATAGGAGAGGGGAAGTGGCGTTATCATTGGAATCGGGTGGGTTTGAAATGGGGCCATCTTGCAGCGTTTGTGTATGCTCCATAATGGATATCCGCCGAGAGGCAGGTGTGGGTGATCCACTGTGGATTAGGTGTGCACTTGGTTCTAGGGTGTGATTGCCAAGGCTTGTGGAAAATGAAAAATATGTTTTTGAGAGGGAGCGAACGAGCATGCCCTCTCTGTCCATGTGTTTGTTTACTTGACTCAGGGGCCGATGAAAGGGGTGACGTTAATTGAACAAGTCGTTTTGTTGCTTTGTTCCCTTCGAGTGCAGTGATTCGAATGTTCTCTTTGACCCCTGAAGCTACAGCGGCTAAGCACTCAGTTGCAGTGGCCAATCGGGGGAGCAAGCCACGGAGACTGAGTTCCAGTGTTCCATGCTATGCGATCATCGTCAGCGCTAGAGCGAAAGCATTCAGCCTGCTAATTAACCGCCCCATGAGGTTAGTGCCCTCGAGAATTTTGGACGCGTGAAAGAACCGTGGTTACCATTGAAAAAGCGCGACGATTTTGAAAACAGGAAAGGGCACTTCATCCACACAGTAAAGGATTGGAAGTCGGAAGCATAGAAACGAACAACAAGCAAAATGGCAAGCAGATTCCTAGCAAGCGCGGCCCTCGTCGCCATCGCGACATTTGGCTACTTCTCCATCCTCGGACTCGGCGAGAAGAACGGCTTCTTCGGCGCGCTCGACGACGCCCTCGCCAAATCCAATGATGTCGACGCCGCCGGCATCCCGCTGCGGCGGGCGTACACGGGCCTCCTCGCGCCGCTCGACAGCTTCTTGAACACGCTCGTTGCCTTCTTCACGCCGTGCGTGAGCCGCGAGCTGCCCGCGCTGACCCTGTTCTCGGCCTTTGCGGCCGTGCAGGTCCTGCCCCTGCACACGGCCGTTGTGCTCGAGGGGCTGCGGTCCGCAAATGCCGGAACAGTTTTTGCCCTGTTTGTTTTTGGCCTCCCTCCCTCCCTCCTACAAACAGACTGTCATTTTCTCGTACTAACGGTTTGTCTTAGCGCTGCCGTCTGGGGAACCATATACCAGACTGTTCCGTTCGGTATCGTCCTGCCCATCTACTGCGCCCTCTACGTCTGGCGCTCGCCGCTGGCGTATCTCTCGCCGTCGACACCGCCTGCCAGTCGTGCTGAGATGCTCTCCATGGATCCTCTGCACGTGCGTGCCGTGACGGGCGCCCTCACGCTGGGTTATGTTGTGCCAACACTGCTGGCCGCACTTCCGGCGATGTTTCCCGGCAAAATCGCTACCGAAGTGCAGGAGGTCTTTCTCGCAGTGTGGCAGTTCTTCCCCGCGCAGGTGGCGGCGTGGCAGTTTATCCTCCTGGCTGTCGTGAAGAAGCTCGGGCTCGTCAAGGAGTCGGTCCAGTGGCACCGCGCCACCCCCGAGGCCCGCCTGCTGTACTCGGGACGCGTGTATCGGTACATTCTGGGCATCACGGCGGCGCTGCACCTCGCGCTTCTCAACTTTGTCGTCGTCCCGTGGATGCTGTCGACCAGCTCTGAGTCCGAATCGGCGATTGATGCGACGGGTGACTTGCAGGCTGCGTTCGTGCCCATGTCGGTTCTGGCGCCACGGCGGATTACGTCGCTTGCGGAAGGGACCTTGACGCTGCTTCAGTATGATGTTTATTGCGCGGCTGGGTCGGTTATTCTGTTGACCTCGTACTTGTCGTACGTGGCGTGGGGATCTGTCCGTGCGGGAGGTGTGGCGCTTGCAAAGTCGATACAACGTACTTTGGTGGTTGGACCTGGAGGTGCGGTGCTGTGGGCTTTGTGGGATAGGGATGACGCTGCGCTCTCAGCGGCGGCGGAGGTTAAGAAGAGGTCTTGAGACCCGTACGGCTGGGGAACTTGAGGTTGGATAAAGCACTCCGAAGATGATGTGAATTTAATACGAGGTGCAGAATTTTAGTTCTAATAGGATTGAAAATGGTTGAACTTTCATCAAAATGTTCCATTACTTATAATTTGTAAGCTATTCAAATTGGCGATGCTCCTCATTTGGCTTCACAACAATGCTTCATCCCTTCAAAGGGGTTTAAATAAAGAAGTATGCTGATTGGGCGGTCATTTGCAACTAAAGAGTTCCAGCTATTCAGCTATAGTTTCGTAGTCACCGCAACGTTGCAGGAATCCCAGCACGTGGTTTTAGAGCGCGAACCTAACCAGCATCTGAAAAATGAAGACAGTTCCATCACCGACCGTGCCCTCCGTGATGAGAAATTGCCGGTGGGTTAAGAAAATAAGAAGAGAAAAAAAGTTAAATGGTCACAGGGCTTCCACACGTGATTTTACGCCCCTCTAGCTCTGAGGTACCTGAGACTGGCATGATTCTCATGGACGGGTTGCATAGCAACTGGCCGCCTTCATACAGCAAGCACAACACCCCTCAGTCATCTGATTTGCTTGAATGGACTGTCTCTTCTGCTCTTAGCTCAGGGGTGACTACATGTATGTAGGTGGGCACTAATGCACACCGCCAAGGGAGCACGAGACGTATTCAGGGGCAACCCACAGTGTAAACTATGAATTCATGTGTCGTAGATGGGGCGGAAAACTCTTCGACGGGGCCCCAAAAGGTCTTTGATGAGTCTTTTGTCGGGCAGGACCACGGTTGTCTGCACGGGCCCGAGAAGTGACATGATGGTTGTGTCGTTGGGGAGCATCTCGCGCCAGAATTGGGCATCCTCGTGACGCCGCAACTCGGAGACGCGCGCCATCAGTGCAATAGCTCCGCGCGTGTCCGCACTGTCGCGCCCCGTGAGCTTGTGGAAACGATCGACAGCTTTTTCGCCGTGCTCGTTGGCCTTGTCGTAACAGCGCATCCAGGCGTTTGTTGCAGCGAGAATCAGATGTGCGCTCGAGTGTAACTTCTCCTCCTCCATCATGTCCTCGTCAGATGGTTCCGATAGGTCTTTTGCGCAGCACGGTTCAAGAATGGCCTTGATTTCCTGCTCGACCCGCCGCATCGCTTTCTCGGTTAGAGTTTCTGGGGCGATGAGCTCCTCAAGTAGGCAACGAGCCAAGCAGACATCCAGATACGTATTGTCGGGAAGTCCTTGTCGTCGCTCGCTCTCTTGTGACCTAATTATGTGCGGCACGGCCTCCTCATACCTGTCGGACGACATGAGGATTTGAGCTTGTTCCATCGAGGGATCCAACATCTCCCTATCAACCTGTGGATTCTGTTTTAAGATCTGATCAATGCTGTCAGGATGGAGGCGGGACCCTGCCAAAGCGCGCGCGTAGAGTGGATACACATCTCTGCCTAGCTCCACGTCCGGATTGTTGGGTATGGCTTCAACGAGATGCTGCAGCATATGAATCGCTTGCACCATATCCTTTTCATTGATCAACTCCTTAGCTCTTCTTAACTTGTAGCTGAAAAACTCTTGCTGCGGTGTCATTGTTCGTGGTGAGGGGAAGGCTGCAGAATATGTCGTAACTCGCTGACTGGTCAAAGACCTGGCCATGCTGAAAAGATCCAAGGACTCTGAGGGCGGATACGGCGTTTGCGGTATGGAGAAAGGGACTCCTGTGTGTTCGGGACTCAGGCCTGTCCCGTGAACCCAAGACAAGACCCGGCTGTCCGGTCTTTCAGGAAATACCATGTTGACAAGGGATGCGAGGTCGTCGTCTATCTGGCCAGTATCAATGGCATTCGTGGCAACACCACCTCTCGCGCTTGATGGCGTGGAACTGGCCATGGAATTCCGACTGGACAACCTGGTCGCAACGGTTCTGACACCGACCGAAATGCTTGCTGCCAGATGAATGATTATCGGAGCTTCCTCCATTGTTGACCCAAAGTCGGGAAGCCGACAAGCTTCGTTGCTGGAAATCGTTTGGCTACGTGGTTGCGATATGGGGGTCTTATTCGTTGCATTTTTGCGGCACCTCAAGAAGCTTTCTTTCAACTCGCTGATGTTGGCATCGAGGGCAGCTAACTTACTTCCCAGCAAGTCAAAGCGGAAGTCTGTCCTAAGTTCGGGCGATAGCGATGGCTGACGAACGCTGATATTTACTGTCAGCATACCATTTCGTGATGATTTGCGTCAATGAAAGACTTACTTGGCAATCAGGATAACCGGAAGATTAAGGCAAGAAATGTAAGTGCCGATGCAATTGCGAAGATGACGGATTTCTTCCTCGTATTGCCTTGAGGCGTAGTACCTCCGCGCCTTTCCCAGCATCCGTCGGTCCTTGCGTATTTCTCCAAAGACAACTTGCAGGCGATCAAGAGTCTTAACCGCGCTTTCCAAGATGTTTTCCAGGCTAGCAGTACGCCACCATTTGGCAACTGTGGCGGGCAAGGTGCCCTTGGAAGATTCGACCTCCGTGCTGAGGACGGTGAGTGCATACTGCAGGGCGTCGAGCTCCCCTTGAAAGCCTGCGACAACGGCGTCAATCCCCTGGATGCCGTGTACAGTCGATCGCAGCGACACAACACCGCTGCCCACATCTTGAATCAACTTCACCACGCCAACTGCCGCAGTGGCGACGGCGACAACCTCCATTTTGGGGAATTGCAGAGCAGGTCGGCGGTTGCGAGTGGAAGGAGGAAACTGCTTTGCACATGCACAAGCCATCCACTTATCACTCTTGGTGGGCTGTGCGTCTGCAGCGCCAAGTCCATTTCTCACCAATGGTAGTAGCAGTGTGAGTAGTGCAGAAATAGGCTGACCGACATGATAAACAATAGGTACGTACTACTGCCGGAAAGTGCCTTTCCATCCACAGTTCCTTGTGATCCCGATACTAAATCCGAACTGCATGCAAGCACCAATGGATATCCTTTCTCTGTCAGCTTCGGGTTCGATCTTCCGCTTTTTAGCTTCTGAAAAAAGCCTTCTGAACGTTCACAACCCAAAATTTAGAAAGTTGATCTTTGCAAAGCCATCACACCCTTTGACATCTTCTTAATCAGGCACTATTTATTCCTATCGAATCTCACAATTCAATGACAAAGAGTTCAATTGAATAAGTACCACAGTTTAATCCGGCACACAGGTACAGTTCAATTTCATACAGTTCACTGAACTTTACATTCAAAGGTTCAAAATGAAATTATCGTAAACTGCGAATAGATTGATATTCAATCAATTACTCACTTACTTAGTCAAAAAGATGAGGGTCAGGAAATCCCTCTACAAAATCGAGCTTTTGAACGGGCTGCATTGACCATTCTAAACCCGTCCACTGTGAACGGTTCATAAGCTGGGAAAATTCGTTTAGGAGGGTTCACAAAGTCCTTCGGAAATCCAGTCCAGGAAATAGCGCTCATACGCTTATTTTCACAAGGAGAAATCACGCCCTTGATATTTAGAGTGTCTAGCTCTTAGAATTTCAGTACTTTCTCATAGATTCAAATTTCGGCGCTTCTTAAGCTGTATGCCATCCAATCTCATTCTTTTGCAAGGGCTAGAGTTGCAACCGGACAGATGAGACTCACCTAAGTGATAAACCAGAGGTCAATGAGGAAACCCCTAAAGCTATGTTGTGAAACCTGTATGTCAATGGCAGGAAGAGCGGCCTTGCTACGACCGCAAATCCCTGGATTTGTTCGTAGGAGACAAACTTGCGTCCGACCGCTCGCATGCTCGAACGGGCGAAATTCGTTCGCCATCATCTACCCCATTTGAAAGAGCACAGTGACAACCAAGCCACATAACCCAAAGCACTGACGCCAGGCACTAAGGCCAAACGATAGACTGAACCACCGCATACTAGTGGTTCACTCCCACACAATGCTAGTACACTTAGAGGCTTTACTCGTCGGGGCTAGAAAGACCCGACTGTCCGCGGCGGCCTTCTGTGGGAGCAGACGAGGCTTCAGCTTCAATCCATTCTCTTTATCCGAGTTGTATATTTAAAGAACTTATCTAACTACTGATCATATTTTGAAGAAAAGAAAGGCCATCCCTCCTCATGAGGCCTGGGGGAGTGCAGAGTGGCAGGTAGATCTCATCAAGTATGGTCGCCTATTCCTTTTTGACCTTTGGCATATGGTCACCTTAATCGTTTTGTTTTCATACGTCAAGTAAAGTCAATCAAAACCATTTATCATTGTCCCAATTGCTATAAAGCTGTTGATACCCGGCGATTTGTATTCCAACCTACTTGTAGGTATCTGTCTACTCCCCCTATCCTGGTATGCCTGTGCCGTGCTAGGGCAATATTTGATAACCCTCCATCCGACTTGCGATGACAAGTAATTAGATGATGCTATATAAGAAAAAATGCGCTGTCGAAGCGGGTAGTATGGTAAGTATGACATGAAACAGTAAAAAATGCATCCGCTGACAAAGGAAATTGGCTAGAAATGCAATGCAGGCCACAACATCGAGTAGTCTCCCGAAACCCCACGAATCTCGAGTTCTGCTGTGGTCGGCCGTTTTTGTTCCTCCTCCTCCATGTGCTCACCGTAGTCGTCCGTCAACGCTCGTTTAGATGGCAGCACACTGCCACCTTCATCATGTTTGTCCTTTTTGTGTTTTTTCAAGTTATCAAGTCGACTGAATGTTTTGTTGCAGCCGGGTGCATCACAGGCGAGCCTCGCTCCTTTGTGCGTGTTTTTGTGCTTCCGGAGATAGCCTTTCAGGTTCTCTCTAACCCCTCGAGGCTTCCATTCGCATTCGTCACACACGAGCTCGTCAGTTGGCGAGTCGAGGCCGGCGCGATGAGTTGAGCCTGCATGGTGAACGTGGTCGGCATGGCCATGTGGAGAGAAGGCTTCGAGCTGGTTTGCACCTGAGAGTGTTGTTTCGAAAGGGGTGGGCAAGGCCATTGTCGAGTCTTGGCTGAGGGCGCGGGACATGGGAATAACCGATCCCTGCTGTATACCGTAAAACGGGGAGGCGTGGCGCTGGTCAATGACGCAGCTTGTGCAAGGAGAAGTCGGCGTAGATAATTCACTTGTTCCATCACGGGCCATGATTCCAGAGATAGGTGACTGCATATGAAAGCAAGCGTCTGGGCCAGATGACACTGGTGTTGGTCGAGGGGTACCAGTGTCTTGCTTCAAGTTCCACCATCCAGAACTATCACTCGAGTCCATACCCTGTGGCTCCGGTGGCGACAGGGATGACTCATTGATGGTCATGAGTGGCTCATCCAAAGACATGGCCGAGAGAGACAGCCGTTGGCCAGGTAAGGATGTCGTTCCGTTGTGAAGTGACTGAGGTGAAAAGATGAACTGTGGCGGTGTCATTACATTATTGAGATCATGGGCCAGCGTAGTAGCCGGCTGGTATGCCGCTATGCTGGGAGTGAACAGAGTGGTTTGAGAAGTGTTCTGCGAAGTTGCCTTGGACGGAATGGTCTCAAATGTCGACGACGGCGCGATGGAGGAGACGGCCGACGACATGCGTATCTGGTCAGAGTTAAAGCCTGGCCAAAAGATGCCTCGTTCAACCTCAGGAAGGCCATGACAGGCAAGCGGTGACTTTTGGAGATCTCCAAAGGACGGGTGCCCCGAGAATGCCATGTGGTGCTCGGCTCGCCTGTCCGAAATGCTGCTGGGAGTTTCGGACGCGGCGGTGCCTGGCCTCGTATCAACCGGGAAGCGTTGGGCGTCCGACGGGTTCTGCTTGCGGGACGGATCCTTCTTTCGTAGGGTGAAAGTATTTCTCATCTTGGAGCCGAGGCTGGTCTTTCGCTGGATGTTGGGTCCTTGCGGGGGGTGCTGCGATTTCCATCCAGACCAGTGAGCCCAGTCCTTTTCGTCGGTTGGAAACTCGTGCCAGTTACTGCACTTGTCGCAGTCGAACTCGCCAGTGGGCAGCTCGGGGCAGGTCAGGAGGTGCTGGATGAGCTGAAACTGTGCGGTGAACTTTTCGTAGCACTTCATCATCGGGCAGTTATAGGTCTGGGGGTACTGCGGGAAGACCGCAGGCGGCTGCTCGACGAGGTCACGCAGGAACATGAGGACCATGCGCGCCGTGGTGCCATTCTTGACAACCTTGTCCTCGTAACTGTTGGAGACGCGTTAGCAATCTCCATCCTGTCTCCTCGTCTCTCGAGGAAGCTGACACTCACGGACAAGGCGCGCAGTGGTCGTCAGTCATGGAGGTTTGGGGGTGGGCGGCAGCATGTGAGCCATGAGCATGGGCGTGGCCATGGCCATGGGCTTGGTGATGCTGCTGGTGTTGCTGGTGGTAGGATGCCCCATCGTGCATCACTCGATGTTGAAGACCAGAACTCGACATGGAGGAGGGTGCAACGTGGGTGGCTCGCGGGGGTGCATCCACTGCATCGTGAAACCAGACTAGTGGGAGCCCAGACAGGAAGGCCAGAGGTAGGGTTCGGGCCTTATGAGGGATGGAGACCCCGCCAGAGCAGACTTCCCGGGACGAAGGGCCTTTTTCTCCTACGGGACCCGCTGTGCCGGAAGCACGTCTGGCAAGAGTCGGACGAGATGGAGCGTCGAGTCTGGGCGGCAGTTGTGTAGCACCCGCCCGTCATAAAACCAGGTGCACAGAGCAAATCAGCCCCGGGTAGACCGCGGCACGTTTGGGGTGGAGGAGGCAGCAGGCGAGTTGGAGTGGTTAGATTGGGTCAGGCCAGGCCATTCGGGGCTGGGGGAGAAATGGAGGAGAGGGGGGTGGCCGAAGGTCGAGGTCGAGGGGGTCGAGGGATGGCTGGCTGTTCATTCAAGTTGCTGCTGATGCTGGGGTTGGGTAATTCGTGGATCAGCTCAATTGACGTCAATTCATCTAGATTGCCATGTAATCAATTAGCTTGACTTGATCCGGGCTTGGCGGCGTCTGCGACTGCGTCGCTACGCTGTACGTACCCTGGACGGCTGGTCTCGCTAGCCAGGCGGGCAGGTGTTTTCTCGGGGGAGAAACCGTACTCGCCTCGTCCTAAAATGGGATTTTGTACAAACGAGAGGCGGACACGAGAGAAGAAGAGATAAAAAAAACCGTTTTTGCTTGCCCATGCTGCACGTCAGCGCGGGGTTGACCCCAGGTGCATGGCAGCATTGGCAGCATGATGCAGGAAGCTCAACGGTGGGAGATAGCATGATGAGGTGGATGGCGAATGAAGCATCCCAATGGATAGATGGCTTGGAGGTGACTGCCACTGAGTTACAGCACAGCAGACAGCCCCTGCACGTGGCGCTGGCAGTGTGCCACCGTGCTTGGATGCTTGGATAGGTAGGTACCTGGAGGATCTGATCTGGTCTAGGAAGGCGTGAGGCGCGACTTTCTCCGGGGCAGGCACAACTTTACGGTACATGTGCACGCGCAGTGGGTCCGTCAGTTATTCATTCATCAGCCGGCAAAAAACGTGATGATGCTAAGGGGGTAAAAAGAAAAGCAGAAAAAAAAGAACCGTTATGGTTAACAGAAAGCGAATGAATGGGCAGTTTTTGCAATAAAGGACCGCGTCCACATCCGACAGTCTCCACGCGACGCCGAAACCTGCGCACCCAACGCGGCGCTCTGATTGCTCAGTCGCGACTGCCGTCCAGCCCGCGAGGGGAATTTTGCGTGGGCAAATAGCCGGAAGGTGCGCCTGCCGCTGTGTCGTCGAGGCACAAGTTAGGCAAGAGGCGGCTCGCCGCTGGCCAGGTGGACGCATCCTAATAAAGCGGCCTTCACCCCCAATAAACTCGCACCTTGCACCTCCATGGAATGTGTCTGTCTGGGGCATTGTTACAGCCAGCCGACGATGCATCCTCCACTGACGACTTATTGAACTGGCGTCGGGCCCAGTCTGGCTTGAAACAAGGCCCAGTCAGTGTTTGCTAATTCTCTGTCGACTTTTGCTGTCACCGTCGGCGGTCGGAGGTCGGCGCACCTTGGACCCGCTCGTCGTCTCGTCTCGCCTCGCCTCGCCGCTTCGCCTGGTCGGACGAAGTCTCTGACAGATCCCATCCATATTGGACATCCCCATCAAGGTTCTCTCGGGCGCGGGATCGGATTCCGGCAGAAAGCCGTCTGAGGAGGCTGTTTCGGAACACACTTTTGATGCCCATGCTCTGATCCTCCTTATTGCTCGCCTTTCTTTTTGTTTCTCTCGCCTCGATCAACAGATCTCCCCGACTCCCGATCCAGGCCCACCAGCTACGGCACCGGGCGCATGGGACCAAGTGGCGATCGTGTCTCCCCTGGCATCGAGCACCGCCCAGTCTCGTCTCACGACCCCGAAACTACGAGTGTGTCCCGCCAAGAGCCAAGATCCCAAAGTCCCATGCCATGCCATGCTGTAGCATCCTTCCCAGCTTCGCAAGCCGTCCGACCACTCTGCGCCACAGTGTGGTTCGGCCAGTCCCCGGATGGTTGGTTACCTTGCTTCTGCGCGCCAATTGCTGGAGCCACCAAGTTTTTTTTTTCCGCCTCTCATCACCTTGACGTGCCAAATTTGGAAATTCTTGATAGGCTAAAGTCCGGACGGTCGAAATGTCAAGAGACACGGCCAGGCTAAATTGCCTTCCCCCCCAGTTTTGGGTCTTGGCGTTATCTGCCCCAGACGAACAATCAAAACCACTTCCCGCCTCGAACATTTTGGTCTCGACACCTCGGTGCCGCGTTCCGACCTGCTTCTCCTCTGCTCGTTCCCGAGAGACAATGTGGAAGAAAAGCAGCCCTGATACTCGGTCATTGTCAACCGCAGATGACCGGGATTCACAGATCGCCACTGCGTACCCCTGGCCGGGCCGTTGTCTAGGCTCTAATCATGCGTCACTCCTAAATACCCCAAATCTCGGCCGTTTGATTGTGGCCCGGTGTGCTCGAAAAGAAAAAGATCATGCATGCAGTGAAGCTTGACGGTTGAAACTTTGGCAGGTATGCACCCGTGGGCCGGCGCCTAGCTGATTCTACATCAAACATACAGTGGTCTCGATGGCCACTCCTGTCCGAGGCGCAAAGTCATAAAAATATCCCACAGCTGCCAAGGCATTTTTTCATTGACAACGATTACCCAGCCAACCGCAGCCGTGGGACGTGGCCAAGTGACTGGTAAGAGCGCGATAGTACAGAGTGGCCAAAGCCTCGCTACCAACAGGCAGGCAAACAAGCCCATCCACGCCAACCCAGTGCCATGTCGAAAACGGTTCGGGTAGGGCGGGGTACATACATGAACATGTGACGGGACGTTGCGTAGCCTGAGCACAACTTGAAGGAGCAAAGGGCTTCCCCCCAAGGCTCGGATTTTACCCCGTATATCATCATCATCATCTAGATCGGGACTTTGTGGGCGAACCGCTTCCAAGTTCAGAGTTCACTCTCGATAAAGTGGTAAGAGTGCGTAACCTGCACCCCTCGGTGCATTACTGCAGCAGGGCCCGAGCCGAGGTGGGGAAATCTCGATAGAAATCACACCGACGATGGTGATGATGATGATGATGAATTGATGAAGGAGTACCTACCCAAAGAGCCATATACGAAATGCGGTCAGCTGTTTTCGGCTGGCGACTGGGAGGGCTGCTGAGCCCCCGAGCGAGCCGGCCGAGGTGAAGGATCGGTTCTTTTAGGTTATCTTTTGATGGGAAGGAACAGAAACAGGAACACGCCGCAATCTGGAGCCGTGCGATGTGCGTCAAGAAGAAGGTGGAGGTGGCCCTGTTGACCCCTTTGTTTTTCATGCATCATGTGACAAAGCACGGCATCCTGGATGTTGGCGTGCTGGTGTTTTTGTTGCTCTTGTTACATTCGACGTGCTTGGTACCCAGTAAACACGACAATATACGGGGCGGAGTCCATTGCTACCTCTTCACAAGAGGCTCCTCTCCCTATCTAAAGCTGATGCATACGAAGAAAAAGGAACTATGGGAAAGTCCGTTGCCGCTATCAGATGCCGGGGTGACCCCCCCTCCGTTTTTCCTATCAAACCCTTCCAGAACCTTCGATAGAACTCCATCAACCACTCAATTCTGATGAGAAGATGAGAAGAACTCGTTTATTCATCATGCAAGGTGCTCGCTCTCACGGCGCTCGTATAGCGTGCGAGTTTAGGTTACTCCGCATTTCACCTACCTACCTACCTAGGCAATCACACAATCATAGACTGTCACTCAATCCAGACATGTTCTACTGAAGGAACCTAGAACGAGAGGAGAGGGGAAAGGGGAGGACACATGCACACCAACCGCACCGGAAGCCGGGTCTGCTTCACTTCACTCCCCACCCCCAGCCTTTTCGGAATGCAGCCCTATGGCACAGCGAGCGTTCAGTTCGCGACCATGCCTCCCTCTATTTTCTCCCTCCCCGCACACAAAACAGGGACGCGGGCTGGCTGGCTTTCATATGAAGGTTCGTTTGAATATATTCATTACCTCAAAGGGAGGTCCTGTCCTCAGGTTCCTAGGAACATGTGTGTGTCTGTGTGTCTGTGTGAGCGGGACAACAGGCACACCACGCCCTTACCAGTTCTTTCTTTATGGGAGATGCCTTCGGTACATGCATTTGTTTATCGACGAAGTATCTTGGCGAAGGTCCTTGACTTCGTGGTTCGGGATGACGGTGATATGTGGGGATGGAGGATTCATCGTGGTGAGATGAACCGTTCCTTCGATGAATGATGCCATGGAGCAGAGGGGTAAGAAACCTGAGAAAAGCTGTGAAACTGGGATGGTCCTGGGCTCCATCGCATGTTGTCAGTTTGATGGCGTTCCACTCACTAAAAAGTGCTTTAGGTGGGTAGGTCCTCGATGTTTACTGAACACGCGGAAGCTCCGCCTTCTACCTCAAATAACAACAACAACAACAACAACAGCAACAGCAACAAGACAACAGGGCTCGCCTTTGGCTCGCCCTATAGGTAACAATACAGTAGCAACACAGCAGACAATCGAAAATACTCATACAATTCTGAGCACACTACCGTGCAATAAATAGTCAAGGCATGATGTAATAATGCAACGAATCTTTCATAATAAGGACTGTTAGAAAAGAAGGATGGACGAGAAGATATCCCCATTCTGATCAGAGGGCAGGCCAACCACCTGTTATAGGTAGGTTGATCAGAAAAATAAAAATAAGGTTAGATACAGGGGGTTATGTGGGCCGAAGACTCCCTATCATGGATGTTAATAAACCTCGTTTTTCTTCTAGACCTCCTCTTCCCAGGTCATTACAACAGAGAAAGGGAGGGACGGATGTTTGAGTTGCAAAGGTCTCCTTTGATTGTAAACTTTCTCAGCCTTGCCACTCGAGATCCACTAAAGGGATTTATGCTCTTTGTTCTACTCAGCTTTAATTCCCCCCCGCTTCTTGATAAGCCATTAAACTAGTAGTTCGAGACCGATCTGCTTTGGAATTCAAGAAAAATAGAGGAATAAAAAATACAACTTGAACAACGTGTCAGAGACTATCCGAAACAACTAGTTCGAGACCAATCTGCTGTATGATTCAAAAGAAATAGAGCAATAAAAAAAAAACCTTGAACAACGTGCCAGCTGGCACCATCATCCTAACCCATGCCTTGACTCAAACCGATCAGGCCTCCTTCTTTTCTCCACAAGTACATCCATTGCGGTTCAGGAAGCACTTCTCGCAAAGCCACTTCAGATGACTCCGCGCCTTCTTAGACACCACGCTAAAATCATCAACATCGCTCGCTCTCTTCACTTTCTCCTCTTCGTCCTGCTCCTCCTCCTCCTCTTCCTCGTCATCATCATCATCCTCGCCCCTGGCCCGGATACTAAAGTACCTAGAGGAGCTGTACTGCTCGCCCAGCCGTTTTGCCACGTCGTTGGCCTCGCCCAGACTGACCAGCCTGCGCTTGCCGTTGGGGTGCTTCTCCATGTGCTCCAGACACACCTTCCACACCTTCTGGGTGTCCGACTCGGCCGCCTTGAGTTTCTTCTCTTGGGCGGCGGTCCGCTTCGCGGCGACGGGATGAGGGGGCAGGAACTGCTCTGGCGAGCGATTCACGAGCTGGCTGGCCGACTTGTATGTGTAGTTGGAGGTGGTGCTCTGACCCTCTGTGATGCGCGGCACGCTGGGCGCCTTGAACTTGTCGGCCGTGACGCGGTCGCGGGCCACCTCAGCTGGCGTCCTGCCGACCGCGTTCTCACGGAAAAGTAAGTTGGGGCAGGCGTCAAGCAGGGCGCGTGTGAGTGGTGCGGAGGCGGACATGACGGCCGTGTGTAGCAAAGTGTTGCCCGCGCCGTCGAGCATCTCGAGGTCGGCACCGTTGCTGTATCGGATTAAAACCGCAAGCACATCCAGCCATGTCTTGTTGCTGTCTTTGTCTTTCTCCTTGTTGTTGGTCTGGTATGCAGCCCCCGACCCCGACGCAGTGGCCGCGACAAACGAGTGTAAGGGCGTCATGCCGCCCCCGTTACCGGAAAGATGGGTGCGTGAGACAAAGAGGTGGGGGAGAAGGTCCTTGTCAAGGAGCCGGAGAAGGGGCTCCAGCTGGTCTGCACGGGGGAGGCCGGTAACAGCGTAGTGCAACAGGTTATGGCCGAACTTGTTGCGGACGGACTGATCAGCGCCGGCAGCAATCAGGAGCTTGACGAAGCTGGTGCGGCCAAAAAGACAGGCCGTCATGAGCGGCGTGTCGCCGTCCGAGTTTTTGGTCTCGAGCGTGGCAGGGTGGGACTGGATGATGTAGCTAATAAGCTTGCTGGCTTCGGGTGTCGGGTTGGCCATGACGGCAAGGTGCAGGATGATCTCGTTCTGGGCGCCGAGCCATCTGGCGACAGCCCTGTCGAAGCCTCCGGGCGCCTGGCTGAGGTGATTCAGCTTCGAATCGGTAAGCGCGGCCTCAGACTGGCCAAACTCGGCGTAGTGGCGGTAGGGCGCGTCACCGAGGAACCACTCGACCGACTCGATGTTGACAGCGAGCGCGGCATGGAGGAGAGGAGGCGTCTTCATGCCCGTGGCTCTGACCACGAGATTTCTGCCCGCGTTCGCCCAGTCCTTTCTCTTCTTACCGTAGACAGTCAGGCCTTGGTAAAACTTGGGCTTCTCCTTCATCGCCACGCCGCTCTTCTTGACAAGATGCTCAAGCGGCATGCCCCCCCCTGTCCGCTTGATAATCTCGGCGAGCATCTGGGTCTTTCCATGCTCCACAGCCCACTGGAACTCGCTGTCGGGAAAGTTGAACAGGCCGGTTACCGCTTCATCGTCGTCGCCCTTGAGCTTGCGAGAAGCAAAGTGCTCTGCCCAGTCCAACACCGTCTTGAGTCCAGCATGGTCGTCGTGGGAAATCACAAACCGCAGTAGTCCTGCCGGCGACTCGCCACAAGTCGTCACCTTGCCAGTGTTGTCGACCTCAAATGTCAGACAGTTCCAGAGTAGCAACTGCAGCGGCCGCGTGCGTGACTGTACTTGCATGGAAATCTCTCCGATGTTGTCGATGGTGAACTTTGTATTCACGGTTCGCGAGACGATGCGCGGCTCTGAGTCATCATCGTCGTCGTCGTCGTCTTCTTCCCCAGAGTAGCATTCGTCCTCATCATCATCGTCATCATCGCTGTTGGATCTCTCCATGTGGAACCGCTTATCCTCCTTCTCGGCGGGCGAGTACTGGGCCTCGGCTATGTCAAGCATCGCTCTGGCAACTTGGACATGCCCTCGGAGGAAGGCCAGCGACAGCGGGTTGTTTGATCTATTATCGCTCACGGCAATTTGAAGTGGTGCCTCGGTTTTGGCTTCGTCCCAAGAGCGGGTGGTCAAAAACTTGATTTTCTCCAAGTCGCCTATCCAAGCGGCCTCAAATCTGTTTCCATCACTGTCAGCTGCAGATTTATTTTGGGGGCTTGAGTTGAAGCTGAAAGAAAAGAAAAGAAAAGAAAAGAGGAGAGAAGAAAAGGATCAACTCACAGCTCCTCGTACGCTTTTCTTCTCTTCTCGGTGACGTCAGTTGTGCCATTGAGCTTGAGGGTGTACTTGTAAGGCTTCTTGGCATCGTCGTCTGCCTTGGAGTGGGGGTGATAGTGGTTGTTCTGGCGTGCTTGCGTCTCGATGTCGGGGTGAAGCTCCTTGAACGTCTTGGCGCCCTTCTCCATAAGAAATGCCTCAATCTCCTCCATGCCCTCCAGAGCCTCCTGGATCGCCTGCTTCTTCTCGGCCAGGCCCTTCAATTCTTCAAACTGCTTGACTTCCTTCTCGTACTTCTTGATCGCTTCTTCGTGCCTCTCCTTCTTAGTCTTAACATCTTCTGATGCCAGCCAGTAGAGGTGTGAGCCTTCGTCGAGGCCAGAGAGGTACTCGTCCATGCCTTCCTGCAACTCGGGCTTCGCGCCGCCCGGGAATTTCTCGCCGCTATATTTGCGCAGGTTCTCCATGTGGGTCCGGACCACATCCAGCACCGTCTCTCCTTTGTTGTACGAGCGCTGCCACAAGTCGGTGAGCAGCTGGTACGAGATGGGAGTCATGGTGTTGGGGTCCGCCCCGCCGCGGAGCAGCTGCAGCGCCATGTCTGGATCTGGCGAGCTGCGAAGTGCGACCATGAGTGGCTGTTCGACGGACCGGTGGTACAAAACCATGTTTTGGTCGTATGACTGCAACCGTCCCTCCAGCTTGGGAGAGAATTTGGCAGCACGCAACCAGCTATCGAAGTCAATGTCGGGGTTGGCGCCCGCCTCGAGCAGCTTCATGACGAGGATGCTGTCGCCGTTGCCAATGGCTGTGTGCAGAGGGGAGATAGCGCCCGGGTCCCAGTAGCTTGTGCCCAGGATCAGGTGGTTCAACGCTGCTTTGACGCCCGTCTTGTCGAGCCCCCACAGCGTGTCGATCATCTCGGTCTCGGCATGCTCGACGTACCGGTGGAAGGCGGTGCACCCATGAAGATCAGCCTGTGAAGAGCTGGCGCCAAGTTTGAGAAGGAGCCCAGCCATGGACTTGGCTTTCTCAAGGGGCAGGCACAGCGCGAGAGCAAGCGTCAGGATCGCGGCGGTGGGCTCTTTGTCGCTATTCAAAAACTTGATGGGAAGGATGGCATCGGCGCCAAACTGTGCAAGCGAAAGGGTCAGCTTTATGAGGAATTTCGGAGAGTTGCAATATCATACCTCGCAAAGAATGCTCACGACTTCCTCGTGACCACCGGCAATGGCGAAGTGCAGTGGCGAGCACGGGATATCCCACGACAGGACATCAATCTTGTAATAGTCAGGCTCGTCCAATGACTCTTCCGGCGCAACGTTGTCCTTGCCGGCTTCCTCATCCTCCTTCTTCACCTTGACAAAGGAGCCAGTCGCCATCGAGGCTGTGTCTGCTTCTGTCTCGTCGCCGCCGTCAATCACTTCGGCGTCGGAATCGGCGTCGGAATCGGAGCCCGACTCATCATCATTGTCGTCCTCATCTGCGTCTTTCTTTACACGCTTATCGCCGTCAACGCTGCCACCACCACCAAACTTGGCAGTCCTGAGTCGCGACTGCTGCTCCTCGTACTCCTCCTCATTCGCCGTGCTCTTCTCCATCAAGATCCTGACCATCTCGGCCTTGCCACCCTCTGCAGCCAAGTGCAGTGCCGTACGCCCATCCGCAAGCCGCGCGGTGATACGTGCGCCGCTGTCGACAAGAAGCTTTACGACTTCAGGGGTCGAGCTCATCACAGCCAGGTGCAGCGGCGAACGTCCGGTATAGTCTCGTTTGTTCGGATCAGCATCGCCTTCCTGCGCCGCAAGCCAGTTCTTCACATCGTCGACGTCCCCGTCCACGATGCTCTGGCACAGGCGGGCCGTGTTGCCAATGTAAGCCATGTCGGTCCAATCGTCGTCAGTTAAGGGGTTGAACGATCCGATCTGCTGGCGTCCAGGATTGTCGATCAAGAATGACACCTTGCCCGAGATGTAAATCTCAGCCTCCTTCTCCGCCGCCTCCTTTTCCTGCGGCGTCACCGGCACTGGACAGGAGCCACAACAATCCTCGATGACGTCCTGGACACGCCCAAAGAAGGCTGGATGGCGGTGAAGGTATACCTCGCGCTCCTTGGGCTGGTTCCACTCGGCGTTGAGCAACAGGTCGCGCGTGTAGCACAGCTTTTCGATCTTCTTGGCCGGAAACTTGACGCCGTACGGCACCGTAAAGGTGTGGTAGTTGGAGACGTCGCCCTCATCGACCCAGTCGGCCACCTCGTCCTCGTGGAAGTCCTTGATGTTGCCGCCAAGACGTCGGTAGTAGGAGTTGCTGTGGAAGGTGGGACGGCCACGCTCCTGGCGCCGCTTGTTCATGTACGTCTCGCGTGCCGACGAAGTGGGCAGGCGTTCGAGGACAAGCAAGCGGGCCAGTCCGAGGGTGCGCTGGAAGGAACGCTCAAAGATGGTCGGGTCGATGCGGCTGCGATCAAGATCCGCCCAGTAGACCTCGAAGTTGCGGTGGCTGTACTTGGACAGACGGTTCTCGTACGACGGGCTACGGCGGCTGAGATCGACGTGGTTGATCTGTGTGATGTAGCTGCCAAGCGCGCGGGGTGCGACATAGACTTGCTTGCCGTCGTAGGCTCCGCCAGCCGCGTCAATGTCGAAGCCAGTCAAGATTTCACCGACAGATTTATAGACGCGCAGGACAATCTAAAATTGTTGCGGAGTCAGATATTATTAAGACAAAAAATGGATGGAAAGGAGAGCCATGGGAGACGCAAGACACGGGCCGCCATGGTATTAAACTCCTCAAAAAGCGAGTAATGGCGAGTTACATACCTGAACATGGCGTGTAGGGTACTGCGAGGCAATGGTGATGGCGTACTTGGTACGAACAACGGTGACTTCGGTCAGAATGGCATCACGAATCGCTCGCTCAATCTCCTTGATCTTGTCAATGGCCTCGTCGTGCGTCAAGCCGTAGAGAAACAGGTCGACGTCCGAGGCTGGGCAGAACTTCTCATGGTAGTACTCGCGCAACTTGCGTTTGGTAGAGCTGAACTCGGCCGGGACCGGGATAAGGCAGTTGACAACGGACGACCCAGCGGCGACGACATTGTCCCAGTTGAGATCCTTTGTATGTTAGATGGCGACAAAGCAATGACGGAATGTTTTTTCCTACAGCGAGAGAGGACTCAGAGAAAATGGCAAAATTCTTCTGAAACTCCTTGATGGAACCCACGACGGCCGGCGACCCATGGGGACGGCGCTTGTCGGCCGGGAGAGACATGATGTAGCGACTCTTTTCCTCGTCGGTCTCATTGTCAAGGTCGCGGGCACGCGTGGTGATCAACTTGGTGTTCTCGTTGAAAAGAGGCAACACGTTCAGATGCGGGTCGTCGAGGGCGGGGTTGGTACGGTCTTGGGCGAAGACGGTGCGAAGCTCGGCCTCGTACTTGCGGTACGGTCCCATAATGTCCACCAAGGGGATCTGGGGATGCGCAGCAATGTAGCTGGGCAGATCCTTGATGGGGACCGGCAAGTCCTCAATG
Source organism: Podospora didyma (assembly GCA_033439775.1). Taxonomy (NCBI): domain Eukaryota; kingdom Fungi; phylum Ascomycota; class Sordariomycetes; order Sordariales; family Podosporaceae; genus Podospora; species Podospora didyma. The sequence continues at coordinate 2,804,773 of JAULSW010000008.1, forward strand.
TTGGGCATTCCGGCCATATTGGAGGTAGATGGTCAGTGATAGTGCCAGCGGCGAAGTTCCGATAAACGATTGAAGCAAGATACGAAGTAAACAAATCGAAAACAACCTTGAAACTGATCAATGGCAGAAAGAACCAGGTGGACTTGAGAAAACTTGAGGTCAAAATATGGAATCTTTGCCGGTCAAGGAAGCGGCTGGATCCAGCATGAAGTTCGTTTTTATAAATCAGCTGTGCTCCATGGCTTGCCACTTCATCTCGCTTTTCCAAGCCCGCCATTTCGCACTCTCAGGGGTTGTGGAAACAGGCAGAGGAGCGCGTTGCAAGGATGGGAAACGCGTTTTGGAAGCGTGTCTGCCTTGCAAATGTGGGTCGATTTGGCACGAAGACATGTGACTTCCTTTCGAACTCGTAAAATCCCCCTCTGCTGCCTGTTTAGCCATATGGGGATGGTTCTGAGTGTTGTGAGTCAAGCCTGGCCAGGCAGGTTCAAAGCAACCGTTAGGCCATCAGACTCGATGATCTGTGGGGAAATCGCGGTTGAGGCGGGGCGCCAAGACTGGTGCCTGGCCTTCTGCCCAATCACCTGAGGGCGGCTCTTGTGGAGCGACAATGCCGAGCTCAGCGAGGGTTACCCCTGGTTCTCCAATGACATGATGTCTATCTCAAATCTCGCCCTCAAGACTCTTCTCGGAAGGCGCGCGTGGTTCTGATGAGGGTGCGGTTGCCTGACCAGAGTTTCACAGCTTCCCCGCACAGCAACTCGATCCCTTGCAATGACGAACTCAACGTGGCCTGCCTCGAATGAAGGGACGAGCTGCCAAAGTGAACGTGCAAAAATGAGAATCACAAGGTTTCTACATCTAGTAGTGCCTTTTGTGGTAAATACAGTGTCCTAATATACACGCGCTCTAGGTTTGAATATCAACAATACAGCACCAAAAAAAAAAACCCTCCACTTAGCGTTTAAAGAAACTGCCAAGAGGCCTGGACGCGGCCTGCCGAGGGATCAGCAATCTTGTTGAAGGCCGCGGGGCTGAGATCGAGGTCGTTCGCGCTGCAGGCAGGGCATTTGTCCACGATGGTCACAGTGACGCTCTTGCCGCCCGCTGTGACTTTGATCTGCTTGCCGCACAGCTTGTTGTTGTTGGGGTTGCCATTGGGGGTGTTCTTGTCAAACTCGGGAGCCCCGACAGCGACGACGAGGTCCGACTCTGAGCTGGTTTTCCCGCACGACCCTAGGCCCGGGGTGTAGAACGTGATAGCGCCCGTCCTCGCTTGCCGTGCGACGAGAGATGGGACCTCGGTAGGTGCCGCTGCACGGGCCGCTGCGCCTAGTTGCAGGGTCGAGACGAGGGTGGTGGGCATGACTGCTGCGGAAAAAATCATGATTGCTATATGATGCACTTGCTGGGTAAGTTGTGATGTTGCGGGACGTATGTACAAAGAGCTGGGCTTAAATTGTGGTTCGCAGTACTTGGTGGAAGTTGTTTGCTCAACGACAAGAAAGTTTTAAGAACTCAGGAGAACTGATTCCCAATATATAGTGATTTCAAGTTGTTACTAGCTACCTAAGAACTAGATAGTCATGATATTGCTGTCACCCAAAGGCTTCGTCTAATCTCTATGTAAGAGGTTATGTTTGTACGTGAGCAGATCACGTCAAGTCTGAGGTCTGACGGCAGGTTGCCAAGGGCATTTGTTCGGGGCCTTGTGGCAAGGCCATGTCAGCAACACGGGATCCAGACGGCCAGGTTGTGGGATAAAAATATTGGTACTGTGATGGAAAATGGCATTGTGGACGAGTCCGAGAGGCTGGCCACAAACTGTTACTGTATCACGGAAAAACATCAGGTGAAACGCTGCATTGAGTTTGGCGTAGTAGGTTGTGGGACAGGTCTCACTCAGATGAGTCAGATCCTTCGCGCCTCAAGGCCGATCTTGAGGCCATAGGGTCCATATCGGTTGAATTATGCAGTCGCGCAATTTTCTAGAAGCCAGTTTCAACGCCAGGCCTGTTAAAAAGAGAGGTTTGAACACGTGGGGGCGCATGCACCAATTCGCCCAACACAAAACATGTCACTAAGTACCTAATTGAAGTCCATGCTTCACAAACGTCGCGAGACTTTTGAACCTTCATTTAAGAGGCAAAACCACCAAGCAAATGGTGCATCCCAACAAAGCGGCCAATCACGTTTCACTCAAAATTTCAAATCTATTAGATTCTCAGGGTACATATAAAATCAAAGGTGAGCTTGATCTTTTTCACATATCCAAACAGTGAGAAAAAAAAGAAGGATCTCAAGTCGTGGGCCGGATTTGAACCGACGCTCCCGAAGGAACAAGATTTCTAGTCTTGCGCATTAGACCACTCTGCCACCGCGACTGTTGAATGAGATTTTGCTCTTCTTGTTGGATGATTGTGATTAGGCGGAATCGACTTACCTGGGGAGGTCCTGGCAGGTGTTGGCTCTGACTCGTCAAAGCTCCACACAGATTTGTGGATATGTGATGGAGTACTAGAATTGTGGGTATTACGCTAAATAAGAGTTGCTAGACGATGAAAGGCTCAAAGAAAGAGATGGCAGAAAGTACGAGTGCTTACTAATTCGTGAGGGGTGAAGCTTGAGAACAAAAGAACAAGGCTGAAATTTCATAATTCTTGGAAATAATCAACTTGAAGTTAACTAAGTTAAGCTTATTTGTGTTGAGTGGGTTGTTCGTTTCGACTCATTGAAGGGGCTTTAATCACGTGCAAGCTTCAAAGGTGTGAACACCCCCTATTGCTTATTGTCAACTCCTTTGCATCTTATCCTTAAGAGTTCAGCGAAGGATGACCCGCTGATACTGCAGCTCTTTCTCCCCCTACGCTTCGAGCTCACCGTACATGATCCCGTAGACGTAAGACTCTCCCACAAACTCCAAACTATTTTCTGGGCCAGGCTCCGGCTGTCGAAAGAGGTACGGGACTCTTGCACCCTGCAATATCCCCACCTGATCGCCGACCTGTGCCGTCTGCGGCCCGATGCCCAGAAGCCCCCCTTGAGTGCGAAACAGACACCGGTTCTCCGAGGACATATCCCAGTCTATCCGAGCTTCCATCGTGGCGCTGTACATGGCTTGTAACCAGGTATCTACTCGTTCGTCTTCTATTCGATCTTCCTCGTCTTGTTCTTGTTCTTCTTCTTCTTCCAGCACATTGACTTCGCTAGTAATACTATCATCTCCGTCAAATCCAGCATTGTCTTCTGCAACAGCTCGACCATAATTTTTCAAGACGTCGCAAGCATCTCCGCATGGCTGCTGAGAATTCCCATCGAACCCAAAATTTCCGTCATGTCGACACTCTCGGGGACTGTCATCAGCTTGGCCAGGTTGGGGTCATGGGCATAGGCCGCTTCCTAAAGCCGAATATACAGCATGTTCCTAATCCCCGCCGCCTGCTCCCCTGGAGAAACGGTGGAATAGACTCACTTGTTCACCCCGTCGGCTGTCAAAGTCCTCCCAAGAATGGATATAGGATCGTCTTTCCCCTTGGTTTTGATGGGAAATGGATTCAAGAAGAGATTGAACATGTCCAATATGTGCTAGCGCGAGGTGTCTGATGCCTCGTACGGAAGCCAATGGGTAGGACAAAGCGCGCTTATGGTATCGAAGTGGTGATATGGGACGCTCAGGACCTGCGGGTTGTTTTTGAAGTCGTGAATTATGTTGGTGGTGTGATCTGGTGAAGTTGTGGTGGTCCTGAATTCGATGAAATCCGATGCCCGTATCTCTTGCCAAGGCATTCTCTGTGTGTAATCGGGGGGCCAAGAGGGAAGCATGGGTATGTTGTTCTCGGTTCTATCCCCGACAAGACTGAGCATTCCCCAGCCCGGCGTGTTCAAGAGGCCGAATACGGCGACTTTGATGTACAGGGCCTGGACTGTTGAAGAATAATCGGGGACGATGGGCTCGATGCCGTCTTTGGTCGATGGCGCATCTGAAATATTTTATTTAGCCGCTTGCGATTTTCTAGCGCACACGTTTCAAGGGGGAGAGACACTCGGTCCACTCGCGAGCAGCCCATAAATCTTGTCACGAGGATCCGTAGCCTCTCTGGCGCGATAGATGTTCGAATCCTCTTCGATGGACCTCCGAGGCCGGTTCGGATCCTTGGCGAAAGAAACTCGATCATATACCTTCCGCACAATAGAACTGTAGAACATTTTGGGCCAGGACCATCCAGGACCTGGGCTCTGGGGAGGCTGAGTCCCCGACGACCGTGCATACATCAAGAAAATCCCGCTTCCCCTCCAGATAACATTGAGGGGCGCAGTAATGAGACCGCATACAAAGCAGGCTTTCCGAGCTGATAGCACTTCCTGGAGCGTCCATGTCCGCCCGAACCAAACGCTGCCAACGAAAAATTTGATGATGTTTCTAGCTCATCCGGGGTAATCTTGGCGGTAACAAACTCTCTCTCGATGGGAGTGGGCGATCCGGGCTCGAACTTGAGAGCGCCAGGGATGAGCTCATCGGGATTGAACGAGAGCCGAGACATCGCTTCGATGGCGGATGCGGTGTGTGGCTTCTCTTCTTCTCCTAGCTAGATGATGACTTCTTAGGCGTCCTGATAGATGCGGCTCATCTGGGCAACCTGGCTGTTTCTTTCGTCGACATCGTTTTGGTTGATGCAGATGGCGTCGATCCAGATGGGTCCGAGTATGCCAAGCCTTTGAAGTGACGACAGTGCATTGTAGAGGTTGAGTCTGATGGATACCTTGGTCCCGTCGATGGTCATTCGCCTGCTTGGGCTCATCCACTCCTCGCCGATATCCTCGATTCGTGGTTCGTTCCAGGTGTCCGAGAGGCATTTGTACTCTGTATCGTCGAAATTGACAGTGTGAATCTTTGCCGAGATCGCGGACGTGTTGGAGCCTACATCATCAAGTTTGAGCAGTCGGATATGCCCGTGCGCCGGCAGAGTGTCGTATAAGTAACACCCCATTGCTACAATGGTGGTATTTCGCAGTGTAGAGGGGAAAAAGAGATGGTGTCGGGGGAAGACAGCGCCAGTAGATGAAGCAATGTAAGCTCATTGGAGTAAGTGGCTCAAAGGGTCCGCTTCTAGGTCAAGACATCATTTCCGTATCATCCCCACCAAAACCGATAACTGCCAAAACCAGACAGCAGAGAAATGCAAGGACCATCCTTGCTGCATGTTATTGTGCTACTTCGCTCTGAGTAGAGTGTTATTTCAGCCAAACCTCCACTCCATCAGTAAAGAGCCTACAATTCATTATGAACAGGTCCATCACCAGACCGATGTCCATCCCATGCCTTGGCGGCCCCATTGACAACATCACCTAAGAATGCCTCCAACGCCACCGCGGATATTCCGTCTTCCTTTACCGCGTGCGGGAAAACCTGTCCCGTTCTGAGGTTTTCGATCGAGATACCGGTTACCATCCCGGCAGGCAGACCCGCCATCTCTGGCATTGCCGGATGCTCGTTAGCATCGATAATAGTAAACAGCAACTCATCCGAATACTTCTTCGCAAGGGACTGCATTTCCGTCTTGTAGGCGTCTTTTTCCTTATCCGATGTGGCAAAGTAATGAACCACCATAGTCTTTCCCGCTCGCGCGGCAACCTGCCCCAGCTCGGCGATTTCTTTCCTTCCAAGTTCGCGGATTAAAGGCGTGGTGCACTGTGTCACTAGCTCGTCGAGTGCACCGACAAGCCATAGCTCCTTCAGAGTGAAGTTCTCGTCGTTGGGGTTGTTGCGGCAGCGGACCACGGATTGTTGCTGCTGGGATGGAGGGAGGACGGCGAACGAGAACCTGTCGTGGTATTGGCTGGCTAAACGTCGATAGTGGCCCTCGTAGAGACTGGCGTCGCTTGGGAGAAACTCGGCCGTGAAAACAACATCGTCCAAAGATAAGAAAGAGTCGAGGGCTGCTGGGCTAATTTCCGAGACCGCGGGTCGCGATGCTCGTGGGAGAAATGATAAGATTCTAGAAATAACGTCAGTGCAGATTCAAGCAGCATGATGTCATTCTCCTTCCACCTTGAGACTCACTGTGCAGCCTTCCGAGGCCCCCTGTACCGGTCAACCCGGCCATCTGCATGGTACAGTCTGATGGCTGGGTAGGCCAGGACATCCATCCCAATGCATACGGCAGCCTCGACAGCGCAGTCGATGCTTGAGACCTGGGCGTCCTGTGCAGCATCTCGAACAACAACTGCCCAGTCTGCCTCGAGTTCTTGGCTGGCCTTTCTATCTTGTATCAGCTATCATTTCTAATAATACTGGGGCGATAATGTGAAAGTTAGTACTGGGTTGGCTAAAAGGTTCGGAGTCAGCATCCATCTTCAGGACCGTATTTTTTCACAGCTTATTCCTCACTATCACAACTTGTGGAAACATGAGTTAGCTCCGTTTCCAGGCTCCTTGCAATGATATGACACTTACAGGCGATCAGCGCCCGCGCAGGCCCCCTCACCGCTTGTCGGAGCTCTGCAGAACGCGCATGTTGCCATGCATAGGCTTGCCGCATCAGCAACAATACAGTTGGTAGCAAAGTTTGACTTTTCATTGCCGCGCGATGGAATTGGTGAAATTAAGCAGAGAGGTTTTTGGCGTTTTGAGTGGGCGTAGTAGCATCACGATATAAATCAGCCGGTTAATAAAGACGACACGTTACAAAGCGCGCAACTTGAAACACCCGAGGACACCTTCCCCTCTTGTCTTGAACGTCAAGTTGTCTCCTTGGTCCAAGGTGGCATTATCTTGACAAATTCTCTTCATCGACATGATTTTATTCTCATTGCCCATCACGGCAGCATTTCTTGGAGGAGGAGGAGGAGGCGCAGTGGACACTGTCGTCGGGGGGTATGCGTGCATTCATCCAACCTACAGAGTTCACAAAGTCTCCTCGTCTCCGCTCGTCATTTATCTGCAAAATTTCATCACAGCGGATGAGAGAGCTCATCTCAAGAAAGTATCAGAGTCTAGCTTCCGGCGCTCAGTTGTGGCCGGCCACGACGGGGCCCAGCAGTCAAGAATCCGGATGTCGCAGTCCACCGACCTGCGCCGAGATGCAGTGGTGAAGTGCATTGAGCGGCGAGCGCTCGACTTTCAGGGCTTCGACACGCACGAAACGCAGCTCGAGCCATTACAGCTCGTCAAGTACGGGCCGGGCGAGCACTACGACTTCCACACCGACTGGCTGGCCGATCCGCAGTACTCGACGTCATTCAACGGGGGCAACCGGATGACGAGCTTCTTCGCCTACGTGCACGTCTCCAACGATACCACAGGCGGCGGAACCAACTTTCCGCTTGTATCACCGCCGCGAGACGAGCGTTGGTGTGGCTTTGTCGAGTGCGACGAACCATATGCGAACGGAGTGACCTTCCGGCCGGTCGAGGGAAACGCCATCTTCTGGGAGAATCTTCTCGCGCCCGGCGGCGAGGGGGACACGAGAACCGAGCACGCCGGCTTACCTCTGACGGGTGGCGAGAAGATTGGCATGAACATATGGACCAGGCAGGTGCCGTTGAGTGACGAGGTGCGGAGGGAGGACCTGCCTTTGGACTTTTAGGATAAATGGGTGGGCTTGGCCAATGGGCTGCCAAGGTCGGCAGCCGGCAAGCGGAGAAGCTTGTATTGACCGCATCGAATAGATTGCAGTGGCCCGGGACTGAGCACACCCAAATATACGGTTGCATAGTTTTGCTTAAGCCAGACAATTTGGGTTTGGAGACCTGCCGAACAGAGCAGTGCTGGGGGAGATAGATGCATGCACGGTATCTAGCTTAGCATTCCCAGTATCGGTGCTATGTATAGTAATCTGCCTCTATGTCATCCCCGCGGTCCTCTTTCCGCAAACGATATTACACACCATCGGCATACGTGCGCCAAGACAGCGTACGCGTCTCCAAGCGATAGAGGGATCTTTTGCACATCCATGTCCGCCGCCCTGGGAGAAAACCATATGGTCTCCACTGGTCCCGTATCATATTGATCTGAGCCTGGATAGCTGTGCCCAGAAAGATCCAGAGTCTATCTGTTTGTGCTTCCGCGGCCCAAGAAGCTGCAAGAGCAAATCATGGCCTTTTTGACGACTCGGCTGCTTGCAGCACTGGCATGGGGCATGCTAGTGCTGCAAGTCGCCGCACAATGTTCTGGCGTGTCGAAGACGAGCAACCAGAAGCTGGCATCGGGATACACGTCGAGTGTCCTGGTCACCGGTCTGCGCACCCCCCGCGGCATCGCTATGGACACTGAAGGCGCACTTCTGGTGTCTGAGCAGCAAGGCGGCACCATTCGGCGGCTGACCCTCAAGGACCAAGGCAGCACCGTCTGCGTCGACACCAACAAAGTCCTGATCTCGGAGAGCACCGTACGTCAAACACTTTATACTGCCTCGTGGACGGATGAGTGAGTGGCTAACAGTTCGAGCGACCAGTCCAACCACGGCGTTGCTGTCTCTGCTGACGGCAAGACCATCTTCGTGTCCAACCTGCAGAAAGTGACGGCGTACCCCTACGACCCCGTCGCGGGCACTGTCGGCGCCGGCAAGGCCATCATCACCAACATGCAGAACAACGGCCCGCACCCAACCCGCGCGCTCATGACGTCCAAGTTCAGCCCGGACACGCTTCTCGTCGCTATCGGATCGGCCGCCAACGTCGACACGCCCACCACAGCCCAGTCCGCCGGCCGCAGCATGATCAAGATGTTCAGCATCAAGCAGATCTCGGCCACGCCCGTCACGTACAACGCGGGCGGCGAGGTCCTCGGCTGGGGCCTGCGTAACATCGTCGGCATGGGCGAGCACCCCATCAACGGCGGCGTCTGGTCCGTCGAGAACTCGATGGACGACATCAAGCTGGGCGGCAAGGACGTGCACAACGAGAACCCGGCCGAGAAGGCCAACTTCCACGGCATGCTGAACGACACGGCCAACAAGCTCAAGGGCGCCAACTACGGCTACCCGAGCTGTGTGCCCGCCTGGGATACCGGTGTGCTGGGCGTCAGCACGCTGGCCGTGGGCAGCCTGTTCTCGCCCGACGGCGTCCCGAAAGCCAGTGACTGCACGTCGCGCCAGCCGGGGCGGATCCATTTCCCCTCGCACACGGCGCCCCTCGACATCAAGTGGACGCCCGATGGCTCGGCTGCCTACGTGAGCTTCCATGGCTCGTGGGATCGTCGGCCGCCTGATGGCTACCGCGTCATGAAGGTCGCCTTTGGGCCCGATGGCCAGCCTACCGCGCCTCTGACCAGCCGGTCTGCTGCTGTCACTATTATGGAAAATCCAAACACGGGGTCGTGCCCGTCGGGCTGCTTCCGTCCTGTGGGGCTGGCGTTTGATTCCAAGAAGCGTCTGTTTGTGTCAAGCGATAGCACGGGGGAGATTCATGTCATTTATGGGGCTTAGGTTGTGTCGATTTGTAATCGCGCATAATATGTGTCAATTTGGAACACTTGTGCAACCGACCGTGTGCTCCATGATTGCCTTTCTAACCCAGACAATATGAATCTGAGCCAATTTTCAGTCAAAAGCCCCCCTAATGGCTCAACGAATACAAAACGACTGAATCCTGTGCCGCTCTTCCGTTGCATGTGAATTGAACTCACCTGTGGTCATAAGGCCGGTCACGAGGCAAGGACCAACGAACAAATAATGATTGCCTTTGTTCCGCATCACCACCAGAACAAGGTAGTTTTTCAGCAGGCAGATGACATCGCCCTCCAATGTGTTCTGACCAGTCAACCCGATATACCCAGTAGAGGTCTCGTAAAGTCGGAACTCGCCGAACTTGTTAAGCTCCGAATTGACATCGACATATGCCTGCTCGTGTGGACGCATGGGATTTCTGCTGCTAGTGTTTGCCTCCTGTCCGCCGCCACCACCGATCGAAGACTGACGGCGAATATCATCAATAAAGCCGTCTTCGCTCTCCATGCCGAAGCATGTGCGGGAGAGGTCGGGATGGCGTCGACAGCAAGCCTGAAAGAGCTTGAAGACGTCGGTGGACCTTCGAATGAAGTCCTCTTCCGTAATCCCTACGTCATCGTTGTACCGAAGCAAGAGGGTGTGATAGAAGGCTCGCAGCGGGTGAAGGCCAGAGATGTACCAATCAAGCTTGGAATGGAAACGGGTGAAGAAGTCAATCATGGACCTTAAGCCGCCCCTGCTGTCTTGACGCATGCAGACAACGTCGCTCGGGTGCGTGATGACATCCACCTGAACACCGGCGCAGCGGAGGATGTAGTTTTCGACGATGGCCGGCGGGCAGGAGGATTGGGGAAGAGCCGGTCGTCGAGCATGGAGTGGCGCCCTGGCAAGAGGGGGGGCACGCCCTCCTCCTGGAGACTGCACTCGGGGAAGTTCGCTGCCCATGTCGGGAGCTGTAAGTGGTTATCGAACCCACCAATGCCAGCCTTGTTGAGAAAGGCCAAGGCCACACAAACTGCTCTGCTGCGCTGGGGCTGCTGGAGTAGACCTCTTTGAGCCCCTTCGCAACGAAGTCGCGGTAGAGGCTCCGTACTGAGACGCGCTTTCTCGTGAGAGGGGACAGCGCTGTCAACCCCACTTATGGCTGGAAAGGCGTATATGTGGTCCTTCGGATCTGTGGCTTTGAGTGACGGCCTCCAGCTAGCAACGTGCCATCCCATAGAGATTCTGGAATGCCCCGGTGCTTCTCTGCACCGGCTGTTGGTGATTTGACTGCAAGTCTCTCGAAAGCGGTGACATTCCTTCAAGAAGGCCCAGATCGAGACGGGGACGAACTCGGGCCTCTGAAGGCTCTCCCACTTTATCCCAACCTTGTCAAGTAGCAACATGGAGGATTCCAAATCCGTAAGGTCGAGGTAAAGGTCTTCTATGCAAAGAAGCAACGTTTCAGAGAGGACAACCTCTTGCATGATCCAGGCCCGGGTCCAGTACGGAATCTGGCTCAGTTCAAGCGTGGTGTAGATAGGGGTCGAGGAGAACTCTACCGGCTTGCCGTTTGGATTTGGTAGAGTTCTGGCTGGCGCTGCATCCAACCGAGGGCGAGGCGTTGCTCGTCGTTGTCTGCACACTCGCGTGCCCTCATGGAAAGCGTCTTGTAGACATGGAAGGCTGTGGGAACATCCACGAGCTCACCATTCTTTTTACGGCAACCTCCGAGCCAGGCAAGGACAACCTCGGCCTTTGTGTAGATCAGGCCCATTTACTGGACTTGGCTACCGCGCTCCGGCATATCGGGCCTGATGGACGCAAATGGTATCTGCCCGGAGGCGAAAGGTGGATGATCGCGATCGGGGGAGTGTTTTGCCAACGACTTTCTGACGTGTCGTAGTGCGGCAGCTAGATTCGTCATAATGGGAACAACATCCCCTTCGATTGATGTCTTCGACGATGGACGCATCTCCCCAGACGTAGGAGAGAGCGGCAAAGACAGGTTTGTCTTGGAGCGAGGCAAGAGCGAGCTGGCATGAAGGAGGCTCGTTGCCCGAAGATGCGATTTCGAGGAGCCGGATCTCCGACCTTGCGTAGCTTAGGGGTGTGTATAGGCCGATGAAAGACATGACTCAGGCTCTATTGTTTTTGCCCTGCGCTGACAGATTTGCGCAAGCCCTGGGAATCAGTACTGCTAGTAGGCAGGCAAAGGGACAAAAGCCTCTTCTCGAAACCCTCACTTGGATGCCTAACTTGAACGAAGGCTCCCCACACGTGATGCGGCATGTCACTGGCATTAATGCGGACTGGAGTGGCACAAAAGAGTGGATACCTACAGAGGTCCGAGGAGACAATGCCAAGGAGCCAAGGTTGATTAACTGTATTCATTCGATTTCTGTTCTTGGTATAAGACGAGGCAGTTCTCAGTGGACGTAATACCCCTAAACAAAACATATTTCATCTTCCATCTTCATCATGTTGGACTCCATTTGCAGAGAACGTAGTATTCCATGTTTCTTCTCAAATTATTGGTTCCTTTCAATTGAAAGCTGGTATGACTGAAGAAGAAGGCACAACTTTGAAGTGAGTGAGACCAAAGCGGCGCGAACAACCTCAATCCTCGAAATGCAAGGTCCTTGATCGTATTATTATTACAAACGGTACATGTCAGATGGATTTGGAGTTGCCTTTTTTGAGTATAAACGCCCCTTTGAACAGGTCCTCGGAAACGTTAATTTGAAGTTGGGCATCGATGAGGCTGAGCCCGTCGCTGCAGTGAGTCAGCCCCCCAAAAATTCACACGTGAAGAATGAAGTCGAATGAGCGCTGGACGGGATTGAACCAAATTCAGCCTGCCTCGGCAAAACATTTTTTGGGGAGGGTAAGAGTTGCTGCCCGCCCTCCTTGGGGAAAGCAGCCCGGGATCTTGGGGCTGAGGTGGGTAGGGTGCCTGACAGACTGGACTGGTGGTGGTGGCCCAGCACGGCCCCCCTGGCGGCAACCATTGGCGCAAAACGGCTGTGCCTCGACGTCTTTGGCCTAGCGCCAATATTGCCAAGATGCTGCGACGCGGCCTCCCACAACGGTCCATCTCAGACGCCTTTCAATAAATATGGTCGACGAGAACGCGTCAAAGATGGTTTGTGATCATCATTCTCATTGACCTCATTTATCGACTTCATAACTCATCGTGTATCGGGACCCACATCAAAAAGGAGCGACCCCTGAACCGAGTAAACAAAATACCCCAACACCAAACCACGATCAACAGTCATCACTTGGAATGGCAACTCGTGGACCCACTGTCGCTTTGGGGCCCGACCCGGTCGCCTCAATAATCTCCCCCGACTATGCGCCGCCGCTCCCCGGCGACGAAGATGCCGTCCCGACCTACACCGAGATCGACGAGGGCGACTTCTTCACCGCAGAATGGCTCTCCACCGCCTCAGGCTCCTCTTCAGAATCAACCCCTCCCGCGGCGGCCGCCGCCGCCGAACTCCCCGAGCGGTTCCGGGCCCTGCCCCTCCCGCTCACCACGTGGCCCGTCCACGTCTACGCAGGCACCACCTGGCCAGGCTACCCAGCGCTGGCGTTCGACCCGAATCTCAGCCCCGAGAGCCGTACCCAGATGCAGCTGATCAACGCCTTCTTCACCGCCATCGGGAGCAAGAACGTCGAGCTCGTCACGCTGATGATCCGCCGCGGGCTCGTGTCGCCCGACGTGACCGCCATGGACGGGTGCACGCCCCTCATCTCAGCCGTGCTGGCGGGCAACGGCGCCATGGTGTGCACGCTCGTCGGGCTGGGCGCGAGCGTGAACGGGTACGGCAGCTATGAGTCGTGCGAGCGCACCCCGCTGATGGTTGCCGCGTCCCGGGGAAACCTCGCGCTCGTGCGGTTGCTGATGGACGATTTCAAAGCTGATGACGGGATCATCGCGCCCGACGGGCAGCTTGCGCTGCGCCTGGCTGCGGATCGGGGCCATCGCGACGTCGTAGCGTTCCTGCCGGCAAGAAGGGGCGGCGCGTGGCGCAGGTGGAAGGTGCACCACGACGTGGCGACGCGCAGGATGCGCAAGGCCGCGAACGGGATCTACGAGTTCTTCAAGTTTTTCCTGTGGCGGGTGCCCAAGTTCTTTGCGTGGGACGTGCCCAAGCACGTTGTCGTCAAGCCGCTGATCAAGAGCTCCAAGTGGGCGTGGGAGAACAAGCACCGCTTTGGCGGGTGGTGCAAGCGCCAGGTGGACGAGTTCCCGGGGCGCGCGAAGAGGGCGGCCAAGGCGACGTGGAAGGGCGTGAAAGCGGTCCCCAAGGGTGTCTGGCATGTCATGAAGGAGATCCCGCGCGTGACGAAGGAGCTGCTGCAGTTGCTGTGGAAGGTCATCAAGCGGATCCCGGCCGCGCTGAAAGTCGTGGGCGTGTGGATCGTGGAGAGCCTGAAGAGGGTCGGGCAGGCGGTTGCCGATGTCTTTTTGAAGGCGGTTTCGGCGCTGCACACGGCGCTCATGGCAGTGCTGGACTTTTTTAGGTCCATCACCCTGAAAAATGTCTTGGACGGCTTCATGGCGGTGTTCAGGGCCATCTTTGTGGATTTCCCGCAGGCGATCTGGACCGGGATCAAAGGGCTTGGGAAGATGACGGCCACCGTGTTTCTGGTCTTGTTTGGCTGTACGGGACAGATCATTGTGTGGATCTTTCAGGGGCTGTGGTGGGTTGTGCAGTATGTGCCAAAGCAGCTGTGGAAGATCATCACGAGCATTGGAAGCTCCATTGCAAAGGGGTATCACGAGATCATGGTTTGGTTCAACCCCAAGCATTAATGGGTTGGTTTCTTGGTCACTGGGGTGTATTGTCATGAGGTCTCGTACGATGGGCATGGCTGTTTTTCTGTTCGCGATACCAACGAGATACCATATAGAGCACGTATTGGCTTGAAATCTTTTTATTCATTATCCTAGTTCTACTTCCTAATGACTCCCGTGATTTGTGCAGAGGCCCTTGTGTTTCCATACATCATAGGACTGGTTATCATAGGGCTGATTTGTGCTCTGTTCTTTTTGTTTAACACAAAACAATATCTGGACGAAAGGGCCAGGTACCATTTTAGAAAACCGACGACGCTGATAGGGGGCATACGCTACACCGCTGCCAAACACAAGGACGGCTAGACCACAGGCCGCAGCTACACTTCTTCGCTGCGTCTTGCTGAAACCTGTTTTCGTTAGATCCTTTTCTTTTTCTTTTTCTTTTTCTTTTTCTTTTTCTTTTTCGGAAAGCCCGTGTCTTGGCGAAGAACTCACCAAATAGCAGGCTGTTTCCTGGAGATGGCGGACCGTCGCCGGTAGGTTCGCCGTTGTTGCCGGCTGAGGATGGGGATGGGTGCCTTGTCGATGTCAAGTTTGTGGCTGTACGGCTTGTCGATAATGTAACCGTCTGAGTGAAATACGTGGCTGGGCTGAGAAAGGCGGTTCGTGTGCCTCCTGTATTGTCACAGCCAAATCCTGTTGCCTTCACGTCGTTCCACAGATATGTGAAACACGATGGGGAATTTCCAAAACTATTGCACGCCGTCAATCTTTTTTCCTAACCTGGTGGGGATCCGAGTCTCGCCGTTGATCTGCTCTTACTATGTCAACGCAGCGGAATTTGCACCTTCTAACGTCATAGTATCCGCCTCATAACACGTTTCAAATATATTGCACTGGGCGGCACTAGACGTGGAGTCCTCACAGCAGCCGACGAAGATGGCAATTGGGTCATGAATGGCGGCCTGGATGACGCAGTGAGGAGCAGGGGTGGTACATGTTAAGGGCTTATCTATGTGTTATTATTAGGATAGGACTTTGTTTTCAAGGCGCAGGCAAAGTAAAATGTCTCGTAACTAACCGAAATTCCCTCCATTGAACCCGCATGCCCCTGTCCCAAAGACTTGGCGTTTCTCCTTTGCATTGGTGATCGTGGCGTGCACTTCTCGACCATCTAGACTGGTTGCTCCACACCAGCTCACCAGCGACACCAAGGCTACAGTTTGTTGTAAATTGAACATGTTGGATCAAACCCCTTGGGTTAGGATGGAATAGAGATAGGTTTCAAGGCCATCATGCAAAATGAAATTGACCCCCTAGCGATGATGGGATATCGCATTCGCTGACTTCGACATGACTGTGGCTTATCAGTCCCGCCTTTTATCATATCATGATCTGGTCACTCAGCATCTGTGGCTTTCCATTCGGCCAACTGATTGGACGGACACTCGAATAGTTCAACTTATGTGCATGACAGCTGAACCACCCTCTTCATTTGGAATGGTGTCCCAACCCGCTCCACCCCGGCCCAAATCTTTCTTGACTCAAGCCAGAGGAAATTCCAGTGGTTCTCCCCTCAATCTGATAAAAGAAGCAAAGGAGAGGACCCCGAAATACATAAGAAAGAAGACAAGCACGATTGCGACCACATATGGACTGTTCATTGCTGTCGCGACTCTACGACCTTGAGAATTACATCACTGACCTAAGGCGCGAGACGAAATTTGACGATCATCGGCTCGGCGTATGCCGATCCGAGATCTGCTCGGGCCCAGCCCTATTGGGAAGGGACATTCCAGATATATCTGGAATCGGGGTAAGTACTAGTAGGTACTACTGCCCCGGGATCTGGCCAGACCTACTCTGCTTCATGCGCTCATGGAATTACTAGGCGGCCATTGGGTATGCCGCCGAGACGGTGGTGAGCTTCGTCTTCGCCGTCCTGGCTTACTACTACTATCACCGCCAAGGGGCGACTCACCCTTCCACGACTTGGTGGAAGGCAGTAATCCAGAGCTTCGAGGTCTTCTTTGAATGCGCCGTTTACTTCACCATCGGTATCCAGATCGCTTGTATCGTCGTCCTCAGCAAGCGGGATTTTGGAGTGTCGCCTGACGGGTTTGGAGCCAGCGAAACGCACATCGCCCTCGTGGTGTCTGTACTCTGCGTTTTGCCCTTGATCTATCCAGTCATATTACTACCAACTCACACTCAAAACGACGGCAATCCACCAGACGACATCAGGAGAGGGGGCAATAGAAAGCCACTGAATCGGTTCCTCTTCAGCCTTGCGTTGCTCCTGCTCTTCTACCCCTTTCTGTCCCAGGGAATTCACATGTGGGCCCCAGCCGGAGGGACATATTCGACCGCTATTATGGTAGAAAAGGCCAAGTGTGGGAAACCGGAGGGAAACCGAGGACTGTTGCGGAGATCTTATTCCTACTCCTTCCGTTTTCCCGGGGGGCTGTGTTACTTCGTTTCGTTTTTGAACTTAGGTCCATCTTGGAGGAACTCGTTGAAGACCTAGGCTGGCCCTATGTGGCGAATGAGTCGGGGATTTGGGCAAGTTGTCTCGGTTGTCATTTTCGCCCCAGTTCTAGTCGAGGCTCCTTACTCTGCATTTCTGTGCTGGTCGAAGTTGTACACCCCGCAGTCCTGTACGCACGTGTGTGGACTTATCAGCCCCTGGGCCCTTTTGCAGCGGCATTCAAAGTCAGGTAATCAAGGTTTACGAGATGTAGAGAAAAAAACATACAACACCAGGGATTCGCTCGATCTGCGCCTCCGACTTTTAGCGTGCATCTGCGGGTGCATAAGGAACCCTATAGCTAGATACCTACTGCTCCTACCGCGTTCAGAAGAGTTCCCAAGCTAACCAGACACCTCCCATGGCAGAAATGGTTCGAGGTCTATTCGAGCCTTGCTAGCTCTGGCGTCAATGTCGTGGGCGGCAGAGTCGCTGGGCCGGCAGTTGGTGGTCTTACGCTGGGCGGTGGTTATTCGTGGTACGTTGAACTATGATCATCAGATTCGCGGCGACTTGTGTAAACTGCTCTGACGCGAAACCGCAAGGAAAACAAACCAATTCGGTGGGTCACTCATATCTTTACCGCGCAAACGTCCAGACGAGCGCTAACCCCTGTTTTGATGACCGGGCCTAACCATTGAGACGGTCAAGCAGTTCAACGTCGTTCTCCCAGTGAGTCTCGCAAACCCGCTTCCCTCCGACCTGAGCCGGTGCTGACCACGCGGCGCAGGATGGAACCATCACCAAAGCCACGCCCACATTCAACCAAGACCTCTTCTGGGCGCTCAAGGGCGGCATGAACCGTTTCGGCATCGTCACCTCGGTCGTCTTAGCCACGCACCCTCAAACACCCTTGGCCTGGGTCAGTTGCTGCCTTCCCCTGTGCATGCATGCTGCAGGGCCTCACGATCTTCACCTGTATTCCTTGCTAACATTCCCTTCCACAGTCTGGGTTCAGGTACTACACTGGCGAGGCACTGCCAGCACTTGTCGATGCAATCGACAAGTTCTACGCTACCAGCCAGGACCCCAAGACCGAGCTTCTTCCCACATTCTATGCAGGAATTGAGGGCGGCCTCACGCCCGTATTCTTCTTCCATGATGGACCCAACAAGCCGCCTGCTTTCGATCTGTTCGACAACATCACCTCGCTAGTCGACACGACGCACCCACAATCTTTTTCCGACTTTGCCGCGAGCATCCCCGTCACCACCGATGGCGTGCGCACCAGAGGAGCCTTCCACATCTTCTCGACAACAGCTCTGACGCGCAAATTCCTAGAGGCCATCCGGAACGAGACAGTGGTATGTAGCTTGCACAAACTCGAGGGTAGCGGGAGCGAGATGGGATAAATGTGACTCCGCAAATAGGCATTCTATTCCATCGCGGCCCAGCACCCCGGAACCACGGCCAGCTTCGACGTTGGGCCATTTACCAAGTTTGGCCAGTTCGCCACCGACAGCGCGTTCCCCCATGCCAACTCGCCGCTGCCTGTAAGAAATTCGCCTCTATGTGCGCCAGAACACGATACTAACCACCTTCTGTCCAACAGCTCAATATCTACTTCACCTGGCTCCTGCCGTCTGAGGACCAGTTCTGGTACGGCCAGATTCGCGACTTAGTCGCTAGACTCAAGGCTGTGGCCACGGCAGAGGGCATCTTCGAGAAGGGTGTGGCCTCGTACCCGAACTACGCGCTCGCTAACACCACAGCTGAGGAGCTGTACGGTTCGGTAAATGCGGCGAAACTCCGCCTTGTGAGACTGCGTATCGACCCATTCCGCATCATGGACCTTGCGGGCGGGTTCTCTATCTGATGTGGTGGGTTGAGCTGGCTCGGCTGGCAGATGAAAACCACTCCGCCGAAGACTGGAGAGAATACATGCTCTATGAAGTCCAATTAATAACTCCATCCTTTTCTGTCTCCTCGCATTCTTGTCGTGTCGTGGACGGGCGCCTCGTCTCATCCTACCCCCTATTCAGGACTCCAAACTCATCACACCTCAAAAGACTAAGTGATTGTTGCTCGCCTGCGAATTCCCAGGTTACAAGCGTTTTCACTTCTCCCAGTCTCTTGTTCAACCGAACAAGAACAATATTTACATTCTGTCTCTCTATCAGCCTCGGCAATAACCCAAGTTCAGATGAGGTTCACCCAACACGACAACCTCTACGCGACACGAAGACGCCGGCATCACAGCCTCACCCATTTCACACAGTCTGCCACCCTCACCTTTGACCCGCTCACACCATGTCCGAGCCAACCAGAAGCCCTGCGGCACGCGCAAGGACACGGTCCGCAAAGCCGAGGGTACTAGGATGTTTTGTTGGAACCTATCGACGTATGATTTACGGGGTCAGTCAACGCCACAGCGCAAAGCGTTTCCTCACGGGACAGGTGAGTTTGCTGAGACAGGGCTAGGTAAGTGTATTTAGTTTCGTGCTGCCGCGGGATGCAGAGACCCGTCCCCATGGTTACCGTGAAACCGGTCAAATGAGCATTCACAAGACACTGCCGCCGCCGGGGCACTTCCCGCTTGGGGGTGTAGATACCGTGACAGGGGGGGTTGGATGGGTGCATGTTGAGGAATGGGTACTGGATTCGACAACCGGGAGGCTAGGTATGCGGAGGACGCGACCGTTTGCTGGATGTCGGTATATGGCTATGTGGTGGCGACGGAAAAGGTTACGGGGGCAGCTATGGAGGGGAATATGGTGCAGGCTGACGAGTTGGTGGCCAAATTCTGCATGTGGGTTGATGAGAGAGTCAAGGTAATGATTGGGCGGAGTGAAAGGGGCCGTGCCAGATTACATCCCGTACTAAGTAAGGTAGCGCGTTGCATCGGATTAGACACTTGCCTGCACCGCGAAAATAACTGTCAGTTCAAAACCCTGGGAATCTTTTTTGGTCTCATAACTCCTCGTCGACGACGGATTGCTTGAGCAATGACAAATATGCCCAACTTCAATTGGTCGAGAAGTGATAGCAAAGTGAGCGAACCGGGAAACTGGGGGTTTCACGTGGTAGTTATTGCGGTGCACACTGACATTGGGGGAGGAAAGAGCCAAGTGCTGTGGTAATGTGCTTGTGAGGGAGGTGAATGGCTAATTGACCGGACTGCCTTCTAATTTGCTGCTACGAGATTGCCTGAGGTGCAAAGCATACACGCCCAGCAGACCATCCCATACGAGGTATCATTTATCGAAGCGGTAGCCTAAAATCGGACCGACCATGCGAACGCGCCCTACGGATTCTCCGGTTTCCCTTGACTGGTGCTGACACTGATTGGGCACTGGTCCTTCCTCTCCGGTCCGTCAGGTTGCCCGTGCTGGGGCTCTTCCCGGTCCGTGCATATCATTCTGTGACTGCCAAACAGCCGACGTAGCCGTTTATACGCCCCCATACGAGCACAGCCAGGTTTGGTGGTAAGCAAACGGGTGCCACCAGACGGTAGGGCTGAGGACCAATGACCCGGCTAACATGCTTATTTCTGGGCCGAGAATCCACACCTAAGGATCGAGTGGCCCTGAGGCGGCTCTGTCCAATGGCATCGAGGAAACCAAGAGTCTACCTCCATCCCGCGCTCGAATACGAGCGGTGCTAAGCCCCGAGATGCAGATCTCTTGATTCCGTCCCGCAGCACCGGCACTTGGCATGACGAGAATAGCAACACCACTTGAAATAATATAATGGCCATGGGGAAGATGCATATATGTATGTAGATATGGGACAGTCTGAACTGATCCAGTTGAAACATCCAAACCTACCCACTCCATCGGAATTTGCAGAGAACCGGTTCTGTTCTTCACATCTTGGGCATTTACATTCCCGGCAGGACAAAGTTTACACATCTCACCACTACAAACGCCACCATGAAGACTTTCTCCACTGGCGCACTCCTCTTTGTCAACCTCTTGAACGTGGTTCCATCTCTGCAAGCGCCTGTTGAGCCCCTCGCGTACCACATCAGCGGTTTCAGCGCCAGCAAGGGTCATAACAGCGGATACTGCAGGTGAGCCGGCCCTCTAGCCCTGCATTTGCAAATACGCGAGGAAGGGGAAGGGGAACATGCAGAAGACTAACACGCCCCCAATCTCTTCAGCTACGCATTCGACGTTTCCACGCCTTCGCTCGCTTCTCCTGCGCACTGCACAGCCTACGTTGATGCCGGCTTTTCGGGTGCCACGTGGCTCGCGCTCGTGTGGAATGGCACGTGCAACAACGATGCCGTGAAGTGGTACTTCACCGACCCGACTCAGGGTGGGGATGCGCTCTTCAAGGTCAGCATCAACGGGATTACAGGAAACTACACGGTGCCTGAGAAGGACATTACCGTGTGGTTGAATAACGAGCCGAACCCGTTTGATAACGACGTTGCCTATACGGGGCCAACAGAGTTTGATATCACGACGTTTTGATCGGGTCAGTCTGAATGAAGTCACTAGATGGGGGTGCTGGAATGCTGAGAGGTTGGCTGAAACTTTTAATGAAAATTGTTGAGACTGTTTTTTTGGTGGGCGTGATTGCATTTGTAAAAGTCTTGCATAGCATATATACATAGAAAGTGAACGGAGGTAGACATAGCAGAGACTTGAGATACGGAACGATGAACGGAGGATACCGGACACGGAACAGACAACTATGCCTTCTACTACTCCTTTCCATATCCCGACAATGAGTCTCGTCTTGGTCTGTTATAGTCCTTTCATTAGCTAGTCTCAACCGGCAAACCCTCTGCTTTGTCCGACCCGAGAAACTCCACCTAATGCTGATCGGGGGGTGGTGGTAATGAGTCACGGTCTTGAACCTCTATGACAAAGCTGGTAGTGGTCAAAGACTAGGTACCTCGCTAGGGATACTTGATCCATGAGCTTCACACAAAGCAGGTTCCCTTACCCTTCACAGGAAAAGGAAAAAGACTTTATCAATGAAGAGCGATTCGATCTATACATGCTGTCTCCTTCACCACTACCCTTCCCTCCTCGTCACAATCCCTTGTTCCCTTTCCCCGCCTCCAACTCCCTCTTTCTTTCACGTCTCCCCCTTCACATCCTCCCTCGTCAGCCCATACATCAAAACATCCAAGACCTCCCCCCTTTTCACCACTGCTCTCCTTCTCCGCCCCTCAAACACAAACCCAGCCTTCTCCAAAACCTTTGCGCTCCCGGGATTACTACTATACACGCCCGCCTCCAACCTAACCAGCTCCTCCTCTCCCCACCTTGCAAACGCCCACCTCGCAAACGCCGCCGCCGCCTCACTGACGATGCCCCGCCCCCAGTACGGTTCAGCCAAGTAGTAACCCATCTCCCACGTCTTTGCCTCGTCCACGGTGAGAGCGCGCAAGCTGAGGCCGCCGATTAGTTCGTCTGTAGCAGCGTCGCAGATGGCGAAGCTGTACCCGGGGAGCGGGGCGGCCGTGCAGTGCGCGATCCATTTCTCGGCGTCGGCGGGCGTGTAAGGGGAAGGGAATGTTGAGCGGAGGCTGCGCGCGACGGCGGGGTTGTTGGCTGTTTTGACGAGGGCGGCGGCGTCGGCGGGACGGATGCGTCGGATGGTAGATTTTGAAAGGCTTAGGATTGGCGGGGGGAAGGAAGATGACGATGCCGTGGGGAGAGGCGATGGCGCTGTCACGGGTGTGGTTGACATGGTGATTTCAATGGGATGAAGAGTCAACTTGTAGTTTAACGTTAAATCGATTATGGTTACGCCGTAAAGCCTCTAGCCCGCGTTGGCATGTTCTTCTACCTCTGAGAAACCAGGGAAGTCGGCATCGCTTTTTGGCATCGGGGACTTATAGTTGGAAATCTTTATTGAGTCTAAGACGTTTGAGTCACTAGATCTGTTGATGTAGTGAGTCAACTTCAGCCGCGCTACGGAGAAGTCTTCCACTACTCCGCCACACTGCAGAAGTCGGGTTGACAATATATCCATATTTCGGAGGTTGGAGACGTGGCCAATGAAAACAGCCAATCGCGGGAGTATCTGCCGAGCTGGGGGCTGCGTAGCGCAAAACTGCCGGCCGCAGAGTTCATCGTTCTCCAGCAGTGTTGCTGTGAAACATACAGACAAGTTTGGGCCTTAAACTTGTTCACGATGCGACTTGGACAGAAGTGAGTACCAAGGGCAAAACACTGTCCAAGCTAGAATACATCTTAGTCCTCAGTTACGGATGGGTTACATAGACTGACCCATGAGCTCCCAATTCCGGCATGTAATCCCACCTGGTGACCGGAAAGGCAGGACATCTATAGAGAGTAATAATAGACCAAACTTTTGTAAATCGGGAATTTGAGATAAATGCCAAACCGACAATTCGTAGGCAAGATCCACGAACGCGAAGCCTGTCAACATCATCCAGGGCGGCCGAGTCATTCTCCATATTCCGTACTCGGCTCGTCAATCAACCCCGGCGTGCTGAAATTGAACCGCAGGCCTCGTGCGGAATCCTCCTCTCGGATTTGATCGAGACAAAGAGGTCAGCAACGAACGATACGCCTTACCCCTTTTAGCAAGACCTCTGCTGCAGGTGTCACAGCGTATCAAGCCCCCAGCTGACACAATGAACCTGGGAGGCGCAGCAGTGCTCCTGGCGAAGGCTCTGGACGAGGAGGTAATGTTCCGAGAGTGGGGAATGGGGACACACAAAAAACGCCAAGGAACGGCAATAAGAGTCGTGGCAAATCAGGGGAAGCATGGACCACACAGCCGAGAAACCCTAGGATCCTTCCTCCTGCAAAATCACGCACAAGACGTATCACCTGCTGACGTCTCCGATCGATGGGGCGTAAGCCACGAAACTGTGGCTTACGCAGGCAGATCAAAGGATTCGGTACATGTGTCTCGACAAACACGAACGAAGCGGGAAGCATCATCCGACTTTCAATCTCTCTGGCCTTTGACAGCATAAAATCACCCCTTCTATGTGTAACAAAAACAGATAACGAGACCATCACCTGGCATGGTTGCAGCTTCTGCACTTGTCGCCTCACTGGGCATAAACCAGGATGTGAGCAGATATTTAAAGAAAGATGTCAGCCAAAAAGGTGAATCACCCGCTCACTGCATGTAGCTTGCCAATTTCGGAACAATGGCAATCAGAAGCTGTTCTAAGGACTATCTGGTGCCTACATCTGCATTACGCTACATGCGCGTGAACATCAAGACCTACATCCTAACGAACTCAATCATCTTGTCATAGACTTTTTGCAATGCAATATCGTCATGAAACTCCATCGGACGTGAGGAAATACGTTGAAGAGAACCCGCTCCGCTCAACTCCACATCGCCTATCGTGACAAGCCCGTCTTCCATTATTGCCGTTTACTCGGGGGGGGGGGGGGGGTTAGACAAACACCTGGGGCAACATATCCGTGGCCACAGATCCGAACGCGCACTACACAGACAATCCCCCTCATCACAAACACACAAAAAACCATCAAAGCCCCTGCTCCGGGTTCTGAAAACCCTGCCACTGGCCCTTCTTGGGCATCCCCGTCTTGTCATTCCCATACTCGACCGTGACCTCCCGAGTACGGGTAATGATATGACCGTTCTTGGTCCCAGAACCGTACTCGGCCTTCTCCGGCGGGAGGATACTCTCCTGACTATCAGCCTTGTGGTCCTGGACGGTATGCAGCAAGTCGTCGTCGGGGTCTTGGCGCTTCAGGCGACTGCGCCCGCCATTGGTGTTATTGCTTCGCCGCGTGCCGTTCTCGAGCTCGTAGTGCGAGCCCTTATTGAGTGTCGACTTGCCGTCGGCTGAGGAGCCGTAGTGCTTATAACCGGACGAGCCGTCGTACTTAACGCGTTTGCCTGAGAGGACGTCGACGAGGGGTTGCAGGAGGGGGATGCATGCTGCGATGATGAGCGTGCTTCCTTCGGCGCTGTGGGGAAGGGGGAAGGGCATGGGGTTAGCATGAATGTTATGTCAGATCGGGGTGGAAGGAGGAGGGGCTTACAGTGTCCAGATGACCAGGTCGGCTGTGTCCCAGGTGACGTCGGGGCTAGCGAGTGCCTTGAGACGAGTGGTTTTGTAGATAGCCACTCCTGTGGATCTGTGATGAAAGGTGTCATGTTAGAAGGGGGGAGTCACAGGCATCGGGGGGTGTGAGAGCACGTACACGGCGCCCAGGCCCAGGGCAGCACAGAGAGCGAGCTTCTTCTTTGTCGCGATCTGCAGGCTGTAGAGAGCAATACTGGGGTAAACGGCAAGGTAGAGATCCGTCATGGCAGACATGCCTAGGATCAGATCAGTCAAGGGCCTCTCCGTGTTGGTGTGACGGCAACTTACTGGCCGAGAAGAAGGACCAGTTGACGAGGATCTCGGGGTCCCGGCACTTGAAGTCGGTGACGCTAAAGTCCCACAAAGCGCGAGAAGGGATGCATGCGGTGAAGTGGAGCAAGGGTCCAACGACGATGACGACGAGGACGAACGATGTCCAGCACCACAGGAAGATGCGGTGCCAACGGTGTGGGTTCAAGAGGCGGCACAGCAGCGCCACGACGGCAAACTTGGGGAAGGCAAACGACAAAATGCCGGGAAGGAAGGAGATGGAGACAAGCAGGATGGCGTTCGACTTTTCCTCGAGCGTGAGAGCGTCAAAGTGTCTGCCGTTGCCCCACCTGGCTCCCTCAACCTCGAGGGCAACAGCAACCCATGAGGAGATCTGGCAGCAAAGCCGTCAGTGAGATGAACGGCTCTGGGACGCGTCACTGGCAAAAATAAACTCACCAGCGCAACGATGATGAAGTAGTCGTCGACGAAGAGCTTTCTCATAAGGATCCCGCGGACGTAGAGACGAGCAAAGACAAACAGCGTCATGACACCGACGACCGAGCAGATGATGGAGACGGCCCATGGGCCCCTGTCCTCTGCCAGATACGCTGCGGTATGTGCTGGTGGTGGTGGTGGTGGCGCCATGTTGACTGTGTGAGAAGCTCTGCCTGGAGCTTCTAATTACTAGGGAAAGGGTGAGGCTAACAACAGACAAGAAGCGGGCTGACCGGAGCCGTGACGAGAAAGAAAAGCATCAGATCTGGGCGGGCAATGGCGGACGGGGTCTTGATATCTCTTTCTCATCATCGTGCTTCAGGTTCTGGTCATCGCTCACGAAGAACGTGCGCCATATCAGCGACGTCCGAGGCTTGTCCCGTTCTTCGTCATTGTCGCAAAACGGCAAGGCCAAAAGGAGCGTGCTTGCTGCGGCCGGTATGGATGTGATGGGACTGGGTCATTGGTCTACTCATTGCGAAGAGAACAGGTCACAGCGCTAGAGCCTGCACGAAACAAACTCAAACAGAACCTGGTCGCCATGTTTTCTGGTTCATATTCGTTAGCTCGAGTCCCCGAGCACTGCTGGGGGCCGGATCCCTCGAGGTAACCCAGCTTGCTGTGTTTGGTTTGGCCTATCCAAACTGTTTCGTAGCATGGCTGGCTGGCTCGAGGAACACCCTGAAAATGCCATGCATGCCCCGCGAACAGTGACTGATCACTTTGGCCATCGACACAGGTGCCCTACATCCGTACCCCGTTGTGGATTGTCTTTCGATCGCCAGGGGCAGATCAGATCGGCTCGCAGTTCGGTGCAGTGGGCTGAACAAGTTCCACAACAGCCGCCACGCAATACGAGGGTAAGGTGTGTTTTCACGCGGCAAGCCACATAGGCCTAAGGTACCGAGCCGTGTGTACAGGAAGCCACCCGAGAAGCTGTCTATCGGAGTGTCGCAGAGAAGTTCGTGTGAACCCGGTATTCGGGTCAGCGTTCGGACGGACGGCTTGAAAGGGAGGGCACAAGAACAGGGCTAGCCTGAGTCCCCGACCCCTCCCCCCCAAAATGCCGGCGCTATCGCGGAGCCCAAGTCAGAAGGGTGTGCTGCTGTAATGCAAGGTGCGAGTGCGGGTGTCTCGACCACGACACCAACACAATGCTGGTGTGGCCAATGGGAGATATGGCACCAAGACTGGAGCACGCAAAGAGATATGGGGATGAGGTCGAGTGTGTTGCGTTCCAACCACGCGCCTCCCAATTGCATCGACCCCCCTGCCACTCACGATGCTGCAACGTGGCACGCTGTTTCGGGCAGCGGGGCAGAAGCTGGACAGAAGCCAGAGAAGCACGCACAGAAAGCCAAATGCAGCAGGGTTGCCGCACACATACAGCGAAAGCTGATGATACGAAATGCGTGTCTCGCCAGGAATAATAAAAGCCCGGGTCAAAGCGTACTTGCTTGCAACCCTCTTGCGCTGCAAGTTCTTCGAAAAGCCCGGTAAGAGAAGCAGCGTTCGAAGCGTTTACCTGGTACATTGGAAAGCTGACCTGCGTATTCGTAATTGCCTTCCCTCCTCTTCCGGATTCGCGGACCATCAGTCCTTCCTCTTCAATAACTTAAGAAACCCCCACATCCTCACCTCGAGTCACAGAGCCCGCCGCCGATGTGCAGTAGCGTGGAACAAAAAGGAGCTGCCATTGGTCCGTGAACAACGTGGCTTGGCGGACTTCCAACCGGCTTTGATGTTTTGCGTGGCATCCATGTTTTTTCCTGTCTGAGACAGAAAACGGGAGGAACGAATCGGCTTACGCTTGGAGTCGAGGCATACACGTATTCGGTGAGCATCATCGCCGTGAGCAATCCCATGTATCCGTAGGGCTGGCACCGACACATTTCAGACGAAAGGTGAGAGGTGGAAAGATAAAGTCTCTTGGAACGTGTGTGAACAACTCAACGTTGATCATATTGTGTCGATCAGCCCGGCAGCGCGGCGGCTGAGGTTCAGAGTCTGGTGGAGATGGCAGAACTACCTGTCGGAGACCGATTTTCCCACAAACTTAGCCCAATCCTTTGGCAGACGCACAAGCTGGTCCCGAGGGCTATTGGTTTGGCCTTTCCCAGTTGGAAATTGGATTTCCCAGGTTCCGTGGGCCTTGCATTCTGCTTCTGATCTCGAACAATGGCACACACACATTCTCACTCAAGGGGGAGGCGGGAGAATGGGCCTACTGCAGCCAAGGTTCTCGGTCCGCGATTCTCCATTGTGGACGCCGCCCGCCTGCGCCCAATGTTCCGCTGTGTGGAACTAGTGTAAGTCGGCTTCTTTGAGTGAATAACCTTAAGTCTTGTAATCTCGGACCATCAACCTGACTGGCTTGTTCAGACTGGCTCCCTGCACTGACACCTAACTGACCAAGGCTCGACGGTGATCCTTTCCCGCCCTTTTCACGCGCGTCACGCAACGCAACACCTTGGCAGCACCAGTTTTGATAGCTAGAAGTCATGGGTCTTCACTACAAACCTGCTTCAAAGCGACGTCACCAAGCCACTTGAGTAGGAAAGAGGATGGAATGGCACGAAGTATTTGGACGCGATTTGCCTTCATCGACTAGCACGCCTCTGACTGTTGCACATTGGGATCAGCGACGTTGCAACCATGGCCTGCAGGGTCAAATGACTGTTATCCAACGACTGACATTGCCCGGCCAGTTCTGGCCAGCCTCGCACATTACGACGCCAAAAAGGGATACCAGGCCATTGGGGTTCCCGATCTGCAGGTTCAGGTCTTGAGAGACTCAGAGCACTAAACATGGGCCGCAATCCACCTAACTCAGATAAGGACCTCACTAATGGTTTCCGTGCCAAGATTACTATGAAATATCCATAGGAAAACAGGAAGAGGCTAGATAGGTACTGAAGCAGATGTCGCAAACTCCGAACAGAGGCGAAGTAGGAGAGAGCACTCAGATTTACATGCATATTCCAGAAACTGTCTTTTGCAGGGACCTTATGATTAGGTGCCTACCTAACCAGACCAGGAGACCATGTCCATTTAATATCCATCTCTTGCTTCCCATCATCATTTATTCACCTCCGATTCTTAAGTATTGCCATGTGTGTTCCTCGTTCCGCATTCGCCAAGCCATGGGATGAAGGGCGTCGGTTGCAAGGAACTGGCCTCTACCTGTGAGCAATTCAGGTCTCACTTGCCTTAGCCAGGGCTACTTGCGTTCGTGTGCATTGACGTCCACAGCCCTCGATTAGTTATGGTGAGCTAGAAAGACCATCTAGCTACTGAATCAAAAGCTTAGGTACCTGGCTCTAATGTTGCTTGGTGTATGGGACTGACAGCCATGTCTGATTCGCTACAATGCAACCCAATCCATGACCCAGCCGTAGACAACAGTTCCGTGGTGGCTGCCTGCAGCCTCACGATATCTCCACCCTTCCTAACCTCGACTGCAAGCTCGACTTACGCTTGGCTCTCTCTAGAACGGCGTCCAACGCTCCCATTCAGGTCGAAACCGAACCCTTTGTATTGAGATCGTGGTCTTCACGCGAAATGCGGCTCCTAGAATGCAGCTCCGATGGCGGGCTCACTCCAACAGAGGATCGACCCGAAAACGAAGATCTCGAGTATGCCATACTCTCGCATACATGGGGCTCCGAGGAGGCCACCTTCAGAGACTTGGTCGACGGTACCGGTGATGATAAGACCGGCTACGAGAAAATCAGGCTCTGCACAGCACAAGCAGTGCGTGACGACCTGCGAAACTTCTGGGTTGACATCTGCTGCATCGATAAATCGAACCAAGTCGAGCTGAGCGAGGCAATCATCTCCATGTTTCAGTGGTACCGCAAAGCGGCCCACCGATACGTGTACCTGTCGGGTGTCTCAACCGCGGGTGGTGGGCGTAAGCGGATGAGAGAGCAATCCGAGCTCCCTTGGGAACCGGCATTTTGGGAACCGGCATTTCGAGCCAGCAAATGGTTCACCGGGGCTGGAGGCTGCAGGAGCTTCTTGCACCGGCATCGGTCGAGCTCTTCGCGCGAGAAGGCCAGCGACTTGAAGACAAGAAATCACTGGAGCAAATGATCCAGGAGATAACTGGGATAGCTAGCTCAGCGCTTCGAGGCACGGAACTTTCCCAGTTCGACGTCGATAAACGAATCGAGTGGGTAAAGAGCCGCAGGACCATACGCGGGGAAGATTGGGCATACTGTCTTTTGGGCATTTTCGGCGTCTCCATGCCACCTCCATACGGCGAGGGAAAAAGAATGCTGTTCAGAGGCTCAGAAGGGAAATCAACAGTACTTTCTTCGTTCTCAACAAACTCCGTGCCGCCGAGAGCGCGCGCCTTCGACTCCCATACCGAGGCAGCCGCCCCGACCTGCCACCGTGATACGCGAATCGATCTCCTCCGCCAGATACGCGAATGGGCCGACCAGCCAGACGAGTAGCCCCAGGCACACGCTATCTTCTGGCTCAACGGCCGCGGCGACAACAGCGTCTCCAAGGGCGACATCGTCGGCACCGTCTCCCTCAGCCAGGACACGGCCACCACGGTCAAGGCCTGCTTCGACTTGACCAAGACGACGGCGCACATCGCCAGCGTGCACGTCGAGGTGTCGTGCAACCCCTTCGACAGCACGGCCTACAGCAGCACCAAGAAGAAGAGCTTCAACATATGCGCCCCCGGCCAGTGGCTTTACAAGTTCCCGCCGTCTGGTGGGTGCCTCGACTGGGTGTCCTCGCAGCACGACGTTTGCATCACGGGCATTCCCACGTGCAGCGGCGGGCATTACTACGCGATCTTCCACGCTGCTGTGACCAAGAATGTGGAGGGCGGGTGCACACCCATCAGCTCTTGCTGGACAGATTCATAAATGGGACTGGACATGAAAAAAAGAAATTGGAAAAAGTCAAGGCGGGATGGATGGCTGACGTGGTTTGTCTATGAGTGTAAATGTCGGCGTGTGATTTCCTTTACGACTGGGCTTTTCATACTAGTAATGATGACGGTTAATTTGTATCTCGGCGACGGGGGAGACCGAGGAAGAATGAATGATATGAATGGATGTAGCTTTACGTACCTCCGGCGCCTGGCGCTAGAGACCAGGGCTATCCATTATGGCTCACTAGTAAGATGGAGAACCGGTGGTAGGTCGCAACCTAGCCACCCTAAATAAATTTCCATGCTATACGTTCAGAATGTGGAAGAAGTTGTAGAGCGCGTATGACGGGGCAGCCTTTGTCTACGCTCGGAACCAGGCCCCAATACTTATCGATCGTCCGAGTGATGCAGAGGCCACGACTTTCACCACGGACGGTACTAACCTCGACATCTTTGCACATTATGCCTAGCACCTTTCCAGCTGCGGAACGACGCCTCTCGTAGCAGGATGGACCCTGTCCCTCCGTCGCCTCCCCACCGACACCAGGCTTCTCTTGAGGACATTATCTTTTTGTCCGAAGAGCCGGAGGCCCTGGACGCGGTGCAGCGCAGCCGAGCCGAGCAGAAGTTCCATCGCATTGTTCGCCACTTCGAAGCGGCAGAAGATGGAACCCGCAGCAGCAGCAACAACAGCAACAGAAACAGCACCAGCAGCCAATACAACGCCCACTGCTTGTCCGCCTCACCTATGAATACACGCGCTCGCGGGAATCGTAGGAAACTTTCCTGCGAGCTCTCTTCCATTCAATGGCCCTCTCGCTGGACGGCGAAGACAACGTCGACTTTGAGTGCAATTCAAGAGCATCTCCGCGCCGCCCTGTTGCTCTTTGCCGACTATCTTTTCGATAACTTTTTCTTACCCTGTAAGGTCGACAGAAAGGCGATAACTTATTGTATTCTTGCTGTATTACTGTATTAGACACGCGAATGATGTCGTATTAGTGCATACGTCCTCGGGCAAAACGCCCCAGCTCCCGCCACTAGTGCATTCCGCTATCCTGCGCGCCCAGGGGGGTGAAACGCGTAAGTTTCTTTGAACACCAGAACAGATCGCCAGTCCCCGGGGCGAGTGTCTTATTCGCGACCAGCATCATTGCGTCATCAGTCGCCAGTTCGACCTCGAAGAAGCCAAAAAGCGTTTCGAGGCCGACGACGGTGATCCGCTTATGACTGCCGACTCTAAGTTCGCCCATCTCGAGGTCGCCCATATCTTGCCCCATTCCCTCACGAAGGTGGGCGGCGAAATGGATGGCTCTCAGTCGTTAGTCTGTTTCCCCTACGTGATGTCGACAAGAACTATAACAAGCCTAGGTATACTAGCCTCATAAAGTAGCCTCCTTCGAAAAAGGCCGCACTTGACATTCTTAATATGTTTGACAAGGGCGTTGAATAGCTTATCGAAGGGAATGATATGGACAGGCCACGGAACGCCGTCACATGAACGCAACAAGACCACACCTCTTTTAGGTGCTTCGATATAATTTTAAGCCCGTGCCGGGCCACGGAGCGCGCACCTACCAGATCCGATCGTTCCTCCCTCTCTTTATGCAGGACCTGCCGGTCGTGCGCACATTCTTCCTCACCGAGAGCCGGACTATCGAACCGCCCTCGGCCCGGTTTCTCGCCCTCCATCACGCCATCGCCCACATCCTCCACCTTTCCGGGGCGGGCGATTACATTCGAAAGATTCTCCGGGACATGGAGTGGAAGGATACCCGAGAAGATATTTCGACCGAACTAAGCCACCTCGTAGCTATCAAGTTAGGCGAGTGGCCTAACGCAGTCCGTACTTAGTAACCCTATGCCGCTAATGGCGGCTACGGGCCTTAAGATACTATTGTATGAGCTCGTGAAAAGAATATCGATCCCTAGCAGCACCGAAGAATGCTTTCCCATTTTTTCTATCGACGCTTCTATACGTTAAGAAGTACAAAACTTATTCGAGTCTATAGCACTACGAGATATATGCCGAATGGAGAGCGTCCTAATTCCAATGCATTCGTAAGTATCGTTTATTGACTATAGGAAAAGAGAACCTCTTAACAAGATTGTGACGATCTCGATCCTCGTCTTCGGTTTGGGGTGAGGTTCAAGGGGGTGAGTCGCCACACACAGTTACAATGGGTAGATAGAGTAACAAAGAGTATCAATAGATCGCTTTCTGAACCACTGTTCAATTGCAAAGACTAACTGTCTGCTTTAGTTGATAGCTGAGGAACGACAAAGGTTCTTCAGCCCTCACTATTATATAGATCCAGTGGCTCTGGATGGCTCTACCCAGTGCCACCTAGAGCCACCCTGACCCTGGCTGATTGTGACAATGCAGGTTGCACCTGCATTCGTGCCTGAGGCACGCAGTCTTGACCAACCAGGTTCGTCACAGCTATACGTAGTCTTAGGTATTCCGAATAAAGCCGCGGCTTCGGTCCGGATACGTAAGTAAGTTTTTTCAAACTATTAAGTTCTAGCAATATCATCCGCCCTAAGAACGGTAGTTATATACCTCGGCTGCTTTGGTCAGTTGCGGGACTCTTCCACTTCGTGTAGGCCTTACAACACGACCTTTAGCCACTGCAGAGGCTGCAGGGCCACGTGAAGCTCGTGATGTTGTGCCACCCCGGCTAACACGCTGCGTGCCTTAGTGCTTAGCACTGCCTGTTGCCCTGCCTCCCGGCTCCTTGTGCCCCGAGTGCTTGTTTCCGGGGTGCTTATTGCCCGGGTGCTTGTTGCCCGGCCTCCCCGGCTCCTATGCCCCGGTTACCACGGCGAGCCGAGTCAAGGTTATTGACGGTGCGGCGGGCTACGCAGGCTACGCAGGCTACGCAGGCGCCTAGCTGAGTCCATCGACATCGCCGTCGTCGTCAATGTTATTATCAACATCGTCGTCATCGTTAAAGGTAACGCCCTCCTATTATGAGGTATCCCGATGAATAGAAGGCATAAGCCCGGACTGCCTACCCGGCTAAGTAGTCGGGACCCGCGGAGCATTCGGCTCGGCTGCCAAAGCAGCAGTGTTGCGCGGCCTACCTCGAAGGTATTCAACTTTATCGTACTCTCGGTACTACAAGTAGTTGTCTTCGTCAAGTAATGACTTCTCTAGGTACTAATATAAATGGAAATCAACCTTCTAAAGCTTAAAGTACCTGTTCTGTGACGTTGAAGAAGCCATGAGCGTAAGGAGTGCTATGTTGCGCGCCCGGAACCGACCAGTACGGGGCTCGAGGAGGCCCGGGGGTGATCGCTGAGAGCAATTTGCATCTTCCGGTGTTATTATATAACACGGTCCAAAGCTACATAATAAATGTTATAAGGAGCCTCACTAAGCCACTCCTTTCCTACGTAGTTAAAGCGAATGCGGTTCTTTTACGCATGAGTCTCATCATAGCCTTCCTTCGTGCCCTATACTATACTAAAGCTCTACTGTACAGTCTAATAAGTAGTGCTACTGCCAGTGACTAGAAAGGTCTTGAGAAGCTTATTTACCGACTCAACTAGTGATGTGGTGCGTTGACCGAAGCTGAGGATGTTGTTAGTGTAGCAAGTCGCCCACTCCCTAGCGAGTAGCATGTAAGTATCGTCAAGATACTTCAGGATGGCTTTTTGGGCGGAAAAAACGGCCTTCATCATCTCCCGAGCTTAGTTAAAGCCATCAAGCCCAGGCGCATACATTATATACTCCCAAAGTAAGTACATTCCCGCCTCTGTGTACGAGACCTCGGCTAGTAGGGAGCCCAGGCCGACCTATTAACCGTCACGAAATCTTCTCGTACGGAAAACAACCTAGTTTCTTTCCCGTTGTTATCTTCATTCTCTTCATCATCGTCGTTGTCCTCCTCGTTATTTTCCTATTATTGCCCTCCCTAGCCCTGAGCCCGCGCCTGAGCCCAGACAACCTCCTTTACAGCGGCTGCATTCCATTTCTTCTTGAAATGAAGAACCACATTCTTGTTAATGTGGAAGATATAGAGTTGAGAGTGAGCTTCGGGGTAAACCCGGGCAATTGCATTCCTCATCGCGGCCTCGAAGTCGGTAATTAAAACCTAGAGAAGTGGCGCGCCGATTCTTTGGCGATGTAGGTTGACCCGCTCCATCGGCCAGTTGAAGCCCTCGTCACGTTCTTTTTTTATCAAGCCGAAGGCACAGCTAACTTCCTTGCCCAGATTGTTCTTGACAACTACCGAGAAAAGAGCGAGGCCCTTGTTGTTCGTTTTTGTATGTGATGTCATACAACTGGACCCAATGGAAGCGTTCCCACTGCTCTTCACACCAGTCAGGAACCTAGAAAAGTCCCTCTAGCTTGGTGCGGCCGGGGTCCGGCCATTTGATATTGGAATGGACGCCGTCATCGTCAAACAACTTCATCGTGGCTTGGAATGGTGTATATCCCTTAGTCGCAAGCTTCCGAACGCGCCAGCGGCGGTGCCGTAGCTGTGTGCGGGTGAAAATGAGGTTAGGAAATTGCTTGCGAAGCTCCTTTGCAATGTCACGATTGAGGACCGATAGGCTATCGATGTAGCTCGCAATGACGGCCTTGTGCTGAGGGCCAAAGATCTTTCTCGGCTTGACTCAAAGGAAGTCAAGGCCAACAGGAGGATGATTTGTATGGCTGGTATGCTCAGGAAGAAGCTCAAAGGACTATTTCCGGTCGTTGGCAACAAGCGCTTGGCTACTGCCTGCCACGCAGTCTCGCCGGTCGGTGGTGGTGTTGTTTGTTGTAGCCCGGGATTCACGAATTTTGCCTCGATGACAGCCAAAATCAGCCCGTAGCTGCGCCGAAGTCTTTAGCATAGTTAGCGCTTCGTAGCTTAGACGTATTGAACTGCGCAGAAGCGGCCCATTTGTTCAAATCGTCAATAAGATCATCGAGGGTGTCATATTTGGTGTTGAAAAGCTTGTGGCCGGCTGGTGGGTTTGAGAGTGGTGGCGGCGGCGGCGCAGCATTTTCATCGGGCGCATCGCTGAGATCGCTGAGATCGCCCAGGTCGCTCAAATCTTCAAGTGGCGGCCATTCCTACCGCTAGTTAATACTGCGCGACGAAGTAAACGATGAAGAAATGAAGCCATACCGATGAAGGTAGGCTGCAGAAGGTCGGTTACGGTGGAAAGGTAAGGGCCGGGTGACGTTGCGGTAAAAAGTGGTAAATTACTGCGCGGCAAAATGTTGGATGTACTGGAGGGCGGGGCGGTGGACTACAATGCACGGCAACGGTTTGATGGTGTATAGGAACGCTCTGAAAAAAAAAATTCGTACCCGCAACTGCCGTTCCCTCTTCCCATATCCATACCCTAAGACCCCCCCCCCCCCCCCCCCCTCCTCCTCCTCCTCCTCCTCCTCCTCCGTGTTCCGGATTAGCTCGCGGCCCCGGTTGGGACAGGAAAGCAGACTCTCGCGCGCTACCAGGCTCCAGTGGTACTGCCCGTCCTGGAAATAGTGGGCAAACAACTCGGCACTCTTGCCATCGGTTACACAGGTTAAGACGGCGGTTTCCTCGGCAGCCTTGTTTAGAGCAGCAGCAGCAGCAGCAGTAGTAGTACTATCCAGTGCCTGAAAAAGAGCCCGGTTCCGTGCGTTGACTAAAACAGCTCCATCGTACGCAGCCTGGTATGTTGCCTGGCGGAGATACCATCTGTTCGCTTGAATTCGGCAGCAAAGTGGCAGAAAGCAAGGGAGCCGTCTTTATCTTTGTTGTGGAGGCTGTGGTGGTGCAGATGATTTGGCAGAACCGCTGTGTTGAGGCCTTGCAAAACATCGGGAAGGGGATTGGATAAGCCGTTGTTAAAATCCTGGCTGGTATTCTGGGTAATAGCTTGAGTGGCTGCTACATCATACTTCGGGTCGCTACAGTCATACCTTCTCATGATATCCGCCTGGACAAGAAATGACGCTCTAGGCTCGTTGTAGGAGTTGGATATGCTTTTGTAATATCCCTGATGGGCATGCTCTGACGGCTGGGTGCTGGTGCGGCGTTGGGTAAGACGATATTGGATGGTGCTGAGGCCTGGTGGTGGATGCGTGGCGAGGGGGTCCAAGATGCCGTTCTCGTACGCTCGTTTTTCAAATTCAGAAGCTGTCGTGGAGATATTCTCCACTGTGTCGCTACGTCCTTGAAGAGGTAAGCGCTGTGGTTGTTGCTGTCCTTGGTGTCGCCGTTGAGAGTGTTGAGGAGAGCCAAGTTCTTTCGTGTGAGCCGGAGAGGTGGTGTATTTTGTATCGGGCATATCTTCATCATCGCTGCTGGCCTTGCGCTTGGCCATGGCGGTTGGTACATGCTCATCAGCAGCGGCATTGCTGGCCTCTCGTATCATGGCAGCCACGGCGGCGGTGAGACGGCGATGGTGAGACGTTGATGGTGAGACGGGCAATAATGGTAAAACCAAAGAAATTGGAATGGGAGGCAGATAGAGAGAGGGAAATGGTGAGACGGCAGTGGTGGGGACGCAGTGGTAAACAAGGGCAAGAAAAGATTGGAAGAAAGAAATGGTTATATAAAGAAGGTTGAGAACAAAGAGGCGAGCTAGTCCATCAGCAGAGCGGGAGCGTGACCAAGGAGCGCAAGGGCTGCAGGCCGGCGCGAACTCCCATTGCAAAAATTCAGTCGGAAACAGGGGCGCGAGCTCCATCGGCGGCGCCACTTTGCTAGAATGTAAAAAATAATTGACAGGTACTTCCACCTCTCATATCTGATAGATCGATCTGAGCCACCTTGGCTTGCGAAACGCTGGATATCTATTGAGATTGTTGATTTCAGAGCGGCAGCAACAGCATGGTATGTGACAGTGGTAGCAGTGCGCTGCACGGTAGATCGTGTGATGGGTTACATGGTAGGAGCGTAACAACTGCTCTCGCTGCCGCCCGCGTAATGGATCACGTGATGTCTTTGCGGCTCCTGCAATCGAGCTATCGCACTGCGTTTCTGGTCAAGGGAACATCGGAGAGATTATCCTAGAATGAGGGTGGTGGTTGTGCTGGATGGTTGGGTCTCGGCTTCTCTGCCTTCAGTTGGTGGGCGGCACTTTTACTTTCCATTGGGAGAGGTAAAGTGAATAGAACAGATGGATGGAAGTGATGGGAACTGGTAGACTAAGCGACCTGGCTGCTTGGAATTTGGACAGTGCTATAGCAGCAATGCTAGATTGTCTTGACGCTGCGTGATGTCCTAGACCTTGGCACTCTCCATATGCTCGGAAGAAGCCCGCGCCTCACAAGCGGGTCCGCGTAGAAGGGACACCTACCCAACCTATTAGCAGAAAGAATCTACAAGCCGCCCGGGACTACACGACGGCTTTGGTCCGCATCTCCCCTTTGCTTAGGATCTGCGACTAATACGGACTCGGCGAGAAAAGAGTGTCGGGTATGATTATATACGTAGGTAAACAGACCCCCTTTTCTCACTGGGTCCACAGTCAACAGAGCTTAATTGAACTTGGACGCCATGTCGAAGCTCTTGCTAAGTGCATGTTTGGGAAGAAGATTGCGAAGAGATGCTCTTGGAGTTTTTGATTGTGCTTGAATGTGCGCGACAGACTGGGATAGGTCTCTGCAGTTTTTAACTTGAAGAAGCGTTGTGTCTGTAGGAGGGAGCAAGCCTGGAAAGAGGGCGAGGAAAATGATCGGCAGGAAACCATAGAAAGTAACGATTTCCATCTCAATATTCACAGTCCTCTGTCCTGTCCGAACCTAAGTCGACATAGTGTTTGTATTTTTTGCCGTGGTTTGAAAGAAAATTAAGTTCAAAAAAGGCTGAGGCCGCACTGTCCATCTGTGGATATAAATACTAATGTAAGTGCTTCCGTCCCTCTTCCCAAACTCTTCCTGTTACCAGTTAACATTTCGGAGAGTTTATACCGAAACTTTTGTCCCGCGGAAAAAGACTACCACACACAACTTGAAGATGGAGTCCACAAACGCCTCGAACCGCTGTGTTCGTCGTGGCCGCTGGCCCCCTCTCCGCAGACCTCGATCGATCCAATCTCTACTAGCATATGATCTCGAAATACTTGGAGCCTCACTTAAGGATAATCAACCCTCCAACACAAACGACGTACCTTCACACCGCACCCATCGCAAGGAGGACTTGAGACGCATGCTTTCACTCGACAGCTGGAGCGACGATGATGAAACGATCTACACGGATGTTTAGTCGCAGGGTCCTGGGATGATGAACCGTCCAACTCGAGTTCCCCAATCATGCACTCCGGCTCCGACGGCGACGGCGATGGCAGCTCGAGTGGCGATAACTGGCGGACCGCAGCTCCGAGACGGCCACCACCTATACCGTGGAGGGAACGAACCTTCCGTCAGATGGGGGCAGGTGCATGCGGCGTCATCTTTGTTCCCAAAGACGGCTGCGAGGGAAAAGTGATCAAGATCGCCAAGAAACCCGACTATTTCGCGACCGAGCTGTCCAACGAGTGGGAGATGCACAACAGAATCGCCGCGCAGTTCGGAAAGGTCATCTTCGACGTCAGGATCCCCCAGTGTTTCTACTACCATCGCAAGGACTACTACTGCTTCCTCCAACACTGCCAGGCCTCCTTAGCGCGGGGCTTCGGGGTTTTTGCAACCTCCCCATGGCTGGCATTGTGTCAGAGCACATCCCCCCACTACCTCTCACCACGCGAACGCAGCCGATCGAAAGGTTTTGGGACCCCGACAGCAAACAACAGGCGCTCGATGACCTCGATAACAAGGATTGTCTTGTGCGGGTATACCTTGGTTCTATGGAGGGCGGCAAATCTCAATCTCAAGATCAAGAGGGGGCGGAAATTTTCTCTCTTCGCGACTTCGAGATGCATCTCGACCAGATGGCGGAGCTAGACCTCAACATCGTCGGGATGGCGCGTCGGATCGGCATGTCGCTGGCCATGATGCATTGGATGGCCAGGGCCGACGCCTGCGGCGTGGAATTCGTGCTCAGCAGCCCCGCCACCCTCCCGAATCTCGCTCTTGCCGTCGACTTCAATAAGGAACCTGCCAGTGGCCCGCGTCCTCCTGCGCAAATGTGGATTCTCGACTTCAACCAGGTCCGGGAAATCACCCTAGACGACGAAGGTGTCAAGCTCGCGGTCGAGGCTGTGGAGCTAAACGGCCCGTCCTTCCCAAAACCACCCATGCGGTCGGGGTCGGAACCCGAAACCCATGTGTGGAATTCGTTTGAATCGAGCTATTTGCGAGCTTCACGATATATTCTCGCATAGTTCTTGGAATTGCAAGAAATGACAGGGAAAGAAGAGGAAGGAGAAACAGAGCTGGGCAAAGAGATATTTGACTCCCTTACAAGTTTATTGACGGTCTCTTTGAACCGGAGTACCGTAGAATTGCACGGCGGTTGGGGCGCAACGGAGAGTAGTTCAGCCTGCCTGCGTCAAGCCGCGCTGAATAAGCGGCTCCTTGGGCGATACAACAAGATGTCCTGTATTCTATTCGTTTGTCCATAACAAATCATCAAAAAGGTCTCCAGCAACTCTCAGCAAACTCGGCAATTGATGTTGCGAAACTGTCGTAGTCCTATTTGGGCCAAACTGATCCCTCTCGTGCATGGTGGCGTCGAGGGAAGGCCCCCCACGAAAGAGACGGCAAAAACCTGATGAGGGGGCAACTTAAAGTCCAACTCATCACATCCCAACAGGGCGGGCTGATCTCACCTCACTAGTTATAAGATCACAGACACAGACTTTTACAAAATTGAAATGGTTTTCCTCCCGGATGATGTACCCAATGCCGTCTGCTGGCACATGGTGCCCCTTTCCTCGCGAGTTGTCCCCAGCGAAAGAGCACTTGCTTCAGCTGCCGAGTCAGGCGGCCCCTGCTGCTGCCTCTTTGTCCACGTCACTAGATCCGCCAGAAACAACAACGATTAACCATCTCCCCGGTGAACCCGCAGTTCCCTTGGCCGTCCATTTTGCGCGAGCTTTTCTCAGCGCTGACCTCGCCATGCCTGTTCTCAATGAGTTATCTGCAGGCTTATGGCTTTTTGCGCGCTGGCGGCAGCATCGATTCCTTATCTCGCCACCGCCAGAGCGGACGTCATGCCCTTGCTGTTACTGAGGCTCACCTCCACCTCGTGCGGGATAATAACGTCTGATTCGTCAAGCGCCTACCACGGTGTCTTCTGAACTACGATGTCTGGCAGTTTATCTTTGGCTCGGATACCACTTCTGGGGCGGACCTGGACACGGGAGAGGATAGCCTCCGCGGGATGGCCCTGGGAATTCTGCGGTCATACGCCCTGCTGATGCCAACCGAGCTCGATTTTATCCTCGCGCACGAAGCCCGGCTCTTCCCGTCCGACGTAACATGGGAGGCGTGGGCGCCCCTTGTCCCTTATCTAACATTCATCCCCGATGGTTCCGTCTCCAAACGTTTTCACTTCGGCCAGCTGCTCCTGTCGCCGCTCAATTGGTGCATACGACCCCTCCAGCCCCTCAGCGCCGAGTCGTGGTGGTTCTACGACGGGCTGGCACGTCTCGGATCCACGACCAACCTGCTCTATCAGGTGTTCATCCCACTCATCTTCGTCTTCGCCGCGCTCCCGCTTCGCGCTGTCGTCCATCCAGGTCTCTCTGTCGGGCGACGCTGACAACCTTCAACCTTAGCTTACCGGGCTGGATATCGCGGCCATGCAGCGGGTGTTTGTTCTGTGTTCCTTGGTGGTGTTGGGTCTGTTGGCTATCATCCTGCTGCTGATGCTGTTGGTTCCGGCGGCGGTGCTGATCGCGCAGCTTGTGTGGATCTTTACGCGGCAGGAGAGGCATACGGAACGACGTACTACAAGGGGCTCGCCTGCCGCCGTTTGAGATGTATTGTGGATTTTGTGGGCAACTTGAGATCTATATTAGTCCTGGGAAAGGATATGGAGGGGTAGAAGGGGGTCTCTAAAACCACACAATATGTATCGTTTATTCTAGATGATGTTTCTGTCCTTTCTCACTGCAGCGAACCTTCCCATCCAAGGTGGTTAGCATTGACTTTTGATTATAGAAACGGCATTGATCGTGAAACGTTTTTTCTTTGGATACTCCCTTTTATTTACTTATTATTTGCTTTTCATCATAATCAACTTGGAATTTACGATGCCCTTGTGTGCATCAGCACTATTAGATTTGTAGTAGTGTTTCCTCTATTGTGGCTCTCGCCGTCGAACAAGCGCCAGCAACGAGTCTGGACCACCAAATGCAATCACCAAGTAGGCCATAAGAAGTCCAGCTTCAGCTGTCGGATTCACGGCACACCAGTGACTGGCCAGTCATCCCTGGACACAAAAACAGCTTCTTATCAGTACGAGCACAGCCGTCGGGGAGGAGGGAGGGGGTCACTCCTGCTGCCAACAAATAAACCATCACATCACATGATGATGGCAGCTCGGAATTTAGGGGGCCGTAAAAAGACAGAGGTTGTCAGCGAAACTTGATTCCGGCACACAAAGTTAAAAGTCATGATCGAGAGGGGACGAAGGGACAAACAGCTTTATTGTTCGCACGTACGTTGCAATGTAAGCACCTATTTTATTTTACAAGGAGGGGCAAGTACCATCTCACCTCGTGGCCGAAAGTTCTGATTCAAAGCAGCTAATCGGGTCGGGTCTAAGCGGTTATAAACTTTTCACAACAGAAGAAAAATCCCCCGACACAGCTACCCACTCGGGAATGCTGCTTTCAAGCACTCCTCTAAGTTGTTGGAAGTTTCAGTGATATGGGCTATCTAGTGACATTGCTTCACCAGTCCAGTTTCCTTTCGCACTTCAATCTAGCCAGACGACCCAACTACAACTAAACAATCCCGTTGGTCCTGGGCCGACATGCGAAATGCCTACGCTGGCGCTTGTGGAACTTCACGCGCGCACCGCTGACGGGCGAGTAAACTCGAAAAGTTTACTGGAACTAGCAGGACACACAAAAAACTATTCACATCTGTTTTTCCCAAATCATCAAATTACCGATCGGTGAATCCAATTATCTTCATATCCTCTCTCTTTCCCTACCGCTTTCCCTACCGACCTAGGTACATATCTAAGTAGTACTACTTGCCTCCACCACGACGTCTCCACTCTCACTTCCTTTTCCACGCAAAAAGAACCAAGCACACCAATTTCATTGTGATCCCGAATTTAAGGAGCAGGATCACAGTACCCAAACTCACTCTGGCAGCCCACAATATACGGACAATACTGGTCGCCATCGCCACAGAACCCAAACTGACTGCAGCACCGTCCGAAATTCGCCCCCAGACAGTTCACGCCATTGCCGCATCGCCCATCCGTCGTGGTCCTCTGGCCGGCCGGGATAGTCACCGTTGGTGTAGGCGCGCGAGTCGAACTCGTTGTCGTAGGCGGCAGTGGGGTAGTGCTGGTACTCGTTGATGTCGGAGTCGTGGATGTTGACGTTGTCGTGGGCGTAGTTGACGTGGTCGAGGTGATTCTCACGGTGGTGGTGCTGGTCGTCGTGCTTGTCGGAGGAATCACCACCGGAGCAGACGACGAAGTCACGTTGGAAGCGGGACCACCGGGCAGGCCGGGAACACCCAAGCAGGCGCCGAAATCGGACTTGCAGCCTGCGCCGCAGAAGTCGAGAGACGAGCCGCACCAGAAGAATTGCGAGCAGCAGGGTCCGTAGTTGGGGTTGCCGATGCACATTGTCCCGTTGCCGCACTGGCCGTTGGTGGTGATTTGCAGGCCGCCGGTTTGGACCGGGGGAAGGGCGGTAGTGGCGGATGAGGATGGGGGTACTACGGGTCGAGACGTGCTTGTGGGTGGTGGCGGGGTGGAAGTGCTCGTGGTGGAGGGCGGTGGCGGCGTATAGATGGACGTCGACGTGCTGGAGGTGGTAGGAGGCGTATAGATGGACGTGGATGTGGTGGAAGTCGTCGACGGCGGCGGGGGCGGTGCCGATGTCGTAGGCTGGGGTGCTACCCTCGGCCACCCGCACGTGCCGTACTGGGCCTGGCAGCCAAACAGCGGCGCGCAGTGGTCGACCGAGTCTCCGCAGAAGCCGTAGTCCGAGCAGCACAAGTCGCCCGGGCACCTTCCTGCGTCGGCACCGCACGCACCACCCGACTGGCGCCGGCCCAGCTGACCCAAACCTCTGCCATTGTGAGGACGGTGATGGCGGCGGTCCAGTTTGTCCCCGGATCCCCTGGCAGCGAGCGCAGTGCTCGACCAGCACAGGACAGCGGCCGCCGCGAGGCCGATATAAGTCTGGCACTTCATCGTGTATGTTGCTGTCGTCAGCCGCGCATCAACAAACCGAATTGGTGTCTGTGCGGTGTGTCCGTCCTGAGAGATGGCCGGAGAAAACGAAGCAGCTCAGATCAACGGTTCCTCAGGGAGAGGGGATACATGTATATGACATCTTTGGGACGGGAGTCGTCACTCTTGTTCCTTTCCCCCACATCTGCATTCCCCAGACCCGGTCCCGGCTGTAATACAGTTTCTCCCACCAAGACATCTAGAAATCAGCAAGAAGGGTTCGATTGCGACGCCAGCAGATTGGGTTAAATCCAAAAAATCTGGAGATGGACCTACTATCCGGAGCATTGCTTTTTCAGACAGTATATGAAAAAGAGATTCCACCCAGAATGAGGCTAAATAACCGGGTGCCGATTTTACCGAAGCTGGGCGAACAGACTTGCTGCAGGAAC
The DNA here is from genome assembly GCA_033439775.1 of Podospora didyma. Taxonomy (NCBI): domain Eukaryota; kingdom Fungi; phylum Ascomycota; class Sordariomycetes; order Sordariales; family Podosporaceae; genus Podospora; species Podospora didyma. The sequence continues at coordinate 2,848,901 of JAULSW010000008.1, forward strand.
GGCGGGAGTCGTGCCGTCTCTCGAGGCCCTGGAGCAAAACCGCCTTGGCGGTAACCCGAGAAAGCGCCGCCGGCCTTGGTGATGTTCTCGGCACTCAGAAATGGCTCGGTAAGAGAGACGAAGTTGTTGGAGTGAGCAACCCACCACCCATCATGAGCCGAACCCGTCTCTTTTTTCCCCACGTGCAGTAACGAGGGGGAGGTAGTCTTGGCCGCAGATACTGCGGCCCGGCTGGGGTTCAGGGGCACACAGACGAGGATCAGGACTGATTAGATGGAGCTGACGTATACAATTCCACAAATGGTGATGTCGTCGACCAACTCGTGATAAGAGGGTGTCATCGAGATGAGCTGATTCGCCCCCTATTATCCTCGCCCTACCACGACATGAACTCCAAGATCCGATTTCCCATAATCCCATGGTCATCCGTTTGGGGGAGCGTACCTGTAAAAGTGGAATCCGTCTCCGCACGCCTGGAAAAAGCCCCGAACGATACAACCTCGAGTTACCCCACACTGCCCAAGCTATACGTCCATCGGGTTATTGGTGATGGCATGAATGGGGTTGGAGCCCCCGAGAAGAGCCTTAATATCTCTCAATGGTAATGAAATTCATGATCTTACCCCAATTCTTTTTCCAACTTATCCGCGCTCCCCCTAAACCGCAAAGGCAGTTCACATCATGCCGCTCCGCTTCTCCAAAGCCAGGGCGGAGAACTCGAGCAACCTCAGGGCATGGGCTAGCAACTCCACTACTTGTATGGTGATGCCGAGTTACTGAGGTTGCATACCAGCATAGCAGTTGGGGTTCGCACCCGGATCTTTCAGAACCGCCTCGGCCGCTGCGTACTCATCGTGGTGAATAAACAGCTCCCTGAACTCGGGACCCCACGGCCGCGCGTGGCGCGATGGTATCGGGCCCGCATAGAACCTGCGGATCTCTTCCTCCAGCCCGGGCTTGCTGAGCCAGAGGTTAGCCGAGTTGGACGCCAACATGGCGAGGTTGCATCGTGGGATGCGTAGTTTATCAAACAACCTCAGCCGATCTTGGAACAATACCCGGTTTTTGTCGTCTGCATCCGCGACCACGCCAGCGCCAGTCTCCCCATGAATACCTCGGAAGAGAACCTCCAGGGACGCAGCGGACTCGATTGCCATAGCTGCGCCAGCCGCATGCGACGGGATCATGGCATGCGCGGCGTCGCCGATGATGATTGTTCGGCCTCTCACAAAGCTGGGCAGGGGCGCACGGGTGTACAGGTGGTGCACTTTGATGCCATCCTCGGAAGCCATCTCGACGATGGATTTGGCGGAGGGGTGGAAGTGGGCGATCTTAGTGAGGACTTCGTCTCGTGAGACGGGCGAGTGCCACGCGTTGACTTCGACGTCGGCCGAGTCGGTGGGGTGAACGATGGCGTTGTTGAGGATCTTGCCGCCACGGCAGGTGTAGTTGATCAGGTAGAGTCCCGTGCCGTCGCTAATGGTGAGGAAGCCAGGCAAGGTGTTTTCGTAGAGCTCGCGAACGGCTGGATGGGCGAGGCCGTCTTCCATTTGCACGAGCCAGCGGTAGATTGAACGCCCTGTGGGCACCAGCTTGCTTTGCCTGCCAGTAAAGTCCTCGATCAAGTGGCTCTAACAACTGTCATTAGTAGTAGGCCGCGAGACTCGCGTTTCAAGCGAAGTGCTCACATGAACGCCGTCAGCAATGATCACCAAATCCTTAGCAACGGCTCTCCCATCAGCCAGCTTCACAATCCCATCGTCACAATCCGCCCCCACAACCTCACATCCAAGCCGTATCTCAACAGGCCAGCCGCGTCCCTTGTCCTCGACGGGATCCGTCGCCAAATCCCTCAGGCCCTGATGCAAGTCGACCCTGTGGAAACTCCAACAAGCATGTCCGTACTGCTCAGCAATGTCGGCGTACTCCTCCAGCATGACGGTCGAGAGATCCTTGGCAGACACAAGCCGAGTGGATTGATTTGGCACGGGGGCAGCCTTGGCAAAGTCGAAACCCCAATGGTCCAGGACGGCGGTCGCATTGGACGACACGGTGATGGCGGCACCAATCTCGTTCTTGAAGCGTGAGCGCTCATAGACTTCGACGCGCCACCCGGCTCGTCGCAGCGCGATTGCTGCGCAGAGGCCTGCAATGCCGGCGCCGACTACCCCGGCACGTGGGGCTTCGTCCCGGCCTCCGTCTCCGTGGGTGGGATGTCCGTTCGGATGGGTTTCCAGCACCGAAGGCATGTCTTGTTTGGTATCCGCCTTTTGTCTTGGGAATTTTGTTGAGAATTCTTAAATGAGACAACAGTGAACTTAGAAAAGAAGGGTTGACTCCTTCCTATATTTGGACACAGTCTTAAAGGGAAGAAAAGTGGTGGGCTCGGAGTGAAAGGGACGTTTGCTCCCTTCGAGACTTCCCCACTTGGTCCGGATGTGGCGGACGTCGGGGCCTCGGACAAGAGCTCGGGGATCTATCCTGCCAACGTGTAACCACATGATGGAGCTTGGCGTCCAAATCGCGGTTTTGTCGTTACACAAATATGCGTCTTGCCGACTGTTGGCGGCGTGTTGCACCATGTTCAAGGTGGAGGCGGCGCCCGAGGACACGAGAATTGCGGAGGATGATGTTCTGTTCCTGCATCTCAGGTGTACCGAGACAGGGCGGGCAGGATCGCGAACCCATCATGCAAGGCACACAGATACACAGGACCAGTTGCGGGTCAAAAGGGAAGAAGTGAGATCCAAAATGAGCTGCTGCAGTTATCCAATATTGAAGCCTCTCTTGAAGTATGCGAAAACAAAAGCACGTTTCGTTTCGTCGGCCCAACCATGTATAAATGACGCGTTGAAGCCTCGGATGGACCGACCTTAAGAGACCCGCTTGCGTTCCTTGGTGTGGTTGGGGGATATTGCTGTCGAGGGCTCGACTGGCTTGCCAGGCCGTGAAACAGACTTATTAGGAGTGCGAGGAGCTTGGACATTGGACAAACATGACAGTTGAGCCAAAAAAGCTGTGCTGATATTAACAAAGTTAATGGAAAATTGTTGAACAAGGACGAATCGTCATTTTCAGAGGCAATGACGAGCCCGACAGGCCAGGGGATACTCCCTCTTCGAATCAGTCCAAGGCATCGAAGTCGAAGCTTCTATCCATATGTCAATGACCGATGGCGGAGGTAGAAGGGAACCCCTGACAGGCTTTGATCCACAGCGCGGTGGTCCCGCTAGCTTTGGGCCTGGGAAAGCAAGCACGTGGATCCAGCGGGCGACAAAGCTCGGACCATACCAAGCTTCAAGCCCCAATCGGATGAAGGCCGCGCCCTGCCAACAGTGGTGCAGTTGAAGCCCCACTGCCAAATGTTTGGCTCCTGGCTTCAGGCGAGGAGGCAGGCGCCCTCGACTGTTTCACCGTCCGGTTTCGTCGCATCTTGCCCGCCTCGTTCCTTTTGCGTTTTGTCGGCATTTGTATCAGCGCCTTTTGTCGGATTGTTTTTGGGCTTCTAGTCTCTCCTTTTCTCGACTACCATCAGCGTTTGTTGCGCTTGCGACGCGACAGACAGCTCTAGACCCCAGGCTCCATCCCGGTACTTCCTCCCTTCGGCAGGTACCTAGCTGTTCCTAGCTCGCCCACTCCATTCAACGTCACCTTTCCTAACCAGACTGTTCTCCCTAGACAGGCCCCCGACGAGCGATGACCGCATGATCTCGAAATCTTCGACACCGCAGCGTTCCGCTCAAAGATAGCAACCGCCGCGACGACCCAGGTCCTCTCGGCCCATAAGAGGAGGGAATACAAGACGCGGAACACATGCCCTCCGCAATGGTACAGGACCCGAGCAAGGAGGGGCTCCTCCAAAACGGCCGCTTCGACGACCATGGCCACGATTCCAACTCGGACCTTGACACAACGGAGTTCCTCGAGCAAGACCCATCCGCCGCCGAACCGAAACGGTTGCCAGCCAACACACGCGGGAGATGGTCCATCCGACGACTGTTTGCAGGACGCAGCCGGTGCTGCATTGGGATCCTTTTCTTCGTACTTGGGCTCTGGGTCGTCATCGGCGCCGGGGGCACCTTTGTGTACAAGAAGTTCCAGGAGGAACCCCCATACGGACAATCGCCGCCTTGGTATCCCACGCCTCTGGGCGGCATTGCGGACACATGGGCCGAGAGCTACAAAAAGGCGGCCAAGATGGTAAGCCGCATGACCCTCGCCGAGAAGGTCAACGTCACAACCGGTACAGGCTGGCAGATGGGACTCGCCGTGGGCACCAACGCCCCTGCCGTGTACGTTGGCTTCCCTCAGCTCCAGCTCCAGGACGGCCCCTTGGGTATCCGCAAGGCCGACAACATCACAGCCTTCCCCGCCGGCATTACCGTCGGTGCCACCTGGAACCGCCAGCTGATGTACGCCCGCGGAAAGGCGCATGCCATTGAGGCCCACGACAAAGGAGTTAACGTGCTGCTGGGCCCCTGTGTCGGCCCGCTTGGTCGCATGCCCGCTGCTGGGCGCAACTGGGAGGGCTTTGGCGCCGATCCTTACTTGCAGGGAATCGCCGGCGCCGAGACGGTGAAGGGCATTCAGAGCGAGGGCATCATGGCCACCATCAAGCACTTCGTCGCCAACGAGCAGGAGCACTTCCGCCAGCCTTGGGAGTGGGGTCTCCCGCACGCCATCAGCTCCAATGTGGACGATCGCACTCTGCACGAGCTCTACGCCTGGCCCTTTGGCGACGCTGTCAAAGCAGGCGTGGCGGCCGTCATGTGTTCCTACAACCAGGTCAACAACTCGTACGGGTGCGGCAACAGCAAGCTGCTCAACGGCATTCTCAAGGACGAGCTCGGCTTCCAAGGTTTCGTGATGAGCGACTGGCTGGCACAGCGTTCGGGGGTGGGCACGGCCTTGGCTGGACTCGACATGACCATGCCTGGCGACGGCACTCTCTGGGCCAACGGCGACTCGCTTTGGGGCCCCCATCTGACCAAGGCCGTCCTCAACGGCAGCGTTCCCTTAGAGAGACTGAACGACATGGTCACCCGGATCGTGGCAGCCTGGTACCAGCTTGGCCAGGACGACGAGACCAAGTTCCCACGCGAGCCCCCCAACTTCTCGTCGTGGACAGACGAGCGCATGGGCTTGATGGCAGCAGGGAGCCCCAGTCCCCAGGAGCTGGTCGAGGTCAACAAGTTTGTCAATGTCCAAGCCAACCACTCCATCATCGCTCGCGAGGTCGCCGCCGAAGGCACCGTGCTGCTCAAGAACGAGGATCTGCTACCCATCAGCCGCCAGGGACTGGTGGATGCGAAGCTCAGGCGGCGCCGTGACAACATACAGCGCGCCACCGGCTATCGGCACACGGGCAAGTTCAAAATTGGCATCTTTGGAGAGGATGCTGGACCGGGCAAGGGACCCAACGCCTGCGATGACCGCAGCTGCAACCAGGGCACGCTCGGATCTGGCTGGGGCTCTGGGGCTGTCGAGTTTCCGTACCTCGTCACGCCCATCAAGGCGCTGCGAAGCCAGTTGGACAAGTCCTCGGTCGAGCTGCACGAGTACCTCACCAACAAGCCACCCAAGACGAGCTCGGACCAAGCCGTCCTCGAGAGCTTGGAGCTGTGCATCGTGTTTGTCAACGCTGACTCGGGTGAGGGGTTTGCGAAATGGGAGGATGTCAGCGGGGATCGGCCAGACCTCAATCTGCAAAAGGGCGGCGACGACTTGATCATCGACATTGCTGCCAAGTGCGGCTCAGGCCATGGTGATGTCGCTGTTGTCATCCACGCCGTCGGGCCTGTCCTCGTGGAGAAGTGGATTGACCTGCCCAATGTCAAGGCGGTGCTGCACGCCAACCTGCCTGGCGAGGAGTCAGGCAACGCTCTTGCCGATGTTCTGTTCGGCGACGTCAACCCATCTGGTCACCTGCCGTACACCATCGGCAAATCCCTGGATGACTACGGCAAGGGAGCGCAGGTTCTGTACAGACCCAACGGCGTTGTGCCTCAGCAGGACTTTTCCGAAGGCCTGTACATCGACTACCGCTACTTTGACAAGTTTGGGATTGATCCCCGCTTTGAGTTTGGGTTCGGCCTCAGCTACACCACCTTCAATCTGAGCAACCTGCAGGTCAAGCCGCTCAAGACCAAGTCGCCACTCCCCGCCCCGCGTCCGGACCCGGCCACGAAACCGCCAACGTACTCGGCGGACATTCCGTCCGAGAGCGAGGCCTTGTTTCCCGCCGGGTTCAGGGCTCTGGAGAAGTACATCTACCCGTACCTTAAGACCGTCGACGACATTGTCTCAGACCCGTACCCCTATCCGGATGGATATGACACGGTACAGCCGCTCAGCGGGGCCGGCGGCGCAGAGGGTGGCAACCCTGATCTGTGGGAGCCCTACGTGAGTGTGTCAGTGGAAGTCAGGAACGTGGGTGGCCGGGCGGGTGCCGTGGTTCCGCAGGTGTATCTTGGGTATCCTGCCCACGAGGCGGTTGACTTCCCTGTGAGGGTGCTGCGCGGGTTTGATAAGGTATATCTCCGTCCTGGCGAGAAAAGGACTCTCGAGTTTGAACTCACGAGAAGGGATCTCAGTTACTGGGACGTGGAGAAACAGAACTGGGTTATGGTGACGGAGGGGAAGTACTTGTTTGAGGTGGGGCTGAGTTCGAGGGATTTGCATGTCTCCGGGACATGGTAGATGGTGTCCGTCGATGGGGATGGTTGGACCGGGGAAGGAGGATTGGGGCGGAGGGTTGGCGGACGTCAACCCCGGCATCCCGTCAATGGCTTCATGGCGACCCCCCAAGGGAACGGAGTTGATATTTGAGGATTACGGTGTTCATACTGCGTGGGTACTATAGGTGCGATTTAGGTTAGGTTCTTGGGTAACAGCGTGTTTGCATGGTTGGAGTTGTCAGGTTTTTCTGTTGAGCGTGAGCGTGAGCGTGAGCGCGTTGATTTAGTTGGAACTCAGATGGTCGAACTATTGAGATCTGATGGTAAAGCCCGGTCATCAAGATGACAATGTTTCACGCCAAGGGCCCCAGAGAGTGTAAAAGAGGATATGATGACGATGCCAGTCAATGAGAAGTCTGGTTTAGTTGATTGAACCAGCCAAATTGCGATTTATGCAACTCAAATTGGCCTGAAGTGGGTTAAGACCAAGCCAGCTGTGTGGCCGAAATGGACTTTGTTCGTGTGCTAGATAGTAGTCTCACGAGTTCGTCAGGGTTCCTGAGTAAGCTGGCTTCTTGACTTTCACCATTAGCAAGATGAAACACCAGTACCTACTTACTGCCTAGAGCATGCGTGTTAGCTAGTTTGTTGTGGTGTTTATGCTCTTATTGCTGGAGTCTTGTCTACTTACCTAATGTACCTACCTACTAACCTACTTACCCTTGTATAATGTCTATTAAGATGAAGTTCTTCTCAAGTGGAGGAGCAAAACGATAAAACGACAAAAACATACATACAATACTAGGTAAGGATTCGCCAGTGGTCACCCATCCTAACTACTAGTCTGGCGGGGTGGGTTTAAGTGAAACTGATACTGATTTTTTCTCAACGCTAACTCTTACAAGGGAAACCATTACAACGGCGGATTCAACGGAATGCTCGTCGATTGGGAAGAGTACTAGGGCTCTGGAGTTTGCAGTTTGCAGATGGCAGATTTGAGAGACATTCGGGGCAGTGTGTGACAGCAGCAGAGCCCGATGCAATGCTCTCCAAGGTGTCTCTGTCTGCTACGTTGTTGTTGTTGTGTAAGGTGGCGCTCGCGGCCATTTCCAAAAGAACTTTGCCAAATGCCCAGATATCGTTCTGTACCCGTGCCTCAAACGATGCGCCGCGGATTGGATCATGGCAACTTTGCATTTCAGGTGCCATCCACCGATACGTAAAGCTACATCCAGCAATATCAATCAGTACAGCGTTGTGGCCAGCATCAATGACAATGTTGGATGGCTTTATGTCCATCTGCGTGAGGCCGCTATGGTGGAGGTGGCTAATCCCGCGAGCAATTTGGAGCGCCCATTGTCGCCACGGCTGCTAGCCTTGCCGTGAATCTAGGGCGTTTTGCAGATTTCCGTTGGCGTGGTATTCAAGGAGGATGCCTCGAAAGGACCGAGTGCCCCCCGATTCGCCTGCCATGGGGGGATCTATAGTGCGATATGGGTTGAGGGATGAGGCTGTAGCGATGATGCGAATGATTTCTTGCGACGGAGGAAGGAGTTCCAAGTTGCGAAGCTCTTGTTGCAATAGCTCGGTGTCTTCGGGCCTATATTGTGGCCTGTCCAATTCCTTGTATACCTATGTTTTTTCTCCGTTGGTCATGTTCACAAGGTCGACGCCAGCAGCCAGTTCTTGCTTTTGGATGAGTTCTTGCATGTCTGTGGTCGGCACCTTACTGTTGCAGTCGAGGGCTGGGAAACGGACCCGGAGAGGATCTTCTTGGGCGGTGAAGCGAAGATGCCTTGCAATGTCGACGTAGAGACGGTTCGCATCGGGTTCCCTTTTTAGCGGCAATAGTGGTGAGTCCATGTTGAGATCCGTTGAGAGGACGAGCTGGGTGACAGTGTCTTGAAGGAGTGGCAAACGGGCAAGGCCAATGCAGCGGCAGGGGTCTTGGAGGTCCCTTTTATGCTTTGATAGCTTTTCCCCTGGCGCTTCGGGCGCTTCCGGGAGAGTGGTTGTAACATGCCACCGAGCGCCGGGTTGTTGAACCAAGAGTCCAACTGTCCGTTTTCTCAGTTGCTGCAGCCAATCTTGACAGTAAGTCCGCAGCAAGAAACCAACCGCAGCAAAACTTGCCAGCTTAGGCGAATATGACATGTCCTTCAGCGCAGTCGAAGCCGAGTACTCCGCCTAGAGCGTTCGAGTCAGTCAGCAGAAGAGTCGTAGTATAGAGACGACAGTAGATACGAACCTTGAGAGGCTGCAAATTCTTGCGCTTTAGACGCGAACGCTTGTTCTTACCTGCTCGGTGTAGATTCCACATCGTCGTCAAGACAGGGAAGTGAGAGGAGTAGAAATTTATTTCCCCATTTTTAGAAACTCGCAGGGGAAACAAAAGCGCAGTGCACCACAGCACACCGCCACATAGGTACAAAGCCGTCGCTGCCCCGCCTCGCGCACCAGACCCATCTGCACCTGTCCTATCGTCTCTCTCCAACCGCAAGCCCCGTCTCCGGCATCCCAATTGATCATCCGCCAAACGGCAAGAAAACGCTATGAACGCAGACGCGTGCTTCCAAAAGGTCGCCTAGGTCAAGGGCATGTACTAGCTCAACCAAATCGGCAAATACGCATACGAAATACCAGCGCAGGCGATAGAACACTATCTAGAGCGGCGGCCTTGTTAGTTTAAATAAGATCTACGTTATGGCTCGTACAATCCGTGTCGCATTGTCGAGCTCGATAACGGCGAGAAATGGCTCTTCGCTTTCCCCTGCCCGGCAAAAGCAGCCAAGCTCACCTCGACGAGAAGGTCGCCGGCGAGATTTCTGCGCTCCAGCTTCTCCGCGCGCGAACCAATGTCCCGATCCCGGAGGTCAGGGCCTGGGCCCGTTCATAATGTTATAGTACATGCCGGGCATAGGTCTCGGCGATCTTTAAACTTAATTTTAACGAAATAGGTAGTTTGCCCATTGGATCACCCGACCGGCGGCCGCCGCTGACACTAGCGGCTCACGAGATTATGTGCCGCGGGGGGGTCGACGTACTCGGTATTTATTTGCTTTTACCCTCTCCTCCCTTTTACTATACCTTACGCAATAACTAACATGAACTGGGCTCACGGCATAATAAACTCTCAACAGCCAAGGAGTTCTTCGACTACCTCGTCAACCAACAATGGCAGCAGCTCCACGAGCAGCTGACCTCGGCGTGTGACGAAGCGAATGCCAGAGAGAAATACATCTTTTTCCGGGTCCTAAAGTCCCTAACGAGCCGCCATGTTTAGCCAGACTATAACGAGGGACCATTCAAGCTCAGCTGTGACGACTTCAGTCCGAGAAATACGAGGGCTCAAGACGACGACTTGAAAATCACTGGAGTTATCGACCAAGAGTTCTCATACACGCGCCCTGCTCAGCTTCTCGCCACCGCAGCCTGGTGGCTGCTGCTGGAAAGGCCCCATATGTGGGACTTTTCCCAAGAGATGGAAGACAGGTTCCTCCGCCATTTAGACATGTTTAAGCGTGTCCTGGAGGAGGAGGAGGAGGAGGAGGCCACGTTGGGCCAGCACGAAGAAGACAAGAAGAAGTTCTCGAGGCTGATGGAACGGTCATGCAACAACGAGGATGGGACCATGTGGTAATCGTGGTCCTTCAGGGCTTCTATCAATCTCCCGACAAATTCCCCTGCGCGCAGCTCATCCGCCACACGCCAGACTGGGACGAGCTTGTGCAAAAAATCCCCGAAGAAGAAATCCAGGCTTTCGTCGCCAAGAAAATGAGGCACGTGAAGCTGCATGACGAGCAGAAAAAAGACATGCCAGCCGCATATGACAAGCTATATGGGTGCCAGATGGACGCCGATGCCTTCTTCCAAGTGGTGCAAGGTCTATACAGCCCCTGAGCGGATGATGCAGCAGTCGAGTAAGAGGAGGAGTTTTAAACGAGGGAGGAGTCGAGTTTGGAGGGGTATGCGTCAGCAAGGTCATCGGGCTATTGTCTGCATGTGGGAAAATCATTGCCGGATGTTGGGCGGGGCACGAGAGTGCGCGGCGGAGGTGATCCATGACCGCCATCCAGCTCCCCAAAAAATCTCCTAAAAGACCCCCCTTTCAGTTGCCGCCCCTGTCTCAACGTCGGTGGCCGTTGCAGTTCCGCAAAGCAAGGGCCAACCGATAGGTTACCCCGTCGACCTAGGGAAAGAATTATGTGGGGAAAAGATAGTTTTCGTCGCCGCTATCCCATCAGTCCCGGCGTGGTTAGCACGTGAGAAGCGCAGCCCGGTCGGAATATGGCCGCCGATGAGCGTACGCAGTAGGAAGCGGAGGTCTTTGCAGAACCAGCTACGGCTGATGCCAGTTGTGTCTAACACACGCTATTACGCGCTTCACGCGAGGGGGCGTGGTCGTCAGGGTTCGCTACGGCCGATGTAGCGCCGGGTTCGTGATGTACTTGGGCGGCACGGGCGGCATCCTGCCGGGACCACGGTGGAGAGACGGTCTCAATGAGGGGGAATCTGTCGACGGTTGGCCCTCACGGTCAGCACAAGAACGCCCTGGTCGGAGCCTGAGGCACGAGCGCTAGCCGGCGGGCGCGAACCTGCTGGGAGCGGGAACCGGGGAGAGGGGGCTTACCTTCGTTGCTAGGACTGTCTGTCCTGCAATAAATATACCTCGCACTTCTCGGGTTGGCTGAGGACGGCCGGCCGACGCCCCGTCGATTGGCTGGTCTGGGGTTACTTCCGCGGGGTCGGACGAGTCTTGCCTGTGGCGGCGGCGGCGGCGCCCGTCTCTCCTCGCTGAGATCGGACCAGCGAGACGATGTCGGGAGGAACCTATCCTACGTCATGGCTTCACCCTCAGCGCCGGTTCGTCCCGCCCTTTCCAGTTGGCATGATGTCGGTGCCCGTCATCGCCCGCCATCGCCCCTTTCTAATGGATGCGATCTCGTCGACAGCCCCCACATCCTCCTCCCACTGACAAAACGTGTCGTATATTCTCGCGGCTTCCCGGCCGCGGAACCTGATCCGCCCTGCGCTTCAACCAGACGACAGCGTACGATACGGCAACCGCGCGACGGTAATCTATAATGCCACTCTCGCATCTATTCAAAGGCGGGTCGGGAGTCGTAGTATATATGGACTGATGGAATTTGTTTCCGAGGATATTATTAAAAGAAGAATCGATATTGGCTACGACGAAGTAGATAGTCCTGCAATTGGCCGGGAGTGTGACGCTGTTAAGGGGATTAGAGCGGCGTAAGAGGTGGCGCAGCACGCAGTATGAGTTCGGACCGAGGGGGTGGCCCTTGTTGTGTGAACCAGTTATGGGTAATGTTTGGTGGTGTCGTCGGATTCGCGGCGTGCTCGCTTCGGTTGTGTGCCGGATGGCATTTTCGGTAGCTTAATTTTTATAGGAGAGTGGACGAGATCTTAAATTTTTCGGTACTTATAATTGTATATGTAAGTGTTGGTGGGAATCGGCGGTGAGGTGGTTAGACTCAAGCGGGTTAATAATAGGGCTACAGTACTCAGGGGCTGTAGAGTACGCACTGTGCATACAGCAGGGTAACAGCACTTGCTTGCGGACCTGTTGCAGCCAGCTGTGTTCAGGTGGTTCTTTCAGTTAGCTGTCTTCAGTTAAGTCCTAAAGGGGTTTTTTCTTCTCGTCCATTTAGGTAATCAGGTTCGGGACTTGTCTTGGAACGTAACATGTGGTGTAAAGTGAACTTTGAGATACACCCAAAAAGAAAATGCTGCCTGGGCGGAATAATCACAATTCCTTTGTTTTGGTTTTGAAAGTGCTGTGCTATTAACTCCATTGCTTACCTTTCTTGACTTTGCACCCCGCCGCGGCCTTGCTCAGTCTGCCAGTGAGGTCGTTTCAGTCTTTTTATAACTTGAGGTGTTCTAACAAAGAGGATTGTTATCACCACAGAAGCACACCTTTTCCTTCATGTGCGACCGAGACACAAATCTAACTGGAAAATTAGCCTGTTTGAATTCTTGCCGAAATGCTTTTAAGTTACATAGCTGTGCCAGACATACGAAGCTGGACAAAGATCTCTCGTCACTGAAATAAAACAGCTGAGGTGGGACTCAATTTTCCCACCACAATGTTTGACTTGTGGGAAGTTTTATACTAAAACTCGTCCGTCCGTCCTTGGTAGATTCCTACCTCTTCTTTCTCTTCATCAATTCTCACTCTGCTGCTACCTCCAGTTTCAGGTACCTTCAACCACGAAATTTGAGAGCAGCGAACATGTGTATCCGCCACCACGTCCATGCCATGTACTGCGACACGCGCACCTTTACCACCATCGCACGACAATCCGAGCAGGGGAGAACCATCAAAGTGCACGTCAACCCGTACGACCGCACAAAACCCTGCCGCCACCGCGTCAAATTTACCGGCAGACTGGATGGGTGTTATGTCCACGGATGCTGCAAACTGCAAGTTCTCGACATACCGTGCGACTGCGCAGACTTGTTTCCCTTCTGGGGTAGTGAAGATGCAGAGGATATCACTCAGTGTGCGCACTTCAGGGAGTTTCACGAGTATAAATATGAACATCATCCCGATTTATTAGCCAACGATCCAATAGCGATAAGGAATGCGTCAAAGGGATGTCACTGGAAGGAACCGACGCGCCAGAGCTTGGATGCCTGGGTGATGTTTGAACCTGATAGGGAGCAGCCGAATTTCTGGTGCGAGACGCCTGAGTGGGCTAGCGCACGACATGATCTCATTGAGTATGGGAAGGGGCTGTACCGGTGTTATACAAGGGCGGAGGATATTCAGCGGGTGCTGGATAAGGGAGGTAAAGTTGATGAGGAAGACAGAAAAGCGGTGGGGGAGGAGCTGAAGAGAAAGTGGAAGGATGTCAGGGGGTTGGAGCTGTGTTTGTGGTGCAAGAGCGAGGATCGGTTTGTTGGGTTGCTTGGGTTTAATTGGCTGGGGGATCGGATGCCTACCGTGTTGGAGGGCTGGGAAGGGGTTGGGGGTACTGGGGAGTATCCTGGTCTTACGAGGCTATAATGATGACTCACTCTCATCTTTTTGAATGATCCCCATATATGGCTGTCGTTAGATTGATCGGCCGCTCATCCGCTCAAGCTTCATTCTTCCTTTCTTCGTTTGTTGTAGGTAGGTAGCCTTGGATCAAGACTGAAGCAATTTCTGCCGTCTGTCCTGAGTGATTGAATGGTGTATGAAACATCCATTGCCGTGTCTGCCGGGTGGGTGTTGGTATTTTGGTCGCTGGGTCAGGGCTCGTGGGCGGCGGCAGCGGCCAGCAAGGAGGAGGTGCAACATCCCGCTACGGGGCGAGGGCGGGGTCAATTCTCGCGGCTGGAAACCCATTGCGGGGGCTCGTTTCTGGCACTACCCCGCTAATCTGCCCACTGATCACCGCATTGTACGCGTGTAGATCGCGCCTGCATCTCCATGCACTTCTTGTCGCAGTCTGTGCTCAGAAGCTTGGCGCCTTAGCGCCAACGCTGTTTTTGTCCCCGCAATCGCGTGGGAACACTTGGACGAAGCCTCCAACGGAACTTTTTCGCCATACTCACGACGATGATGGCGACGACGACTACCGACCCCCCAGTCCCATTGGCCGCAGCGGTGTCCCTCGCCCCATCCCCATCCTAGCGCCCTCACAAGCCAGGCCTGAGCGGCACAACGCGCTTCCTGTCCTCTATCTGAACTACGACGATGCCAGCAACGTTATCCTCTCGCTCCCCTGCGTCGACCCTCTGCCCCCCCAAAGCGACAGCCACCCAGAGTTCCCGACACATGATGCCGCCGCCACAAAGGTAGCTGCCCCTTCTTCGGTAGGCGCGTCAGCGATCGAAACTACAACACTATCCCATAGCTATGGTGCCCATCACCGGACTGTTCTGGTTGCGGCCCAGATTGTCGCAAACAACGCCTTTAACGGCTACCTGGCATTGGATAAGAAGGGGACACAGCCGGTCTTGATATCTCTGGAGGGTATTTTGATAGGGGGGAAATACTTCTTCATTGTCCCTGGTGACGGTATGTATTCACAAGTCCTACACACGCATAACAACATGCGCCATGTCCTCGAGTCCTAACCATATGCAACACCATGTTTGCACTTACTACTATTATAAGTTGGGTATCCATTACTAACACCCTTCTTTTTGCCTCCTTAGATTTCTATCCCACCGTGCCCTCCTTTCAAGACTGGCAGTTCCCACACGACAAACTTCCCGACTCCTGGCCTGCCGTTGCTCCAACCGAGGCTGCGCAGGCTGCTCAGTGCGTCATCACACGGTTCCCGTAGGCGCTGGATCGCGCCCACATCGTCCGACTGCGCAGGCGTCGTGGTTTGATGACAACGGCATGTCGCGCTACGGTACAAGCGTCAGTCCAAGTATCGACGACGACTGTAACCTCTTAGCTACGCCGCGACTTGCATACGCCGACCTTGCCGACCTTCGACGCGCTCTAGTTCGCCTTGGTCCCTAAACCCGTCGTCGTTGCTACCTGCCACTACTACCACCACCACCACCACCACCACTACCGTATACAGCGTCCATGTTCTTGTTGACAACTGACCCCTATATCCCACCTTTTACCATGATATCCGGCTGCCACATCCGCGCGGTGTAGCGCGCGAGTTTCTCTTGGCCCGTTTCGCTCAGGCCGTGTTTATCCGCGTCAAGCCCTTCGTTATCGCCCGGAAGCGGCGCCTCATTGCGCGCTTCGTCATTGACGGCATAAAGAGGAGGTGATCCGGGAGGAGTTGCCCAGCGACGCGCTCTTCAAGGCATATGGGGGCGGTGGACGGACACGGAGTGCCAGTCCCACTAAGCGTAAGCGCGGTCGGGAAGAGCCGCCGTCATCGTCGGTAATAGGTCAGGAGGAAGAGGAATGGTCGCCTCCTAGGATTGTCGATAGCGACCTGGACGAAGACGAGGAGAGGCGCGGACGGAAGAGGAGGCGGACATGGAAAGGAGACCTCGGCAAGGGGATTGCATGCCGAGACAGTAGTGGTGGGCTGGTGGAAAGGGAGCGAAAATGGCCTGAGCCCCCTCTCACCCGAGAGACTCTCTAGGCCTCCTGACCTTTCAATGTCCGTTGCAAGAAGAGGCACGACGAACTAGATCAGTGAAGCTGAAGACCATCATCGGCTGCGGTTTTGCAAGCTGTTGGATGTAACCCTTTGTTGACTCACAGGAAGGAGGCTGGCTGTCGCAGTCTAGGTGCTTGACCGCGGTTCTACTGGGACGCGCCCGCAGACTCTGCTTGGTCTGCATGGAGTAGCTGTCGTCGCCTCAGGCAGGCGACAGCAGCTGCTGGCCCACCCACCTGACGAATGACGCAGCTGGGCTTGAGCGCGCCAACAATGGCCGGTTTTACGGAGTCGAGGTTGTTCAAGGATGAATGGTCTGTGATGCATTCAATGCCATGTTGCACCAGCGGTACGGATGTTATGGAGCAGCCAGCGCGGCGTGCCTCTAGGCGGGTGGTTCGGACTCGGTCAATGGGAGTTGGGGCAGCGACAGTGGCTAGCGAGACAGGCGGGGCGCTTGTGCCACGATGGAGGCCAGGCGAGGAAAGGGTCTGCATCCCTTGTGTTGGGAAGGCGGTTTAACGTTGGCATCTAACGGGAAGGGTTCTTGCTCGGACACACTTAAAGAACGCGTAGTAAGCAGCGGAAACAAGAACCCGGAGCCCAGGTGGCTCCGGTAGGTATTCGGTAGAGCTGCTCCTGTTTGAGGGCCGGGCGCAGGGTGGCGCGGTCGATGTCGATGAGCATAGCACCGGCAACCACGGCCGCAGCCGCCAGTTGGCACTTGAATCCCTGGCAACCCCGGGATCTTACCTGTGTGAGGTGCAGTTGATGGCCAGAAGTCGTGTCGCAATTGCGGCAAAAAAGTGTGTTTGAATGCGTTGAAGGCCCCTTTCCTTGACCAACCAGAGAGGGAGAACCTCAGATCCGAAAACTGGAGGCATTCTCCAAGTAGGCGTGCGATCAGTGGCAGTATATCCAGACACTCAATGAAAAAAGGGTTACGCCGAGTGCTAACCTGCCCGTACCAATCGAAATGGAAGATACTCAACTTCGCCTCGCCGCCGCCGCTATTGGACGGCAACCCAAAGGCGCGATCGTGCGGTGCGTCCGCGCAAGGCCCCAAGACGAAGCTGCCGACGAACGACGCGCAGTTGGTCGCAGAAAGGGCTGTCTGGCCCAGCCTTCTCACTGAAGATGAAATCTTGACTGATGGCTATGCGCTCTCTGAGGGCCAGGTGAAGAAGGGAAGACGAGGAGAAAGCCGAGAGTCTGCGGCAGTTAACAACGGCCACTTGTTAAGAGCATCTTGCTAGCATGCGGCTCGTACTACTATTGGCAAAAAGTACAACGCGGACAAATGGAGGTATTCCCATGGCGGCTATCGGACAGATCAATGCCTGTGAAGTTGTGAATATTCAGGTGCCCCAGTTCTGTACCCTGCTCTCATACGAGGACAATGATGTAATGATAGAGAACACTAGTTCTAGACTCGAAGGATGGAATGGCACGTCACTTTCGACAATTTTAACGGGGCTTCCGACTCAAGCACAGGCAAACAAGGACTTGTGCGAGGGCGTAAATACAGTCAGAAAAAGGCGCTTGCTTTAGCCAGCTACACAGAAACGAGACACGATGCGCGTTGTGAAAGTTCCAAGACCTAGAAACTAGTAGTAACCACGTTCGCTAGTTCTGCCGGCGGTTACTCATATAGGAAAATCACGTACATATACGAAAAGAGATCGCAAAGTAGATGAAGGGGACATACTACCCCTTTGAGCCTAGACAATGGATGACTTAAGTCCCATTTGCTTTACAAATCCCATCTCCCTTCTCTCTCCCCTCCCCCCCATCAGTTTGAACTCGGCACCTAAATCCACGACCTTCATCGTCTCCTCCTAATAACTCTCTCTCGTCCTCTCCATCCCTGAAAGCTCTGCATTATGCGCGTAGCCGTAATCGGTGCCGGTTCATCCGGGCTGGTGACTCTCAAATACCTCCTCACTGCGCACCACTTTCTCGACATCGAGCCCACCAGGGCAGTTTGTTTCGAGGCCGATGATAGCATTAGTAGAACATTTGCCCATCGCACATACGAGGAAGCCGAGGCACGTCTTCCGCTTCCATTTTCCAGTATTTCTAGGATTAATATTTATTCATTATTCACAGCTTGTATCCTCCAAACAACTCACCACCTTCTCCGACTTGCGACCAACCGCCAAAGACCCCGACTTTCTTACCACGGAGCGCTACCTGACTTATCTCGACGACTACTGCACACACTTCAACTTGTGGCCGCACATCAAGCTCTCGTCACCCGTCATCTCGGTCAGGCGCCGACTGAACGGTGGCCATGTTGTCTCATACAAGCTTAAAGACTCTAAGGAAGTCTTGGAGTACGAGTGTGACGCCATCGCGGTGTGCTCGGGACTACACGTCACGCCAAATATTCTGACCATCAAGGGTATCGAGAATGTGCCCATGGTAATCCACTGGGCCGATTTCAAGTTCAAGCCGCAGTTTGGTGTAGGAAAAACGGTCCTGGTGTGGGAAGTGGTGAGACGGGTATGGATATTGCGTACATGGCTGTAAACTCGGACGCGAAGAGAGTGCTTTTGAGCCACCGAGATTGGTTTTTGTGTGCGCCAAAGGTACGGCATCCCCTTTTTCTGTCGCTTTAAGATGCAAATTTTGTGAAACTCGGGCTTTTGTCTAATTAAAGAGCACATGTGAAAACAGAGAGTCCCCGACCCCGTCATCCTCCCCATCATGGGCAACAAACCCGACCCGACCCGACTCAACGTACCCGTCGACAGCAGCAGCGCGAGCCTCTTTGACACGGCATATGTTCACTACTGACTGAGAGATCACATGTTACTCTGGGAGTACTACGACTTCTTCATCAAGTCAACACTCTGGCTGGTAAGCGGGACAAAGCACGGTCTCGGGCAATGGATTGGCGGCATCTCTGAAGATAGATATCACGCTAGCAAGAGTCTCCCTCCCTCCCTCCCTCCCTCCCTCAAAATTTCTGGGTAACATTGCCATGGTTCGCAGTCTTCTTCAACAAATCCAACAAAGCAATGCCCTACATCTCCGCACCGTACCGCACACAGGGCGAATCGTCCCTCATCCAGAGCATCCGATCTTCCCTGATCCAAGTCCCCATCGCCGACATGCACGGCAGACACATCGACCTCGCCCCCTGGCCCGACTCCATCGACAGCCAGGGCGTGGTGCATTTCAAGAACAATAACCGGCCCGAATACGCGCGCCTCAAAAACGAGAAAATCAAGCCCGACATGATCATCTTAGCGACAGGATACACCCAAACCTTTCCCTTTTTGGATAATTCTACCTCGCCAGCATCTGCAGCATCAGCGTCCGTAGTAGCGTCGGGTAACATCAAAACACATCCCCGGAGACGGGATGATGCATTAGCAACAGATGCACCGGCAGGCGCAGACGAGACGATATATGCAGTGTCCAACCAAAATACCGCACATGGCCTTTTGTCAAGCAGGTACCCGACGCCGGCCTCCACCGACGTCCGCTCGATATGGCCCTCGTCCGACCCCTCAGTAGGATTCATCGGGTTCGTGCGGCCGTCGTTTGGCGCGATCCCGCCGCTCGCCGAGATGCAGGCCCAGCTGTGGATATCTCGGCTCCTTTCTCCGTCAGGGACTCATTTGAAAGAGCTGGATCCGGCAGACGAGCCGCAGTACCGCCTGCACCACCCCAGGGATAGCAGGATCAACTATGGGGTTGACCACGAGAGCTACGCGTATCAACTTGCGCTGGACATGGATTCCGCGCCGTCGTTTACTGAGATACTGAGCATGGGATGGAAGTACAGAGATGGGAAGACAGGACAAAAAAAGGGAGGATGGTACAAGTTGTCGCTGGTCTGGGCGCTGGGCGCAAACTTCAACGCAAAGTTCCGGCTGCGCGGGCCTTGGGTGTGTCACAGGGAAGCTGCTGGGGTGCTGGTTGACGAGCTGTGGGACACTGTTTCGAGGCGGGGAGGGTTTTTCGGTAAGTTCAAGCCCTTTGAGGGTTTCGCTTTTATTTTCCCCTTTTTGAGGTGATGCATGATGATGGTGACGAAAAAAGTTGACGATACGACAGGGCATATCACGCTTTCGGGCTTGCCAATGCTGGTTTTTGGGAGTATCAGCTTGGTGCTGTACTTGCTGGAGCCCTTGCTTCGAGTGCTGCTGCCCACGCCAAAGAAGACGATGTCGGTTTCTAAATAAGAGTGACTAGAATAGGGATAGATTTTATTGTTTACTTCCAACAACTGGCAACAGACAATGACGGAAACAGCCTCACTTCAACTTAAATATTCCTCTCAAGAGGATGTTGCCCCGCAATATACACCAAACACAGACAGCCTCGCCAGAGATAACCACACAATCTTCCCCAAATAAATTGCAACCCCTTGATAGCCGGCTCATGCAGCAGGGTTGCATCTAACCACACCACTTCCCCCAAACTCGCGCCCCGATTCGCCCATAGCATGTTGTGATACTCGGATCCTGGTGCGCGCGGCCAATAACCGTAACGTCCATTGCAGAAGCGAGCGCTCCGAACCCAGCTGAACACACCCCTTTTCAGATTTGATGACGGGCGGGGTGCGCAGGGAAGTTTCCCAGAAACCAGGACGTGGGGATTTCTGATGACGACCGCACTGCAAATTCTCCGATGTTTTTAAACGTCCGTCCTTGCTCCACCTCTAACGGTTTTATTGAACTGCGCATCTGTTCCACTTATATTTATAGTCTGTTACAAGCCAGGCTCTCCAGCCTTGTAAGTTGAAAGACGGCCAACATGAGCGACGACATGTCGGCTCCGCGCAATGCGCCAGACTTTTCCCCTCACCATCACAACCCCCAGAAAGAGATGATGAAAGTTGTCATCCCCACCAAGCCCAGCGACTGGGAGGCAGTCAAGCACGCCATCGAGGACCTCTACATGAACAACAATGTGCGGCTGAAGGACGTGATTGAGATTATGCACACCGTGTACGGGTTCCGCGCGACGTAAGTGTATCTCATCTCTGTTGGCTGCAGATGAGGTCAGTTGGTTGTCAGACGACAAGTCCCGTGCAGGGGCTTCGGCTCCACGATACATACCTGTTGCTCATCAGCACATATTCACCTGTTCCTCACTCACACATCCTCGCAGAGCCCGCATGTACAAAGCCCAGTTCGCGCGCTGGAACTGGCACAAATACAGCCGCACCTACACCAAACCACCCACCCCCGAGTCAACAACCGCTCCCCTTCCTTCAGTCCCAGCATCCCAACCCAAAGGCCGCAAAAAAGGCACTGCCCGTCCCCGCTTCGACGTCGTTGGCTCGGCCCTGCAACTCGCCGAGAAACAACGCCTCCACCACAAGCCCAGTAACCTACAATCCAACCTCTTGGAGGCGGACGAGTCCCGCCGCCTGACAACCACCATGTCGGCCTACCGCAACTTCATCCTGGGGTTCTCCGAGTCCGACCCGCGCTGGCGGTCCGCCACCTCCTTCACCAAGATGGGCACGTACAACACGACCATGATCTCGCATCTCGTCGCGTCGCTGTACCTCTTCAAGAACCAGCAAATCCAACAAGGCGGCCGCCTTTTGCGAGCTGCGTTTCTCGAGCTCGATGATCTTATTTCAGATGGGCACGTAGCCGCGATATGGGACTGCTGCGTTTCCGTCCCTCAGTTAACCCTCAACCATGGTCGCCGCGACATTTTACTCACCTTTTTACGATATCTTGCAGCCCTGACAGCAGCGAAGTACCCATCCCATCCATTGGCACGGATCACGCGGTACACCCTCAACCTGGTCAGCCACTTGCCCCGGTTCGAGCACATCCAGAGCTACACGACCGCGGTCTGGCAGATGTGGTCCGACACGATTATTGCTTTACTAGGCCACGAGAATATATCTACCCTGCACACGCACCGCGCTTATTTACTCATTCAACCTGTCCCGGATGCTGTGTTAGCGAGGAGGTTGATAGCAGACTACGAACATCTCGTTGCCAAGGCACGCCATTCCCTCGGTGCTGATTCCACCACAGCACTGGGTGTTGAATTTGATGCTTTGCTCACACAGCTCCGTTTCCGTCTACCCGATCCGAACTTTGATGCTAGACTTCATCGTGTGCTGGCGAAACTGGGGTCTAAACCATCCAATTTTGGTATCCCACCCACCCAATGGGAAGCCCTGGAGGATAGGTTTATATACAGAGGGAGTTGGTGTCTTCTAGCCATGCACGCGCAGGCTGTCATGGGTGATGATGACAAGGCAGCGGGGTACAGGAGGGCGTTCCTGGAGGCGCCGACGGATGCGGACTGGGTGCAGTTTGCGATCAGACTAGAAGAGTCGTTAAGGGCGGTCGGGAAAGTGGGGGAGGCAGATGAGGTTAGGGATAGACGGACGGGGGTAGAACTGCCTGAGGGGATTCGGGAGGTTTTGGAGAGGGAAGAGCGGGAGGTTTTGGAGAAACGGGGCAGGGGAGTTACTGAAGAAGGGGGAGGGGCGGAGGATGGGGAAGGGGAAGGGAGTCAGGGGAGTGAGATGGGGAGTGAGATGGGGAGTGAGACTGTGAGGGGAGATTCCATGGGTTCGCGGGCGGGGAGTGAGATGAGTGAGCTGGGGGATGGGGATGGGGATGATTACTGAGCGTTGTTGGGGGGTTTCAAGGCGCTATTTAGGCTGGACTCGGTGTTCATGTTGGAAGGGGCAACGGACGGAGGACGTGGGCGTTTGTTTCTTTTCACTGATATCCCTTGTAGTGACATATAATAAAGGGGATTTGTTTACTTTTAGACCTACTATCAATTTGATGAGGAGGTATCATCTACCATCCTTTCGTATGCTTGAAAATTCTGTAAAACCTTCGTTTTAGTTGAGCTTATTTTCATCGCATTCTAGAAACGAACTGCCACTGCCGTTCATTTTATTTTTTTGGTTATCCTTGGTGGAAGAGTGGTGATATGGACGAACGTATTCGTTTACACCAAGCTGTAGGCGTATTCTATTATGACACATACGAAATGAATCTGCTTCATTTCACTTATATTAGCAAGGTTTGTCTTGACCTCTTGCTGCTGTTCGGCATGTGTTGTTAGCGTCGGCTACTGTAGTGGGCGGTCGCCATGGAACACAGATGATTTTACCAAACTGGGGTGGTCTCTGCTGGGCAGCTGCAAGAGGGCATGTCTAGAGAAGAATGCGCACTTTTAGCATGTCCCTCTATTATGAGTTCTCTTTTCTCGTCGGCTAATGAGTGTTGGGGTTTTTAGCATTCAACATGTCTTTTCTCACAATCGCTTATCTTTTGTCAATACGATAAAATAAGGCTTTACATTTGAGATCTGCCTTTCCTTCGAAGCCGTGATCCTTTGGTAGGTCTTAAGAGTGGAGGCGTTCATTATCGCGGCATTCTTTTCCGAATGTTATGAGCGGTGCAGGTGATGAATCCGGGATGGCCAGACGTTACAACCGACGAGCTTTCAGAGTTTTTGAACTGTCAAGTTTTAGAGATTCGGATTGGTTTACGGATATATTCCGGATGCGAAGCGCTGGCAGCATCTTAGCCCAATCAGCTTGATGTGTGGGATGTTGGAAAATGGGTGGTTGGGTGGTTGGCTCAGCCGCAAAAGAATTCGTCCAAAAACCACGCATCACTTCACATCTTCCCCATTGCATCACTGGCATTTTTTTCATCCTGTGCCATAGGTGGTTGGTGAAGTCCTTTTTTCTGTCTTTCCTTCAGAATCCCGACCGTTCATACATCAAAATGGATGGATACAGGGAAAATGCAGACAGCTTACCAGGGGCGCGACTGGATCTTTACCGAGGTCGCGGCAGCCACGTATACAGTCTTGGATGGTTTCGCGAGCCCAATTCGAAGCGAATGCCGCATTGACGAGCTGTCGATTCCATATGCAGAGCTTTCAATATGGGCATCGAGATCATCCACTTCCAACACAACCGCTGGTGCAGGGACGAGATCATGTCCTGATCTACTCGTACTCGAGATTGAAGCCACCGAGGATCCTACTACGTATAAAATCGACCCAGAGACGTTCGATTTGATTTTCAAGGCATTCAACACTGATCCTAGCGCCAAGTATTCCATAACCGAAAACATCTAGGGCATTTTCCCCTTTGGCGCCAAAAGGAGGTCAGGCTCAAAGGC
The DNA here is from genome assembly GCA_033439775.1 of Podospora didyma. Lineage (NCBI taxonomy): Eukaryota > Fungi > Ascomycota > Sordariomycetes > Sordariales > Podosporaceae > Podospora > Podospora didyma. The sequence continues at coordinate 2,872,817 of JAULSW010000008.1, forward strand.
CAAGGATGAACGCGTTTTCTCGCTCGTCTATGTTCTTTCCGACGACCTGCGTCTGCTCTAGTCCTTTGACCCCTCCACGTGCTCGACAAGGGCCATTATAATAGCTCCATCAGGGCTGGTTTCCATACTTCCGACGAGAGTTTACTCAGTACCGATATTGTATGTCAAATCTGCTGTTCGTCGGGTTCTCCTGCACAGCGAGTCTGCTTTATAGGATGGTACATGTCGTGGATAAAGAGTTTGATGCCATCGTATCTGTTGAGCAAACAACAACTGAAAGACCAGAGTATGAGGACCAAGACCTAGAGCGTTCCGCAGACCTAGCCCATTTGTCGGTTGGCCGGCAAGGTGAACTCGACAACAATCCGCAAATCCACGACGATCCAGGCCATGGAGGAAGCTATCTCGCTTTTGCACGCAGACTCGTTTGGACTGAACGGACTCACTGTGGGAAATAATCGACAGGAGCAATATGATGCTGCCTGGGATGGTCTGGCCGAAGTTGCCGAAATACTGCAGCTGGAAGTACGCAGCACAATTCGCATCCTCGAAAACGTTGAGAAACGATGTGCACCTCGGCTCAATATTGTGAGTTCAAACCCTCAACAGACCGATTTGTCAATGAGTTCAAATCACTAACCCCAACCTTTAGCTTTACAATCTCATCACCAAGTCGGATGCAGATGCTAGCATCAGTCTGGCCAGAGCAGCAAAGCAAGACAGCTCGTCGATGAAGACTGTCGCCATCGTCACCATGGCATTTCTGCCAGCAACCTTTTTCGCTCCCCTCTTCGCTGCCCTCTTTATGCCCCTGCTGAGGTGGGCGCATCGCCAGTCATCCAGGACAACTTTTGGGTATACCTGGCATCCACTCTTCCTAGCGCCGTGTTGGTGTTTCTGCTTTGGGTGGTCATCACTCAGCCCGCCGCCAAGTCAAGGAGCTTCTGGCAACAGCGGCTGGAAAGGGGCTACAAGTGCAACAGAAACTGCGGACCGCAAGGCATGGTACCAAGACGGAGAATGAGAATACTGGCGCGTAGGGGATCCAATACCGGTTGCAAGTAGCTTTTCCTTTCCTCTACTACTGAGTGTCAGCGAATTTGATTCCGAGATGCAAGGGCGGTGGGCTCAACTTGAAATATGTTTTAGCGGTTTTTAATGTCTTTTCTTTATGTCACTTTTCTAGCCTAAGCTCAAACCGCCAAGGAAGTTGTAAAACGACAAGCCGGCCAAGTTCAAGTGCAACAAATGCAGTGAGTCTTGAAACTCGGCGTTGCTGCATCCGAGGCGGCCCAGAACACACAAAGACCAACCCTAACCCTTCACCACCTCAATAATACCCCTCCGGTGCGGAGGCGAAGTGGACACATCACGATGATGGGGGAATGCATGACGGGTGACTCAACTTTCAGTTTATCAAGCTGCTCGACGACCACCGAACTAGTCACCCCGCGTCCAACAACCCCCCAAAAACCATGGCCAGCGACCACTTCCTCACGCTATCATGCCCGGACAAGCCGGGCATCGTGCACGCAGTGACCGGCATCTTTGCGCGCGAGGGACTCAACATCCTCGACCTGCAGCAGTTCTCGGACCCGACCACGGAAAAATTCTTCATGCGCGTGCACTTTGGGCCCACGCCGACCCCGTCGACCGAGCACCTGCGCGCGCCGTTTGATTCCCTGGCGGCCGGCTATGCCATGAGCTACGACATCCGGCCCGTGGCCCAGAAGCTGCGGGTGCTGATCATGGTGTCCAAGCAGGGCCACTGCCTCAACGACCTGCTGTTCCGCGCGAAAACGGGCCAGCTGCCCGTCGACGTGGCGCTCATCGTGTCGAACCACCCGGACTTTGCCCCGCTCGCGGCCAGCTACGGGATCGCGTTCCACCACCTGCCCGTCACCAAGGACACGAAAGCCGCGCAAGAGTCGCAAGTCCTTGAGTTGATCGCCGAGCATAAGATCGAGCTGGTCGTACTCGCGCGCTACATGCAGGTGCTCAGCCCGACGCTGTGCACCGCCATGAGCGGGAAAATTATCAACATCCACCACAGCTTCCTGCCGTCCTTCAAGGGCGCGAAACCGTACCACCAGGCGTACGACCGGGGCGTCAAGATCATCGGCGCGACGGCGCACTTTGTGACGGCCGACCTGGACGAGGGCCCTATCATCGAGCAGCGCGTCGCCCGCGTCGATCATAGCATGAGCCCCAAGGCGCTGGTCGACGAGGGGTCCAACGTCGAGAGCCAGGTGCTGGCGGCGGCGGTCAAGTGGTACGCCGAGCGGAGGGTCTTTCTCAACGGGTCGCGGACTGTTGTGTTTTAGGCCATCTGACTATAGTGTACTAAATAAACCAATTAAAATGTGAGAATGTGCTTAGAGGTGATGTGATTGCCAAGTGTTTTTATTTATTTTGCACTGCAATTTTAGGCCACGGCGAGGTACATCGTTGTTGACGCTGAGGCTCAGCCCGGGGTGGTACAGGGCCGGATGACTATAGCACTGCAATTTTAGGCCACGGCGAGGGGCAATCGTTGTTGACGACCTGAGGCTGAGGTGATGCAAGGCAAACCGTCTTGCACCTAACACGGAAGAAATTGCCGACAAAACCCCCGACGGATTTTAAACTTGTATAGAGCCAGCGCAATGCCAATTGAAGAAAGAACGCTCCTCCAAAAAAACCCAAAAACAGCCACGCGAAATGAACCACAAGAAGGGAAAGACCAAAAATGTCGGTCTGGACCCAATTGCCCAATCGCTCTTTCCTCGGGACTCGCAATGACGCCATTGGCACATTTCCACGGACGGTTAGCAGCGATCTTGGCGGATGGCGAAAGCCCTGCCCTGCAGCTTGTGACGTGAAGAAATTTGCTAGAGCGCCCCAAAAAAAAAAAGGAAAAGGCGAGAAGAAGAGACCAAACCTTCTTGCTGCTAATTAACCAAAGGAAAAAAAAGAAAAAAAAAAGAAAAAACCGATCCCATCGCCGCCGCCGTCCATTTTACGGTTTCCCAAGGTTTGCGACCAGCCTACCCGACAAAGTTCCATCCCTCCCGCCCTTCTGGAAGCGGTCCACCCTCCAGTACTCCCACAGTGCATGACGGGTGTGGATACCACGTTCAATTGGACCGCTTGCTTGCTTGCTTCTCGCTCGCAATCCAAGCTTTTGACTGAATCCAGCTCAGCCAGCCGCCTGTACTGAATGAACACCGCAGCACATTAGTTATCCAGACAGACAGAAAAAAACCAATGTCGTCACTAGACGTCTCGGATATAGTTGGAATCGCGGTCGGCGTGCCCGCGGGCGTGATTGCGCTGGTCGGCGCCATCATCGCCTTTTGCGCCTGGCGGTATCCGAGGTCGCCCGTTGGGCAGGTGGGCACCGCCGTGCTGGACCGGGTCGTTTCGATACGCGGCGGCGATGCGCGCGGCGGGAGTAGCAGCAGCAGGAGGGGACGGGGCGGGGATGCAAATGGCGGGCATGTGAGTATCTCGCTAAATAACGCTGGTGGTGGTGGATACACGGCTGGAGCAGCACCACCGCCGCAGCGCAGCAGCGCAACAACGCAATGCCACCCCCACCCGGGCTCTTTCCGACTCGCCGCGACACCACCACCACCTGTCAACCCCGCTGCAAAAATGCGCCCCCCTGAACCGTCGCCGTCGTCGTCAGCATCCGACCCCGACACCGCCAACAACACCACCACCCAACACTCCCCACCCGCCGCCCACGATGTTCCTCCCCCCCAGGCCCGGAGGAGCTGGCTCTCCCGCCTACGCGACGACATATCCCTCCAATATGCCGACATCCCCGTCCTAGCCTGCTGCACCGTCTCTGGCCTCTGCGACTCGGTCGCCTTCAACGCAACCGGCACCTTCGCGTCCATGCAGACGGGCAACACCATCTTCCTTGCGCTCGGCGCATCCGGCCTGCCCGCGAACAACCCCCTCCTGTGGCTGCGCGCCCTGGTGTCCATCACCGCCTTCTGGGCGGGCTGTTTGGCCTTCTCGAAATCGCGACATCTGCACCCGCAGCGCAAAGCTACCCTGTCGATCTCCTTTTTCATCCAAGCGGCATTTATATTCGCAGCAGCGGGGTTAGCGCAGACACGGACGGTTCCCGCTTTCGGACGGGTTTTACTGTCGAGTACACTGGATGAACATGAACTCTTGGCGAGGGAACAAGACGAGAACAACCCCCTCGCGCTATTACCGTTAGCATTGCTGGCGTTCCAGTTCGGCGGACAGATTATCGTGTCGAGAATACTGGGGTTCAACGAGGTCCCGACGAATGTACTCACGAGTCTGTACTGCGACCTGCTCAGCGATCCTTTGCTGTTGGCTGGCCTGGGGAAGAACCCGAAACGGAATAGACGCGTAGCGGCGATTATACTGCTGGTGGCGGGCGGCGTGACGGGCGGGTGGTTGCAGCGGAGTAGTGCTGGGATGAGTTCGGCTCTCTGGCTGGCGGGGGGGATTAAGTTTGTCATTGCGCTAGCGTGGATCGGTTGGCGGAGTAAAGCTCCTGTTCCTCTTGCAACTGTGCTCGTCGTGGTTGAGAAGGAGAAGAGGGATGTGGATAAGGTTGGGGTTGTTTGACGAGGGTGGTTGGCGGTGCATATAATAATAGCTGGGTGTTTACATACCGCTTTTTTGAGAAAGGGGAGAGAGTTTGAGGTGGATGGCGGTGACATATAATAGAGCAGATAGCGTGTTTTGTGTTTTGTGTTTACATCCCCCTTTTTTAACGAGAAGAGCCAGATGGAAGATCTGCTCGTATACCAGATAGATAGACAGATAGACAGCGAGCAACATATCTAGACTGATGGACCGATATAATTGTGATCAAGTTGATGATACCATCCAACAACCTACCCAACCATTTGATTGCCTACGATCTTGAGAACTATTACAAATCATTAACGCCGGCAAAGCGGCGTGTGGGCACACAGTTATTCCCACATAGTATCATCCTCAGCAATGAATGACGGACACCCCGCAAATGAATCCAAGGGCGTTCATTGCCAAGCATATGTAGAACGGGATCCATTCATCCCCTTGCGGTCTTGAATTTTGGACTATGACATAGACGATGGAATAGTTTACGACCAGTTTCATATTTTTTTTCATTTGAAATGTAGCAAATGCGGCGCATTAGTACAAGACTAACATAAACATCTTTTTCCGGTTCTCCCTCTCGTGGGAAGTTACGAGTATCAGTGAAATTCAATACCTATCATCCTTCATCACAGTCATTTGTTGTACTTGATTTTGACTCAGGCGCAAAGATGTTTGATCATGATATCGTATTTCTATCATCCGCTACGGAACTATTCCTTACCCCAGAGGGATTCCGTCCTTATATGAATCAAATCGCTATTGATCAACAAAGCCGAGTGCAAAGAGAGAAGCATGTGCGAATCGACCAGCCAATACCACCCTGAAGCCAGACACAAGCTGGAAAAAGGAAAAAAAAAAGACCACAGAGCTACAAGTACCTGCAATCCTAATGCTCGCTCCCAGGAACAAAGGACGAAAGGCTCACAAATAAGAACCCCAACATACCAGCATCTGAGCCCTGCCACTAGCAAACAGACCCAGCAATCAGTACGTCCCCTGCCACCAGCTGGTTGCAAGCACCCGTGGCGTAATCTGCAGCTTTGATGGTGACATGCTACCATCCCCAGCTAGCCTACCATAAGCCCCCGTCTGAACATCCCACATATTCTTGCGCGCGAGCCGCGGTGGGCTCGATTGCTTGTACTTCCAGTAGTCGTAGTTCCAGACAGGGTTGAGCGGGTCCAAGGGCGACTCGCCGGCAAAGAGACCATCCTCGCCCTCGTCTTGCAGCAACTCTGTCAAATGCTTCGGGAAGGGAAGTGCCGCCGACGTGGGCCTGCAGCCACTGCTTGATGACCTTCTTGTGGTACACGAAGCCGCCTAGGCCCAGGGCACCGTGTCCTCCATGTCATGTAGACCAAACTTCCATCGCTCCACGTTCTGCTTGTCCGTTTCCCATTTTTGCAAGCGACGGAAAGACCGCGGCCCGGATGTTGTTTTGGAGTGTTTCTGGCGGTAGCTTGCTTTACGATTGTGCAGAGGGAGCATTTGCGGGGAGGAGATTCTGCCGGCTTCTCCTCCAAAACCGTCTCAATCTGGCGTATCAAGGGGGGAGGAAACAGATCATCTACCATGTAAGCTGACTTGGCTTGGTGGTTACCAAGCCACTGATAGAAAAGAACGTCGTCTTCGTCATAGAGGGGTGCACCATCATCCTCATCATTACTGGAAGAAGGGTGACTTCCATTGTCATCGGCGGAAGAGGGGGAAATCTTAGTATCGTACCCATCAATGCTGGTGGAGCCATCACTGTTGCTAGAACGTTCGACAGTGACTGAGGAGCCGTCACCACTGCTAGTAATGCGGTTGCTGTTGTTGACAAACTTGCCGTCATCACTGCCGCTACAAATACTGGTGACTGAGGAGCCGTCGTCATTGCTGCTAGACCAGAAGTTGCTGTTGAAAGAGGAGGTATCATCACTGCTGGTAGAGCAGTCGATGTCGCTGAGTAAGATTCCGATATCACTGCTGGTAGACCGGTCGTTGGTGCTGGTTGAGGAGTCATTGCTGCTGATAGACGAAGAGTAGCCAGCAGCAGCATGGCGGCGCCAGAATCTGGGAAGTCTGGAATTGAGATTGGTGTTGTTGTTGGGTCCAGGGTTGTTGTTAATGTTATTGGGCGGTGGCCCAGAACCGCCATTGCCGCTGCCGGCAGTACCACCGGCAGTACCATCCCCACCACCGTTGTTATTGCTATCGATATCCTCTTTCTGCGGAGGTTGGGGAGGGTCATTATTCGCGTAGTTTTTTCCGGCATTGGGAGCAACCTCTTCCTCCGCCTCTTCTTCTCCCTCTGACCCTTCTTCTACCTTTGCCTCCCTTTTTCCTTCTGCCTCCTCCTCTTCCTCTGCCACCTCTTCTTCTTCTAAGTAGTCGTCATCTTCTAAGTCATCGTCGTCTTCTAAGTCGTCGTCGTCTTCTAAGTTGTCGTCTTCTTCTGCTTGCTCTGCACTGGCCTGCATTGTGTGCATTGTCTGACTCAGCTGCAGCAGCTCCATCGGTCTGATGGGGTAGAGGAGCTGTATTGGCTGTGTTAGCTGGATCGCTCGCTGCAAGTTCTGACTGGCCTGTCGGCTCTGTCTGGTGTACCTGGCCTGCAACATCTGCATCGCCTGTACCTGACCCGGCAGCGCCAGATGCCACAACGCCTTGACGTGGAGAGTGAGAGCCAGAGGCCGGCCCGTGAAGAGAGGCTGTCTCAGTGTTTTCCTCCGTACCACACTCTGTCTCGAGGGAGCGACTAGTTTCAGATGCGCCATCATGTCTCATCTGCTCCCACCGCTGAGTGGCGGCCAGCATTCTCTCATGAACTGACCCGTTCGAAGTGTCTAGAAACCAGGCCACCTCAATCGCGTTGCTCGCACGGCGTATACTGCCGGTCAACTCATACTGGACTCATTTGTAAGTTACAGTCCAGAATGGGACACATGTAAAACAGTGCAGACTTACCAAAGTACCCATCGCAATCCAGTTGCCTGGGTTAGACAAGTTAGCGCGGAAGGGTCGCGATAATTCATTAAAGGCGTTAATAGCAGTCGGCACATCATCCCTGGCCGGATTGTTGGAACCAAGACCGAGTTCCCCAGCCCGGGTCTCGGAGCCCTCTCTAGCCGGTTCCACCTGCTGGCTGTCAGATTGCCTAGCCTGTCCAGCCAGTCTCCTGTTCTGCTCATTAAGCGCCCTCTGATGGTTCACGTGTCCGCTTAAGACCAGAGCTTCAAACACAGGACTTCTTCCTGCCCCAGTCGAGTCTTGATGATGTCGCAATCTTTGTAGAAGGCTAGCACCGACAGCGACGTTAAAAAGATAAAAGATCAAGAGGTCTGAGGAGGACCCGGGAGGGCTGGGGAAAACCACCGCCAACCAGTAATCGTAACTTCGTTCTGCCTGCGAAAAACGGTGCCGGAAATTCTGCATATCAGGGTGATTTGAGATGATTTGCACAACACTCACGCAGACTGAGATCTGCTCCATGATCAAGGACTCGTTTGTGGCAAGCGTAAACTGGGCGGCATTAGGTCCGACGGGTCCTTCACTTCGCCGCTCAAGTCGCGTGATAAGACTCTCTAGATATTCTTGTAACCGGGTTGTGTCGTCGTCGCCATACCTAGGATAAGGAGGCGGGGGGTTTACAGATCTATAACTGGCCTCAGCCCTCTCAAGCAGCCTGGCTTGGTCAGGAGAGAGTAAAGGCCTATAATTGGCCTCAGACGTTGCCGAGTTTCTGATTTGGCCAGGAGGGACCGCGAATCCAGAGTTGACGTCGCGCGCCCGCTCTTCCAGTGCCCGTGTGGTAGTATTAGTTGAGTTGGAAGTCCCACCAGACATTGGAGGTTCGTAAGCAGGAGGTGAATGTGGAGAAGATCCATGACTATTTGTCGTGTTATTCCCAAGCGACCCCGAGAGCGAACGCATAGGTTCCTGAGATGTCAAATCTTCTGGAGGGTTCGTCGCTCCGGTGCCATCATCCGCGGGGGGCAAGGTGGACAAGGTGTCCCTGTAAAATTGCTCGTCGAAATCCTCCAAGAAGAGTCGCACGAACTCGGCAACACGGGGATCTAGACCTAGAATCGTTGTGCTGTTATCGCTACCAGCTTGTTGACCTGTTTCAGATTGGCCGTTCTCAGGCTGTCTAGAAGGGACTCTTCCACTGAGAGTATTGTTGTCATTGGCACCAGAGTGTTGTCCTGCGCCAGACTCGCCGTTGCGAGACTGTCTAGGAGTGCCACTTCCGCTCGTGTCGTTGCAGCCGGTACTAGATCCGTTATTGCTAGACCGTCCAGCAGGGATCCTTCGGCTGGGATCGCCGTTATTTTCGTTGGCAGATCGTTGGCCATTATGAGCAGCGTCGTTGCCAGACTGGCTAGTAAGCTCACTTACAGTGACATTGTTGTTGTTGTTGTTGTTGTTGTTGTTGTTGTTGTTGTTGCCACTGAATTGTTGTATTATATGAGGCCCTCCGTGGTCAGGTCCTTGAACAGGACCTTGAGCTGTGTTGTTGCTGGTGCCGCCTCCCGCACCGTCACTATCCCTGAGCGCGCCAAGATTAGACTCGCTGCTTGCGTGGTTCCAATTGGGAATACGATGGGGCCTCATTGCCCGACGTCCAACCGTCGTCCAACTGTCCTATTGGCGGGAGATGCTTGGAGGAAATCGTTCTGAGCGCCCCGCGGCGGGACGAGGTGGCCTCCATGCATTATATGGACTTGTCAGTCTCTCCTGGCGACGGGAGTTCTGAAACCGTCTTACACAGCCCCCTTCGTCGGTATTCCCGCGCCATGCCGTGGGAATAAGAGGTCGATGGGGAAGATGAGGTCGCCTGAAAAGAAGTACCCGGCCAGGGAATCGCGGCCATGTTCCAGCGAAGGGTAACTCGTCATCGTGATCTGGCCATGGTCCAGCATAGGGCAGCTCACCATCTGATGGGTCAGACGACGAAAATGATGAGTGATCTGAATCTAGTGTGGCCATCGAATCAGCATCGGCTGGGGACCAGGGATACTTGATGGCAGGGCGGGGAACGTGAGTTGGATCAGGTACTTGAACTAGATGAGGACTCTGAACTTGAACTAGACGAGGACTCTGAACTTGAACTGGAAGAGGAATACGACGAGGAGGAAGAGATTGGCTCGGATTCAGAACTCGAATCAGACGAGGAACTAGAGCTCATTGTGTATCGGGAAGCGAACGAAGATCTGGAGCTGGACGAAGTCAAGTTACCCATGCTGTTGTTGATGATATGTGGTAAGAGTCACCAAAATGGGGACTGATATAATAAATGAGCGTTCGGGACGTTCGACAATGCCGTCAGACGTGAAAGAGTATCGATTCTGTCGTGTGGCATCTTTGCCAAGAGCGAGAGCGCGAGAGAGAGTCTGCCGTACGACGTGAAGAGTATCGATGCTGTTGCTTTACCAAGAGAGAGAGAAAGACAGAGTTGGGCGAACGGCAAGACACCACGAAAGAAGAACAAGAAGACACATCCTGCACGAGATGGCAAGAGCTCTTGCCATCTAGCCATCGCTATTACCTCCAAGGCGTGGAAGTAACCACAAATCCAGCTACTTGCCTTGGATCGCCAAACAACGTGGAAAGAATGCGCTTGCACTCTTTCATGTTGGGAATTTTACTGTTTGCTGCTTCTAGCTGGATATTCCACTAAGAGAGCGTTGCCCATCACTTGGGCTGAAAACCGTGAGGTTCACGGCAGAAAGGGAGAGAGAGAAGAGCAGCAGCACAGTTGACAAAATAATTATGCCGGGAAATCAATGGTTGTATTATACAAATCATTTGCCTCGTTCCTTCACAGGAATGGCTGAAGAAACAGTGGCGACGGCAACGAGAACGCGTGGCGACGTTGGCACCTGCCACGGCAACTGCCGTGTGACGATGGTTCTTGACCCGGGCAGGAACGATTCGGCAATAGGGCAGTGGCGATTGGCGGTGGCTTGCCCCCCTACCCGCAGCTGCCGAATCACAGCCTAGCCCGCCTAAGTCAAGATGCGGGGGCCTGCAGTTTTTGACCCGATTGATCAATTCCACGATAGCCTTTGCTGCCCGCTGAAAATCTGTCGGGTCGTGCAGCAAATGGCTCTTCCTTAAAAAACTAAGGCAGGCAGGCAGGCAGGATCAGAACACCCGACGATCCCAGCAGGCGCATCGCATTTCACCTGCCTCCTTCAGCTGTCCGCCCTCCACGCCCGAACCCCGAGCCTCAAGCCCCAGTCCCAGACCCTAACTCGATTTGGCGGGGTTCCAGGATTTGGCGTGAGCTTCCAGGGTGGCTGCTGGGCCCGACAACTGCGGGGCCTTTTGGTTGGTCCTGCGTCACCTCTCATTTAATTATCGCAAGTCTTGAATCGTCCTTGTCGAGCACACCAAGGCGCCAGTTCCGCCCAATTGGCCCATTCCTCTATCGAAGCTACTTCGCCAGCCAGCTATACATCAATGACCTAGATACAAAACGAAATCCTACACCAGAGCGTGCCCCTTTGCGCAGCCCGACCCTGGGCGCCGCCTCAAGCGCCTTCGCCTCGCTGTCGCCATTTCCTTGCCTCGCCTCGTCATGGTACACACCAATGTGGCTGCCGCGAGTGCAGCCGCCACTGCTTCGGCCTCCTCGGTTCCTCCGCGCCCTCGCCGATTTCCTTCTGCCGGCTCTTTCCACGCCGGTGCGCCGTTCCCGCTCTCGCCCTACGATGACCCGACTCCGTCGAACAGGGTGCGGAGGACAGGCTCCGCCACAGCCTCCCGACCACTTCGCCGCCAGTCCACGCACAAGTACCACACCTTCCCGACGCCGCCTCCCAAAACACCCTCCGAACAGCAACCTAACCAAAACCCCGACGCCTGGTTTGCCAGGCCCGAGTCTTTACAAGAGGGCGAGGACGGGGACGAGGACGAATACGACGACAATGGCAGCGGGTCCGACACATCCTCGCTCGCTGCACTGCAAGGCCGCGAGAGGAGGAGGTCGGGCAGCGCAAGTGATATGACTACGCCGCTTCCGTGGAAGCAGCTTGGTCTCCTCGCGCTGCTCTCACTTGCCGAGCAGACGGCGCTCAACTCGATTGGGCCCTACCTGCCAACCATGGTGGCGTCGTTCGACGAGATACCCGATGGCGAGGAGGGCCTCTACGTCGGCCTGCTGGCTTCAGCGTTTGCGCTCGCCCAGCTGGCTACAAACCTACTGTGGGGATATCTGTCGGACCGCGTGGGGCGCAAACCCGTCATGTTGCTGGGCACGGCGCTGCTGATGGTGTGCTTCGTCTTTTTCGGCTTCTGCACCAACTATACGCAGCTGATACTTGTGCACATTGCGATGGGGCTCTTCAATGGCAATGCAGCTGTTGTGCCAACATGTCTTGGAGAAGTGACGGATCGCACGAACCAGAGCAGGGCTTTCACATGGCTCCCCATCATGTACAGCCTCGGGAGCATCACCGGGCCCGCGCTGGGCGGCCTTCTTGTGGGTCATGTCGGGCGCTCAAAACACCCGTTCCTGGCCCCGAACCTTCTCGGTGCCTCCCTACTGCTCGCCAGTGTCGTTGTGCTCGGAATCTGGTTCGAGGAGACACTTGACAATGCGGACATGAAGGCCGCAGGAGCCGGCATGGGATGGGTGGAAAAGATATGTCGACCTTGCGGCAGCTGCTTTGGCAGAAAGAGAAGGGGCAGTAACGCCAGTGGTTGGAGCTCACGCTGGCCAACAAGTGGACAGACAGGCGCCGGCACCGCAACCGGAGAAGACAGCGATGACAGCGCCGACGAGAACCAAGGACTCCTCACCTCCCAGCGCCCAAATAGAGCGGGCCAAGATACCGATGACGCCAAGGATCTCACTGCGGAACAGAAGTCGGCGTTCCGCCAACTGGCGAACGGCACCACACTGACTGTGCTCGTGACTTATCTGGTATTCCAGCTTGCGAACATCTCGTTCAACTCGCTGTACCCCATCTTCGCCTCGGCGCCGCCACCGACGGGTCGCGACCTCGGGCCGAGTACGATCGGGCTGAGCTTGTCGTTTGCTGGGCTGGCAACCGTTATCTTCCAGGTGTCTGTTTACCAGCCCCTGAAAGCGCGCATGGGGAACTTGGGGACCTACCGCATCTCGCTGCTGGGCATCGCTATATGTATGGCGCTGATGCCGTGGATTGGCTACCTGGACGAGAAGAACCCGTGGCTGGGTTTCGGCACGGGCAAGGCCTGGCTATACAGCGAGTTGGGAGTCATTTTGGTGTTGAAAAATATATGCGCTGTTGGCGGATTAAGCAGCGTGATGCTTTTAGTGAGTTAGGACTTTGTTCAATGCAGGCGTAACGCAGCGAATGTCGCTAACCTTCTGACAGATTACCAACTCGGCTCCATCGCACGAGACGCTCGGCACGCTGAACGGCATTGCCCAGACTCTATCTGCTGCTGGTCGCAGCATCGGCCCTTTCTTGTCTGGCGGTCTTTTCACCCTGTCGAACCGGATCCAGCCCAAAGGTGAAGCCCTAGCCTGGGGTTCATTTGCCGGAATTGCCCTGCTAGGGTGGATGGGGACATTGTGCATCCGCGGCAACGGGCTGGAGAGTGCCGACTGGATAGGCAACGACGACGAGGACGACGGAAGCGACCTCGGCGACGAGGAGGAAGGCGTCGTTTCTGGGGAGGCGAGGTGACACACTCTTTTACTTTTGTTGCTTTTCGCTTCTTGTGATAAATTATTGTCTTCAACATAGACACATACAGAGAGACCTCGCAGTTTCTATATATTGGGAGACGAAACGAGGGGTTCATTTGCCTTTGGGTGTTTGGGATTATAGCATAAAGCATCATCAGGGGCGGCCTCATCATCCATCGTGTGGAAGCAATGGCTTTTCTTCTTGCATTTGGGTTATAAAGCATTATTGGTTAAATGGCATCACCATTCATGGAGAGTTAAGAATCAAGTGGTTTTGATTAGTGAATGTAGATTGCTCGAGGATGTCGAAGTGTTTAACCCTATTGCCATAAGTGAGTGCATTGAAGTAGGCAAAAAGATGCAAACATAGTTGTTGAGTATGAGAGTGTACTTGAAAAACATGTTGTTATCTTTTTATTCTGCATGCTTGCATTGCTAGCATTGCATGCAGTGAGTGTTGAAATAATATGAACAAAATATCACCTTAACTCCATGTTAGGGATTGAATGAAAAATGGAAATTTCACAATATTTGCGTCAGCCGCGAATCGAACGCGGGGCCCATCGATGGCAACGATGGATTTTACCACTAAACCACTGACGCTTGCTCTCCAACTATACGTGTGGTTGGTTTGGATTGTTGGCCCATGGTCATAGCTAGGCTTGGTAAGGCGGTTGGCTGTTCACCTTTAGGGAGCTTGGAAAGCTCAGTGGGTGTTTTGGTTTGACTCTCAGGGGGTTGAGCCTCCTGAAAGTCCCCTGAAAGGTTCTCTTTGTTTGGCGGCCTCAGGTCAGGATCTCAGGTGCCGCCCCCAGCATCCCGCATTTTGGTTCAAATGTCAAAGCTACCTAGGTACCTGGTGAATAATGCCCGTTACGCGTCATCGCGCGCGGCTGCGAAAGAGAATCGAGAAGGGAACTCTTGGTAATCATGGAAGAAGTTTATTTCTTCGCCTCCAAGTTCTTTGGACGGGAAGGCATTCCGTCCTCCATGTCTCGCGACACACTGCAACTTATTAGTCTGCAAGTGCTTATTCCAGCCCTACCAACCAACTGAAGGTCATACATGCTATGCTGTGAGACGCGCCACTGAACATCATTGCTGGGAATTCTGCAAGGACACTTTGGCCATGATGATATAATGAAGCAGGATTGCTGATCACATCAACCTACCTTCACTTTAACTCAAATGTATGCAATGCGCAGGCGTATGCGCAGACGTATGCGCCAGCGCGGTCAAAGTCAGGAGGCGGTCAAATGAGAAAGCCGCGGCGAAATGTCATTGCAGAAGGAGGCTCTGATTTCTCATCTTGATGAGTTTGGAGTTTGGAGGGGAGGGAGAAACGGGATGGGATCTCAGTCCGGCAGTGACTCAGGGTTTTGCATGTTGGTGTTGCATCTTGGTTTTTGCATGTTGGCGTTTGCGTGTTGGTGTTTGCGTGTTGGTGTTTGCATGTTGAGCTTACATATTTGGGATGGGGGGCAAATTTGAGGAGCAATGGTCCCGAGTTCCTTCGTATGGATTATCATGAGACTTTCTGATTTTTCCTTTCGTGCGTGTACTTGTGCGTGTGTGTACTTGTGCGTGTGTGTACGTGTGTTAAGGCTTGGGCTCGCATGTAACATTGGTAAGTCTTTTGCATGTTGACAAAGCCATTTGATGTTTGCCATCCCATACCTCAGATGAAGGTTGACGGGAATGCATGCGGGTGTGCTGCGGTTCGGTCCAGGCCTTCCTTCAGGGGGGCCTCCTGTCTTTTAGGGCTGTTAGATACCGTGTCCACTGGTGACGTCTACCCTGTCGCGTCGGCGTTAGCCTTCTCCTTGATGGGCAAGTCTTAGCTAGCGAGGGAGGGGTCATGAGTCATGTGATTTGGCTGACTGGTGGTCAAGCCGCAAGCAACCTCCTTCCGCCTCAACCTGGAAAGTGGGTGGTATGTAAGGTCGGTAGGTTAGGTAAGTTTTGCATGCACGCACTTGCGTTCAAACCGGGTCGCGAGGGAGCGTCGTCTGGTGTGGGTGGTTGGCCGAGTGATGAACAAATGAACTGCAAGTGAGAGTTGTAGCTTTTTTTTTTCTGTCCTCGCCGGGTGGCTCAAGTGCATCAGTATATTTCGTTCACGTTGCACAGGAGAGATGTTTGGAAGGGAATGGTCGTGCCGTAAAGGCCGCCAATGGCTGCGGCACCCAGCGAGCGGTCTTTAGGAGGGTCCCGTCAGCAGGACAGGGACATCTGGAACGCCTCCAGGCCTAACATGATGTCATGCCCCCCCCCCCCCACCCCGCCAAATCGCCTCTGACTTGCTGGTTCGTACAAGGCTATAATGGAGGTAAGGTAACAACCGTCCGCGCCTCATTTTATCGGTAGACAGATGCATGGCCTTTGTGTATGGACTTTGGGGGTCCGTTTGTCCTTCTGCAAATTGGTTAAGGTCTCGCCTTACAAGGCGGAAAAAGTACTTTGCAGCTAGCAATATGTCTGATCATCTGAGCCGCCTCAACGGTGCAGCCTACCACCCCATCCCAGGCGAACGGGTCATTAGTTACAGTGGGGTTTTGGGGACTGCCAATCACAACATGGAGTTGACATTTTAGAAGCTTCAGCTGGACACGCTTGAGCTCCTTTGAGGAAGGTGAAATCAATTAGCCTAATTTTTTGTGGCCATTGAACGAAGGAGTGGACCTGCGGTGTGACTTTGAACACTCATTGTAAAGATTGTCTGCATGGCTGGTTTCGGTGGCTTGTCTTTTGAACTATTATATTCTTCTTTTGGCCAAGTTAAGATCAATAAGTGGGGGCCAGGGTTACTTGTACCGGGGAGTATCCCAAAAGTCCCTCGACTTCTGCAGTAGCTCAGAGAGCCAGGAAGTCGCGGCGTGAGTGACCGTCCTCACTGGCTGGCGCACACCTCGGTGACTTCACGAGATGCCTTGTAAGAGTGGGTAACATACATGGGCTCACCGCGGCTGTGGACGTTGTTTCCTAGACTTCAGCCCGATGACTCGACGACTGGAGTTGACCAGGACTGGTTGTAAATCCTCTGATCATACAAACAATGTGGAGTTTTCAATGATCAGATGGGGCGATCAATGACGAAACAAAACACTAGAATCAGGCACGGCCTTGGGAATGGCCAAGGAAAAGATCCAGCTCCAAATCTGATAATGTCAAGTCAGTTTGCAGTGGCGAAGTGGGAGAGGGTTGTTTTATGTGCCGAAGAACTTAATGCCTGAGAAATCAGCTACAGCCAGGAGGAATGTAACACAGAAGGAGGCTCCGCTAGTTTGTCAGTCGAAGAGACAGAAATAGCCGCGTGATATCGTTTTGTATTATCCTACTGTTTTTCTACTTCAAGCTTGTTTTGGTTACCTGAAGGACAGGAGCTGCCAAATTCGGACCATGGCTGGTGCCTGACGACCAAGGATGGCAGATCTGGAATCATTATTCGAACATTCTATCGGCTGCCTGAGCGATGAAACCGGATTCTGGAGAAATTTAATTTCCCTCTGGGTGACGGCCAGTCCCCGCGGCCCGCTATTGTTACGCGGGCCGTTTTCGGGGGCCCGGGTATCCCTCTGCCGTAAGAAAGAACCACGTCCGAGATACACGAGCTTTTCTCGCCCGAAAATTATTCTGCAACCTAGAATCTTGTCGATTTTTTGGCATGGCCGGTGCTACATTACACGGATCTTTTCTGTCTGGCACATCTCCACTTGCTCCGATCACAGTCTAGGCGCCAGGTTCCGGCCGGAAGTGGAGAGAGACAAGTTGAAAGATCGCCAGCCAAAGTCGTGTAGCGTCAGCAATGATGCACACGGTCCGAGGCTCGCGCCCATGTCAACTCCCACGCCCGCTTAGTCTCTTGGTCATGAGGATGATGGAAGTCAGGACAAGGTTGGTAACTCGACCCGTGCATGAAAACTAACCGAACAGTCGGGATGGTCACTCCACACTCCCTTGTCATGGCCATTGAGGTTCCAGAAGCTATCAAAATGCGCTTGGTCGCTCACATATACACCCTGGTGGAATCACCTCACATCAGCTTCCGCCCAACGCTAAAGCTAATAGAGCAATTCCAAGGAGCCTCGACCTACCTCTCAGGAGAACTCTGGTCCAGAAGAAATGCTGCAAAGGCGAAGGAGACTTGACTCAGGAGTCATGCGGTAAATAATCAGCACAAGCATCGGATCACTAAACTGAAGGGATCCGAGTAAAGGTTTCATATGGTACCCAACTCTATATCGACTCTCTCTAATTGAACAGGCGGTGGACGGAGAACGGATGAACGACGGTCATATCTCGAACCTGATCACTTCTCAAAAAGCCCATTGGAAGACTTTTGTCCCCGCAGCTTTCTGCGGCGCAAAGACGAATCAGGAAAGGTTCTAGACCAGCACCTCATCCATCGTGCCGGGAAGCGCCCAAAAAGCTCCAACGTCAGCCCGACTGCAAATGCCGCGGTGTCGGCAGCATATTACCGGCGCAAAGGCCTCAAATCGGTCAAGCCTACCTCTGTCATGGCGCGTTGATCATGGCCGCGGCCGTCCTCCTCAGGCAGCACCACATGCCAAATCTCTTGGCATGGGTATCTCATCCCGCCCTTTCAGCCTCGCGGTGGGTTCCTTAGCTAAAGTCTGACATCTTTGACGTTCAGGTAGGGAATTTGGCATCGGGCGGCCGTTGGGTCGGGTGAGATAATGATGGAGCGGGTCTGCCATGTCTAGCTCGTACCTCCTTTACCCCAGTATGTAAGCAAGTAAGCTGCTGCGGCCAGCCATTTTATAAACCTGCATTAGCACCAAGCTCATGTCAGCAGGGTATGTGGATACCTACGGTCCAAGTTACCTCAAGCTTCAGAGTCCAGTGAAATCACCTTAATCCTGCGGCAGTTGCCTTTTTACTTCGGTTTCGGTTGCCAAGTCCCACTGACTAAGTTTTTGACCGTGAAGCTGCCTGCGTTCTCGTCACCAAACTGCTGGCATTATGAATCACTTGCATCCTCCCTGCCTTAGATGGCGTTGCTCTGAAATCATGCCTATGGCTTCATCATCACCTGTTTGGGGGGCTTGCGACGGCTGAGTATCTTATGTTATCTGCCAAGAACTTTTCTTGGAGGGTTCTATCACTTTCATCTGTTTAGCTCCATCTGTTCTCAAGTATCGGTAACTCGGCGAATACGCTAGGCTTCTGGTATATCCACAACTCTAACGCCTCCTCTCTGTCATTGGCGATCCCTTAAGCATGGCAGTTGAAGACCCATTTTATTTCTCGGGTACCTAACAGTTAGGCAAGCCGCGGACTACATCCACCCCTTACCGCCATTTCTTCGTCATCTTTCATCTGGGCATATTCCCGCCATGATTGATTCCTGTACACCATTCGGTATGACTGTGGGTGTGCCTGGAACCTCTGCATCCTCGGTACTGGTGTTGACGATCGCCTGACGGCACGGCATTCAGCTCCCGGTCTAACTCTCGTCGATTGGTTATGAGCTCTTGCCGACTTTTGCTTCTCAATCTCGGAGGCTTTGACACTCCCTTCGAGCCGCATGGGACAAGGTGGAGGCAAACGACGATTGATCAACACGAACTCACGCAACTGGATATGTCGAGACGATGAGGATATAAACTGCGCAACATCCCCGTTCCTTGCTCTCTTGATTATCACCATCATCAGCATCAGACTCACTCATCTCACACACATCATCAAGCTCTTACATCTTCACATAACTATCCATTCAACTTCAAGCATCGCCAATCACTTCTTGACTTAAACCAAACTTCAGACGACGCCACATTCCAGGTATCCCACCACCCTTGTCTACCTACCAACAAGCATCTGCCTACCCATAACCTCGTCGAACAAAACCAACAGCAGCCAACATGTCGTCATCTCGCCACCGTGGTTCCGGCCAAGGTGGCAGCTCGCGAGGAGGCAGCGGCAGCAAGAAGTCCAAGTCCTCACAAGTGCGTAACGGGATCTTCGATTTTGTACTAGCAACCCCTTTTTGGTCCAATGCTTTGCTTCCTTCCTGTTGTCTATTTAAACCTCCGCTTCCCTAACCCATCCTTGCCCGCCTTGCCGGCCCCTTTCCCCCATCTCAGAAACCCCAACCAACCTACGAGCTGTCTTCAAATAACATCCACTGGTCAACCAGGTCTCTTCACATAGTATCCTACCAAACCATCAGTCCTCCTCCCAATAATCCACAATGCCACACTCAACCCATTCCCATTCCTCCTCCTCCCCTTCCTCCTTTTCCTTCAACCACACTAACCTCTCCCGGCAACAGCAATCCATCCGCCAGCTAATCGAATCCCTCCAAACCCACCGGGTCAACACGCTCACCGAACTCTGCCGCATCGAACGCGTCGCCGCCTCGTGCGAAAACGCCGAAGACGCGCAAGCCTTCCAGGAGCCCATGACCTCGGCATGGGCCTACTACGTCAACAGCAACCAGATGCTCTCCGAGCTTGTTGGCCTGACGCCGGATTACCCTTTCTGCGGGGATATCATTTCGTACGCGCAGGCTTTGGTGCGGAGTGACCCCGAGTCGAACAGGAGCTGGAATTTGGCGTGGTTGGTTTTGACCAGGATTCGGGATGAGTATGTTCCCTCCCTGAACTTCCCTTATGGTGTGGTGATGGAGTTCGGTATTGGATGGGCGCTGATGATGATGGAAAATAGGGGACTTGTCGCAACGTATGCGATGAGTGAAGCCTCGCGCCCAGAGATGTGGGGTAGTCACGAGCCCACGGAGGAGGAAGTCAACCAGCTTGCCGCTTACTTCCAGCACGCTTGGGATGGAGCGGTAAATCAGATGTTGAATCATTGGACAGTTGCGCCGACTTGGTACTAAGTCAACTCAACTCTCTCACTTTCCACTCATACTAGCAACTAGCAGCATCTCCTCTCAGCCTCAACATATCACCACTCACCACTTATCTCTCGACATCTCACCACTCAATTCTCGATCGTCGGAACAGCAACAACCGCACCCACACCCGCAGGACAACAGAAAACTTGGTATATGTGTGCTCTCACACTTGGAGTTGGAGTTTGGAATACACTTGACTTGGCAATAGTGGTTGAGTTTTGAAGGACTAATGGCTGGCCGGTTGTAGGTCGCGGGTCGGAGAGTTTCCTTTTTCCCCCTTATTCTCTTCTTCACTTTCTTCACTTTCAACCCCCCTCACTCCATTATCCCCTGTCGTTGCTTATTGTTTCTCCTTTTTCTGTTTGCTTTTCCTATCTGTCGCTTCCGCCGCCCTTTTTTCACACTTCTTGACTCTCCTTAACACTCTTGAGCCCCTGGCGGGTAGACTTGGTCCTACAAGTGATTTTCTTTTGTCGCATTATAGACTATAGACAGCAATCCATCCTTGCATTTCCGCATTTTGGCCTTGATCGTTGTCTTTGCGCGTCGTTAACCAATGAATCGTGGATCAGTCAAGACAGTACAGAGTTGAAGAGATTTAACATGTTGACTTACATTATTATTGTCTGTTTTGCAACCATGATCATGTAATTCGTGAGTAAGATTCCGCCAAGGCAATGACTTCATGCTGCTGGAAGGCCGAAGTTACACAGCTCCTGAAACCACTCGCTGCCTGACCCGACCAGGTAGGCGATAACGTGAGATTACCTAGGTGTATACCTCGGCCCAAATTGAAACATCAGACCAAGGCAGTTACATGCAAAAATAGCGCAACCAAAATCTCATCCGTGGCGTTTATCTGAAGCGCTGTGCCGCTTAAATTATCCATGCTGAAAGAGCTTTGGGCCAAAACGTCAGCATTTTGAGTGAGGTCTTGTTTCTACGATGTCGCCCGAAACAGTTGGCAATGAGGCGTGGTCAGTTATCTGATCGAAGTTGGGAATGATCCCGAAGATTTCGTTATATCAGTTCTTGCTGCCAGATAATTAATCAAGAATTACTTCCGTCGGACGGGGATTCAAAGACTCGACGGCCAACCTTGGCAGTCAGATTATGAATAAGCAGGGGAATGAGGTTGGAAATAACTGGTATAAAACCCTCAATGCCCTTCTACCGGAAATGATATCAATCTGTTTCCGTGATGCCTGGTTACACACAACTTCATTCAAAAATCTTTTTCGCATTCATCTGTATTTAATAACCTCTAACATCGAGACTTGCTCGCCACCATGCCGAAAGTAACTCACGCCACCAACATCGTCCTTTGTGTCGACGGCAGCTTTAATGATCAGGTCAATGAGCACGAGAATCTAAACACCAACATCACCAGGATCTTCAAGCTTATCAAGGGTATGACAAAAACTGGGCGGGCCCAGCCGGTGTTGTATCAGCAGGGCGTGGGGACAACATCCTTCTTCAGCTCTGAGCGGCTGGCTACCGTGCACAAGAACATCGACATGGCCTTTGGGACAGGTTCGTCTTACCAGCACCAAATCCGTACCTGAACAGTGCCTGACGATACACAGCCACCGCCGTCGAAAACATGCTGGCCACAAACTATCACGTCATCTCGTCGTCCTATTCGCATCACCAAGGCGACAAGCTCTTCATGTTCGGCTTTTCTCGGGGTGCATACGTGACACGACTGACCGCATCTCTCATCGTGGACATTGGCACCTTCAAATATTCCGACCTGCAAGACGAGTCGTGGTCCAAAAAGGGGATGAAGGCGTGCTGTGCTTACATCGTGCAGTCCTGGCTTGACGCCGCTGGAAATAAAACCAAGCTTGACAAAATGCTCGCACCATTCAGCAAAGCACTCGACGACAGAGCTGAAGTCGAGTTCCTAGGCGTCTTCGACACGGTCGAGAGCATCGGCACGCCAAATTTTGGGGGCCTCGATCTGCAAAGCAAGCGCTACAAGTTCGCTGAGGAAATTGCCGATCGGCCCAAGATCTTACGGGGGTACCATGCCCTCTCCATATCGGAGCATCGCGCCGTCTTCAAGCCCATTCTGTGGACGAAAAACATATCTGGGAGGAAGACATCCGATGGACGGCCGCCACAGGAACTCGTGCAGACCTGGTTCCCGGGCTTCCACGCCACTGTCGGGGGCGGCGACATGGACGCGAGCTTCACTGTGTCGATCCTGAGTCTGGTCTGGATGATGTCCAAATGCTACAAGCTCCTCGACATTGATGAAAAATTGCTGGCAAAGTTGGTGCGAGAAGCCATTGCCATTAAACCATCAGGACCAATCGAAGACTCTTACGTGGGAGCACTTTACAAGTTCCTCGGAACAAAATACCGGACCGAGCTAGGAACAGGTGTAAACGAGTTCGCCCACGTAAGCTGCGACCCCAAGACGTGGGCCGCTTTGATTGGCATCGACGCCATGCCGAACATGAAAGGCACAGCCGCAGAAGTGGTCAGGTCGGATAAGCTTGAGATTGAGAAGCCGGAGAAGTTCGAGCAAGATATCATCAATGAGATTCGAGAATCTCGAGCTGCAAAGGCAACGAGAAAAAGCTCGACGGGCGCTGCCGATTTGCCCATCAGATCCTCTTCTAATCCAGCCTCCTTCCTGACGGGGTCCGCCCATGTAGGCCCGCCCAAGGGGTCAACAGTGGCGAGGATGGATGAGGTGCTGGCGGCCAAGAAGGCTGTCCAGCAGGGGGCTAAGGTTCAGGGGAGCGCAACTACGAGTACACAGAGCACTACGACAGCGAAGACACAGAGGCCAATCACGGAACGCAGCGCTACAATGGGACCGCCAGCTGTCACCAAGTCCTCATCCCAGCCGCCGAAAGCTGCGGTGCGGCGGGGGACAATCGACAGGGGAGCTGTGTCATCTGCCAGTGAGCGAGCAACCGCTAGTAAAACAACTCAGCCTGCGTCTGGCAAGAAGGCAGAGTGATGCAAGTTCAATAGATTAACAGTTCGAGAGTGTTTGCAAGCAAAAGCTGAGCGCAGGTCACGCTCATCATACATCAACAATGTACTGGAATTAAGGAACGGAGGATTGTCTCCGCAGAGATAACACCAAGGTAGACGTTATCAACACAGCTGGGCTGCAAACCTGACCTTGGGTTATCCTCACTTGGCTCTTCTCCGTTAGTGACATGTCAAGATTTGAAGGTCTAGACCCTGATGCTTTCTATACAAAGCTGCTTCTACTCCCCCAAATAACATGTAATAGTTGCCAGTTGTCATGTATGAACTGAGACATGAGCAACTTATGTCCTAAACGGGACATTCGGCTTCCCCGCTCTGCTGCGGACTTGCTTGGGGAAGGTCCTAGAAACCATCTTGTCGCAGCCTCAGCTGCATTACGGTGGAGAGGGAACTTGTGAGGGGAAGTGTGCCAATCCATGATCGATTGATTCGGCAAGGCTTCATAGGGCTGTTCCAAGAGACGTTGGTGTCGATGATATATGTGTAGGATGGAATATGCGTTGCCTGTATGTTGTAAACCGTCCGGTGTTCTTTTGCCCGGGATACCTTTAACTGGAAACCATCCGGATTTCCTTTCGTGTCTTCCCTTGGCAGGCGAGCCGTCAAAATGTGGCTTTATGTCGACATGCTCGTGATCCTGATGTCGACATTGAATCTCGTAATGGCGGCGTTCCTATTATCGTGGGCTTGGCGGGGTAGTATGCATGCTGTCGGCCGCCCAGACTCTAGAACTAGAAGGTCAGGATCGTTTTTGTCGCCGGGTTCCACAAGCTTTGTCGTTGACCAATACTACCACTTTGCCATGAGTGATGTGCCAATAGCTTCTCGTGCCACGTCAAATGCCGACCGGCGGCCGCTTTCAGCCAACCTTATGTCTGGATGGATATGTCCGTCTGAAACCACTCTGCACTTGTCTTGCTTTGGGTGGGAGCTGAGGGGTGGCGATGGGTGGGAAAACCTGAGCAGACGGAATTTATTCCGTGGTCCTGAACTCACGTCTTATCAATGGCCAATGTGCTGACCTGCTACGTCTATGTCGTAAGTACATAATCCTGATGGATGAACTAAGTTGATCAATTACACACCACCAGCATCAGCACGCTATTTCGACGGCTTCTTCCGTTATTATCCCGCGAAAGCTTATACTACGGACGGACCGGACCGTGCATGACAGAGTCTAGACTCATGGCAGTTTTTACGTAACAGAAATGCGCATTCGCTGTCGACACATTTTACCCCTCTGTGGCGCGTCGGGGCAGGGCTGAAATCTGAGCTCGGTCGAGACTTGGGCCACTTGGCGAATATCATTTCTCATATTCCAATGCACGAGAAACCAAAAGGGCTTGCCGAGGGGACCGAGTATTGTGCTCACGAAATATGCCTGCATCATTGGCAATGTCTCAGGTGATTGTGGAGAGATTGTGAAGCTCATGATGGACCGGCACGTCCGCTATTGGTCATGACAAGGACAGCTTGAGCACAGTCCACCCCCTGTATACATCATGTCTTGTACACATGTATATACTCAGTTCAAGTCTATGTAACCCGTCCTTCTTCTCCCTTTTATCATGGTATTTCTATCACCAGACTTCACATAGCAGTCCCACAGCAAAGCAGAAATACCTCCATCCTCATCTCAAACCTTATCTTCCGTCTTCTCCTATCGACCACCAACCGCAACAATGCCCGGCCCCGCAGACGGTGTCTACTACATCCGCAACGTGGCCACCCAGACAGCCGTCACGGCGGACACTTCCTCGCCCAACCCCAAGCTGGTCGGCTCGCAGCTGCGCTGGGACCGCCTCAAGGCCCAGAAGTTCGCCGTCAAGACCATCGACAAGGACATCTACATCATCACGCACGTTGAGACAGGCCGCGTGGTTGACCTGTTCAACAGCGAGGCCAAAAACTTGACCCCTATCATCACGTTTCCCCTGCACTGGGGCAAGAACCAGAAGTGGGAGTTTGCGTCGACCGGCTCGGCCAACACCTACAGCATCAAGAGCGTTAGCTCGGGCGGTTATTTAGACTTGACCGGCTCGAACCCTGCTGATGGGACTGCCATTATTAACTACCAGGGCACCGGGAACAATAACCAGAAGTGGGAGTTCCAGGCCGTCTAAGGCTGGGCCACTGGTATGTGGTTTTTTTTGGTGATTGAGGCTGTGACTTGGTGATGCTGACACTTGGAACTAGATCCGCCACTCATGAAAGTCGTTGTCTGAGAGAGAGTGATGAGGATGACAATCTGAAGGATGGGAATGTGTCACTGTGGAGCGTGTGCCATTGTGCTAGCGAGATAAGCATAGTAAAGCACTCAGATAGCCAAAATTGACACTGGTTATTTTCATCATTGTTTTGTCTCACTTGAAACTGTCATTCAGTGACTCTTGTCGTGACGTCAAGGGTTTCTCATATTACCTCGTATCACGTTCTTTAAGTCGGAAGGAATCGCTGTTTTCAATCACTGTTATTCTATATCGCAATTGTTCTGTCTTGTACAAAGCAGAAAAGTAAAGAAAATCGGAAGCCACAAAATAATCCGAACTAAGAGAAAAGAAGAATATAAACAGACCAGCAAACAGACCAGCAAACAGACCAACAAGCAAGCCAACACAATCGGAAAAATCTCACACTTTTATCCACAATCATCCATCTCACTCTCGTCCACACTCATCCACTCATCCGCTCATCCACTCCCCCATTCCCCACCCCCATTCCCCACCCTTATCTCACTCATACAGCTATCCCCCACCTTCACCTTTTTGTCGTTGCTTAGAAGCAGTTGTTCTTAACCGAGCTAATCCCAAGCAACTCAGCAGCGAGGTTAACAAGCGCCTCGCCACCAACCTTCAACTTCTCAGCGCGGGTAGTCGCCTTGAGCAAAAGCTGAACAGCCTGCTTGGTGCCGCCGAGAGCCTTGAGGTACTTCTTGATGCGGAGCAACTTGGCAGCCGGAACGGCGGTGGTAGCCAGGAGCTGGACGATGGCGGCGACACTATTACCCCCAATTTATCAGTTACTCTCATTCTCACCCTCACAATCACCAACTTGACAATGTGTGTAGGTTAGGGGGGGAACGTACCACTTAGCAATCTTCCAAATCGACACCCGGGCCACAAGTTCCGCCCGCTCGAAGACCCCCTCCAGGGATGAGAAATCCGCCTCGGGGGTATCCCTCCGCAGCTTCGCATCCGGTGCGCGGAGACCATGGGAGACGAGGTACTTGTGCAAGGCCTCGTCGCCTGCCTCGAGGACCGAGTCCGGGATGGCGTCGATCTCGGAGAGCAGAGCGTCGAGGGGGTAGTTGAAGTCCGAGGTGAAGTTGTAGTTTGAGGCTGCTGTGGGGACGGTGACAAGCGGCTCAGGGGCGCGGGCGACGAGAGTGTCCGTGTCGGTGGGGAAATCGTCGGTGTCGGGAATGAGGTTGTGAGGACCCTGAGGGGCGGGGATGGCGGCGCCGAGGGCGAGGAGGGTGGAGATGGTGGTGAGGAGTTGGAACTTCATTTTGAGGGATGGGGAGTAGTTGATTGTTCTGGAAAGGGTGGAAGACTGGTGATGACGGATGGTTGAAGATGGATGTGATGAGCAGTGAGGAGTGAGGACGTTGAGGTTGGTCTGAGCTCTGATAAGTGAGATGAGAGTGAGATGCTTTGTTGCCGATGCTGTGAGTGATGATGATTCAAAAAGCGGGAGAGAGGACAGAGATTTGAGCTTCCTTTATACTTGCGAATCGTCTCTCTCCATGCTGGAGAAACGCAGTTCAAGACCTCATTTTCGTTATGATCGTGATGACCCGACTCATCACCGGTGATTCTCAAGATACAGCCATAGCCCACAAGGCAAAACTAAACAGAAATAGAGGCACAGGGATAATTCGTGGTTTTGCCAAGAGATAATTCATGATTTTCTTGCAAGTCGGTGCCCAAATTGAGCCTCGGTATGCTGAAGTGGTTGAATCCCAGAAGCACATATGGGGCGGTTCAAAGGCCTTCAATTGTGGCTATCCATCTACAATACTGACCGGAGGTGGCATTGCTGCAACCCTGGTCAGGGGAAAGTTGAGCTGAGGCGGGTGAGATCAGATGGGATGAGATCCTGGAGATCAACCTGCAGATCGAGGCGAGGCGAGGCGGCATAAGCGTGTATCACAGCAGCAGATTAACACCCTTCATTACTGTATGTTCCCCTCAATTTTAATTAACCGTCCGTCTATGTTTCATTGTCCCACGTGTTTTTGAGAATAAGATGGTAAGTCACTGACGATGTCTGGAGGAGGGGGATAAAAGTTATGCCGCGCCAAGACATAAGCAGCAAGGCACACAGGGCGGCGCAGTAGTAAGGCGGTTCATGGGTGGGTTACACCCAACAGCTAACAGCAACTGCGGAGTTAGGGATGGTGAAACTCGCGACCCGCTTAGCGAAGCCTTGAAATAGAAAGCTGAACCTCCCCAGACGCCTCTAAAAGAGTTGCGATTTCCAGCTTCCCCGCGTGCCAAGAACTCTTCCCGTTCGCTGAGATGGGATTGTGCCACTTGAGTGGTTGATTCGCATAAAATGAACCGGGTGAGGCGCAGACACAGCTTGAATCCTTCGAGGCTTGATGCGATGCCGGCGGTGGCTTTTGGGGTCTTGTCGATAGTATCGTCGGTGAGAGAAACAAACATAGGGTTGACGGTTTAGAAGCAAATCGGGCGGATTTATGAGCCGAGGATGACATTATTGGGAAGGGTTCATTTTGTTGACATCGCATCTCCTCGTTTCTGCAGCAAAGAAAATGAACAAGGTAGATATGACAACATCCTGAACGAAAATCCCATCATCTCACTGGGTATCCAGCACCTTTGCGAGTTCGTTGGTCAGCCAGGAAGCTCTTGTGCTTCTACCCCTGACATGGAACCTCCCGCCCCGTCTCTCTCACAACCTGGTGCTTCGGGTATGTGTGGGGTCTTCTAGCGTCACTGGAGCCGCCGTCGATGTTGCCGGGGGAATTGCAGCTTCAGACTTGGCGGCTGATATTGCCAAGGAAAGTTGAGGCTTCAGATTCGGCCGTGCTTGCCCATTCTGCTGACCCAAATTTCACCATTGTTCTTCGAGGACTTTGACTGCTGCAGCTAACGTCATTGGACATCAAATTTGATGCATTGACACATGGTGCCTCGCACATGACGTCTTTTTTTTGTCGCGGCGGCGCAAACTGTAATGACTTGGTTGAGCGCAACTTGAATGTCGGTCACATTGCTGCACGTGGTGATGATACAGTACCACATGTTCTCCATAAACTTGGGAATTGTAGGCCTGGAACAGATGCATTCGAAATCTCTGGGGTGGCACGAGTATGGCTCGGTGGTGAAGGTGCCAGAGCCAATGTCAGATTGAGTTTTGAGAAGCCGTGATTTTATGAGTCTCGACCACGAACCGCGCAATTTGGATAACCGAGCTCCGAGTATGCTGCCGTTATCAGGCGTGCGAACATGATGACAGCGAGCATTCCGCTTCTCGTCATCATGACTGCCCGATGGAAAGCCTGCGGCTCTGATGTGATTTTTCCTAAACCAGAGATCCGGGACTGGCAATGAAGCCTAGACGATTGAGAACGCTTCAAGTGTGAAGAAACGCAAAGGTCAAATTCACAGCCCAATCACATCTGCTGCCATCTCTCGAAGGTTCAGCGTGAAAAGGGGGCACGTTGTGTTCGGAAGGAGGGAGTGGGGGATCAGATTCCTCTTTCCTCGCAGTTCAAATTGCCCTGTACTTCCCCAAAAGCCTGTACACTTGAAATTAATTCAAGCACGGCCGCATTTGCAACACCTACACTAGAACCAAGGCCCAGGCCAGTTCAGCCGTTCCTCGAGTCATACGAATGTTGCACGACCAATATGCGATCCTCCACGCACTCAATCTCGTACAGACAGGGGAAACTGAGGACAAACCTGTGATGCTCTTGCCCGGCCCCTGCCTCGATGTAAGTTGTATAACCCCAGACTGGAAGTCACGACCGCGCTCGCGCGCTTTCTCATTGCGATCTAGCACTACACGCGGGGCACAAACTTCTGTCTTTCTTTGCGCCTTCCTCCAAAGACCAAACTTCTCGCCTTTGTGAGTTTGCGCCTTCCTCCAGAGGCAAAAGGTTCCACTTTTGTGATCTCGCGGCTCCCTAGTAGCACATGCTGACTGTCCGCCTTTTCCTTTGCTGCCATGGAACTCTGAACTTGCAACAACTAAATTGCTCACATCGTTTCTCCCATCATTCTCCCGTCTCCCATTGTTTTCCCCATTCGGAAACTCCACGGATTATCCAACATTTTCAGCATCCCTTGCGCATCAACCATCATTTTAGAAACCCCACAACCCCATCCTTCTACGACGTAACCATGCCACCTCCTGGAATCCACCGCGGAGAGGTGTCGGCGCTCGTTAGACCCCCTACCTTCGGAGATATGTTGGCACATAGAACTTTCCCGATAAAAGCGTCGTCCTATGACGCCTGCCCCGGAGAGCCCGTCGTTGCGGTTCAGTTGAGGCCCTGGCCCAGACACCCAAGCCCCACCAACTATAAGCCGAGCTGGGTCGCAGACATGCTCATCAAATCTAACGACGTGCCAGAGCTGTTACGCCCCGGAAGCTTCTGGTGGGAGTCCCTTAACGTCGCATTCGATGAAGGATACGCTGAGGCTATGAAGCTAGACAACCCCCAACACAAGCCGTTTATCGATAAAGGGTTCAGTTGTGTGTTTCATGTGGTCCTCCGCGAGCATTTCGCCATCAGAGCCTGGAATATGACCCAAAGGACTTCGGGCCTCGTCACCACTATCATGTCCGACATACGGACCGACATGCAGTCCCTGATGGTCCTGATGCAACAACCGCTATAGGTGGCATACCTCAGGATTTACACTGTCAGCCGGGACATGTTTAACGACGTGCTGCTGAGCTTACTTCCCATGCAACATTTGCGCGAACCGTTTGGTGCAGGCAAGGAGGACCAGGACTTGACGCAAAACGACAAGGCGATGTACCGGTTTACCCCTCCACCACCCAAAGACAAGGATGAGATGATCAATGATGACGGGGCGTCGGGGGTTTGGTGGCCCTGGCCGTGGTCGTGCGAGAAAGAGAGCAAACAACCAGCGCAAGAAGACGAAGAAGAAGATATCTACGCGACGCCTCCTCAAAAATTCGCTACACTTGCTCGACCCGCCCCCGTCAAGGCAACAGCGGGCAAACAACCAGCGCCAGATGAAGATATCTACAACGCCACGCCTCCTAAAAAGTTCGCTACACTCGCTCGACCCGCTCCCGTCAAGGCGAAAGAGAGCAAACTCCCAGCGCCAGTCCAAGAAAAAGAGGTCTACCTCGCCGTACCTGCTCGAAGGCACGGTACTACATTTGCTCCCATCGAGGCCGAAGGCGTGCTCGCTGAGCTCGCTGCCACCAGCTTGGAAGATAGGCCTGGCGTCAACTTCGAAGAGGGAGCCGTCACCGACTTCGAAGGTGTACCTGGCGTCAAGACAAAATATGGCCCGGCAGGTTGGGTCAAGGTGGAATATGGACCTGGCGCCAAGCCGGGAGCCGACAGCCGAGCTCGTGTCAAGTCTAATGACTCCACCGGCAGCAAGACGAAAGCAAAGATAAGATCATCCCCTGGCGAAGTGAACGAGGAGGACGCAGAGTACGATTTTTTGACCGGCCTCATGACTAGACCAAAGATGAAAGCACCCACTCGCCGTGTGGACAAGGAGGACGAAGACTATGATTTCTTGACAGGTTGCTGATCGTGGGCAGGTCGTCTGGGTAAGCGAGGCTCTCTTACATTTGTAGGAGGAACAATTATGTTTTGAAATGAGCGTGGAATTCAGCTAGCGAAAGCAACAGATAGCAACATGTTCGTAATAGAATGCATTAAGTTGCCTCACAAAGGCATCTCTCCATGGAATCCCACTTTTGGTGAGGAATATAAAGTGGAGAGAAAGGCTGGTAGCATCAGACGGACCAAGAATCCTGAACATCTAGACGCAAGATTCCCCGGCAGATGACTATTCCGGCGTTACTTTAGGGCCGGTTTGCGCAATTCTCACTGGGCAAATCAGGGCCTGTCCCGGTGCTCTGGGTGATCGGCAGGGTCTTGCTGCACTTCCACATGTGACTGGCAATGTCTCACAGACAGTGAGGGTAGACCCCACATGAGATGAACTTGAACTTCCTGATGTGGACATTGCAGGCGCGGAGTGTTGCAGGGAAGTCGGGAGACGAGACGAACACACCTGCAGGGTCTCAAACATAAAGCTAGAGAGTAAAATCCAGAGTATGTGAAGACAATTAAATCATATGGAGAGGCATAATCAACTCTTTGTTGTGTTTTTCATTAGCAATAGGTGTTTGTAAAGCTCCTTTGGCTCCTTGAGAGAGAGGAGGTTGAAGCGAGACCGGAACGATGCAGCAAACGAGATGTTGACAGAGGCACCCGACATGACAGGTAGAGATCAGCACGCAGGACGTACCCCAGAAACATCATGATGTATTGGGGTTAGGGCGAAAGACATGGCATGCAGTGCAGTCAACCAACGCCTACCTCAAAGCTCAAAGCGGCATTGGACTTGTCATTTTGGGGGTGGATCATCTGCGGCTGGGCTGAGCCGCGATCTAGGCCTCTTCCTGTCTTCCTTGGTGCTGCTGTCAAGATAAGGGGTCCAATGGTCCAACGACACAACAAAAAGGGTGTGCATGACTGGCGTGACTTACTTTTTGATATTATCGAATCTGCCAATCTGCTGTTCCACCACCAAAACTTGGGCGAATGCATTGGATCAGCGGGGGGTTTGGTCTAGATTACATGACGATGGGACAAATGAAGCGGGAAGCAGAACATGCCCTAGTGTTCCAGGCAGGCAGCCAGTGTTCTTGGCTGGTGGGTTTGGAGACCTGCAATTGGACACACGGAAAAAAAAGCGCCACAGATCTTGGCGTGGAGGTCCCCCACTGATTGAAGCGCGGTGCGGTGCGGGTGGACCGCGTCCTGAGTCCTGACTTGGGGAGTCAAAGTCCCGACACCCAACACCCAACCTCCATCCGCTAGCTAGCCTGGACAGGTCCAGAGTCACACGACCGTCGCCTGCATGCATTTTTTGGGTGTTTCCAACCGTCCTTCGAGAAAGACTTCCAAAGAAGGAAATCGCAAGCGCGGAAGCCGGGAAGAACATGCACTTTTACCAATCGCAGCATTCTGTTCGTGGTCGTGGCGTTAACACCAAGCACTGGCTGATGCTTGATCCGAAGATGGCTGGCAGATAAGGCCTGGGCCTGACTTGAATCGGGTGCTGCAACAACTTGCTAGTGCGAGGCTTTCTGGGGAACTTTTCTTTTTTCTTCTTTCTGTCGCGTCAGTTGGACGTTCCTTCCTGACTCCCCACAAATTTCTCGCAGAGGTTGACAACAGCCCAGACGTCATCGAGCCAAGCGTCCCCACTTCGTTGTCTTCCCTCCCGCGCACTCATCAAACTTTTGATGTAAAATGCAGTTGGGCGACCCGCGACGAGCTAGCAAAACTCTTTTCGATCGTACATCGGTTCTCACGGCACCAGCAACAAAGTCGAGACTCGAGACCGGAAACGGAAGACCAATGGGAGTCGTATCTGTATCGCTAATCTCAGATATCTGACTAAGGTGGATGAGGTGCGAGCCCTGGGAGCCTGGCCCAATTGCCATCCCACACGGAAATCCCTCCCCCAATTGGCCCAAGCTCCCCTCACGACAACTCGCTGCAACACAACCCTTGAAGCCCCCCCAGCTTGTTATCTTTGGCGAGATCTGGGAGTGCACCACTGCACCACTCCTCATAGAAGACTGTTCCATCCGTTGGCGTCGCTTTCCGGCAGACAGACCTCCACACATTAATTCCCGCATCCGAGCTGCATGCAAGTCGACGGTCGTAGCTAAACCCCATCCAGTGCCACATCAGTCCCCTTATCTCCAGCCTCTCTGCGCTCGCAGAACGGCGACTGGTTGGCCACCAATTCTCATCGAGTAAGTGAGAGGGGCACAGCTGTGGTTGGATGAACGCTCAACCGGGCGAACCCCTCCAACCTCCCGGTTCCCCGATTGAGCATACAGACCCTCGGAAAAGGGAAAGGGACGATTACCTCGCAGTCCACGCCGCTGGATACAACAAACAAGCCCTGATGCTGCCAGCCGACGGTGGACCTTACAAGGCGAACGATGGCGGTTAGGATTAAGCACCCGCAACCAGGCGCGGCGCGCTGGGCATTCCACCTCTTCTGCTTTGGCTCACGGCAATTTTGGCGGGGCAATCGAGCTGTATCCCTGCGCCAGCGGCTTCCCCTTTGCCCAGCACGCCCAGCACTGACCATTTGCTGTTAGTGCGGGGCTAGCGACAGGGGTCTCGCTCTAAAACCTATGACTGATTGAATCGGCCTTATCTCTGACCTGCACGCCAATCCTCATGGCGCCGGTAGTGGGTTTCATGGATTGACGCCTAGGTTAGACGCCTGCCGGCTCCGATAGAGTCAAAGAATGCGCAAACGACGCCGGCAGAGGTACCTTTCAGAGTTGACATGTGCTTTTTTGACTTTTAACTTTTGGGGAGATCGTTCCGAGACAAATATGGAGATCGGGAAAGAGCAACGGACAGCAATTCGGCAACCACGCCGATCAAGCTACCCCAGTTCACGAACGCTCCTGCCGTGTTGCCACCGCTCAAAGTGCTGCTGTGTCCGACGTTTGACGGACTTCTTCTCCACTTCTTGAGGTACCAGACCCTCCCTGCCTCTGGGTGCATTCGCGTGTGGGAGCTCCTGGGTGGGGGACGCAGATGGGGTTCTTGGCTCTCTGACAGCTCGCGTTTGTCTTGCCGTGGGTCCTGCTGGTGGTCAACAACCGAATTCAGACTGAACCATGGCATTTGGTGTGGCAAGGGTAGCTCCCCCAATCGCTCCCAAGCTTGTGATTGGACTGATTAGAGTTCGCGGTCGAAGCCCTCGATAACAATCGCCGCGATCGCAGCAACTGATATATATTCACCAAGGTTCGCACCACACCGGGCTTGTGGCTTTGTTCTCTCCCCAGGGTCCTTCCTGCCTTTGTCGACCAATTCGCAACTGAACATCACCACCATGTCGGAAGCTGAAGGTGTTCCGCCCCCGGTTGCCCCGGCTTTGGGCCAGGGCGTCGGCTATGGCATCGTTCTCGGTCTCGGTGCTGCCTTTGCTTTTGGTGAGACACCTGCCCCGCTCTCTCGATCGCAGTGATCGCATTGATCACAGTGGAAAACAATTGCTAACAGACGCAAAAACAGGCATGATTCTTGTCACCTTCATCCTTCGCCGATACAACCGAGAGCTGCAGACGTCCGAGATGTTCAACACGGCCGGCCGCACCGTCAAATCGGGTCTTGTGGGGTCTGCTGTCGTCTCGTCGTGGACGTGGGCCGCCACTCTGCTCCAGAGCACGGGTGTCTGCTACCGATATGGTGTTTCGGGCCCCTTCTGGTACGCGTCGGGTGCCACGGTTCAGATTTTGCTGTTCGCCACGCTCGCTATTGAGCTGAAGAGACGGGCGCCCAACGCCCACACCTTCCTCGAGGTCATCAAGGCCCGCTACGGCACTTTCCCACATATTGTGTTTATGGTGTTCGGCCTGGTCACCAACATTCTTGTCTCGCTCATGCTCATCGTCGGTGGCTCGGCTACCGTCAATGCGCTGACTGGCATGCACACCATTGCTGCGAGTGAGTGATACCCTGATCATCAGAGTTTGACTAGGATACTGACATTAATTCTTCATAGTCTACCTCCTGCCCGTTGGTGTCGTGGCCTACACGCTCGTCGGCGGCCTCAAGGCGACCATCCTGACCGACTGGATCCACACCTTCATCTTGCTGATCATCATAATCATCTTCTCCCTGACCACCTATGCCTCGTCCGACATTCTCGGCTCCCCCAGCAAGGTATACGACCTCCTCGTCGAGGCCGCGCTGAAGCACCCGGTGGACGGCAACAAGGACGGCAGCTACCTGACGATGCAGTCGCGTGAGGGCGCCATCTTCTTCGTCATCAACATCGTCGGCAACTTTGGCACCGTCTTCCTGGACAACGGCTACTACAACAAGGCCATCGCCGCCTCCCCCGTCCACGCCCTTCCCGGCTACATCATCGGTGGTCTCTGCTGGTTCGCCATCCCCTGGTTGACCGCCACCACCATGGGTCTCGCTGCCCTGTCCCTCGAGCAGACCAACCCTGCGTTCCCCACCTACCCCTTCCGCATGGCCGATGCCGATGTTAGTGCTGGTCTTGTGCTTCCCTATGCGGCCGTCGGACTCATGGGCCAAGGCGGTGCCATCGCAACGCTCCTGATTGTGTTTATGGCCGTCACCTCTGCCACCTCCAGCGAACTCATCGCCGTCAGCTCCATCTTCACGTATGATCTGTACCGCACCTACTTCAAGCCCGACGCGAGTGGCAAGAGCCTCATCTACATGAGCCACTGCATCGTCATTGGTTATGCCCTGTTTATCGCCACCTTCTCCGTGGGTCTGTGGTATGCCGGCATCTCGATGGGTTACCTCTACGTCATGATGGGAGTCATCATCTCGTCGGCTGTGCTCCCCGCCACGCTCACCTTGACCTGGTCCGGCCAGAACAAGTGGGCGGCGGGTCTTACGCCCATCGTCGGTCTGATCGTTGCCCTCATCGCCTGGCTGGTGACCGCCAAGAAGGAGTGCGGCGACCTGGGCGTCAAGTGCACTGGCTCTAACAACCCCATGTTGGCTGGCAACGTTGCTGCCCTGCTGTCTCCCGTGGTTCTGATCCCCATCTTCACGCTGGCGTTTGGGCTTGATAAGTACGACTGGAAGTCCATGATGGCAATCCGCAAGGGTGATGACCACAAGCTTGCTGATGAGGCTGGCCTGGACCTCGAGACGGTCCCCGGTGGCCACGAGGAGTCCGCGGCTGAGTTTGAGGAGGAGCAGAAGAAGCTCACGCGCGCTGGCAAGATCAGCAAGTCGATGACTGTTGCCATGGTAAGTCCCTGTTGTCACTTTTTTATAGGTTTATCGACTAATACCGATCCAGACGCTCATCCTTCTCGTCCTCTGGCCCATGCCTCTTTATGGATCAGGCTACATCTTCAGCAAGCCTTTTTTTACCGGCTGGGTTACCGTGGGCATCATCTGGATCTTTGCGTCCTTCTTTGGTGTCGGCCTCTTTCCCGTCTACGAGGGCCGCAAGACTCTCGTCCACACCTTCAAGAGCATCTACCTAGACCTGTCTGGCAAGGGCCTTCCCAAGACAATCCACGCCCAGCACGGCGTCGTCGAGTCCACCCCCGGCGACCACACGCCTCCTGAGAAAGCCGGCGTCAAGGAGGAAATTTCCGCCTCATAATCTGCTCTGCCTCTGCTTCAAGCGTTATCTGGTCATGTAATTTGCGGCATCTTAGTGTCTGATGTTTCTAGGCGATGACGATACGTTCAGTTATACCCTCGTTATTGTGTTTTATTT
Source organism: Podospora didyma (assembly GCA_033439775.1). NCBI lineage: Eukaryota > Fungi > Ascomycota > Sordariomycetes > Sordariales > Podosporaceae > Podospora > Podospora didyma. The sequence goes on from JAULSW010000008.1 coordinate 2,909,508, forward strand.
TGGAGGAAATGGTTTTGGGTTGTGTTGCAACATGTCCCCCAAAGAGATGATACCCCTCGTTGGGATTTTCCGGTGTTGCAGTGGTGCGGGGGTCGGAGAAGAAAGAAAGTTAAGACTTGTTTTGGAAGTAATACCATACACATAAGAGAAGAGAGCGAGAGTATATATTCGCTACTTATATTATCGCGTTACCACTTATCATTGACTGGGGTATGACTGGGAGGTGTGTCCATACATCGATGGAGGTTGAGTATGCCAAGACGTGAGCCATCTATATATTTGCTCCTCATCGTGTTGCCATCCATCATCGACTTATGACTGGCCAACTCGAAAGATGTCCATTCATTGATTGATACTTCGCGTTTCTCCATGTCCCGACGTCGTATCAACCTTACCCCGCACCACATGTCGGGCATCTCCTGGCTTACAAGAATAAGGAGATGATGGGTTGTGGTTGGTGTGCGGCGCTGCGGCGGGTAAATGTCGCCCGAAGGATCACCCAATCCACTCACCCCATTTGTCCATGACTTTGCGGGCGCGCGGGACGAGAACAGTCCAAAGAAGCCCAGCCATCTATGTATTCTTCCCGTCCCCGGCGGGCGGCACACGCATATCATGTCGTGCTTTTCCCCACTTTCCACTTCAGCCCGCTTTCTACCCCTCGATGATCCATCTCGGTGCTCCATCTCGATGGCAAGTTCAGGGTCCAAGGACTAAGCTACCCGCTGCCCGCAGAGGTTCTCAGGGTCCTTTTTCTCTTTTACATTCCTGGTCATATATTGTACTTGTCCTGACCAACCACACATTAACTAAACAACCTCAAATTAAACGATAAGAGAACGACAAGTTGAGGGCCCGTGCAGACTACCTACCTTACCTACCCGCAAAGGTGTTCAGGGTCCTTTCTTGTTCGCAACTGGACTACCTTTCTTGACCGGCCACCACATTAGCATCCACAACAAAGCAAACGACAAGAGAAGTTGGTCGAGACTACCTAACCCCATCCGCAAAGGTCCTCAGGGTCGTTTTTCGTTCCCGACCCCACGATCCCAACCACCGACCACCATATCATTGCATTGTGAAGGCAGTTCACTTCATCATACGACCCACCACTTGGCCTTAGAGTCAGGTACCTGACCTAGTTGCTTTTGGCGTCGAGCAGTCAAGGGTTACCACCTCTGTTAATCTTCTCCACCACGATAAACCTGCCCTGAGAGAGATCCCAAAAAGGGAGGATGGCGCAGGTGTGCACCTACCCCGGCAGTCCCGACCTCTACGGCCTGGGTCTCCGCACAGGGATCTACCTCCTCTGGTTTGCCCTTTTACTCGGATCATTCATCGCCAAAACTACCGTCACGACCCTGCGCTTTATTCTTTCGCTATTCATCTCTGCGTCATTTCTGGCGTGGATCATCCAGACATCTAACAATGCTCTGAGACCGGTGGACGCATATATCGTCCTGCTGTTAACATATGGGGTGTATTACTGGTTAATTCCGGTTTATTTGTGGAGGTTGGTTACCGCATGTAACCCCTTCTGGGATCCGACGAGGTGGCCTAAAGTACCTACGACGACGGTTTACAGGAGAATGGAGTTGTTATTGGTGTTGGGGTTGACGTGTTTCCAGATGTGGTTCTGGAGTACCGGCATTAACAGCCTGCCAAGAGATGGAGGAGTAGGCAATGGGTGTGGAGTAGTGCAGGGAGGGGAGGAATGGGGATTCTTTTTCAGTAAAGTACCGCTACATGCGGGCTTGTTTGTTGCGGTGAATATTGTGTTTGCGGTGTTTCTGCTGGTGTGTGTCACGGTGAGTTTGGGGTTGGAGTTGGGGTGTTGGGTTCCCCCGCGGTGGATGAGACGGAATGAGCGGCGGTTTGAGCGGCATTTGGATCGGTTGGAGAGCCAGGGGGAGGATGAGTACGTTTTTCTTTCTTTACCTACTCCCTCCAAAAGAGATCTGTTTTCTTCACTTCTTGTTTTCTTTTTCAGCAAACTTTCCCGTCCGGAGACAAGAAGATCTTTTTTGGCTTGTTTTTGTTCTTCCACTTCGTTCTAGCAAACTTCCCAATCCTTTCGATTTCCAGTTCTTTGTCCTTTTTCGTGATATGTGAGAGTGGCTTTGCTAACAGTGAAAAAAGATATCCATGGCGCCGCGGCCTCCAGACACTCCAAGCCCTTTCGAATCTGACGGTGACGACAACCCTGGTCGTGGCCATCGAACTCACGATCCAGTGGAACAACCTCACGGCGGTAAACGATACTTCGACAGTCAGTCAAATGGTTCCCCTAATCATCGGGGCAGGCCTGATGGCGCATGTGTTTTACGTGTGGTTTAACCCCAGGCATGATCGCGAGATCCGAAGGGCGATTGATCCTTATTACTGGAGGAGAAGGGGGAGCAGCAAAAGTTCGAGCGAGGGGACATCAACGACTGGTGGTGGCGGCGGAGGGGGGCCCGGGGGTGATCCGTGGAGAAGGCCCGGGGTGGCGTTTGTCAGGCCGGCTTATTATCCACCTGGAAGAGTGTTTGGAACGCCGTTCAGTCCTGGAGGACCGAGAGGACCGCCGCCGCCGGGGGGCGCGCCGAGGGTGGTGACGGCTGAGGGGCCGTCGAGTCAGTCGAGTGCGAGTTCGGCGGCGCCTGCTGCTGCGTGAGGGGGATGGGGGTGGTCCATGTTTGACGGCTGGGGCTTCTTGTTCGTGATGTCTTTTATGACGATATGATTGTGAGACGGTTTCCTTTTTCTTTTTTTTTTCATGTTTTACTTCAAGTTGGTTTCTCTTCTGGGTGCACAGGGGCTGGGATTGGGGTTTATATAAACATCGTTACGAACAATGGCAATGACTGAGAAGAGACAAATTACTTCCTTTTCGGTCGCCAAAGGATGGTTTGAGGGGGATGACAAGGCCTTGAAAGGCCTGGGTGTGTTGTTTCTCTTTTCCATTTCTGTTTCTCTAGTGTGTGTGATACAATAACAAGTGTTGGATTTTAGATATCTGGTACAAAAGGCTCTTGAAAGATTGTTATATATGGATGGTGGCAGAAACAGCTGGAGAGATTGAACATTGCTGGCTTAAATGATACGAACACGAGGTTTTTTCTTATTCAAGTTCGAGTTTATCAGCAGGTTTGACCGATAACGATAAGAGTGTAACTTAAACTTCTTTGAGCAGGCGTTGCAGTCAACAGTGATAAGATCGCGGCAGTACTTTCGTCATGTCTTAATATGGGTGAGCGTACCTCGGCAGTTCTCAACCCAGATATTCGATGCCGCCTTTCGAGAAGCAGATTCAGCTTCACTAGCGTCAAGTGAGCACGTGAAATTCAAGTGGGCGTCTGATAATGGTACATATATTTAAGTACACGGCATCATTCGAATGTCCTGCCAGAAAATCCTCACCAGTGCTCCATCAAGTTTCTAGCGATTGGATGAAGGCAGCTCATATTTCAGCCTAATTATAGGTCATAACGATGTTTTGGGAAGCTCCGTCGATATTTCAAGCTGTCTCACAAGTTGATAGGCGCTAACGAATACTATCCCTAGTAACATCTCTTGCACTGGAATCTGGAGGTGAGGCTCTGCTCGCGCGCGCCGAGCGGAAGTACCTGGCGGCTGCCGAAGCGCTTAAGCCCCGCCGCCGTTGAAACTGATGGCGGTGGTGGGGTTAAGGGTTTGTAGAGTACATGGCTGTACAACATGAAACCCTGCCAAATCACTGTATTATTAGAATAGCCTTTATATTGGGATATCCAGGAAATTCTTTAAAAACTGGATCAATGCTTCAATCGTTTTTTCCTTCGCCGAGGTAAATAATGCTTGTCTCGAGTGCGACCACTGCTTGGGGTAGAATAATTGGTCAGTTTCTCGTTTGAACGGAATGTAAGACTGCTGCTTCAGACAAAAGAAACAGTACCTCATGAACACGAAGACTCATGTAGGGGAGAGTCATCAGGCTTCATCGCGAGGCCAATAGCGCATTTGAACACTTCGTTCTCTATCGTATGGTGGTCGAGATACGCCCGCGCCATTATCACAATGTCCTCGCGGGCGTCGTACTCGAAAATGCCCACATCCTGTAGGCCCTGCTCAACATTGAAACGGTGGTAGACGTCTTGTGCGAACTGGGGCAACGACCGGCTGTGGCCGAACCTGTTGGCCGTCTTCTCAGTCTCTGTTGCCCGTTTATCCAACGTGTTCGCAACGAAGTTCACGGCGTTTGTCTCGACTTCGACTACTTTTTGCTGCCCGTGCCGATGGAGATGATGAACTGCTTTGCGTCGGGCCAGAGGCAGTTGGAGGCCTCCATCGCGAGCTCTTCGACAGGGTTGTTTGCCCCGAGCGCGCCGTCGACGTATGTTGTGGTTGAGTGTGCGCCGATAGCGGAGGGGACATTGGCTGGCTCGAACAGTGTAACGGCGGCAGAGGTGGCGAGTGCGGCGCGGAGAATGGTAGGTTTGAGGAACGCTTGTCGAGGCTTTGGGTCGTACGATTGGAGCGAATGGGTTTGCATGGCCGCCTTCTGGGGAGTGGCGCACACGAAGCTGATTCAAGATAGGGTCAATGTAAGTTGCAGTGCTCGCATGCATGCCAAGTTCAGAGCGCGAGAATAATAATACACGTAAGTCTTGCAGCCCCTTTCTGGCTGGTTGGGGTCCCAAAACAGTTTGCCCGAGGCGCCCTTATGCCTCAAAATAGATTCGATGGCTTTGGCCAATATGTTGGAGTCAAACCGGTTGCTGATGTCGCCGTTGTATTTGAAGGTTATGTTATTGAACTCGTCGAGCCCTCCGGATTTCTCTACCGCAAAGACAACTGAAATTAGCTCGACGTAAGCTTGTATGCACTCATCGATGTCCATCTCGAGTTTTCCCAGCATGATTGCAATCAGTCTAGCTTGCCATATTTAGCAACACACCCGGCCTCTATCCGGCTTTCTGGGATAGATGGGTTTCTTGACTTACCCTCCGGTGCTAGTGCCTCCGATCAAGTCGAAGCTATCACAAGGTTCGACATGGGGGCGGGGCGGAGTTTCGTTCTCTCGCTAAGTGTTCAAATGCGGCATGATACCTCGAAGAATGTACAGGGACGATAATGCCCGCACCCCACCTCCGTCATGAGATAGGAGATAGCGTACTTTGTGCTCCTCTTGCATGGCTTCGGGGGTTTTACTGCCATGGCATTAAACATGAACGCTAGAGAATGAACGAAACTTGGCCTCCGTCTAGAACTTCAATGGGAAAATCTTCCTTTTCTTCTCTTCCTTGAACGTCAAGGAGGGGAGGTGATAAGCCACAGTAAGACCAAGGACCCTGTGAGAGCGCCTGAAGGCTTGGGTGGGACGTGCATTTGGCTGACTTCTCGTTGCTATTGGCCAAAGGCTGCATTTGTATCCATCCATTTCTTGGGGACCTATCAAAAAATGCCTCAATGCCACACTTTTAAGGCTTGGTGTGAACGGATATTCCCGTCACTATTTCCCGCTCTTAGCACAGCTTGTTGCACACGCATTCTACAAGTGCTAAGTTTCTAACTCTGCAGGTCGATGTACCCTACTTTCCAACTTCTTTAAACCCTAGAAATGAAGCGAGATTTGTTACAGCCAGTTGCATCGATCGGTAAGCGAGCCGCTGTCAGGAAAGCCTCCTCCACCAAAGTCGGGCGGGAGTCGGCCGCCGGCTCGTGTCACGCGAAAGTCCTAAGCCATGACAACGTGCAGAAATGGCCGATGATCTGACGAATGCGAAAATATGTGGAGGAATGGGAGGGATAGTGGGGGAGAAAGAACAGGAATGAAGCAGTTATGAACTTGTAGGTTAATAAAATCGACGCTTTACCAAGGTCTAAGAATGGATACTTTGCGGTTCATGTATAGAAGTCTTATAATAGTTAGATGGAAGAGAAAGAGAAAAGAGGAAAGAGGAAAGAGGAAAGAGGAAAGAGGAAACGCGGTGAGAAAACCCCTACAAGGGTGTGGTTACGGGCCGGCATAAACACTGCAGACACCGCCAGCAGCACAATAAGCTTCATTCGACGTGCGTTGCACCCAATCGGGTGATTTTCAACTACTTGTATTTGTTTTTCTTCGAATCTCGCCATGAAACCATCGTGACTTGGTTTTCAGTCGTGTTGATATCACGGAACTAGAACAATGATAAGTCTGTCTGGAGGCAAGGAGAGAAGAAGCCATTCTCGAGCCCGTCCAGCCTGCTTTCGTCGATCACATTCGTAGCAAGGCTGCAGAGTTTAAAGGGTTCTAAAAAGCAACAGATGACGGAAAGCTGTTGACAGCTGGCAGGGATTAGGGGAACACCACAGATGAGGAAACGTATTTTCCGTTATTAGATTGAAGCAACCCATGATCTTGAAATATGGCCCGTTTGCACAAACGTTATTGTTCACAATAGCGCGAAGAATCATATTTCAATTCTCATTGGGAATGGTCAAACTAGTACTGTTCGTTAAATCATGCTGACATGATCGCAGCAAGGTTAAAGCTCTCGATCTCTCCATCACGCAACTGCTCGAACTGATCACCACCAGTTACAACTAGAACAAACAAATTCGTCATGAGAAAACCAGAAGACATAGCAAAACAGGAGCAGACACCTTGCTGCCGCCACTGGCAATCTAACCGCCTACACCACCGCGATTAGGTCTCGCAGGACCATGATGGAACCGTCCACCGCCGCCAGGCAGCTCAGGCACATCATCCTTCGGGTCCTTTGGCGGCGGCGTAATCGCCTTCTTGATCCGCGCTGCCAGATCCTCGGCAATCTTGTTGAACACATCTATTCCCCCCCAAAGTAGTCAGTGCTAACGTTCAAATAAGGTTGTTTTGTTTACACCCGCACGTCTCCACCACAAAAAGGGGTCAAATCGGAAAGGGATCTTCACAAGGGTGGCTTTCCAACCTCCACCTGCGTCTCCACCACCGAAAAAGGGTTCAGAAGTTCAGAAAAGGGTGTCCCCAAACTCTACCCTTACCACTCAAGAAGAAAGAAAGAAAAAAGAAAGAGGGTGGAAAAAGGGAAGGAAAAGAAAAGAACTCACCGAGCGTCCTCGCCAAAACTTCCTCAGGGACCCCATTCCCCAGCGCAGTAGCCACATTCTCCACAAACGCCTCGTCCGTCCCCGCGGCCTTGTAACCCTCCCAGATCTCCCTCGGCTGGGTGAAATCATCGTCCACCACTTGACTGATATAATCCGTCACCCTACCAGCCCACTTATCCGCATCCTGGGCCAAGGTGTTCGCCGCTTCCGGTCGGAACGGGGCACCTTCCGCGGGGATGTAGTTGGGCTGCACTGCGGGGATAAAGGGGTTGACGTAGTGCGCGCCGTCGCGTTTCGTGGGGTTGTAAGCCGACGCGGCGGACGCGGCGTTGATGGGGAGTTGGCTGGCGTTGATTCCCAGGCGGTAGCGCGAGGCAGTGCCGTAGGCTAGGAGGCGGGTCTGAAGGACTATAAAAAGAAAAGAAAATAGAGTCAGTTGGGTGATTGATGGGAGATTGGGGATACAAACTGGGAGAGGGGAAAAAGAAAAAAGACGAACTGGGATCAGGACTGACGTCCCATCCGGGGACTACATTCGCCGGGTTGAAGCTGACTTGCTCTGTCTCCCCAAACGCATCGGTTGGGTTAGTATTCAGGGTAATTTTTCCGAACTTGCGCCAGGGCGTCAGGGCGGGTGGCCATTCCTTGGTCGGGTCGAACACGTTGACTGGATACTCGGCAATTTGGTCAGGCGCAAGGATCTGGGCCTCGACGGTCCACGAGGGAAACTGCCCGGCGGAGATGGAGTTGAAGAGGTCTCGGCTGTAGGCGTCCGGGTCGGTGCCGGTGAGTTGTTCAGCTTCGGTTTGGTTGAGGTTTTGCACGCCCTGGTCGGTTTGGAAGCGCAAGCGGACGTAGTGGTATGTTTCTGGGAGGGGGGGTTCGATGGGCACAGTGAGGAGCTGATGACCAAAATTAGTGGTGGGGTGTGGGTGGAAGAGACAAAGGGGGACATACGCCGCGCTTGGTGAACTTGTAGGTGTTGACGCTGAAGATGTCGGCGAAGCGGTACGACTTGGGCGTGCCGGCGTCGCTGAAGATGTACATCAGGGTGTGGAAGGTCTCGGGGTTTCGGGACATGAAGCTGGTGGTGTTAGTTATGCAAGTCAGGCGGGTTAGAAAGGGTGGGTGGCATACTCCCAGAACTGTGATCGTGTTAGTCGGATATAAAGTGAACGCGCGGGGAAGATGAATAGACTTACAGTCGCTGGATCACGCAAGCCCGTCTGGGGGTGTCTCTTCTGGCAATGCACGAACGAAGGGAACTTGCCGCCGTCCCGGATGGGGAAGGTTGGCTGTGACAGAATAGCATCAGCAAGAGACCAATCACAGTCAAACCAAAGGAGATATTTACCGTGCTGAAGAACACCCAATCGAGGTTACCCTGCGTGGTGTACAACTTGAAAGCATAGCCGCGGGTATCCCTGACACTATCGGCAGAGCCCCTCTCGCCGACAACAGTCGAGAAGCGAGAAAACAGCTGCGTCGTCTTGCCTTTCTCGGACAAGAAGTCGGCATCGGTAAACTCGCTGATGTCAAAGTCTTCGTTGGTGACCTCGAAAGTCCCAAAAGCGCCGTGGCCCTTGGCATGGACGACACTGAAGACAACCAAGCAGAGTCAGTCATGGTAGGTAAGATGTGCAAGAGAGGGTACGTACCGCTCAGGAATACGTTCGTGCACGGTGTGGGCAATGGTCTCAATCAGGTTGATGTCACGAATGAGATGGACGCCCGCAAGCTGGTTGCCGACGCGGAGGGAGCCCTGGACGTTGTTGATGGGGCATCCTGAAACATGTTAGGTGAAAGATGTGGACTTGGGGCTGGGATGTTTGGGGACATACCATTGTCGAGGGTGTAAATTCCGGTGTCAATGGCGGGCTACGATGTGGTGAGTCAGTTTGCCCAAGTGGTGCATCCATTTTCAATGTCACTCACGTCCGACATGATGGATGATGGGATTCACAGTCTTGTTCTCAATCAGAAAAAGAATTGGAGTTTGGCGATGAACAATGCGAGTTCTGGAAGTCAAGTTTGGAAGTTCACACTCTGGCGCAGGATTGGCTTTTGCTCTGAAGAGCAAGACAGAGCTAGGAGGCGGATGCAGTACTTATAACCAACGAAAACGAGAGAAGGTCTGAAGGCAGTCGCTTCATTCTCACCAGGAGCAGGTGCCTCACCATAGATGCTGTCGTCTTGTGAGGTCGCATCTTCGTCGATTGTCTCCGTCAACCCATAAGCCCAATCTAACCCTATCAGTGACGATAACAACGAAGTGGCATGTGGCTGGCTGAGATGATGCACGGACTGCCCGGTGTGATCCGAGAATGTGCAGTGGTATTATGCTTAAAACGGTCTACCCCCTCATAAGAGTCGCGCTAAAACACCCCCGCAGCCCTTTAGGGCTGGCTGAACGACAACGGGTTGGCGATGTCGGCAAGTGCCGGCCAAGTGCCAGAAGTCGGGCTGGACCGGTCTGATGCGGGGTGACAGCAACGGTGGCTTTCCTAGAGCTAGCTGAATGCACATTTTCCGACGTATCGGTGGTCGGTGGTAAGCCCCGAGGCGCCAATGCGTGCTACTGTCGCGTTGTGACATAGGGGGTACTTCAAGGAATTGTAGCGGGTACAGAATCGTGAAGTATAGAGGGGTAGATGGTTGAAACGGAGGCCCATTGGGAGCTACTGGTTGGATTGGGTTGCAGGTGGCTGGGCAGCGAAGAACCTCCCCTCTTGAGCGAGCATTATTGTCTAGCCGGAAATGGCCCGACAAGTGCCGATTGGAGTGATGCGTGGCTTTGCCCAGTGGAATGCAAGTTGGCAGGCATTCAAACTTGAAATTGAGCCTCTTAGTCGCTGACATTTCGGATGAATTGTTTGCTAGATCATTACGCTCAAGCAGTCCATTTTCTTCTTTTCATTTAGATTCGTGTCTATCAGGTCTTGAGGGCTTTCATTTGCATCCATTATTCCAACTTTCTGTTCTGATACGGCCACATTCTTTGACTTTGTTCTGCACCATCATCACGCTTTCTCTTTTTCCGTGCTTAATCGTATCGAAAACTGACGTTCGATGGCACGGTTTCCCCTTTGTGTTTACCCCGCGTCATGCAATGTCAACCTGGGCGGTGCTGAATCGAGTTCAGCTCTGACGCTGCTGACCTAAAGGGAAGCATTACAGGACACCAGCGAACATCACCAATCAGAATCGATATTACAAGCATGTGACCCATTCTACCAAATATCAAAACAAAACGGAGGTCAAAACGGAGGACTAGCGTAGTATTTGGGCAGCGATTCGTTGAATGCAGCATGTATGGATGATGGAACCTACGTCAAGAGCTTCACACCAATTTCAACAAGGACGATGCATTAAATCCATTTGTATTTTAAACTCCGTGAGCACTAAACAAACAATGATGAAATGGTGATGGAGCGAGACACCTCCCCAAGCGTCACTCACTCTCGTATCCCTGAGAGATTGAATTGACCATTGTTACCCACTCCTACACGTGTTATCATGATGTGTTATGCAGCATCTAGATTGTAGTTGATGCCTTACAATCCTAACCCTAGCCCAGCCTGGATCTTGCCAACCTCCTCAAGCCAGTGGAGTAAAAGAATAGCACAAAAACATACAACACCAGGGATTCGCGGGTGGTCACCCACCCAACTACTAATCTGGCGGTCACTCGCTTGCCTACCTATGGGAAAGCGTACGGGATCCCGAATTTTCCAGTGCCTATGGTCGTATGTGTTTATTTCTGGTGTGCGAATCTGGTGTTTTGTGTGCGACGAATCTAGGCAACACGAAATTTCCCTTTTCATACCTCGCACACGTGACACAGCTCGCACAGCGTTTCAGTAGCGACTCCCCACTCGCCCGCGCGTACCAGGCTAGCGGTCCGCGATGGGCCGAGAGAACCATGACACTGTTTCCAGCTCATAGACGGCTCGACTAATCCATTGCCTTATTACCTTAGCGCATCAGCGGGACTAGATGATGGCTTGCGCTTCCTATTCGTCGTCTTGACCTGATGCCGCGTGAACGTGATCCGCTTTCCATCTTGTCGAGCTTGACGCACGCAAACAGCTCAGCTCGAGCAAGAAAATCTGCTAGCTGCTGAAACGATATAGATATTAATAAAATAGGCTGCTCGCAACAACTAGTATCCAATATCTCGTGTGTAGCGAAATCACTTAGGCGCAGCTATGAATACTCGTCGTCGTGACCGGCGGCGGCGGCGGCTGATCCGCCCGCCGAGGATCGAAACAGTTGTATACCCACCCGAACGTTAGTAGTCTTGAAAATCATTTGATCGGAGGACGACGCCCACAGACACAGACAGAGGCTTGGTACTGAATTTCGTCCTCCACCTCAAGAATCTCCAACTACTCGCCCTCTTCCTCGACATGATTTGGACGCCACAGTGACACGGTCGACGACTCTTGTCCATAATTGATGTCGACGCCGATGACGGCCTTGACATCGCCATTCGAACGCAGGATACAGTCGGACGCCAGCTTCTGCAAATCCTTGCCATCCTGCTGGGAGTATGACACTTCAAGCACCACGACTGGGTAAGCTGCATTCCAGTGCTGGAACCGTCCATCCGGTTCGCGTCGCAGCAGCAGCACGTGTTCTGCGGCTGCTCCCGAGCTCTCATCTGAGATGTCCTCCTCCTACTGTAAAAGATACGAGACGAGCGTCCATCTTCAATCCTTGCTGCGAATTCGCCAGCCGTATCTCCTCTTTCTACAATTTGCTTCAGCTGATCTCGTATTTCGTTGGTTAGGAGAGTCGCGAAGAATTCGTGGACTGGAGAGGGAGGGCATTCGAATCGTGAGAAGTGAGTTCGTCGGATCGTAATCGAAGCTACGGGCGGGCGGGTCAGTACCTATTTTTTCTCGACGACGCGATGACCGTCTCGCGCACTTACCGCACTTTGTCATCCATATATTGAGCCAAGGCTTGTTCGTCCTCAAGACCTTTCACGAGCTCCTGGTACTGCGGTGGAGATAGCCGGAGTTCAGTGAGCGGCGCGCACTGCTCTAATGATGATGTTCGGTCGCGTCATCGGGCGTGCTATTTGTCCCATTTCCGCGTCGGTCGCTCGTCCGTTGTAGGAGGCGTCAGAGGCAGCTGGACGCCGGCGTTGGGTAAACTGCTGTCGTTAGAGTCCTTGAAATGAGTACTTGAAGGTTTCGGTTGACGCATTATTTTTGTTGCCAGGCCATCCTTCTGGGAGAAAGAGGTGGTGCAAAGGGCTGATGTTGCTAGCGACAGCTTCGCGCTTTGGATTTTCGTTTCAGCTTGCCACACATGCCACTTTGCCCCGCCAACCCCGCATTGCGCTCAAACCCAGTGGGCTGGCCGTTGAGAGCATGGGGGTGTCCACCGACATGACGCACAACCACTCGGCTAGCGAACAGGGTCTAAGGTTGGGGGCCCATCTGCGTTGACTTTCTAGGTTGTCTGTTTTTCTGGGGATTGGTTGGGGAGGCCCGTGTATACATGGGACGGGACGCGTTACAATGGGCATGTCTCATCCTGCTGGCAGAGATTCGGTATCAGTAGATTCAGTCTAGAAGCAATGGATAACCCACGTTGATGTGATGTGCACGTCATCGCTCATTCCCGACTCCAAGGCGGCAAGACTCTCTCTAGCCTAGTCTCCTGTTTTTTTCCTGTGTGGATTCCTTTTCACACAAGGGGCTACATTTAACAATTTTCAAGCTGCTTACAAAGAAGGGGATCGACGGAAAGCATTCCCCGTTAACAGACAACTTTGACTCGATGCTCATGCATGCGCGACACAGGACCATTGCCAGGATGCCGACGAGACCTATTTGACGAGAGTGACCAACGTCGTAAAGCTTTTCTTGTCTATTTTCCTCCCACACCGCCATTACCCCTCAACTGCCACTCGCCTGCTCTGCGACTGCTTCTTCCGCTTGGGGCTTGTCCTCCAAGTCTGTGCTCACATATTCCCTAGTAGCGAGGCCAGCATCGCGTACGACGACTGTGAGGCGCCATGGCAGCGTCTCGTACGATTCTAGAGCAAGCTGTCGGCGGTAAATCACCATTCCCGGCTGAGATTGCGCGCCGCCTACGGGCGGAGGAGGGCGGGAGGGGTTGTCGAGCCCATCGAGGAACTCGGGCGAGACCATACTGGTGTAGATGTACAGCCACTCATCACCGTGGAGATTTGCCAGGAGCAGCACCTGCGAGCCGCCGCTATTATCGTCGTCGCCAAGGTGGAGCCGCCGCTGCTTCTGCGCAAGTGCAATCAGGAGCGCAGCAATATACGGGTCTTCACGGGGGTCGTGGGGCGTGATGCGTCGCAGCTTTTTATGCACTACGCGGGCGCCGGGCGGATTGGCGGGGGTGCAAGGATCGAAGCCGGCGCGGATCAACCCTGGGCCGGAGAACTTCTTTGTCTATGCCCTGCCATTATGGATAGGCTCATATAGCCTAGCTGCGCAAGTGGTCGGGTGTTGTGGGAGAAGGGATGGCATGGTAAATCGGCGACAGTGCGGCGGGCAAATCGGAAGTGAGATTTATTGCTCCTAGATTATCAGCAAGATGTTTGTTGCTAGGGAGACAGCGACAGAACGAGCTTGCTACCCTTACCTGCCGGGCTTCAGTCCCAAGAGTTTTGAGAGGGCGTGGTACTCTGAAACGGAGTCCCCGCATCTGGCGAGGGAATACGCTGCGTGGGTGTTGCTGCGAAGATACGCATGGTAGCGCCGCTACTCGTCTTTGGGGTTCAACACTTTATCAGGAGCAGCAGACGGATCATTTGGGGGCAGCGTCGTTGGCGTGGGGAGGACGTCGGTGTTTGGTTGTTCTCCAACAGTGATGGTCCCGTCGTTGAAGAATTCACAGGATAGAAGGTCAAGGTGACGCGCCGTCCAGACCAATGGATGAGTGTATAACCGCTCGCGAGGGTGGGTGGAGACGATTTGAGAAATAGAGAGCTGAGGCATGGCGTTTCTTCCGCCTTGTTTTGTTACGCTCACAGGTGTCGCGGAAAATCGTGAAGGAAAGAAAACCAGTCAGTCAGGCCAACAAGGTGCTTTCCGACTTGGCCCGAGCGTACGCGAACATTCCCCAGCACGAGCCGCATCTAGGCTAGTTCTATGTTTAGTCTTCCTAGGTTATATAGCTTTGCTATCTGAAAATCAAACACTCAATGGGGATTTGAATTTGCTTGTCGACGTGCGAACATGCCTCGCATGTGAAGATCTTAGTATAATGGCGGAAATCGCAGTAGAGATCAAACTGGTATAACGAATTTAACAGCTCTTTTCGCTCTATTCTTCCATGATTGTTCATCTCAAGTTGCTCTCAACAGCCTGGTGGCTGGACGATCCAGATGCCAGCCATGGCTACGAAGAGCATCAGCCTCCGTCCACGTCATTAACGGTATCAGACTTTAGTTCGCTTGATTATTTCGCCAGTTGGTGGTGGCCCGCTAGTATTTGATGTGGAACGAACAGCTTGCGTTCAATCAGTTGTGTGGGGCATTAATGTATGTGGGATCGTGGTGGACGTCATCAACTTTCTCCCATTGTGTGGCAGCAGAGAGGCCGCCTGGACGCCTTGAGCCGTGTCGAGATGCGGAGGATATCTTTTCGGCCGTCAATGCTATTTTTTAACAGGCCAGCAATTCATTTCCACCTTATCGGGCCTGCCACTTCACAGGCATATAGGAATTGGCGATGGCTTCCATCCACTGCCATGCAGACCCCATGCCGGCCGGCGTCCGGACTCTGACTCGGTCGTCTCAGCGCGGCACCCAAGATCCGTACACGGAAGACACGCGATGACACTTGGGGTGGCGGGCACACAGACGCGTAACGTCCCATGAATGCCCACCGACTGGTAAGCTGGGCAGTTGAGCTGCGGTGCCCCTCTGCCCTGGGTGTATGCTCAGACGAATGACCAGCTCGACCTCCCTTCCGATGCGCGAAGATGATCCTCATAGGCCCGTTAAAATGGTGAGCTGCGGAACATCAAATCTATTCCTGATTGGGGAAGGAGCTCTAGGTCTTGTGTACTCACCGAGATCCACCGGCTGTCGGTGCCTGCGGCCCCCTTGGGAAGGAAAGAGGAGGGTTAGGGTTACGTTTCTGCTGGATTACTCTGTGTGTGGTTCGGTTGTGGCTGCAACATCAGCTATCTCTATCGCCATGCCTCACAAGAAAAAGCACCGTTGCAGGGGACTTGTGGCGATGGGAGGAACTGGTAACCTTTTGGTATTCGGCAGATATGGTTGCACGACAAAGGTGCGTGTGTTTGAGGGGTTTGATATTTGATCTCTTGTTTTTCCCCTCTGGGTAAATAATATCCGCAATGAGGGGTGGTGATCGATACGACATTTTTCATATGGAGTTAGTTGTCCCCTATATAGTATGATTTCACAACGATGCAATAGAATGAGCTGACAATATCTTGGTATTTATTTGTTCATTTATTGCATTAAACCAGTAATGTATTATTTCCTCCCATCTGTGTCCCATTCCGTTCATCTGCTGCACACATCTGCAGTCATGCAATGCGCTATTGGTATCGTCTAAGTCATGTACACCCCATGGGTCCATCATATATACAGTGTTCACTCCCCTTCATCTTTATTTTACCCGTGGAGTTTTCCATCAAGGAGGTCCCCGGTATGACATGGGGAAGTCAGGATGTCTCGGCGTCAAAGTCTCAATCCCCATCTGACTCCCATCCCAGTCTCCTTGAATCTGTTGGTCATGCGAAGTTTGTTGACTCCCTGTAGTAGTGGTCTCGAACCACAGCTGGGGGTCCACGTTATCGGCGCCAACCATGTCTTGATGGCCGGGTGAGCCTGCTGCTGCTGCATGCCAAAGCGCCATATCTCCGGCCCAGTTTGGTGCCGCGACTCCCCACGGTGCTTGTCCATGTCCATGTCCACTGTGCTGTACTTGTCTGTGCGGGACCGACGTTGGTGCTGGTCCAGCTGGCGGGGTCAGGAACCCAGCAGAAGCGTTGATATTTCCCATCCCCTTGCTGGCTGATCCTCTGTGTTGTTGAGTCTGGTACTCGTACTCGTAACCCCTATTGTAATCGAACTGTGTCTCAGCGGAGACGTCCATGTCCAGCGGTGCAGGGGTATTAGTGCTACTCCCAGCCTGGGAAGTCAAATGCTCTTCCCCATGACCACTGTAAAGTGAAGGCAGCGGTGATGGACTCCCACTCGCAGAGCTGTAAGTAGCCGTTGTCTGCGCGGCGCTCATCATCTCGGCCCAATCCGCCCAGCGGGGTAACTGTTCCGCTTGTTCTCGGGCCTTCTTCTCATTAACGCCCCAGAAGTTGTTGTTATTCCAAGACTCGGGGTTGATGGCACTGGAGGAGATTAACCCGCTGGCCTCGCTGCAACGCTCGCTGATGGATACTAAAAACTCGACCATTTCGAAGCCTGTTAGGCCGAGGGTGGAGACCCAGTCTGGACTTGCTTCGGTGTTTCCCTTTGAAGTTTCCCAGGCCAGGATGTTGTGCGCTGGGCTTGGGGAAGAGGCTGCACTGGAGGAGGCGATGCCTCGGGAGGTTGCTTGAGAATGCGGTGATAGAAGATCGCAGCTGGACGAGGACTCGATGTCTAGTGGCCGGGGAACGGCGAGTTTCGCCCACTTGAAGAGGGTGGTGACGGAATAGATGAGCTGGAAGATAATAGGCGTGGGGAGGGAGTAGTATTTTGAGGCGGGGATGGATGAGAGCCAGGACTCAAACCAGATTTTGATGGACGAGGTTACTAGAGAGGAGGAGTCGGCCGTTGGGGTTGCCCGTCTAGGAGAGTTGGAGAGAAGGGGTTTGTGCAGGCATAGGGAGGCGGTGTTGAGGTGCGTCTGTATCAAGGCTGTATTGTATCAAATATTGTCAGAGCATGTCCAAAGAAGGGCTCAAGTAAAACTCGATATGTCTTTGGGACACTTACCATTGGCTTTCAGGTTTTGAGGGAGGATCTCGGCCACCCTTTCAATTTCGTCCTGCGATGCGGACATCATCGCTATTGTCGGCGCCAGCTGTGGTCTCGTGTTGCTTTGGATGTATTCGTCCCCCGCTGTTTCGTCGTTGTCGGTTCCCTCACAGCTGGAGCTGAGAGTAACGACAGATTCGCTGAGGTGTTGGATCTTGACGAAATACACCAGAAGACTGTCCAGCCCGCTCTCGTTTTCTTCTTCGAGGTCGGCTAGACAGCGTCGCATGTATGGTGTGAAGGGCATCGAGTTGAGTTGTTGGAAGTGAACGGCCGCACTGTAAGTTGACAGGGGTTAATTAAGCCCACATAAAAATAACAGAGCAAACTTACGAGGACCGTAAATACCAGACACCGAGAAGCAGCCTCTTCTGCTCTGTTGGCCTCTCCGCCTCTGACTCTGCGTCCTGTGGCACCGGGCTGCGATTTAAACCCAAGTCTGCCACGAGTGACTCAGCAAGACATAGCAGATTATTTAGCTGGCTGTGCCTCAAGCAATGGTAATGGTACCACCCTAAGATGACCACAATCCCCATTAATAAATCCAACGACCGCTCAGCGCGTAGAAACATGTGATCCGAGATATAGCTCATGATCCGAAACATCTGCCCGCGCATCGACTCTAGACTCCTGAAGCTCGCTACCATGCGGATGCAAGACATCAAAAACGGTGTCCTGGCTTGCAGTTTTTCCGCTTGGACATGGAATGGGATGATGACGAAGGGGTACTGCGGCATGAGTTCGTTCCGGAAAATGGCGAGGAGGCTGTCGTCCGAGTCGACCGGTCCTGGACATATCGGGCTCTGGGGCTGGCCGTGGCATCGCGGCGGTGCGTACGAAAGGTAGGTCTCGGGGACGGGGACAAAGTTGTTCTCGGCGTTGCACTGGCCGAACGCGGGCGAGTGGCGGACGACGAAGGGATGGTCTTGGGATGTGCCAGACATGGAGGTCCCTCCTCCTTCAAATAGTGCCGAGCATGATGTGTCCAGCGTCAACTCTCTTGCTAATGGTGATTGTGATCCGGCGTGGGGTTGTGTGTTTTTGGCTCGTCTAATGGTGAGTTGAGCAGCTGTTCTTGCTACAGATGAGAGGTAGAGAGTGTATCCAGGTCACGTCATCATGCTTACTGTATCGGTTTGGACGACGATCTCGTCTTCCTCGGTCGGTGGACTTGGTCCGTACATTGCTTCAGTAAGCGCTCGCATCTGGCGGGAAACGCCATGTCAGCACTTGTCGTCGTGGTTTCGACGGCTGCCTTGGACTTCATCCCCACATCACGCACCTGTCACACTTGGAGCCTAGAGACCCCGACTGCCTGGAGCACTTTGCTTTTGCAGATGCACACTGTGTGCACGCCGTCCCCCACTTTGTCGTATGAATGGCCTTGGATCGGATCATAATTGAAGAAGTGTTGAAGAAAGGAATGGAGAGCGAGGTTGGGGAGGACGGAAGGAGAAATAGGTGTCAGCCCCTATGTGATGTCTTTATTCCGAGCTGTCCGATGTTTGTTGTCCGAGTTGTGACACAATGGCACAGGCACAGGCGCCCCTTTCAAGATATATCCGTTGTCGTCCAAGCTTTTGGAGGCCAGGACCAGTCAGGTGTGGATGCTACGCTAGCGGGGACGCAGTGGGAGGGTAGGGCTGAAGAGCTGCTGGCAAGTGCAGACAGTCAACCGGTGTAGGGGGACGCACGGATGGGATTGGGGTTTGGGACCTGCGGGAACGCGCCGGCGGCATCCTGCAGAAGTTCTGAAGTGGTGTCTTGGGAGAATGGAATTAGAAAGTCACTAAACACTTGGTAGACACGCGAGGGAGGTGGAGGACCCCGCTACCAGACGGTCCAGAGACCCGCGGCTAGCAGGGGCGCTACTGAGGGTTTGGGGGCAAGGCTGATTTCCTGTTTCGTCTCTGGGCAGGCTTGGAGAAGCGCGAGGGCTTAGGTAATTTGGCGATGGGATCGATTGCAGACGGGGGAGAGCCAACCTCAGGCATGTCATGTCGTCCATGCCTAACAGCGGAGATTTCCATGGCCAGTCACCTGCCGAAAGAGGGCCCAAAGCCGTGGAGCGCCTGTAGCCGAAGCTCTGGACGGGTCCCAGGCAACAGAATAAGGGAGAGGGAGGGTGCTATTCCGGGGTTTGCCGACCCAGTGGTCCCCCAGGTGGTCCCCTCTCCTCACCCCCAAATATTCCTTTTCCAATAGAGGGCCACTGCAAATGTGGCCACCTAGTAAGGATTTACACTGCTCGGGAACTGACACCTGTGCCAGTCTTGCCAGTCGGGTCAGGGACAAGCAAAAAGGTTAAAATGTAAAAACAGACAACAGCAGACACAAGCGTGGGAAAGAAGTGGACGGCCCACCCACTCTGGGCATTCTGGGACAGATTCTGGGCGCCAATTTCCTCCCTTCGCTTGTCCTCCTCATTAGTAACTGTGAACCAAAAACTTGTGGATGGACGGGATGATCGCCGGACACAAGGGGCCCATGCCATGGAGCCTTCGTAGCAGACGCCTTCCCGTCCAATTGTCGCAACTTTATTTTCGCCCTACGCATGGAACTTGTGTCGAATCTTTTGTCCACATCGAGCCTGGCTCCCACGGCCCCCGAAGGATTCAGGCCAAGGATCTCGTCAGGCCGGATAAGGTAACAAGCCAGCAGGCCTCGCAGGCCAATGCCACTAAGACGGGCGCTAGCTTCGACTTGGCCCTCAGGCACAGGTTCTGGGGGTTACGAAGGATTTATGAAGGAATGTCATCATCTTTCTCCCTACACATGTAAAAATATGAAATGCACTGCGTTAGGAAGTGGTCATTTTTCTGGTCTCATGAGTTCCTCATATCACTTGGCAGCATTTACTGCATATGGCATCATCACAAGCCCCAATACAGCAGAAAGTCACGAACCGAGGAAAACGTGGATAACGCGGTGCGCAGTGCAGGCCGTAGGGCTGGGGATAACTGCCAGGGTGCGGGAGGGGCGTGTCGCTTCAACGTCTCCCTCCCTGTACACCCTGTCGAGCCCCTGAACCAGCCACTTGCAGCCAAGTGACATCGACCCGACTCTCGGCACGCCATGCCCTGCCATGCCCTGCCCTACAGAGCACATACAGCGTCAAAGCGCAAGACAGGAGAACAGGAACAATTGGAATTGCCGGGAAGGATTTTTGCTCCAAATCTTTGTTGTTCTATTCCAACTTGGGCAACACGGCCGTTCATCGTTCAAAAAACCTGCCTTACGGCCAAGGCCTCGAGCGGTCCTGCCGCTTGCTTCCATGGCACGACGTCCAAGGCCGGCACGGCGACTTGGCGAAGTAGTCATCACTGCACCGTGAGCGGGCATCAACCCCTGGCGCTGTGGGACGAATCATCTCCCGGTCCGCAACAACGTCACAGAATGGCGGAAGTTGCCCTCACGAACCCCATGTTTTCTCCATGATGTGCTGTTTATCTCCAGTCTATCTGTACGACAACTTCTGAGCCAAGCTCTTCTTCTCCACAATGTGATTTGTGTTTCTTCGCAAACTCTCAGCGGAGCACCCCGCTGTCGGTTACACACTCCCGGGGACTAGGACTCCGCCAGACTACGCTCTTAGCACTGTCAAGGCCTGTTTACCCGCCGGACATTGGCACATTGCTGCGCACTGCCAAATTAGTACGGAAATAGCAGCCAGCCATTCTCGAGGAGAAGCGACTCAAGTGTCGAGCTACTACCCATTGGCGCCGCGAGTCATGCCGACACCTCAGTCTCAACACCGTCGGCATCTACGTCGGCACTGGACATCCAAGAAACGGAAGGATGGAACTATCGATTAGCATCCGCCGCCCCCAGGAATGCGCTGTCGTCGCCGATCTCATGGGAATCATTGGACGTCGGCACCTCATAACGAATGCAGGAATGTTGAGCAGTTCTTGGAAAATATGGTCGACCATAACGGCCGCGCCAAAGCCAGAAACGACTAGAAATAAGCCCCCAAACCGTCCAGATCTGTCATTAACACTACTTCGGGACGCTAATCTGATGCCTTTCACACCCCACCCGGCCTATTCAGGCCGCCCAAATGTTTCTTCCCATTGGAATCCCCACGTTCTCGGTTTTTGGCCCCTTCTTCCAAACTCGGCGACCTCTTGCCGTGTTGTCCCCATAACGTTATACCCAAAGAAAAAAAATGGCTGCTACGTTGTTTTACTTCAGTGGTCAGGCACCATCCCAGGTTGACTTGAGAGGACCGATCACACCACAAAGTTCCCGATAAATGGATCCTCATGGGTCTCTTAGAGGGCCGCCCTATGTCCAGGGGCACAACAGCTTGCGTCTGGAATTTGAACTTGATACTGCTCCATATTTCTTACATGCGGTGACACTTCCGAACCCCATACTTACACATGCAAAGTCTCGTTGCAGAGCCATGATCTCATGAGGCGCATGTTCCTCCCCATTGGCCTTGTTCACGAGATTTGAACATGCCCCTGAGATGCAGAAAACAGGGACCCATATTGCTTACGTACCCATGCACTTTGCAACAGAGAGAGACGCAACAAGATTAACGAGATGCACCGAACATTCCACCCCACAGCGGCGGTGGAGTTTGGAAACAAGGGAGCCAACGCGACGTCACGACGGCCGTCAGCGGCGTATCTCATATAACTTAACCCGCTTCCAGTCATCAAGTGCGTCGAAACATGATCTTACGCCACGAACCGTGTCACCATGCCGTTGTATGCCCGGCCGACCACGCGACTTTGCCATGGCCCATGGCCAGCAGCGCCACGAGCTCGCACGATAAGGGGTAAATATCACCACCCCTTTGCTTTTCCACACATGTGCCATATTCCACTCGTAGCTTTTGTTCGAGGCAGACAAGATTCCTCATCCCACCATCGCCAAAGTGAAGATTCCAGACGCCAAAGACGCCACCCGGTGTCTTTCTCGGGGTGCACAACGATGATCTAACCACCAAATCCAACGGCGGCCCGTCGGCCCGCAACTCATGGCAAGCGTGATTCCAGATTATGCTGGGTGCCTGATCCGTGCCTTGTTGTGCAACCAGCCTTTATGTTGTCTGTGCAACCAACAAGCTCAAATAAACATTTTCCTCCTTCACCAACGAATTTTTCGGTTTCAGCGTGTCGGTGGCTTTCAGCGGTGATTCCAAAACGCAGAACGCCAAGTTGAGCCAATGGACAGCGCCGCTAGCCAACATGAAACATCAAACACACCACCAACAAACCACGAAAACAACCGCGCCGCCGCATGTCAGCAAGATAAGGTAATAGACGCTAGCTGGGATACCAACCCCTCCAGGGCAGGGCCTCCGTCTGCCCTATGCCACCTCCCTAATACAGGGCGAGCCGTCTGCCCCGGACTTCCCGGCCAATCACTTGCAAAATCTGCCTTGCCAACGGCTATCCCTTTTATACACTGCACCAAACTGCACGTACATGTTTCCCGTCCCCTGGTATGCAAAAGTCCAAACCAAAAGAAAAAATGTTCATCTTGTTTTCGTGAGTATCTCGGGCTTTCCCGTTACAAAGATGCGCTACTGGGTGTAAGGGGGGACAAAAGGACTTTCGTTTGCGCTGACTGGTAAGTGAACCGGGAATTGGGTAAAAGGTGATGACACACCATGAAGATTACATGCACAGGAAACGTGGTTTGGATGAAAAAAGGGATGAGGGTCAACATGACGACGATGATAATACCTGCACAGCTGAAAGAAGCTCATGTCATGAAGAAGAAAAACCTCGCTGCGCATTTTGGTCGTGCACTAACCCCCTTGCAGGCTGCAAATGATGATGACATGATCTTCCCTCGGCTCGCCGGGCCTCACCGCATGGCTTGGCTCTGTCCTCGGCCTTGGCCTTGAACTTGCAGGCGGTGTAAGACGACCTCTATACTCAGCCATCAGATTATGTACAGTAGGCAGCGTCGATGATAGAGGCAGCCGAATTTGTAAAAATTATTACCATTAATGCATCGATGGGCCAGAAAAGGAGGTGGTGAACATCGTGAAATCGCGAGAATCCGAGAGGCCTCATCAACCGAAGGATCGTCACTGAGGCCTCACTTTAGAGGCCTCACAAACCAAGAAACGACTATCCATTGACTCATCTGCCGCTATGATGTCAAATTATAACTTTGATGTTCTAGCCAGCCGCCAATCAGTCTCCAGCATCAAATAGGGGGATGACTAGGTACCTAGGTACGGATACCTACCACGACAATAATGCGTTCGCATCATGGAAATGACCGAACCCCGAGAGAAACCTCATTGCCTAAGGCCTCACTGGCCGTCGACCACCCGCTACTTTAACGGCAAAATAATACCTTATCTACCTCAATCACCAATCATTCTTTACCTTCAAATACCGCCGGCATTGAAACAACAACCATGACACCAATGCACTCGCAGACCTCGGGAGTGATCATCAACGAGACATGAGAGAGGCCTCACGGACTAAGATATCACCGAACATACACTCACATCCCGCTATGGCAGCTGAATTGTACTTCTGCCTCCCGCAATTCCATCGCCAATCATGCTTCGACATCATAATCTAGACCTTTATACGTGGATCGGAGCTGTAGTTCCATACTCACCGCCCCTAATGTAGGTGCCAATCACGTCATCATATGACAATCCGAACCCTGCCTCGGTATGATTAGCTGCAAGACAGATACAGCCAGCCAAGTTCCCTTACTGGCTGCGACCAAAATCAAGCCTTCCAAGGCGGGCCGTTGATGTGAAGGGATTGGGTGTAGGGCTGGAGTGCAGTAGCGTTTGCATCGAGCGTTTCAAGTATTCGCATCCGAGTCTTGCACATGCCCCTGACTCCGAGCCGAACACTGCAATTTCATGCTCAAAATTCTCCTCTGCTTTCATACCAGGACTACTAAACACCTTCAATATCTCCATCGCCAATCACGCTCTAACATCACGATCCGAACCCTGCCTCACCATGGCCCGTAGCTGCAAGACAAATACAGCCAGGCGACTTGGCGTGCTGATTGGAAGTAGAACAACGCCATGCAAGGCGGGCCGGTAATGGTGTGGGAGGGAGTGCAGTAGCGTTCGATCCAACGTTTTGAGTGCTGAGGCGTCTGGTGCTGCATATCCTCCCGAGTCTGGATGGCGGCAGCAATTCTCTAGTAAATGTCCCTCTCCCATTCCATGCATAGCGGGCCGACTTGGCGTGCTGATTGAGAACAGAATCGAGCCTTCTCAAGCTGGCCGGTGATAGTGAGGGATGGGGTGCAGTAGCGTTGAACCGGAGCGTTTGAGTGCTGAGGCGGGATGCATAGTACCCCCTGAATCTCGCCGATTAACTCTTCCTTTACTATTTCTTGACGCTCCTCCAAGCTTCCATCGCGTGGAGACTTACACGTATCTAGAATTCTTAGAGATCGTGCCGTGCATTGATTACCCTGGTTCTCATGCCTTCACTTTTACAAGATCGATTTATTCGTGTCTGTGGGACCATGAATGTCCCCGGACATTAACGTCTTTGCTAGACACCACCTTTTTATCACGATGATGAATTCGAAAGGCACTCGATAGATATATCTAATAGAAAACAAGGAAATCGGGATCTCCGGTGTCAAAGCAAGCTTCGGATGACAAATCTCGGACCATGAAGACGACGCGCAAGAATTGAAGCATAACCCTGCATCTCCCCTGCATACATGCAGACTCGTCAATGCTGCTGCCGCTGAATAGCCGCGCGGAGTGGTCGGGAATGACCAGCCTCGCCCCTGACTGACCGAGCGTTCCAGACGACTCAAAAGAACTGGATGCATCCTTCGATACTCAACTTGGCGCATCGGTCGGTGTCCATTGGCTTATTTCAAATGTACGAAGGTGAATAAAAGTCTGACATACTGCCCGCCGATGCAATTTGTGGTGAGGTTTCATGCAATTTGAACTCGACACCACGTTGCGATACCACCGTCGATTCTCCTGGTAACCTCCCATTCAAAGCGGGAAGGTAGCAGCTGGAATTTCGGTCGGGGCTAAAGTACAGAGGTCGCCGACCAGTTTTTTCAGGTCCCCGAACCCTCTAAAAGCTCCCTGAACCTTTCTGGTTAGAGAGAGTTATTATAAACTCCGGATCGGAGTTTTCAAGCCGTGACGTGCCGGCTACCTCAAAGCTACCTACCTACCTAGCCAGCAAGGGGGTTTGAGATCAAACGGACCTTATGCCCCGCTAAATTGCGTCTAATTATAGCAGACATACCATGCCATGTCTCGAATTACAGGGGAGAAGATTCAGGACAATAAACTCTGCTGAAGCCTAAAGGATGATGGGCATTAAGTCAACTACAACTACAATCGTAACTACACGGAGGAAAAGTAAAGCAGTTAGCATTTGGCTACTTCAAAGGGTGATTCATGCAACCAAATCAATGTGTAGGCACAACCATGGCGGCGAGTGCACAGGAGATGGTCTACAGCAGGAATTTGCAGAGGTTCTCACCACAACAACAATCACCTGTAATCTACACATTGAACATCAGACCATAGCGCCATTCTACGACTAAAATGTTGACAGTACTAACTAATGAACAACAAGGGATAGAGCGAAACGTGCGGTACTCGAATTGACAAAATAATGTCAAATACAATTTTCGGGTTTTATGGAAAAAAGGCAAAAACAAATATTTCGGATACGGGGAGTCGAACCCCGGGCTGCTGAGTGAGAGTCAGCGATGTTACCGCTACACCATACCCGATTAACCGACAGAATAACCAACTGGGGGAGCGCATGTGTCTGGATGCAGGTAAGTGGATACATGAGTGAAGAGTTTTCGGACGCCCTACTGAGGCTTTTTTTTGGCCACTACTCGACCGCTTGAACAAGGGCTACCTCTTCGAAGGCGGTAAGCAACACTGATATAACTATAGTGAGAGTGAGTGCAATTCTCATTCCTATCATGGTTTTATTCCAAGCCCAAGTCGATATGTGCTCACGATTCCAGACGTGTTGTGACACCGACTGTGCAAGAGAAAGACACTTCATTAGCAGCAAGTTGAAGGTAATATATCTATATAAGACTTGCATTTGAATGCTCACCATCGAAATTTCTAGATAAAACTGTAAACCGCACACAGTCATCAGCTCACAGCCACGCGTGTAGAGACTCTTCATTCCCCGTATCACAGTCTATCTTTATCTATAAACCCGCTCGCCCGTGACCTTGCCGAGTTGCATCTCCTGCCTAGAGTCTCCTCAACCCAATCAAAGCGTCGGAAACGCACCCGGAAACGCATCTTCTGGGTTATACTTCGCCTTCAACTTCTTCAGCCTCTCAACACCCCCCGCACCATAGATACTCACACTATCGCAGTCCTTGCTCCGCGCAAAGCTCCAGTACCGCGTATCAAGCGCCATCCCAGCCTTAACGACATCATCGTAAATAGCGTTCACCCACTTGACCTGCACGGCGATGTCTTCGGCAGATGTCCCCGGCTGGTACAGAATGTTGGCGCCGTACAGGTAATGTTCCTGCGTGCTCGGATACGCGACCTCCCCAGGGGATGGCTGTCCTGCGTCAGGTCTGTAGGGATGGGCGTGATGAATGGTCAGGCCGGCTGCCCCCCCGGGAGGAGGAGGATTGGCGATCAAGACGTCAACGAATTCTGGGGCGAGTTTGGCGACTGAGTTCGAAGTGACCATGCAGTGGCCGGTGTACTGGAATATTCCATTCAGGAAATCCTTGTAGGCGTATAACGTGGCTGTTTGGCAGTCAGTCTATTAGCAACTTCTCTCGTCGTGTCTCCTCTTCTCACGAAATCAAAGATAGAAAGGGTGACTTACTCTCCTGAACAGTGTTCATCAACACCGTTCCCAGCGCCTTAAACTCCTCCAAGAACTCCCAGCCCCTCTTAATACTCTCTTCCCCATCTTCTTCGTCTCCAACAATCCACGACCACCAGAACGTCATCCCTGACCCCATCTCCGTCGTGGCGATACTAAACTCCCCGTTGAAATTCCTCGGCAGCTTCCCTTCGTCGCTCCACTTCTGCAGTCCCCCACAGAGAACCTCTTTCGCCTGCACCAGCGGAAACGCCACCATACCAGCGAGCTGGCGCGGCCGCGGACGAGCAATCAGTCTCAACTGACTGATCACGCCAAAGTTTCCCAGCCCAGCGCCACGAACCGCCCAGAGTAAGTCCGGGTCGTGATCCGTGTCGACGATTCGGCCAGAAGGGGTAACAATCCGCGCGCCGAGGATGTTATGCGCGCCCATGCCCCAGACACCGTTGGTGATTCCGTATCCGCCGCCGCAGGCCCAGCCTACCACGCCCACGGTGCCGCACCATCCTACCGCTGTGGCGAGACCGGCGGCATCGAGGGTTTGCAGGAGCTGGAGGGAGCGTACACCGCCGCCGATGGTGACTGATTTGCGGTCGGGGGACACGGTGATCGAGTTTAGACCGCTGACGTCCAGCAGGACGGCGTCCTGGATGATGTGTCGACCGTGCACGTCGTGCCCGCCGCTGCGCACGGTCAGGGGCAAGGGCGGAGACAAAGCGGTGCAGTGTTGGACTGCTGCGGCGAGTTCATTCTCGTTGTTTGGAACGATGATCGCGAGCGGGCGGGCGACAGTTGAGAGGTTCCAGTTTGCGCGGAGGGTTTCGTACTCTGTCTCCGAGGTGCCACCAGCGGTGACGATGCGAAGGTCAGGTTGGAGGGCTTGTAGAGCTATAAAGTCTGCGGTGGTGGTGGCCATCTTTGCTTGGGGATCTAACAATCTTGCGGCGATGGATTGGTAAAGTGGTGATGTGTGTGTAAAGAACGAAAAACCCAAAAGATGAAAGAGGGGAAGAGATAAGCATGAAAGGAAGTTGAGGAGGAATTGAGTGCACGGCCACAACTCGGATTTATATCCGCAGGGAATTGAGTCCGAAACGTAGCAGTTTCGCGTATCTTGCTTATCCCGGTGCGTATATGCGTAAAAGGAAATTGAAGAAAGGGGTGAATGTGACGATAATACCTACAGAGTCTTTTTGAGTGAATCTGCAGTGTCTGTCTGACCCCGACCCCGCTCAGCGGCCGCGGTTGCACCAACAAATCGTCCCTTCCAAATCGTCGGGTCGGTCCCCTCCTGCAGGATGAGCGGGCAGCGGGCAGGCAAACTCGCTCGGAGCTTTCCTAGTTTGACAAGCGTCTATTCCCTTTTCAGTCTTGCGGGGTGATAATGCACACTGCCAGTGGAAGTAGTTTGATGGTCTAGACCCTTAGCGCCTTGGATCATGATTTGATGTCTTCTCTCCACTTATCATTCTTCAATACTTTTGTTGATGAAAGCTTAGGTTTGGAGTTGTCTAATATTTGCTTCCAACAACCACATGCGATATCATGATACAAATTACCGTTAAGCGGAAGCTTCCTTGCCAGGCAACTCCCACAGCATCCCCGTATGCGGAACATTGATCAGCGTACGATGCCAGATGTCCTTGAATCCAGCACTCAGATACAGAAACCGGCCCGCCGGCGTGGCCACAAGAAACACATCCTTCTTATCGGCAGTCGCTTGGTCTACCCCCCAACGGAGAAGCATCTTGCCTACGCCGCGACGGTTGAATTGCGGATCGACGGCGAGCATCATCAAGTCTAAAGTCACCATCTGACGTCAGCTCCTTTTCTATCGTTTATCACATGCAAGCAACAAAAGTGACAGGAAAGAAGAAGGGAGACAAACACCACATATCTTTATAACCCCTTTCCCCAAACGCCTTCTCCGTCTCTTCGTCCATGATCTGGACGGCCAACTCAAACACCGTGACATCAAGCGACGGCGGCCCGGGGTCTTTTTCGGCTTCTTTTTTCGCTTTTGCCGCTGCGTCGAGAACCTCTTCTTTCTCCTCTTCCTCGGAGCCGGCAGGAGGGTAGGGTTTCTGCCACTGCGCGAATCCCGCTACTGCGATCTCTTTGCCAGAGTCTGGGTCGGTCTCGACGACGACCAGCGTGGGCACGCCCTCCCGAATTCTGCGAGCGGTCCGCTGCGTGCGCCAGGTTACTTCGTCATCTGGCCCTGGGTTCAAATGCGGGGGGAATAAAGTGGGGGATAGAGTGTCGACGAAGGCGGCGGTCGCGATGCGCCCGCATGCTGGCGCGTCGGCTTCGGTTGCTTGGCGGAGTTGGAGTGGCATTTTGTCTTTTTGTCTTTCTTGAAAGTGATTGAATCGCGGATGTATAACGTCAAAATCATAAGTTCAGCTTGGGGGGGTTCAACTATTGTATACAATAAAGTTACGAGTTAGGATACTGACTGTATTTGGGCTAGATCACCGCTGAAGTGGATGCGGGCGAAGAAAAAGAGGAGATTTCGGCGATAGCGTGACTCATTCGGGGTCCAAGGTGCGAAGGTGGGGACGTAACCAAGGCAGCGTGTGCGATTATTCAGGGCCACGCTTGCACCACGCGTCTCGGGAAGGATTATGCGAAATACTGACTAGCAAACTTGTAGAAATGATCTCACAGGGGCTTGGACTTATAAGGAAGGTCGGATTGTATACTTGTGTGTCTGCGTTCGTCATTTTATAGTTGAAGAATCAAGATTTTTATACATCATTTTGGGGGATTTGAATGAATGAAGCAACAAAGCGTAAATTAATGACTCAACTTTATGACTTCCGAACGCGCGCCCTTGTGTTGAAGGGTCTTATTCCCGAGGTTTCATTGAACCTTTTATTTCCCGACGATAACGAATCCAGTTCACCCCACTTAAAGGTCGGTTTAGTGAAGATCAAATTGTTTGTGAACTGAGAGACAGCAAAGCCAATTGAGCTACTTCCTGATAATATATTGAATTTACACAGGATAGATTAATTCCTAGCAGAACGATTCACAATTGAGACCTCAATTCATTGAGTAAATCCTAGACATGAAATATATGGACACCATTCATATGCCACTGAGTTAAAGAGAGTGAACAAGAAGTGAAGTAACATCTGCCTCCATGGAACAAGGTTTGTGAAAGTCAGCTCACTCCCGAAGCGGATGCTGAACAACCACCTTCTCCATACTCACCTTCCCTCCAAAAACATCCCTCACCGCCTGCACCGCCCCCTCCGCCGTGTTCACCACTCTGAGTCTCGGCAATGGCCTCCACGAGACCTCATGGTTCTCAATTAGCCACGTGACCACCTTCTCCTGACGCTCCCACCACCCGGGATACTCCTTCTGCTGGTCGTCCGCCTTCCTTGACCAGAGACAGAACTTCCAGTCCTCATCTTCAAGAACCGGTAACGTGCATGTTAATCTCACTTCCCCTTCTTCAATATCATCAGAGAGACATTGCTTCGCTAGGAATGGTGAACTCAAACTGCATTCTTTCAGGGGTGCATCAGGACGTTGGAAGATATCCAGCCCCGCCCCAACAGCGTCGAAGATCCTCGTCATCTTCAGACCAGAGTTCGTCACGACGGAACGAATGTCCTGCACGACGTCTGGGCTCCGGTAATCGAAGCACTTCGTCGCGCCTGCGTCAAGTAACGCAGCGTGATTGTGGGGAGACGCCGTCACGAATATTGCGGCGAATCCAGCACAGCGAGCGAGTTGGAGGGCAGCCCAGCCGACTGAACTTCCAGCGCCCCAGATAAGGAGGGCGTGATGGGCTGCGTCGTCACCGGGGACACCAGCTTGTGGAAGACCAAAGCCGAGACGGTTGAAGAGTGCGTCGGCTGCTGTTTGTGCTGCGCAGGGGATTCCCACCGCGGATTGAGGAGAGAGAGTTGATGGACGACGCCAGGCAAGATACGGGTCAGCGATCAAGAAGGCTTGGTGTGCGCCTTGGGAATGTGGGCGCTGGTGGGCGGGGTTCGTCATGCCCAGTACGGGGTCACCTGGCGAAAAGGGGGACGAGGGGCCGGAGGAGAGCACGGTGCCAGAAAAGTCATAGCCCATTATAAAGGAGTGCAGGCCCATGTGGAAATGACGCAAGTCGCCTGGGTTGATGCCTGAGTATTGGACCTGGACGAGAGACTCGGACCCGGTTGGGGTGTAAGGTGGGTCGGGGCCGAGGGAGAGGATGGTGATGGTTCCAGTTGAGGTGAGGTACAGGGCTTTATGGGTTGGGGTGGCAGACATTGTGGTTGATGGTGGCTGATAATAGGAAGTTGTGATGAGATTGTGACGATGGGGTGTGACTTTGACGAGCTCGGAGTTAAAGAGTGTGCCAGCTGAGCACAGGGTTCGCGAAAGAAGATGATGGCTTCTTGGTAGTCGAAATTGAAACAGCATGAGCGGGAAAAGTAAGGAGTTCTTATAGCCTCGTGGTTAAAAGATGATGAGGTGAAGTCAAGCCGTCGAATTTACGGAAACGCAACCCTTCCCTGCCAATATGTGGCTCCATTCCTCATCAAAGATACGCATGCTTGGAGACAAAACTCACCGCACTTTTGTTACAGTCCGATGTTTGAGCTAGGTGTTTGTATTGATACTGTGACTCCAGGTTGCAAGGTCGTCTCTATCACGGAATGCTTCTTCAATGCTTCGACGCGAGCATGCAAGTACGAATCAGCCAATGAGATAGCAGTTTTTCACCAGTGACATGGAGCTCACACGGCAAATCACCCGGCGATTGTCTTCCTAATGGGGCTTATGCCGAGCTAGCCGTTGGCGAAGATTGCGTGATTTGCCGACTGGCCGGGTCGGGGACTTTATTGAACTCCCGCGGCACGTGGCCACGCTCAGGTAGACACAGTGAGTTCACACTGCGTCTATAGCATTGCGAATAAGGCCTTTTCTTATTCTCCATTCTTTACGCAACGGCTCATCCGTGAGGGGGGAAGTCATCAACAACTTCAACACTGCACTGTTCGAACGAAAAAGGGAATAATTGTCGAGTAGAAGTGCATCTGGTCCTAACCAACGATCATGGCGAGCCAGTCAGGTAACGATGGGAATCTAGAATGTCCCCCGTTGGATTTGAACTGGGGTCGTACCGTCTTGGCTTTTCTTGGTACTTATTCTCACGCATCACTTTCAAGACTCCCATAATTTATGCTTCTCGTGCAATAGCCATGTTTACCTTTGAAACCACCGTGTATCTGCCATTCTGTCGAGTATTTTCCAAGTATTAACACTCTGTCAATCAAAGGATGGGACGTTGCAAATAAGTGGCCATTGAGACCATTTTTGATTGTCAAATTGCCAGCAATCTGAAAGAGAACACTCTTTGAAGGAAAATCAACCATAGTAACTACCGGTTTTCTAAAGCAATCATAGCCCAAACAAGCATTTTTATCAGTTATTCTCTCGAACCCCATCAACCCAGATCTGCACCTTCTCATTGTAGAAGCACAGCCTGCCCTGGATCTGCGCCGACTCGGCGGTCGGGTACTCATAGTACCAGATGGCATCCCTGACGACCACCACGCTGCCATCCGGCATGGGCACCTGAAGGTGGTAGTAGCTGGCCTGGCCCTTGTACGGACAGAAAGTGGTCGTGTCGCTGGGCACGAGCATGTTCCTGTCCATGGCGGTGGGCGTGGCGGACAGATAGTACCGGGTGCGGCAGCCCGTTTCGTGCAGAAACACATTATTGCTGCTCTTGGCGACGAAGACGCCTTCCACCTGGATGAGGACCTCGCGCGACGAGGGGAGACACTCGATGCGCTTGTAGGGGTCCTTGGGGTGCGGGCCGAGGAGTTTCTCGTCTTCGGCGTACCAGGCGTCTTTTTGCCATCAACAATAGGACACTTGAAAAGCGGGGTAAGGAGAGGCTGAGACGTACCAAGAGAAGTGGGAGGGATCTTGACCAAGCCCT
Source organism: Podospora didyma (assembly GCA_033439775.1). Taxonomy (NCBI): domain Eukaryota; kingdom Fungi; phylum Ascomycota; class Sordariomycetes; order Sordariales; family Podosporaceae; genus Podospora; species Podospora didyma. Next base: position 2,942,338 of record JAULSW010000008.1, read on the forward strand.
TGAGCGGACCGCTGGTAAAACCAGCAACGTCAATCTTCCTGTCGGCGACGCTCAAAGTTCCGACCCAGAATCCACGAGAGTCAGCCACGGGCGGCCGATAGAGTCGACGACAATTTGCTTTCTCGAGGCAAGTCAGGGGGACATAGAACAGCGGGTCTGGATGCGGAGGTCAGGTTCCATTCACGTCAGCTGCCACTCCGCCGGGCACAAAACTTGAATGATGAAGACGGGGGATAGGTGGAATTACAATGAGGGTTCTCCCAGACGTATTCAGCGTCGAGCGTATCAAACACCCATTCGCTGCCCACAAGGCCACGGAGACGACGCCTGGCCGGCTCGTGCTTGGCCGGTCCTTCGACTGCGATTTTGGCCGCGAGTTCGTGTAGACTGCACCTCTCAATTCTGTCGTCAGCTGAACTCACTCTCGCCGATTGCGTCTAACCTGAAGCAAACTAACCTCAGTCCTCCTAGGGTAGTCATTGCATTCAATCAATCGGTGTGTAGCGCGCGCCCGATGTCAGGTTGTCTCGTCTGCGTCTTTCGACCAGTGCGCGGGGTGAAAAGTTGGATGAGACGAAAAAAAACCCGCGAGAGGGGAAATATGGCATGTGAGATTGATCTGCGGGGTTTTGAAGTGACGTAGCATCCAGGGATTTCCTTATTTGTAAGCCTGCAGCAGAATATATGCAGGCTCTCAGTCCCTTTGTTGCGACGGGGAGACGGGGAAAAGGGAGGGCCAGCGAGGGCTAACGTGGCAAAGCAAAATGCAAGCCACTCACAGTTGAGTTCTCGGGCTGCAGGCCGCTACGGGAGAACTCGGGACGGGAAGGACACTGCTGAAAGCCAACAATAGGCTGAAGTTTGAACGGGTAGAAACACCACGCGACAACAGCAATAGGAAATTACCTTCGATGGGGGCATATCGTGGGGGTCATATTTCGATGCGGTGGAGTGAAGTCAATTTTGTTTACATTCCAACTGGACTTTGTTGATTGGCAATGGTCCACATCACCAATGGACTTCAATTCTTCAAATAAGTTATAAAATGGCAATCATTTCCACCTCCACACATCTTCTCGAAGCGCAGTCAAAGTGTCTTCCCATTCCCTGGTCTTGGAAAACGAAGGAATGCCCGTTTCCCTCGACTGTCATAATACTAGGTAACATTCCAATCATCCACTTACTTTCAGTCATCTCCCCATTTTTGTCCATGTTGGGCGCCTCATCTATCAGCCAACGGCACAATCAACGACGAAGTCATCATGTCGTAAAAGCGATAATACAAAAGCCAATTTCCAGATCGACGGTTGTCACGAAATAAAAGCCGAAGAACCAAAGCTCACCATTCTCTGCCTTCAACCTTCGCTTACCACGCCATTTTCATTTCACAAAATCCACCCACACACAAACAAGCACACACACGCACAAGTATCTTCAAGTTGCTACTTTTCTTAATAACAAAACATTCTTGAACCATCAAGCTTCAAGTATAATTCCATTTCCCCAGCTTCAGCTCAAGCTTCAAGTCTAACCCTGTTTCGCCCGCATTTCGGCTGTTGGCTTGTAATCAGGCTGCGGCACAGGTCTTTCGCGTCATCATCAATCGAACATCTTCCATCTTCCATCTTATTTATGTATTTGTAGGACCTTCATAATCCCGACTGACCGTTACCTGACCTGACCTAGGTCAATCAAGTCAGACCGCCTGTCAGGCACCGTTTCACCAATAGCCACGTGCCGCGTTCGGCAGACTCCACTCAGGATGTGAGGCACAGTGCAGGGTCCAGTCCGACCTGCTTGGTCGCTGAGATGGAGGCCTGGAGTGGTTTTTGGGGCAATGGTGAGAGGTTTGAAGGTGGCGCGGTACAGTTAAGCTTTTGCAGCGAGTGTGATGATAAATACCTACCTAGACAGCCAGGTGTCAGGGTTGGCATCGGCGGGTCACATCTACTTGGTTTCATTCACGGGGACGTGAAGTTGAGTCTTCCCTCTAGTTAATGGCACTCGTCACACCTTCGAGCAAAAAAAAAAAAAAAAGAAAGGCCAGGGACTTTTTTTGGGAGAAGAGCGATATAGTTTCAAGAGTTGTATTTGAGAACTTGTTATAGGTTTATCTTCAATATTAGGTTACCCGGGCTGGGCGGATACTGAAGTGAACTCAACAGACGCTCAACCACTGTGAAAGATACCTAATTCCCCTTCCCCCCACCCCTCAGTGCCCCCAGGAAGTGCACCAGACTTTATAACCTCCGTCAGAGGTCGATCTGTCAGGTTGAACTCAGCAGGGGGGTAATCCGCCCTGTACGAGAGGAGTTGGCGCAACGAGTCTTTGCCCAGCACAGTCAACTATGAAAAACCATGGGGCCTTTTCCAGGGTTTTCGTAGGTGCCCGAGTTCGATTCCCGAGAGGAGACGTCCTCGATGACAGAATCGAAGCAAGCACCGAGCTTTTTTGCCATTTCCTTTCTTTTTATTCTTTGTTTCTTCTTTATTTCTTTTTTTAATGCATATCGACAAGACAAAACTGCAATCGAGCATAACCCTAACCCTACGTCAGCAAGTCAACTACCAACTCTTTGCGCCTTGTGAGATTACTTTTACTTTTAGATGGATAGGTGCGAACGTCATCGTGACATATATCTTCATCAAATGCTCTTTCGGGAAACTTACTCAAGCTATAGCTGGTTGGTTTGCTTTTGTTTCCACTTCCTAGTAAATGGTTCCTGCCAAACATAATACTTCACGCCTCCAGATGTCGTTTTCATTCTTTCTGGATCTGTGCCGGCCGACACCTGCGCATCGTCCTTGATTGCAACGGTTTATCGTTCTCAGTTTTGTTTCCCAGACTCATACAGCAGACAATAACAACAAACCCAGAAGTCGGGCGCAGCTAGAGAATTTTCTCCCTTGGTTAGGTACTGTCCTGATCATTACAGCAACCATGTCTCTATCCGCACAGACGGACCCTGATTTTACCAGCCCTGCATCCATGGCTGGGATTCTCGACCATAAAACACCAACCATGTCTCTATCAGCACGGACACTGCCAGCCATTACTCACCCCCTGCACCCATGGATTATCATCATCCCCGGGCACAGCAATACAAAGAGCAGCATCAATAGTAATAGTAAAACCAGATGAATTGCTATATCGGTTCGTAGCTAACTCTCAAGCTAGCCATCAACTCAGATGACTTCTCTTTTCCCTCCCTCCGTGCCCCCAAAAGCAAATGATATCATTTTACCAACCAGAGATCAATGCGCCCCAACTTTGCTTGTCCTCCCAAGTGGATCCATCCCAAATAGATCCCCCGAATCAATCCCAATTAAACTTGTTAAAACACATTGCAAAGAAAAGAGCAGAAATGGTTTCGCATGGACATGCTTCGAAGAAGATTGAAGCAGAGGTCAAACTTCATGTTCAAAAGTGAAATTGAAGCAAGTTCGAGCAGAGTGTCTCCACTCACGAATCCACGCGCCCAACGGCTTGGCGCTCGTCAAGCAGCCCTCCCTCGGTCGACTCGACGGCACTACCGTGGTCGCTGTGGATGGCCTGCTTCTCCGACTCCATCTTCTCGACGTCGTTCCAGTCCTGTCCCGGGTTGACCTCCTTCCACCGCAGATACCTAAGCAGCGTGTAGAAGCCTGAGGCCAGCAGCGAGCCCAGGATGGGACCGACCCAGTAGATCCAGAAATAAGGCGGGAAGCTGCGGTTGACCACGGCCGGACCTAGAGAGCGGGCCGGGTTGAGCGAGCCGCCTGTGTAGTAGACGCCTTTTTTTACCACAATATTAGTACACATCTCAACCAAGGTGAATGAGGGGGGAGCGAAAGTAAAACATACCGGTCAACTCAGCCAGGAAAAACGCAATGCCAATCGCCACAGGCGCCAAAAATGTCGACTTGTGCTTCTCGGCCGCCACCATGATAATCACAAACACTAGCTCCACCGTGAGGAACATCTCGATGAACAAACCCTGCACGGTGGACGCGCCCCCGCCAAGTGTAGTCTCGACGGCCATGGGACCGGGAAGCAGGGCGGATACAACACCCGCGGCGGCAATGCCGGCGAGGAGCTGGGCGGGCACGACGAGGAGGGCGCGGACCGCGGGAAGGCCACCGACGAGAACCAGCGAAAGCGTCACCTGTTTTTGTGTATCACATGTCAGTCGTCGTCGTCTTCTCTCTCATATGTCATTCCATCCATCTTGTCTGGGACAGTGGAGTACAGTGGATCAGCCGTGGCTTGCTTGCTCCCATCCATCCATCCATCCATCTTGACATTGTATTGTATGCAAGGTATGTAACTTACAACGGGATTGAACAGCCCGCCCGTGACGCGATAAAAGGCCCACACGTTCGCGGTCAAACTAGCCCCGAAAGCCAGCGCAATGAAAAGCAAGGTGCTCGCGTTGGGCGGCGCCACGGTGTTGCCATCATCAAAGACAACGGGGGGAGGGGTGTTGGCGACCTGGGTGCCGACGAAAGAGAAAAACAGAAAGAGAAAAGTGCCGATGAACTCGCCCAGGGCGGCCACAATGTTATTGCGTGTCGTCTGGGGCAGGGTCAGCATGGGCAGCATGTTGCCGGTGTTTTTGTTGCCGTTGTTGTTCGCGGTCTGTTGTTGCGAGTTGTTGCCGGCAGGAGCAGCGGACGCGAACGAGGGAAACCGGAACTGAGGCGGGCGCATTTTGACGGAGGGCGTTCAAGCCTATGACGATTGCTGGGAGTAGAGTTTGAAGGTGGGTTCAAGGTGGTGATTATGAGAAATCGTGGATTCCAGATGGCGACGGGCCACTGGAGACTGCGTCGTTGGGAACAGGCAAGAGAAATTGGCGAATGAGAGGGCGAGCGCAAAGCTTTGGGCTACCCTCGTGGTCTGGTCGCGGCCGGGTCGGTCTTTTTGTTTCGTTTCAGGAAGGCACAACGAAGGGCGAAGCTCAGAAAAAGCTCAGCTGGGCGTTTGTTCCGACGGCACAGCTCGAAGAAAGAGCGACCTGGGCTCGGGTTTATATCATTCCTCCCCAAGGGAAGGAGCTTGGGGGGTTCAGCTCCTTCCGTTCCCTTGTAAGCCAGCCAGCGCAAAGATAGCACAAAACGCACGAGCTTCCGCCAAGCTTGGGGTTGTCAGACTTGTCTTATTGTTACTTGGCCGATTGCGGCCGCGGAAGGTGACCATGGTTGCGCCTTTGCGCGACCCTCCGCGCGATGCACAGTCATTCTGTGCGTCCCTTGGACGTGGCATGTTTCTAAAATTTTACTTAAACGGACCCGTACTCCTGCACAAACTCATAAAGGTTCTGGCGCCGTGTCGTCTGATCTTAAATCCGCCACTTGTCGTTAGTCCCCAGCTGATGACACCATCTGTGTCGGGAGGAGTGGAGCCCCTAGCTCAATAGTCCCTGTCCTCGGGCACGTAATTGCATTGACCCTAAATTTCGGGGCTGAAAATTTTTGAAATCACTTGAAATTACGTTGCAAGACCGGAGGCGCCAGCGCCAAACAAAGGGGCTGCTGCGTCGGGTCTTTGTGGCTGGCTGACGTCGAGTCTCCTGAGCTTTCACCTGTCTGGCCGGTTCTTTTTTGTCGTCGGGCGTCGGAGCCCGGGGACGAAGGTGCATCTTGCAGCAACAAAGACCCAACCAGCTCGAGTCTGCCTAAATTTGGGTAAATGAATTGGACAATAGGGTGACAATTACAGTTAGATGTTTTCGAGCTTCGAGGATGTGCAGCTCAGGCTTGCGCCGGATGTTCGGAAAGTTGCATCTTTGCCCGATGCCAGGAAGCTGCCGCGGTGGCACTTAGCCATCAAATTATCAACTTGAAAGAGCACGTGGAGAATCACTGCGAATGGAGGGTTCAAAGTAGAAACACTGGCAGTCTGCTAGACAGACTCGGAGCTGACCGAGCTAGCAGGTTGCACTGCATGGAACCTTTCAAGACAAGCTCTTCCACTAGTCGGTTAGCATTAGTGAAACACAGCTGGCGTCTGCTACGGTGGGTTCTCTGGAAAGGGAAGTCGTGTGGGGAAGCTATCTGGTATGGGTCCCGATTGGGCCGAGGTATACGAAACGCATCAAGCCTTCATGGCCGTTTGTTGATTTTGGGCGACGCCTTCATATTTGTGGGGAGCTGATGAATGAAACACCGGCACTAGAACTAGTTTGTGATATTGAACAAGCCATGACGGATGCATTTCACTGACAGGACAAGTCTCACAAAACATGACTTGAGCTGTGTGCAATTTGAGTTTCTCCCGTTCCATGAGATTCCATGACAATGGTTCTGCTCAACCTAGCTTGTACGTTGTATGAGATCACTACTTCCCGCTGCAATCGAGTCATGGTTAGAATTTCCGGGGTGCCGTCTCTGTCTGTTGCTTTATGTCCGTTAACCCAAGCAAATCATCATACAACTTCGTCATGGACGGAAGTTAGGCGGGTGACGGGTTACCTTGAGCTTGTGGCAGCCTTTCCTTGGTCATTTGCCCTACTGTTGGAGCAATTCCTCCGTATGAGTCACGATATTTCCTGAGACATATACGAGAACTTACTGCTGCAAGTTTGACTGTTAATATGCCTCAATATTTCGTCCTGACCCTGCAGAGTCGATTTCTCACGTATATCCCAGGAAAGAAAATGTTTCCGAATGTCAGAATGTCTTGCATCCCGGAGGTGCCGTAACAGACCTGCAGTCAACATGAATCTCCTGGCACTTGTTTGGTCACGACCATGTCCACGTGGGTTACCCAAAAACTCCTTGCTGCGAATGAAGTGCTACACAATGTAAGACAACTTATGAAAGGTAAGACAAAAAACTCGCCCAAACGTCCCGGAGCTGGCCGAGCCAGTTGCATGCCACACTGGCAACACCAGCAGCAGAGACGGCAGTAGTGCCACCACCTCAAGCAGCCAGTCGCATGCAACACAGCATAGACAGCAGGAGCACACCACCTTGGGGGGCCAGCCATCCAGCCCATTGCAACAATCGACAGACAAATAGAGCAGCCACTAAACCAGTCAACCAGCCCGCGTAACACTGCAGCGAGTTCCCGCAAACTTCCCTCCCCCCATCACTCACTCCGGAACGGCAACCCCGCTAATAGCAGCCAACTCTTCCAACAACCTCTCCTGCAGGCTCACATCCTCCGTTACCTTCGCCGGTTTCGTCTCCTTCGAATCCCGGAAATACCCCCCACTCCTTCCTTTTGCAGCCCCCTCCCCCAGCGCCAGCATGGTAAACGTATCCACACTGTCCTCAATCCGATCGGGGGCCGAGCTGCCGCCCATTTTCGTCGCCACCCATCCGGGGTCGGCCGCATATACCGCTTCAACTACTGGCGCTTTCACTTTATTCCCGGACCCGGACTCGGACCATTTGCGTGAGAATGCCTTTGCGAGGAGTACGTCTTGTAGTTTACTGTCGCTGTAGTTTGAGTTTACCAAATTCGCTCCAACGTTTGGTTTGCCGCCTTTGTGCATTTCCGAGGAGACGTAGACCAGCCTCTTTGGCGGGGCCATTAGGCAGGTTAAGATATACGGCGCAAGGGTGTTGACTGTGAAGAGAGAGGGTAGGCCGGCTTTTCCGGGGATTTTCTCGTAGCCCGTATACAAGCCTGCATTATGCACCACCGCCTCGTAAGGCCCCAGTGTGTTGGCTTCAGCTGCGAGGTTTTTTGTTTCGTCGATGCTGGTGAGGTCTGCGACAAGGACAGATAAAGCGCCAGGGCAGGCGGCGGATGCGTCGCGCGCGCGGTCGGGGTTGCGTGCGTGCAGGACGACTTCGTGCCCCTTGGCGACGAGGTTCTTGGCGGTGAGGGACCCGAGACCGTCGGAGGAGCCTGTTATGAAGAAGCGTCCCATGATGGCGGTGTGGTGGTAATGAGTGGTTGTTGGGGTGAAGGCCTGATGATTGGTCGTGATAAACGTGTATTTCGTAGTGGTCAGCCAAGTGTGATGAATAGGACAATGACTCGCGGTTGATGTTGGAGTGTATGGAATGTATATAGCCGCGGATGGTGTTGAATTTGTCACGGCTGCTTTATTAATGCCGCCGATCTTCATGCTTTGTAAGCTGCAGACACCGTAGCGGAGACGTCATTGATACCCTCGGCTGCTAAAGGTGGGTGGGTCACCCCTTTGAGGCATATTTGGCTTGGGGTCTCAGGCGACATCAACCAAGATCTATAAAATTCAAAAATGAACACCGAGTGCAAGGCGAGTCGACAAATAGCCTGGAACGGTATTTCTTTTCAAATCTCTTAAAGAAATACATTTCGGTAATTTTTACGATATTTGTGCTCGCTACATGTAATTGCTCACGCTCATAATATATCCGAACACTTCGTAGGGTCCGCCCACACTCAGTCACTAAATGTGTTCTTTGAAGAAGTGATGAGATCGGCGCCACCCTTCTCAATTTATATTGTCACCGCCGTTCCCGTTCATATACGATGGCTGCGTCGATTTGGCGACTCTAAAGAAGTCAAGATGATCGCAATCGAGGATGATGACTGGTTGTCTTTGTCAGTTTGAGCGGCACACTGGATCCTTCAGTCTTCAAAGTAAATCCATCATACCTGTGCCGTGAAGGTGTAGTATCAATGCTCCATTTCCACAGAGCACGGCACGGGCGAGGGGGGGATCGAGGATTGAGAAGGATCTTGTTACATATCGAAGGGAAAACACGCATGCATGTTGGCGGCACCCGAACTACACCACATTGGCATTTCTTCAAGACCTGGATTCGTATATACCGACAATTTTGTAGTTGAAAATGTTTCTCGATCTTCTAACAGCAAGCGTCCTGCTTCGGACTTCACATTGTTAGTCATCATCATCCAATCCTGCCCATCCAATTACAAGTGATCATAAGTACAGGCTCTCCAAGCTCTCCAACTGCATGCGCTCTGTAACACTTGGTTAATCCAAGTAAGTTGCCGTTAAAGTCAAGTCAATGGGTTGATACGAGTGGGATCATTAATCGAGTGGCATGAAAGGGCAGTTTGCCCTATCCCCCACAAGAACGGCGGTTGAGTTGAGTCGACTTGGCCGATCTCGAACTGGACAACTTGGCAATCAATATCCGTGTACTAGAACCAGTGAGCCAGTTCAGACTTCAGACTTCACACTTGCTATCGTTACTCTTTGCCTTCAGCCGCCCAGTGAACACCTTAGGAACCAAAGGACGAATATAATAGGTAACGACAGTTGATATTGTGTTAAGTACGGACATTGAGGTTATATAAAGAGAAGACATAAGTAACAGTATGTTCAAGAAAGCTCTCCGCTCCACAAAATCCATCCGATCCAATCAGTCAGAACAAGAGACCCGCACCGCGCCAACTATTCCGTGCTTGTTTTACCCCCGACGAATGTACTCCATGCTTGCTCAATGCTCGCTCGCTCGCTTGCTCACAATCAAACCCTTCCCATATGAATTCTCACCAACCCAGTACCAAATCCAAGTTCAGACGATATAAAAAGGGGAACCTAGAGCTGTGTGATCTTATTCCCCTCGATCCTCATCCGACGATGCACCTTTCCTTCCGGAGCAGTCGGAGGTGATGTAGCACGCTTCTTGTTCTTGGGCGGGGTATGTGTATCCCAGTACTCATCGAGCACCTCGAACACCTCCTCCACATTATTATACGGCTCGAGGCTGGCCATAAACTGCACCTTTGTGGTGATCGCCGCGGGGGTGAACTTGGCTGGCGTCACGGCCTCGGCACGCCAGCGGGCTTCCATTGGATCTCTGAAGGACGTTTCGGGGTAGCCTAGGTCCAAAAGAGCGGTGACGTTGAATGCTGCCATCATTTCGTGCTATCCCCCCATCCCCCGAAAATCAGAACAGGTAGGTTCAAAGATGGGAAGGGAAAAGAGAAACGGGAAACGGGAAAAGGGAAAAGGGAAAGGGGAGGAGGGAGGAGGGAAGAAAGAAATACATACGTCCTCGTGGATCAAATTATGGCAGTGGAACATGTACACCCCGTCCCAGGGAGCATAATGCGCCTCTACTCTGACCGTCTCTCCTGGCGCAAGCCAAACCACGTCCTTTAGCCCTTGGCTCTCGTAGTTATACACGGTGCGACCGTCCGCATTCGACCTATAAATCACCCGGAAATCGATCAGATGAATATGAATCGGATGGCTCCAGCCGCCGCCACCGTTAACCAGCTCCCAGACTTCCACGGTGCCTCTCGGAACATTGGCGAGCACCCGGTTGGCGACGTCGTTGAAGCCCACGCCGTTGATTCTCCACTCGCCGTTGGTGCGCTCGAAATCGAATGTGTGGTCAATGGTCGGGGACGAACCGAGGTTGGGCGGGAAGTCGGGGTTTCCAAGGGTGGTGGGCACGACGCTGGTGTCGGTCACGGCGGTGCCAGACACGACGAAGCGCATTACCTTGTCGGTGTTGAGGTAGTCGATGTCGGCGCCTACGTCTTCCGTGTTGCGGAGGGTGATGTTTTGTCCCGCAAAGGGGGCGAAATCGAAAACGACTTCGTACCGCTCGGCCATGCTGATGTACAACTCTGAAGTAGCTGCGGGGCCCGTGAGTAGACCGGCATCGGACGCGATGACCTGGAAGGGGATCTTGGCGCTCGAGCCGGTCGAGCGCTGGAAGTACAGGAGGAAAGTGCGCGAGATGGCGGCGTTGAGGAAGCGGAGACGGTACTTGCGGGGTTCCACGTTGAAGAAGGGCCAGGGTTGACCGTTGACGTGGATGACATCGCCGTAGAGGGAGGTGGTTTCGCCTGCTGGGCTGAAGAGGGAGCCGTCGGATTTGTATTGCTTTGCGGAGAGGATGAGAGGGATGTCGTGCACGCCGTAGCCTGAGGGAAGGCCGAGGGAGTCCTCTGCTGGGTCGTGCAGGATATAGCCACCTGCTTGGCCTGTTTTCATCCAGTCCTGTCAGTTTTATTCTTGTTATGCTAATACCTGTGAATAAGTCTCGGTCTCAGGCTCAGGGGAAGAGAGGCAGGCCCGACATACCAAAGTAGGCGTTCTCAGCCGTCTTGACATCCAATGTTAGCTGGATATTCTCCCATCACCAGCAGAGGGGGAAATGTCTTACATGGTCAATGGCGTGGTCGTGGTACCATAGGAAGCGCGCAGGCTGGCTGTTGGGGTAATAGTAATCCTTGAACTGGCCAGACGCCGTGACGTCCTCGGCCCAACCATCCCAGGGAGTGCGCTACACGGGTCTGTCAGTTTCGAGAAATTCAAACACAGCAAGGTGAGAGGGTGAAGTACCGAGTACGACCCGTGAAGATGCACAGAGTTATCCATGGTGGCGTTGTTGATGAAGCGGACCACGGCCTCACGGCCACGCTGCATCAGAAACGTCGGGCCGGGAGAGATGCCATCGTATCCCACCAGCGTGGCAGGGCCCTTTCCGGGATAGACCTGCGTGGTGAACTGGTTGATGTAGATCTCGTAGTAATCAATGGGATTGCTTGTCACCGGGTTGGTGATGGTCCTGTCATATGGCATTAGCTGTCCGTCTGCGTAGGGCAACGTCTTTGGAGTGTGACACTTACATGAGCGGAGTTTTGACGGGTGGGATAGGCAGCGGGAACTGGTACAGCCAGGTGTAGGCCGCACCCTCCCAGTCTTTCCGCTTGGCCAGCTTTGAGGGAGTGCCAGTGTCTGGCGTGGCTCGGGCAAAGACAGCCGGGATGGTGGCCATGGCCAGAGCCAGGTGGCTCAGGATGGAGGAGACCATGATGCCAGAAGATGCCAGAGACAAAGTCTTGCTGGAGATCAGAAAAAATGCAAAACGGAGAGACTCGAGTCAGAGAGCGTTGTGCGCCACGAGTATGGTTCTCGAAGGAGGCAGGCAAGGCCTCCTTGACTGTGTGTGATGCTGAGGAACTGTCAGAAATTAAACATGATCGTCGTAAAGTCTGGGGATACTTATATGAATAAACAGACAGTTGTGTGTGTGTGTATGTTTGTCCTCCCCCTCCGTCTCCCAGGAGGAGGGTTTCCAGATGTGTCTCGCCGAGACTAGTCCCGTCGCCATTGGCCGTTAGTGTGAGAAAAGAACGCCATGATGGTTGAAAGGCAGTGTAGCACAAAGCCTGTCCGCCGGCTGAACCTTCCTGACTCGTGTCTGCCATGGTGACTGGAAGCAACTATTCGTCCGCCGCCAGTTTGAAACGGCTCGATAGTCTATCGTCGACGGTTAAAGTTTCCATCCAAGTTTGGTGTCTGCCAAGACAGACTGGCTGTGCACGCTGTCACCTTGTGTGCTGATACTTGGGGATGAATGAATCTAGAACTAGTTCGACCTCCAATCATAACATGAGGATGGGACCGAGTCCAGTCCAAGCGCCAGGTTTGCACGTCACCACGAAACGAAACTATTGGTGATAATATTGTGAAAGGACTGCATTCGTGGAGTGGGTTGCTGCGAAGAAATGTGGGTGTGATTGATTCTTTTGGGATGAAAGAACCTGGAAGTTCATGCCGATATTTCGAAGTTCGGCGGGATGCCCACATGCAGTCGTCTGTCTCAGTTCCCCCCTCCCTCCCCTCCATCAATCCTATACGTGTATTCGTAAGGAGGCGCCGCCACTTTGGTCTTCGGCTCGGCGTACCTTCGCAGGGTTGGCGCTGCAACTGCAAGGCAAGGCATCAGATTTGTTCGAAAGATGCGGTGAGTCCACGAATGGAATATTGGGCCAGGGCAGGTATGTCGAGCACGTCGGTTGCACACACAACTGCATTTTCTACACAGAATACGCTGTGATGGAGAACTCGTATCGTTATTGGCCGACTGTGCCGCCTGCTATCGGGCGCCACACATGTGCGGTCGAGGGGAGTTGATGTGCCAAGTCTGTTAGCCAGGGGAGGGGGTCCGAGGTGAGGCTTCGACGTGTTGCCAGTGCAGAAAGGCGTGCAGAATGGCGCAAAAAGTGCACACATGGTGCAGAAGATGCAGAGATGCCAAGAACTAAAGTCATGACTGCGTCTTGGCATCGGGGCTGTTATAGATGGTGGATGGGTGGTGGTGCTCGTAAAAGAAGTTTGTGGTCGTCACATGCCGCCTCACGGGGCTTGTGACGCTTGTCTTTGCTAGGGCTAGTAGAGGCGGGTTGTCAGCGCGAGATCGGTTACAGGGAAAGTACATGTACGCTATTCGTGTGGATTGGTAGGGACACCATGAAAGGTCTGTCTGGGGATCTCAATCGGGATGTCTAGAGTGAGGGATGTGTGAACGGATTCCGCTACATCCGAGAGCCCGAGTGGGCCGAACCAGCTCCATGGAGGGTCGAGCTAGGCAAAGCTGCTGGGTTCGGATACAGGGATGTCTGCTGTCTTACATGTCGTTATTTGTGCTTGAGACTAAAAAGTGCCTTTGCGAACAGCTCTTTTCGAACAACTTGGTGTCGTGTTTTTTTTGGGGCTTTTGGTGGAGGGGGAACGTAAGAATCGGCTTTATTGGTCACCGGCTCACATGGTTGGCCGTTGGCTGGAGTCAGCCCCAAACCTGTTCTCCGAAGGCCTGACCTGATAAACGAAGAGAGTCCCGAGCAAAGAGCCAGGGCACGTGGTGTGGCGGTTCTCAGGGCTGTTGTTGGTGTTGGCGATTGGTGTGGTTGACGGCCCTAAAGCTCTGAGCTATCTGCCCCTGACTAATCGCCCGACAAGCTTGCGTGAGAAGGGTTCAGCACGATCCATCCAAAGCATCTATACTTTACCGTTTGTTAGTTAGTGCTGTGCGCTAACTTAGTGCTAGATCCAGCTCTGAATTTTGACCAGTCCAGTAGTGGATGGCTGTGTCGCAGCGCAGACCCAGACCCAGCGTGTCCCTTGCACTGTAGCTTCAGTAGCTTCAGTTGTTAGTCTTTGAGGGGTTCAAGCTCCCAGGGACGTGGGACAGGCAGTCACAGGTCCCATGCGTGCTTCGTGCAGCACCCAATATGCAGGTTCGCTTATTATGGCGGTTTTTGACGAGGCACACGATCCTTCTCAACATGCAATGTTCTGCATGTCTCTTTTTGTCCAGGTCGGCAACATGTTCTTACATGTATGCCAAACATCCGCATCACGGCCGAGACAAAAATCCATCGCGATGAATCGGCTTGGGTCTTGGATATAGGACGGATTCACCGGCCTGCTGCAGTCTGCAGACTCCAAGAAAGTTTGTCGGCATCCATCCAGACTGGCGGTCTTGGCTTTTTTATTGGTGTTTGGTTTGGCATAGCGTCCCAATAGTGCCCTTCTTCTCCACCACTCGGAAGGTTTTAAACCGTCCCCAGCCAGCGATCCTTCCTCCATCAGTGCAAGGCCCCGTGCGCTGGATGCCCCTGAACGGTGGGTGATTGGCCCAAACCCCTTATTCCCCACCTTGGTCTTGCCGTCCCTAAAAATACATACTACCACTCACTGTTCACCAACTCACTACGAAGTAACGAGGAGTCGCTGTGGCTTGAACTAGACCCAAAGTACCCCGCTTCAGCCTGCATCTCGGAGAAGCTTTCGGAGAGGCTCTCTCGTATTTGCGAGTGTCCAATGCCTGGGTGGTGGCTAGCCAGGGTGAATGGTGCTCCGACTTTTTCTTTTTTCCTCAGGACCTCGATCCGTGGAGATATGAGGTTGGGATTTCCATCGAAAGCCCGGGCGAGGCGGGGCCTTAACTGGTCGCGGGGAGGCTATAACACGACCCGTTCCGTCCCGGGTGGGGTAGAAGACCGCGTCTGGACTCTCAGCAGGTGCCCTTACAGGCCTGTGCTAAGACGAGGTTGTTTCTTTTTCGTAAACACCCTTGTTCGTGGTTGAGGTGCAATACCAACTGATATCTTCAGCAAAGAATGTCTCGGTAAAAGATGGAAACTTGAGTTGCAAATTGTACAACAATAAACGAAACAACTGCCGCATTCTTGGCTTTCCAGGGGTTGCATCGGCCATGGACGCCATTGAGCACGCCGAGAGATTTGGGTGTATCTTGGTGGTGCTGCCAAGTCAAACGGCGTGAATCTCTTGTCTGTTAGATCACTTGGCGATGACGCCCGCTCCCCTCTCGCTGCTGGAGCTGGAGTCCCAAGAAATTTATTACGTGCATTTCGCTTGCGATGCGGAGTGCCGAATTAATTAAATTTTTCTTCCTTACCCGCGGGAGGCGATCAGCCAGGCAGGTCGGGTAACCTGGTTCTGTTCCACGAGGCTTCGAACTCCCGGCGTCTTGTCCAAGTGGCAAAAGTTTTTGGTTCCGTTCCGAACTCGCCGCACGGCGCCTTATCAGATGGCGCAATGGCGCACCGCAGGGTCAGGTCTAGGCAAGGTGCATACATAATATTACCCCAGGGAACATGTTCGGGAAGCCTGATCCAGGGCGGCATTCACCCGCTTTCTTTGGTTCCTCTAATTCCGCTGCAGCCGCTGGGCTGCCCTGCACCACGCATGCTGTGACCTCGACCAGCCCGCTCGTCCCGTCTTTTTGCACTGCCGCCAAGAGGGCATCTGTAACCGAAGAGCCAAAAGCAGAGAGTACAAAATTTGGTATGTAGTTTTGCATTTGCATATGTGATATCCCCGCGCGCGGGTTACCTTCCTATCACTCTTCTATTCTCTCCTATACAGCTTAGCCCCGACATCTGCTCCCACCACACGTGGCTTGCAGTTGCAACCTGCAGCCAGCATGTTGCATTTTCTCGACCTTGTATCCGATACCCACTAGCTAGGGCGTCTGCCGTGTCCCAAGCCAAGCTCTAGTCGACTGAGGTACTGTACTTCCACATAGCTGAACACTGCAAACACACATGACTCCCCCTTGCCGTGCAGTGCACACTCACAACACAGATTCTTGGCTGCGTTCCCCGCCTCATGATTCATTAGCTTCACTGAAAGAGGAAATAGTCGAGTGGCAACTCAAGCCGAAATATTGATATTCTGGACCGACGCCGCAGGCGCGTAGAGCTGCCCCGTTCACCCGATGGCCGAAGGTGGTGGTCTGCAAAGGGGGGACCAGGTATGTCTCACTTTATTGTTCCGATGCTGAGTCACCTAAGCTTTTGGTGTCAAGCAGGGGCATGCAGCCATCATGAAATGTCCAACGACCGAGATTCCTCCGCGTATGTTGGGATGTCACCATTGTGAAGTTTTGCCACATTGTTTTGCTGTCGGAATACCCAGGCATGCCTGCACAGTCGACGTGAACAAGACACGTAGATGCATGTTTTATCAACATGAACTCTTGGGATGTAGATGTCTTTAACGTTCTGACTTCTGACGGGACTCATCGCGGGCCGAAGCGGTAAAATGCTTAACTGAACCGACAGGAGTTCGAACAGCCAAGGGTAACCTGGCTCAGGCTGGCTGGAGAATATTCGGGGAAGCGTGAGCACGAACGCAGGCCCCCCTGCAGGGCGGATCATCTCCCTTTCCGGGGAAATCAAGGGGAAACAGTGGGGAAATGAGGGCGTCCAATCGCGGTAATGTGGGCGACCCGGATCCGAGCTTCGGGTTGGATGAGGAGTCCAGCATATCGAGACGTGATGTGCTATGGTATCCAAGGTGAACCACTTCAAACCTGCACTATTCGTTGAGTTCGTGAATATTACTGGTCACTAGTCAGCTTGCATTGCCGTAGAATCAAGACTACAAAGTACAAGGACTACTATAGCAAGGAGTTAGTTCTAGTCCAGGGGTGTAAGAGACAGTTGGGCATTGCTGTTGACAGCATATACAATATGAAAATATCCTTTCTCAGTGAGCCATGAATTGCCGGTTAAGAGTTCTCACTTCTCTTCTTTCACATATCGACTTGCGAGTACATGTTTTGCTACAAAATATCAGCTTTACCGCTTGCAGGAAAACAAAAGGGCATTTCAACCGCATTATACAACATGCATAAAAGCTTGCTTGTCACTTCTCAGACGCCTATTAGGCACATATTAGTGCCAATAACAATGAAAGCATGCATTATTAGTGTATCCATTAGTGTAGCTATCACACTGATGAGAAAGCCTAGAAAATGAAACATGAGCAAGTTTGAACAAGGCTATAAGAGGAAAGGCAAATATTGCTTCAGTCCAGATGAGATATTATTCGGGGAATTTAACATGATATTATAGGCGCCTATAGACGATACGCTGGCTCTCGCGTACTAGCGATATATCTTAAGATTAGGTACCCCATATACGAGCTCTCGATGTCACTTTTAGTGTGGATGGAGTCGCACTGCCAAGATGCCCACCACACGGACATGGGTCCCGTCAGCATTATCTTGCCTGACATTATTGTACAGGTACTTGCTTGTCCGTGTATTGATTATTGCGGGTATCGGCACTCATCTTGGCACGCGTGGCCTTCCGACCTTGACAGCCTCGCCGCACGGGTACTTGCAACATGACAGATACGAGATGGACCAACAGTCATGGTAAGCAACAAGTGAGGACTGAGCGGGAACTGTAACAGACTGAAGTATCCGACTGGTCCCGTCAAGTACTTGAGATCTACACGGCGTCCGCCAGTATTGTTGGCCAGAACCACGGGCGTATCTCCGAGATGGGTGTCTGGGGCACAGGCGGTGGGCTTCTTGGCCTGCAGCCGCACCTATTTTCCGTATATGTTGGACCCCTGATTTCACCACTTACTGCCGACATGACCGAGCAGTATGAGAGAAAATAGGGCAGAATAGAGAGTGTACCTATACGCGAGAAATAGGAAGGCTAATCTTAATAAACTTACTTGTGTTGAGAGTTCGCCACAGTGACTCGGCTCGACTTGCCTAGACAAGTGAGAAACAAAACACTGAGTCCCCTGAATTACTGATCAAGCAGAGCTGGAAAAAGTATAAAGATTGTCAAGATTCCTCTCTTCCCCGGATTCTTTTCTCTCTCATCAGTACACAGACTCACAGGCACAGTGTCACAAGCAGAATCTTGACAGTTTCGACCATTCAACCCTTCCTCGGCACCACCACTACTCTTCAGCCTTGGTTCCTTGTTAACCTGGGTTCACAATGCGGTTTCTCCTTCCCTTCCTTCTCCTCATCCTGGGAGTTTTCGGAACTGATATCCCGATTCTTCTTGATGGAGCTCTCATCGAGTAAGCGTCATTTACCAATACCAAACCAAAAATATCACATCTGACTTTACCATCACTCCAGTGCCACTGTCACTGACGACACGTACAACTCTGGCGGAACTATCTCAGTAAACGGCTGGACGATCAATGTCCCAAAGAATATGCTGGTTACCTTCCCCGCTGCCTTTGTGCCCTGGAAGGAGTTCGTCGAAGGCAAGGCTGCTGTGCTCGGATACGAGGTCAACGTAAGCCACCCCTCTCCCACTCACACATTCTGCATGGGCAATTTCTGACAAGATGCACAAACAGGTGGCTGGCAACATTGTCAACGGTGTAAATTGGGCGGCGCAGATCATCGTCCAGGAGTTTGCCATGGAACTCAGCCAAGGCTACATTGACGAGCTGAACTTTGACGGCACAATCAAGATCCGAAATGGCCCCTTCATCCGCATCAACGACCCCAACGCCGTGTTCTCAGCGGGGTTCTCGGCCCCATTCATGGTCTGTGACGACAAAAGCCCCAGCATCAGCTCCTTCTCCGGTTTCCCCATGTGCGTGCCTCGCTCTGCCAACGACACGCTTTGCCCGTCATCCAACAGGCCTGTGAGCGCTTCAGGGACTCCGCTCAGAGTTTTGTAAGTCCACAACGCCTCCCAGAGAATGGAGACTCAAGTTAATATGTATTTAATAATAGCCAAGCACCTGATGCGCTGGTCATGTCCCCCTTCGTTGTGGGCGATTTTATCGAGTACCGAGGCTACCGTACCTCGGCCAACCAGATGGTCGTCTTCGAAATCGTATCCTGGAACGTGCAGATCACCACCGTCGGCGCACCAACATACATCCGCGTCGAAGCCACCCTGATCGGCGTCTACAGCAACGACCCCGACGGCGAAGTAGCCGAGACGCGCTACATCGGCTACACCTCCGACCCCTCGGCAACCGTCTCCATCAGCGCCATCGACATCGACCCGTGCACGGGCGAAGAGTCCGACCGGCCCATCGGCGTAGGCCAACTGCGCCCCGAGGCGGGCGGACGCAACAAGTGGCTGGCGCGCATCGACGGCACCTTGCCCCTGGACTACACGCGCGAGTACCGCGCCGTCGCTAGCACCGGGACCGTCCTGACGAGAAACGGCATCCTCGCCGGTCAATACGTCGCTCCCATCCTGGAATGGATCCAGCCTGAGCTGTTGGTGCCCGGAAACGAGCCCCTGATCCACCAGTTCTCGCGCATGACGCACCTGACGAAAGGTGTTGGTCCCGACGAGGACGGCAACTTCTGGGGCCCGCTCGAACCTTTTCCCCAGTCTGGCGTTACGATATTCAACGTGTCAACCTGCCCTCCACCCATTGGTGGTCCGACCACGCCTGTTGATCCAGCCGACCCCGTCACACCCGTCGCGCGCGTCGACGCCACCATCCCCATCAACCAAGCCGCCACGACCACCATTGCCGTCGCTAACAAGCCTCTGTACGTGCGCGTCCAGGACACCTTCAAGCTTCGTGGCTATCAGGACGCCACGCTGGGAACTAACGAGTCCTCCTCTCTCATGTGGACATGGTCCCTTCTCGCCTCTCGATCCGCCGGCACACTATCCAACCTGCAGACCTTCACCAGGAGCGCGAACAATCAGACCGCCACTCTAAAATTCGCCAACGCGGCTCCGGATGGGGATTACGTCTTCCAGCTAGCCATTTCCTCCCCAACCCAGAACTTGACTGGGACAGCCACATTCACCGTCAAGCTGTTCTCCGGGCCGGACACCATCGCCGTCACAGCCGTGACCTGGACGAGCGCCCAGAGCGGCACCATCGGGGTTGTCTGTTCCAGCAATTACCTGGTTGATTATCGTGTCGGCATGTCGGTGACGTACCCAGGGGACAAGGGTATTGCTACCTCGCCAATGGCAGCCACCCCGCCAGGTAGTGGGAGCTGGTCGTTCTCGGCTCGTAAAGTTGATCAGCCGGGGACGATTACGTGTACTTCTCTTCTTGGAGGGTCTGCTACCCGGAATGGACTCACGTCCAAGAAGAAGAGAGATGAAGATGAGGTAAGTGCGGGTTTGTTAGAGGAGAGGAAGATGATGAGATCTCGTATTGCGAGGACGCAGCGGTCGGGGATGCTCGAGGCTGTGTCGCCGCTTGTTTGAAGGTCAGTGGTTCACTCGAGAGATTAGGAGGGAGATGGACAAAGTATGGTGATACCTATTGAGGGACTAACTGATTCGATGGACGTTGGTGGATTTCGATTTGTTACCCCCTTTTCTGGTTTTGTTTACTTCTCAGGTTGGCATTGTAATTCGCCGCCACTTTTCGCTATTCATTCATTTCTTTCTTTCTTTTTGTTGCACTTTCGTCGGATTGTTGGGCTCACTTTGAACTCTCAGTTCCATTCTTACTTTTTACTATCCAACAATAGTGGTGGATTATTTGTGGGGAGAGGGTATTTTTCTTTGTCTTGAACCCTTTGAGCACGTACTTAGTGAATTGAAATGTTGTCTTATCTGAACAATGGCTCTTTATGAAATTTGACTACGACAAAAGTAGGCATTTGTAAACAAGACACTATGTAAACACTTCCTGAGGCAGACATAAACGTGTCAGCTCATAACTCTCGATCTCCCACACACACTTGTCAGCCCTTCTCGGAATCGCACAGAAACTTGACACAATGTCCACCCCCTCAGTTCTCGAAACCGACGCGTATATGGTCCTGCGCAATGATACCGGCACCATCGTTTTCCGGGATGCATCCACCCTCGCCGACATTTACATTGACGGCAGCGTAGTCGACGACTTTTCGCCCGCCGCCCAGGAGGAACAAAAAGACGTCATCGTCGACCTTTGCCAGCATTATATTCTGCACCACATCGACACGAACCAGTTCGCCGACTGTCGCAACCTAAACTACCTCCTGAAAGACAACAACATGCAGCAGCTGACGGGCATGGTCACCAAGATGCACATCAACGCTTTGGACGGCAACTTGGAGGAGGGGCTGAGGGCGACGCATCGGCTCATGGGGAGGATGGTCTCTATGCTAGAGCAGAGGAGGGCAGCCAGAAAATGTATTCTTGCGAGACTGCAAAACAAGGCAAAGGAGGAGAAGGAGAAGGAGAAGGTGGAGCGGGAGCTTTTGAGGAATAAACCTGACATGGAGAAAAAATGACGGTTATTCTTCCTGGGGTTTGATGAAGTATAATCCCTGTTAGTAAGTCTGCGTGCGTTGGCCATTTTTACACCAATACTTACATTTTTCAGTGGTCACAAGTATACGAGGGCCTGCCCAGGATGGACGCATTATAAACCTTAAACTCGGAAACATTCTATCACCTTAAGAAAGAGTCAAGCACTAAAATACTACGACACTGAAAAAAACAATCATTTGTAATAGACTTATATGGACGAAAATGAATTCGTTATAACTTAACAAATACCGAGCTCGACTTAAAATGAAAGAGTAAAACGTCCTGTGATGGTGAGATTGACAAGCATGAGAGTCAAATTATATGACACTTTTATTTTATTTTGGTCTTTCGTATCTGATGTTTTATGAGACGAATCCGGCTTGATAACATTTTCCATTTTCGTACCTCGGCCCATGTGGTATTACTTACCCTAACTCAGGGCTCGGCTCAGTTTTTGCTAAAGATCATTTACTTAGGCTCTTCGGGAACGAACATCCATTTCGAAAGAACGGAGCTGCAAATGACCTGATCAACGAGTCTGGCCAAGGCTCAATGGTGGCGGCGGTGCTGAGGTTGCGAAGGGCGCTTACTGCCCTTTTCGTTCTAGGCAACTTCTAAGCCCCGCGCCAAGCACCACATTTGCTGCTTGGTCTCAGCGCGGTGATTTGCCAGGCATTTCGAGACTCAAAATCGCTCAAACGCCCACACCGCCAAGACTAACGGGCATGCATATTTGGGAGGCGCAGCTTGCAAGCTGTCGAAGTTTGAAGTCAGCCTCGATTTCCTCACTGACAGCCTACCCCTAAGTATTGTACGCGATCCTTCTCTAAAACCATACAACACGACCCCTCCAAAACAAAAAACCGTGATAAAGAGTTAAAGATGGTGACAATGCCAAACACGACAACCTCCCAGTCCTCACACGTAGGGGCGGGGGATGACATCCTCGCTGGCCTCGACGAAGACGAGTTGCCGAACCTCTTCGCATTCGTTCGCGACGCAGTCCGACCAGGCTCACGAGTCTCGAAATGCAAGCCTACTTCAATCGACGCTCTCAGCATCTTTCCATCTCATCCTGAACCTGCTCCAACTCAAAACCCAACGCTTGAGACAAAGGCACCAAGATACAAATGCGATTATAGTCCCAATGCTAGCCTTTCCGACGCACTCCCACTGCCGGTCCCTTCTTCTCCGGCGGCGCCGCCATCATTATCATCGCCAACTTCGCAAAAGTCGTCCATATTCCTCGTCATCGAATCCATCTCCCTCGCCACCATCCGCCACATCAAATCCTACCTTATGGCAGGCACTGGCATCCCCTCCTCCGCGCTCCTCACCTTCTGGCATTTCCTTGACGCCTTCCTAGACGATTCACCCTCTTACAATTATCTGTCTACCACGGCCTCACACCTCCCCTCCTTTCCGTCCGCGACAAGCCGGGAACACCACATCAAGTTCCTGTTCAACCAGTATCGTGAATTAGAATCTCGTCCAGCTGCGGGAATAGGTACAGGATTGACGTATGGAAAGGCGCAAGAAGTTGCGGAGAGGGGTAACTGGCGGTGTAGGGTGAACTATGGGCTCATGGAGCCGTGCCAGCGGACGGACAAGTTTGGCGTGCGGACGGAGTTTACGCCAGTGCTGGTGGAGAGACGGCATTTGGCTATTTGGTATGATACTGCTATTGCTAGCGATCAAGGGTGGGGACTGGGAATTGTGCTGGTTGATTCGCTGCTGGATGTTGGCCTGGGGCTGGGAGCCAAGTTGGCGGAGCCATTATTTGGGAGGGTGGTGTTTGGTGGCGGCGGTAGGGGGTTAGGAAGTGCAGCAGAGGACGGGATCTCTCCAGAAAAGGAGAGTGACAGAATTGCCACGACCTCGCACAAGAGATGCATCTCGGTTGTTGCACGACAACTCCTCAACAGCCACCTCTCAGTGCACCCAAAGACACATCCAGCGCCTGCAGTTCTCACGGAGTGCATCTACCGCATCATAGCGGCCGAATGGATGGTTGTGCGCACCTACTGCGTGCGCGACATCAACACCATCGAGTGGCGTCTGCTGGGCGAGCGCGGGGATGGCATCAAGACACAGGAGCAGTTTGAACAGGTGCATGTCGCGCTGTTCTGGATGCGCCGCCGCCTGAAACGCTACCTCAACCTGGCGCGCAGTCAGCAGGAGCTGTGTGTTTCCGGGGGAAGGA
Source organism: Podospora didyma (assembly GCA_033439775.1). Classification (NCBI taxonomy): domain Eukaryota; kingdom Fungi; phylum Ascomycota; class Sordariomycetes; order Sordariales; family Podosporaceae; genus Podospora; species Podospora didyma. The sequence goes on from JAULSW010000008.1 coordinate 2,965,767, forward strand.
TTCCTTGGATTTTGCATCATGCACGAGATAATGATACTGCCAGTGCCAGTGGTGCTGGTGCCAACCACGAGCCTGAGAAAGAAACGGATGTGGTAATGGACTTCAAAAGGGTTATAGAGTTGTTGAGCGACGACTTGGACTGCGTACAGCAGATCATCGAGCACATCAACTCGCTGTCGAGTATCCAGCAGGGGCGCATGGGTGTTGAGGAGGCCGGGAGGAGTACCGAGCACAACAAGCTGGTGTTGGTACTGACTGTGGTGGCAACGTTCTTGTTGCCTATCAGCACAGCTGCGACTATCTTAGGCATGGAGGGTGATTGGGCTCCTGGAGAGGCGAGATTTGCCGAGTTCTGGGCCATTGCAGTGCCGTTGTCTGTGGTGCTGGTTGGCGTTATGATGGCGTCTATGTTTGCTGGTCAAATCTTCCAGTATCTCAGGGGGGTTTGGTTCACCACCGCTCGGGCTAGGATCAGGAGAATGGGCGTTGAGGACGACGATTTCCCTTAAAGATTGTGGTGATCGTATTACACTCATCGAAAGGAAGGCTGATGCTGGGACTCTTATCTAGATTAAAGTGTTTGCTTGTTTATTCTGATCGTAATCGTTATCTAATAACTCTTGCACTATACGCGTTAAGTTCGTAACTGGATGTATTCCGTGGAAGTGATTATTGTAGATTACGTGTCAACCATGTTTCCTTCACAGGCAGTACACAGTACACCCAAGCTGTTTCCCTGTATCGTACTGTGTTGCACCAGTACGCTAACATTCTGCCACCTTCATGCGGAGGGCGGGAGTTGCTGCTGCGGGGTTTAAAATGGAAATGCACAGTGTCAACACGGTGAGTCGCTGTACCGCACGTTCACCATCTCCAGTCTCTCCTGGTATTGGTTGCTGAGGCTCGCTGTTGCCTGTGTGGTCTCAGTGCACATACACGATTCGAAACCTGCATTGCCCACTATGCACGTAATGCAGGACAGCCTCCCGTCCATCCCACCTCTGCTATCCCACCCCATCAAAAGTGCCTACAGTCCTGCACTAGTGGATGACAATCTGGATGGGGTACTGATTAGATGTACACTGTACAATCATCTATAGCAAGGTTTACTCAACTTCTGCCTTGAAAGACGTGTACGTCTTCAATGACGTGTACGTCTTCAATCAGATTCGTTGATTAGAAGCATGACCAGGGCTTACAAAACAAACTGCAACTTTTGTTCTATTTTTGCACGACAGCAAGATATCTTTGTTGTTGACAATAAGTTTAGCCCCCAGGTCAGACAACGCATGCCTTGGGGCTTTGCTGAACACAGCGTCACCTGCAATTGTCATTCTCTCGTGTGAATTCAAACCAAACGAAAACTCCTCAATTATATTGACATAGTCTATGGCTATCAAATGTGAAACCAAACTCCCTTGAATGCTCGTGTAACCTCGATGCCATGTAGCCCAATCCGAAAATGAACAAAAATAGGATGAATTCGAACCAAGATGCAGGATCATTTCCAATAGGTGCCAGCATCCATATCATAACCAACGACCCCCCCAAGCCCTAACCCAATCATTAACCTGAACCAGCCCCGGCGCCGCCATCGTGAAATTCGGCACCGCATCTTGCGTATCGGAAAACGTATCCGTCGTGGTTAGCGTCAGTCCACTCATCACATTCGCCGTGAACGGGAACTCTGCGTCAAGCGTCACCACGTTCCCCTTCCAGCTGACGTTCGTGACTGGCACGCTGACGATGTTTTGTCCTGTGAAATACGTGATGAATAATCCCGCGCCAGTACCATTGACGAATTGCTGGGCGGCAGCGATGCCGGATAGGTCAGCGGTGAAGGTGATGTCCTGGTCGCGCGGCTCGACATCAGATCCGCCTGACCCAGTTTGTACAGCGAGAGCCGGGAAAATGGGCAGCGGGATGTCGGATAGTGGGAACGGGCATGAGTTGGGCACGATGAACTGCTGCATGGCGGAAAAGGCGAAAGTAGCAACGCTGGTGGTTAAGAAGGGTTTCTCGGATGGTTTTTGCGAGAGTAAGGTGCGGTAGAAACCCGACTGCTGGCCCTCTTGTCCAATAATGCTGGCAACGCTCCTGACTGCACCGTCATCACCATTCTTGGCTAGCGCTTGACTGGCGTCTTGGAGCGTTCCCAGAACGAGAGTCGTGAACGTCTCTGCCAGGGAGATAGCATCTGCGATGTTGGTCGTCGGGAATCGGTATTGGCATGGCGGCGGGGCGAAGGCGTTGAAGTTCTCGAGGGTTTTGAGGGCGGCGATGGCGTGGAGTTCTTCTTGCTGTTTACAACAAAACGGTTAGTTTAGTTTCATGGAGTTTTCACTGATGGGGAAGAATAAAAGGTGGAGGGACGTGCAGCCAAAACACTCTCGAGCACGTCAAGCAGCTCGCGCTTGTCTTGTCGCGACTCTAGCCTGAAGCCTTCCACATCGTGCGTGATGTTGTGGATGAGCGACTGGAAGAAGGCGACTTCGAACTCCTCGTTGAACGCAATCACCTGAAATACGGGGACGCTGGCAGGGTTGAACTGAGGCAGAGGAGGCGCGCTGGGCAGCGTGCCGTCGGCTTTCTCTTGGATGGTTACAAGCTGTGTGGTGTTTGGGTTTGGGAAGCCCTACTTGGACGAGATGTTGAATGGCGCTGCTGCTGCCAAGCCGACTAAGGCCGCCGTGGTGGCAAGTGCAAAGTGCATGGTGGCCAGAGGGTGTGTAGTTTACTTGAGATTAATTCAAGATGGAAGGGATAAGACTCTAAAATAAAACGGCCTGAAACGTTCACTGCGAGATAATATGAGATGAAATGTAACGCCACCGATGAATGAAGACGGAACCTTTTTCTTTTCACAATGGACAAGATGGCTGGGGCGGACACTTATACCAACAATAATCGAGACGAGGAATGAATAATCGACATAATAAAGACGGGCCCTGACAATACCTCTTCATGATCACGCTGACTCTTAGGGCTGACTTATCCTCGTCTGGCTAAGCCATCCGGAAGCGCAACAAAGTTGTGTCCCTTTGTTGCCGAACTTTCCTTTGCGTCGTTCTCTGCCGTGGACAATGGACCGATGACCAAAAAAAAACGGCCCTTTAGGTAGGTGCCTAAATGCGATTCGCGCTTTTTGGGTCGGGTGTGGCTTAGCGAAAAGCGTCGGGGGTCCACAGTGAGGTTGGCGCTGAATTCTCAGAGCGCTGGGCTGCAAAGTGCCCACCGCATGGTTTAGAGCTTCAGTGGTGGCTTGACAAGAGCTCAATTACAGCACGAAGATGACCTGAGCTGGAGTTCTGTCCTCTGACCTAGCCTCAAATTCTTTACATATTACGTTGCAATTTTTAGCCTGTCGTCTTTCTGTAAGTCTTTCCTTTTTCGCTGTTCTTCTTTCTACCTTTTTCTTTCTCTTTTTTTTCCTCTTTTTCCTCTTTTTCCTCTTTTTCCTCTTTTTCCTCTTTTTCCTCTTTTTCCTCTTTTTCCTCTTTTTCCTCTTTTTCCTCCTCTTTCTTTTTTAGTTCTCTTGCTGCCTTTTCGTCTCATCTCACAGCGGACAACTTCACCCATTAACTCTCTTTCTTGCCACCTGTCAGCAGTCAGCTAAGTCGCGCGGCAATTTGTAGTTCCGGATGATCGGAAGGGAATACTAGAAGTACTGTCATATAGCAATGCATGCTGCAGTGTAGTGTTCAAGGTGGTATGACCACTTCGGTTATCATTCCCAAACCGGAAAACAGAGCGATGCATGATCTCGCCCCGGGAGAAAGCCACTCCGATTAGATGATCACTTCAAAGTTCCGGCGGAGCTTACCCGATGAATCTCTTCGGGTTGTGAGCAGATCTGATTGCGGCCAAGGAGTCTCCGGGAGGCCGTATAGACTACAAACGGGCCACCTCACTACAGACCTTCAAACAGTGACGCTGCTCTTTTTCATTTGACTGCCATTAAGTCTACTCGCTGAGTGTATCCAGAATCAACTGCTATCCTTTCAAATCCAATAAAGCCCACCAGTATTTCCGGCGCAACAACACTCTCGCCCGTCGTGACGGGTCCCCGATTACGTGGATTGGCGCCTCGGCTGCTGCTCCAAGGTCTGCTCCTGGTTCGCCATCACCATCCGCCTTTCAAGGTCCCCAGGGTGTGCGGCTTGATATTCCGGGCTGCAGTGGGGATTGTTGTGCGGGTGGTGGGGCGGGTTGTAGGGCGGGTTGTAGCTCATATCGTAGTCCGGGTTGTAGCTGTACAGCATCAATTGACAGGAATAACTTAAAATTTCTCTCCTCCATCGTTCCTGACCGGCCTGATACAACAACGGTGAGAAGTCAGCCGCCACGTTGAGAGGACGAAAAGGGGCGAGAAGCCCCGCTACCCAAGAAGAAGAGGCTGACCTTCACAATGTAAAAGGCCTGAGAAGCCCAGTCAATGATAAGCAACGTTTTGTACTCTTCATGTCGCCGTAACGTGTCGTGAAGTGACTGAGAGAGGTAGCTCGACTTCGGCTTGCTGCAGAGCTCCTGGCCTGTCAAAAGGAGTGGACGATCGGAGTCCGACATTTGCTCTTCGATGGTGTCAGAGTCGAGGCCCTCGTTCGGGTGCGTGACTACCAGTACTTTGGCAAGAAACCTGCGGACGTCCCTGGGGTTTTCGAGGTGTATTGTTTTTGCCCACTCTACCAGTTCTTCGTGTGCCCTTGCCGCGAGGTGGTTCAGTCGTCGGAATTCCTCCAATTTTTGGTATTCGACTGTGTCGGGATCCGGTGCACCGTGTATCTCGGCCGGCATCCACGCAGGCATCCATTCCTCCATGGTTGCTTGGTAAATCCGGGTGACAGGATCGGTCAATGGACAATAAACGAAAATGATGTTCGGCGTGAACGAATTATTTCTGGTGGATAGATGAACCGCTGACCGAAAGAGTGATTAATGTTTGGCGAGTCACGTACTTCACGAAGTGGGAGTGGGGATGTTTGGGAGTGGACGTGGGTGGAATGGCCGAGAAATGAATGGCCAAGTCACAACCTTAGCTGGAAGGCACCGCTAAACGTGAGTGGGCATCTTCCAATCTGGGCAGGAGCTTCACTGGTAGGGATGGAAGGAGTGCGGTTACATTAGAGTTTGCTAGCAAAGCAGGAGCAGATCACCACAAGCTTGAGAGCCCGAGCTGAGGTTCAACTGACAGTATTGGTCCATTGGATGACTTGAGCTCATGATTTGACCCAACGAGTAACTTTAGTCCATTAACACCAAAGGGAGAAAATAGAGGTTGCCAAGACAGATCCAGCTGTTGACAAAGTTGAGAGTGCGTGGTGTCTGGGGTTTGTTGTCTGAAGCTGGTGCCGTTGTGAGTCGTTCCTTCCATATGGACCTACGGCTACATAAGAGTCATCCTCGAGTTTCTGCTGCGTTGCTTCCTAATGCTTCGGTTTGCTGTGTTCTTTTCTAACTCAAGTTACCCGTTGCGGGTTCCAGTCGCGTCAACTTCCATGCTGGCTCACCGCCCTCAGTCCTTCCGATTTTAATCCTCCACACATCCCACATTCACTGCACTTTCAACTACATTCGCGTTCGTCGGCGTTCTTTCAGTCTTCAACAATATATCAAGCTTTGAGGTAAGCAACACGCAACTACACTCCAGCCTCCCGATCATCATGCGAACGCTCTTGCTCGGGAATGAGCACTTCTGCTCCTGCTCTTGCACTGGACCGAAGCTTCTGCGCCTTCAATTAAGCAGAACCACACCACAGCATCTCTGTTCTGCACGACGTCATGCCCGGAGAGTTATCCTCAGTTACCCTCAAGTTGCCCCTCGTAACATGACTTTCTATGTCCCAAAGTCGCATCTGTCGTTCCCATATCTTCCCCAGGGCATGGCACAAGACTCAAGCGCCCCATCCGCCACCCTCACCGATCAAAACTCTTTGGAGAAACGACGGCCACGCTCCTCAGTGCCAGCAGTGACTGTTCCACCCCACAGTCCCACCCAACTAGCGATGGGGCCCCTCAAAACGACCATCCCGCTCCCTGTGTGACCATTCCATGCCCGGGATGATGTTTTTGCACCGAGAGGCGGGGGTTGTACTTGTGGCGGTGTAGCAACCAAGTAGTTCTTGGCTTTTCGAGAACGTGCACCCTGAAAATTTCGTCTTCTCGCCAAACGCCCACCGTCACAACTCTGCGCCTCGGTCCCTCGGAGGAACTCGCAACTTGGAGCTTACACTTACGACTTCACAGCTTCCCGCACGATTGACACCGCTCCCGACCGACCAAGCACCCAACTCATCAATCCGCACTTTCGATCTACGCAATGGTGTCTGACAGTATCTCGAAGGCCGACAATATCTCGAAGGCCCGCAAGACGGTGCTCGCGTACATGGATGCAATGAACACTCTGGACTTGCCCAAGATCATGAGCCTCCACACCGAGGACTATCGGCACCAGATGCTGCCCTGTACGAGGCAATTTCTCCATCCCAGCCTCGCTCGTTTGAACTAGAAGCTGACATGATTTGCGGCACGTACAGTGTCCCTCAAGGTTCCCGTGATGGACAATGCCGGCTACGAGGCCTACTTCAAGAAAGACTTGCCCCTGTTCCACACCTACGAGTGCTTCATCAACGACCTCATCGAAGACTACAAGCAGAAGAAGATCGTGGTGTATGCCCGCGACCGCGCCGACACAGACCTCGGCGAGTACCGGTGCGAGTACATGCTCACCTTCTTCCTGACCGACGACGGAACTAAGTTGAAGCGCATGCACGAGTGGGTCGACCCGTCGATTGCAGTGCCGTGGGTCACCAAGCTGCGCAAGCTTCTGGCGGAGAATGAGGCGCAGAAGGAGCAGGCTGCGTCGATGCTGTGAGCCAAATTGCAGGCTCGCTTCCCTCGGTATCAGGGAAAGAGGTATTACAGGTTGGGTCACAAAGGGATGGTACAGGGCAGGACGGGCCGATTCATACGGTTTGCATTGCGGCGCATGTCTTCATTAAGCCTACGTAGATACATCATAACCTGGCGGAGAATCCCAACTGTTACCAAGTGGACGCTTCGCCCATAATTACCGTGGTGTCCCTTTTATACAGTGCCAGGTGTCGCGTCGTCCAAAAGATACCTATCCAATTGTTCCGTTTTCCTACAGGTCCAGCTACCGCTGCGATACCGTGACGACCTCTATCCCTTTCTCACCGCCGTTATTACTACTCGTTCTGCTTGTAGTGGCGCCTCCTGGCGTGTCAGCACCGCTGATAGTCCCCATCTCAGCATCGGCATAGCAGTCGCTCCGCCACATGGTCGTGTTGCCCACCAGCTCGCTCTCGCTCTCGTTGTCACCATACCGCGCCGCGACCATTTTGAGTTCCACAGACCTGCGAATCTTAATCCCGGCCAGCTTTCCAGATGACGGATCCTCGGCGTTGTCGAAGTGTGTGTCCAGCGCTGACTCGATATTACGCCCTCCTGATTTCCGACTGATGAAGTTGTGCAGAGGCAGCATCGGTGTCGGGGTATTTACGCGCCCTGGCTTCGAACGGCGCGGAGTGCTGCGCGAGCCAGTACCCGTACGAGATTTGAGGGAGGGGAATAATTTCAGGAGCAGGGCTTGTAGGGCCGGGATGGAGGCGCAGATTGTTGCGACAGAGGTTTCTAGGCCTGACCAGAGGACTATGTCGACGCCGATTACTTGAAGGGGTTAGTATATGGGACATACGAAGGTGGTTGAGGAAAGGGGGAGGGGAAAGGGGGTGAGGGGTAAGTACTTGGTTGTTGGTCGATGGGTCCTGAGAAGTTTAGGGCCAGGGAGCGGAGTCTGACGATTGAGACGATGCATGTACTATGGACTCATGTTAGACGAGAGGAGAGGTGATATACAGGGGGTGAGGGGCAACAAACAAGAAACCACAGGTAAAAACCCCCAGCAGAATCAGTTTATTCCGTGTCGCAATATGCAGCTGTCGCAGAAATGGGAGAGGAATAAGCAGAATCGCAAAGTCGATGACGATGTTGAACCCGGCGAGGGTGTAGTGCAGAATGTCGCGCTCGAGGCATTTGCCGCCGCCCTCGATGGACTCGTCCCAGTAGTACGGGATCGGCCAGCAAGTGAAGATGGTTAGGGTCATGGCGATCAGGGCGTATACCGTGAAAAAAGTGAGAAGACCTAGGAAGAAGCGCTTTGTGCTGGCCGTCTGGAAAACGCGCTTGTACTGCAGGATCAGGGATAGCTTGACGAGGAGTTGGTTCGCGTTGTAGAGCACGATGGTCACGTAGAGGGACCGGAGGAACTCGACTAGGTCTGCCAGGCGGACGGCATCGCCTAGGCCATATTTGACTTCTGCGATGGGTGTTATGGCGGGATCAAGATGGATTGGATGGGGGGAGGGCTTACGGTACATGCATGCTGTTAGGTAACCGATAAGACCCAGCTGTGAGTGAAGAGAGACATCAGTCAAAACTCAAGAAGGTTGCGTAATAGGGGATGGCTTACCATGACAAGAATGATCACATAGTCGTCTGGCCCCACTATGCGCACGACAAGCGCTCGCGTGTATATCCTGAGACTGACAATGGCTAAGGCGAGCGCAGTGAAGAAGAAGAGCGCAAAGACCATGCCATGGTTGCGCTCCACGATGGGAAGACCCCCCAGGTACCACATGATGGCGGCCAGGCGGATCAAGTGGTGAGGGGTGATAGCTTGAGAAGTGGGCGAAGAAGAACCACGTCAAAATTCCTGGTCGCACATAGATCCGTAGATGCCGCTTAAGTAGGGCAGAAACCGTCCGTGAATTGGTCAATTTGTCCCCAGCTCGCTCGAGTGAATGTGCATCCCCAGAAACAATGCTGTACGGGAAGCTGGGGAACGAGATCTAAAAGTACGATTCACTGAGACCAGCAGCAACCAACATGGCAGCATGGCACCCCAGTCTGAGTTCGAGGGAAGTGAATCCTTCACGCAACCTGCGAGATTCGCCCATGCAGGTGATACCGTCTTATTGAAGGATTCTTATTCACATGTTCTTTTGGCGGGGCAGAAAAGCCAAGGATCCTTCAGCCAATCACGCCGCCGGCTGAAGAGGGGTCTGTGTCCGTCCCCATGTCCGTCTGAAGTCCGGTGCGTGTCGAGGCGGGGAAGGCTGTCAATGACATGTTGTTTTTTTGCAAAATTTCATGCACAAGTGGAACAAATAGTTGAACAGTATACCTATGCAGGATCATGTTATTATATTTTACCCCCGCGGTTTCCACTTCTCAGTGTTAATGGTTCAATGTGGCGATATGAAAGAGGCTGTCAGTCTCAGGATGAGCTGCTGCCAAGACGTGATTGACCCCACAGCCGTCTGATAATATTCTGATGTCTGAACATATTCCTTCCAGTGCGAGGAAGACGAAGGCCGTCAACATTAGCATGGGTATGGCTGCACAACATTAGGCAAGTCACCAACGCCGCCACCAAGTCTTGGCCTGGTTTCCAAATACTTGACCAGTGACCCCCCTGAAAGAGGGAAACCGGAGACCGATGTTGGTTCGAAACCGACGGACGGACGACATACGGAAGGAAAGCCGAGCAGCGCTACTACAGTACGATGTTGTACTTAACATGCCAGCATACGGCACGGCCCGCCATTCCCCTGTTTTTCGGTGGGTGCTATTGGCAGACTGTCACTGAGCTGAAGCAACTCTGCACTACGAAAAGCCTTGTTCCCTGCGGCGGCATGAAGAAGAGGCAAAAATGTTGCGTTCGAAATGAGGTATGCACCGAGTTACAGCGCCGCAACACTATAACGAGGCCGCATAAGCCACCCGCACATGTTTTGAACTTGTGCTCTCCGAGATGGGTGCGCCACTATGGCAGAGCAGAAGCAAAAAAGAAAAAGGAGAAACTGACACCCGATCGAAACAGGGGGCCAGATGCCTGCGATGGCCACATGGCCATAGGACTGAATGCCACAGTGGTGCATAAGTTCCGTGCCGTGTCTTTTTGTCTAAGAACTAGGTTATCAACCAGGAAATCTTGGGATGGAGGAATCCGAACAGAAACATCAGGCTACGGAAGTAACCCCTCGGCACACCCCTTTACCTTTGCGAATCACGATGAGGAAGGGTCCAAAACTACCTACGAAGGTTTGCAAGTCGCATTCACGATAAGCGTCAACCATCACGCAAGCATTACCTACTCACGGCGCAGGAAATTTATCCCCAAATCCGGTTTCTGTCTCACTCTTCCAGCATGATCATCGGTAACACTAGCATCCTTCTCCCCCAGAAGGCGTTAGATCCGGCACTGGGCAGGCAATGCACTGAAATCGGACTGGTTACACAAACACAAGTTCTCGCCCCCAACTTACAAGCCATGCATGGGATGAGTACGGCTGTGATTGAAGCCGGATATTTCCTTCTGAGAACAGTTTACTAGTTGCATTTGAGTAACAGGAACTTTAGACAGTAAAGCCGACCAAAACCACAAAATGTGCCACAGTCACAGGGCATCATATGCACAGCTTCGGAGTCGGACTCGCTCGACATGTCGCATCGGGGCACGTCTGGATCACATTCCGTACCTTATTTCCCAAGCTAAAATGCTTAGCAAATCATTCGCAATCACGTCGTTCACAATCACCCCGCTTTCTGCTCGCTCGGGCCTCTGATTTTGTGATCTCTTTGCCACATATAACGCACATGTAGAACAAGGAGTCAATCTGGCTGCGAAAGTCTGTGCACTTACTGTGGCGTGACTCCCAACTTCCTATCGTGAGCCAACAATAGAACTAAGCGCGTTGCCCTGGCTCTGACTTTATAAAGAGTTGTTGTGCGCACTATCATGAACTTTGTTTACTCGTAGAAACTCCAGCCTTCAGAATTGAGGGCTGGCTGCTAGAGCCTCGTCGACATTTCAGTTCCCTGGCCGGCCCGTCTTCCATTCCTGTATTCTGTCGCACAAAAAAGGGGGTCGCGGCGGTGTCACCCACTGATGGCCTTCTGTTTTGTGGCAATGCGACTGTGACGAACGCTTGGTGTGCGGCGCGGGGTCTTGAACTTCCAGCGAGCCAGCAAAAAAACGGTCGCATCTCAAAAAGCGTGACCACTTGGGCAATTGCTTTGCCGCGACCACCCCAGAAGTGCTTACACGACGTTACTCCGAGCGATAGATCTTGGTTAGACTCTTCAAGGCTTGCACAAAAGACACAAAAGATAAGGAAATTCCGGGCTGGACTGGCCGAGCCGCCGTAGTACTACGCCGTGGGGGGAAAGGGAGGAAGGGGATGTTACCATCCTTTTTGTCGTTCTCACTGCACCTCTTACGTTTCTTCTTGAGACAAGTGTGTGTGTGGGCGCTGCAATACACCCACCATAATTATACTGCCGCCGCCGCCTCCTCGGCACCGAGCTGCTGGTTCAGCCGTGCTGAAACATCCCTTTCCAACTCAATCCCGCCTGCTTTCCGATGTTTTTGTCGAGTTCGAAGGGAGATTGTGTTTGTAGACCAGGAAATCGTCAGGTGGGCGGTTGCGCGCGTGGGAGTACGAAACAGGGGCCCCCAGGGCCTAGAGCTGTGCCGCACAGAGACGTTAAATCACGTAACGTCAACGACTTTTTATCTTTTGCGATCGTCCAGGTTTCGCGTGGGGAAAACAAGCAAGCAAGGAACACCTGCAAGAAATGCTCACGGCCATGATCCCAATCGTGCTTCCCGGCCAATCCGTGTGGGTGGTCGCACACAACTGCCGGGACCGGGGCCGTCGCCGAGGCCTTGCTGCGAAGGGTATAGCCGCCGGTGACACTAAATCCTCTGGGATTTCTTAGGGCTCTGCTGTTCAACCCCAAGCTGACCAAGTCATCACTAAAAACTTCCTGAGTTAGGAGTGCAATCTTCCTTCGGACACCGCCTTTCACAAGCGCCCAATAGAGCTATCAGTGACGTGCCAAGTGATATGAGGGCGTTGCAGATCCCATTTGCCATTGATATTGTGTAACTCAATTAAAGACAGCCACCTCCTTAGGGAGAGAATTTGCTGATGATGCTGTATCACCTAGAAGGCTAGAACTAGACGCTAAGGCTTGTGTTACCCGTCAGCTCACACTGTTCGCGGAGGTTGCCGGCAAAGTTCGACTTGAATGAGTAATTGCCGCGCAATATGTTACACAAGTTATCAGAAGCAGCTGAAGTCAAGATCCTTCAAACTCGATAATGTAAAATATTAGAGACCATGGATCGGGAGTTGTGTTCCTGTCGTGCACTTTGTCACACATGATCTACTACATCCTGTTTAATCTTAGGATTCGTTTACGTAAATTTAAGATTGTTGAACAATGGTGGGCACGGATTGAAGAACTGGTATCAAGGTTGACCTCTTAGCCTAATACGAGACTACTGGAGCTGCTCATAGTGGGCCGCACCACCTTGCAACAGTCACAGACAAGGAACCCATTTTCTATCTTTCTGCCTTTGTTGTTGTAGTCTCATTACAAGTCTAGAACCCTGGAGGTGAATGGTCATGTTGGATTCATTGACAAATCCATCAACCTGATATCACTATGACCTCTCTCCTCATCTCATCACCTCCTAGGTATTCACGGTGGTTCACCCCTCCCAAAACTGCCCCCAAGCCTCAGGAACCCACTGCCCCAAAATCTTTTCCAGCACCTCCTTCACGCTCACCCCCTCCTCGCCCTCAATGGTCACAACCCCACTCCTAACGCCCCTCCACCCCTCGATGGGGCCCTTGACATGCTGATGCCCTTTCGCACAAAACCTCCTCCCCTCAAATGTCTTCTCACCACTCGCATCTTTCCTGAGGGCCGCGTAGCACACATCGCAGAGGATAACATCCTCACAGGTCGTACACAGATATAAACTCCTACCCCCGAACCACATCCTTCTTTCTTTCTCTGAAGAGTTACAGACTGTGCCGTCGCAGCTTACTGGAAAGGCAGATAGATCACCTTCCTCCTCTGGCGGGTTGAGAGCTTTGAAATCTGCGTAGTACTGTTCTAACTGTGCTAAGACAGCAGGGTCAGTGTCAGAGGGGAATAAACCGACGGCTGGGTCAAGTTTAGAGAACGTGCACGAGAATAAGACCCGCGCTGCCCGGCGCAGTTTCGTCGCGATGTCTGGGTATTGGACAGCAGGGACGACATTGGAAAGATGCCACAGCGCAATGGCTGCATATGACAAACCCCAGGCGTCGTTTTGCCCGACGCTATCTGATAGAACTTTGAGACCGTCGTCAATTACTGACTGAAGAAGGCGCTGGAATTCGAGCGTCGAGCACATTTTCAGGGACATTCGCGCGAGGGTGATTCCCTGACTGAGGCCCATTGTTGTACTGGACATGGGCATGCTGTTTGCGAGCGGGCGGGTACTTAGCCCTTTGACAGCAGAGAAGAGGTCGGCCTTAATGGTGGGATCTCGCGACTGGGTAAAGAGTTCTAACAGAACGGAGGCTTGGAGTTTGGTGGTTAGGTGCAGGAGGAGCTGTGGATTCGCGTTGGTGAGCAGGTAGCCGGAGTTGGTGGAAGTGCTGTCAAGGACTTCGTCAAGCATGCGGCGCGCGGAGTCTAAGTCGTTTAGGACAGACATGTATGCTGTCGCGAGGTTATACTGCAAGGGCGCGCTCGCGTCAAAGGCATCTAGGTACTGGATTGCTTCGTGGTAAGCGGATACGAGGTATGCTTGCTCGTGCGTGCGCGCGGCAGATTCTTGGAAGAGGGCGTGACGGGGGTGTTTTCCGGTTGCGAAGTTGTTGTACTCGTTGCATAGCCAGGTGAGACGTTCGATGGGCGTCCACTGTTTGATGGCGTTTATGAGGCCGGCGTAGTTACTACCGTTCTGCAGGTGGCTGGCTAGTTCTTGGTCAAGGATGTGAACAGACGTTGGCATGGATGGATATGCTTCGCGTGCCTGTTGATATGATGCTGCCGATGCTTCCCAGTTCCCGAGACGCGCTTCGATCTCGGCTCTGGTGACGAATACGGCGCGCTTGAGTTTTGACGGGACAGCTTTGGTGTCTCCCGGGTTGCTTTCGAGGCAGATTTTGATGGTCGAGCTGGCCTCGGCAAGCATCTCCAGCTCCTGCTCGACCTGAGCGAGAAAAAAGGAGATCTGGAACTTTGTTACTGCATCACTGCCAGTGTCACAGGCCAGTCCAGCCTGCAGGGTGGCATAAGCAGCATCAAAGTGTTGGTACAGATGTAGCAGTCTGCCACACACGCGATAGGTATTCAAGTTCATGGGGATATCGCTGAACAGTTCACCGAACAGACCTGCTAGACCTAGAGCGTCCCTAGCTTCGTCCGCATCGTCTTCAGAGACCTCGCCTTTGGAGACGGAAGTGGAGTTTTTTGATGGCTTGCAACTCGAGCATCTTTCCCATTCCGCTCTACGTGTAACAACTTGAAGTCAGCAAGGAAGGTGTCTTCCACGGGGGAAAGGGGCAGACATACATGTACCAGCGCATCTCGGGCCAGATTATACAGCTCCACGAGGTTTTCATCGTCAGAAATCTCATACAGAGCCCGGAAGTGCCCCTTAGCCAACTCAAACAGGCCTTTTCGCGAATCACCGGCGACCTCTCTCCACCACTTTTCTGCCCCAATGCTCAGGACGATGGTACCTGTGTCTTCAGAGTCGGACGCAGACAGGCTCGCCCAAGCCGTCATGTTCTGTAGGACATTATCAGCAAACATGACGGTATAATCAACCCCGGCTCGCTGCAATAGCGCGGAGAATCCATGATGGTTAGACAGCACCACCGCCAAGGCCTCCATCACCTCGGCCTGCTCCTCAGCCGAGTGCTCATCCAGCTGAATCTCCATCCAATGGCTCATTAAATAGCGCGTAGCATACGTCAACAGTCTCGTACTAATCTCCGTTGAGCTATGCGTCATCGCAGCCACGGCTAGAAATATCCGTCTCTGGGCCTCTGAGCTGGACCCGCCTGCCGCTGTGCGAGTCTCGTGGAAGTAGGACCGCATGGATCGCTCGCGGAACTTGACCACCAGTGCCCCATCATCGAACACTGGCTCGTGGTTGTCATTTTCGCTGTCGTTATCGGAGAGGCGCTCGAGGATATTGTCTGCCTTTACCTCTGACGTCTTTCCCGGGTCGCCGATGCGTAGGAACTTGGACACGAACTCGGGGATGTCCTCGAGACTGAAGGTGCCGTCGTCGGATGCGAAGCGTAGGAGGGATACAACTTCGTCGAGGGTGAGAGGTCGGCGGCTGAAGAGCAGCCAGCGGAGCAGAGTGGCGACTTGCTTGTGACAGCTGGGAACTGTACGCCGCTGACACTCGGAAAGCATGGCATCATATAGCCCAAATACATCCGGGGGGAGAGGTTGTTCCATGTACCGAAGGACAGCTCCCTCGCGGCCGAGTGCTTCGAAGCGGCGGAGCATGTGTTCTGCGTAAAGCATACCTTCACACATGTGTCAGTCAAACCTTACATGGTGGGATGAAGGGAACTTACTGGGGGCCGTGTTCTCAATCTTCTCCGAAATCTTCTTCTTGATATACGCGCCAAAGGCCTTCGTCGCCGTGCCCATATTGAGACGAGTTTGAACAAAGGCACGAAGATCTGCCTTCTGGCTTGCTATCGTCACCTTGATCCCAAGTGGGTTCACTCCCATATATGGACCCAGGGTGTCAGGCCTGGAAGTCACGACCACTGAAATCCTCAGCTTGACCTTGGTGATGCGCTGCACAAAGTCCTCAAACGCCTGCCTCTCGTCGACGGAAAGCTCATCGATGCCGTCCAGCACCATGATCAGGCGATTCTTTGCGTTGGCAGCGAATACAGGCTCGAGGAGTTTCTCTGACATGCTCTGCCACTGATCACGGTAGACGACGACGTTCTCGTCTCGGCAGACTGCCAGCATTTGCTCGCAGATTGTGTCGTCCTGGTCGGCGACTTGGTTGAGGGTCGTGATGACGGCAGACTTGAACTGCGATAGATCAGGATGCTGTTCGCGGAAGTAAAAATGTGTGGCGCAGACGCGCTCATCGCCATCCCCTCGCCGCTGAGTGGCAGCGTTCTGTGAGAGATGATCATACACCGTCGCAGCGATGTGGCTTTTGCCCGTCCCTGGGTCTCCTGTGATGATCAGGAGCTTTAATCTACTGGTACTCCAAGATTCCCAGGCAGGCTCAGAGAAGATCCAAGTGCAGGTCCCGTCCACGATGGTCTCTTTCAGAACTTGATACTCCGCGACGTCATCAGTCACCGTTGGGAGGAAACATCTGAACCGGAATGCCGAGATAGACCTGCTTGGGCCCAGTTCCTCGGCCAGTGCTGTGGCGCCGTGCTTTGCCTCAACCGCCTTCAGAAGCTTGGCGATATCGCTGCGGATGCTTTTGCGCTCATCGAGAAGCTCTTGGAGCATGGTCTCGTTGCGCTGCAGTATCTCTACATGTGACTGCTGGTTTACGAGCAGTTCTTGATTCATCGTCTTCATCTCTTCAGTGTTTCCCAGGATGGCAAAGTTGGTCGCATCCCGGAGACGGTCGAGCTTGGTATCCATCTGTTTCCGCGCGTCGCCTAGGTCGTTCTCCTCGCCGCTCACGAGGTTGGCCACCCATTTCTCTGTGGAACACATGTCAGCTTATTTCAGTCGTAGACTGGTGATAAGTTAAGGTGACGAACTGAATCGTCCGGCCTTGATGTACTGCGTCGCAAACCCGCACATGCTCAGGAATGACGAGAAGACATCCATCAAGCAGTTCTGATAGGCCTTGTGGCGTGGCATTCTTGTCTCCAGGATGACGATCCGCTGTAGGAAGCTGTTCAAGTCTTCGAAAAACACATCGACGACATCATAGTCGGCTGAAACCTGCCGGCATGCCTTCACCATTCTGTTAGTAGACAATAATCTGATCAAAACGGGAAAGCCTCACCGTAAGCATCCATGTAATGGCCGTGCCAATAGCCGCAGCAGGCGGAAACGCCGGCGTCGCAGCTTCAATCAGCTGCTCGGACCCTTTTTCCAACAGGCTCATGCTCTTGGAGAGGTGGCTGCGCAGCCGGTCTGTCTTGCTCTCATTATGGCGGAACTTATGGAAGTTGTGGACCTCCTCCGAGCCGAGCTCTATCAGGCCTTGCACGTTGGGCGTGCGCGGCTTGAGGTCGAAGCCCACAATGCCCTTGTAGTTCTTGAGCGCCTCGGCCCAGATATCGGCGATGTCGCGGTTGTCATCTTTGATCTGCTTGGGGAGTTTGAGGATGGGCGGTGCAGCAGCCATCGTTAGATATCGAATTCTCCACGCTGAAGATGGAGAGTTGAGAATTGGGCACAGTTTTACTGCACAGACAAAACAAATTACATTCCGAGTTCCGACTTGGCGAAGGCAGCAAGCCCGCTAAACTGCTTGAAGTCTAGACAGTAAGACTTACCCCTGTTATTATTTGCTGTCACATCGAGATTGGTGAGAGTGGTGGATCATTTGCGAGGTAAAGAAAGTTTCTTTGGCAAGGGTTGCCTTCGAAGTTCCATGGTAATGACTGCTTGACCCTAGTCTCGATGGAGATGAGCTAAATGGGGATGTTGAAGGATCGATGGTCTTGTGGCGCACCTAAGTTGACTTAATACACCCAGTTCTAGGATTGGGCAAACTGCTGCAGATTTTGTAAGCTGCCCTGAAACAGGATATTTTAGGTGTTCCACCACTACAGTCTTGGCGGTGTTAGGTTGGCCTGGATTCGCTTATTTCCGCCGCCTACTTGAGCAATGATGGAGAAGCTTACAGAGAGGCTTAGTCAAGCCCTCGCACGCAGCCACAATATTGCTTCAATGTTTTCGTTGGTATTATTCTCTGAGTGGCATGTCCAGTTCAAGACCTGTTTGACATGTCCCCTTCGCTTACCAAGATAATGAAGACATGGCCCCTCAACCCCCAGGTCTCCTCTTCGGTGTTGAGTTGAGTGTACACAAAGCCCCATGCTGGCTTAGAACAACAGTTGAGTTGAGATCTCTTAAACAACCCTCCCACCTCCTCAGTTCCCTAGGTCACAACACGACTGCACACGGCGTATCAAAACAATCCTCCCACCCAGTCTTCTTACTCCCCCAGAACTTTTCAAGCACCCCCCTCAGATGAAGCGGTGTACTCGATCCCTGGTCTCTACTCATCTCCAGCAGCGCTTGACTCACAAAAAACCTCGCGCTCGCCACGTTTCCCTTTGGCCCAGTAGCTGCTGCTACACCAGCAACTGCCATCGGCCAGAGGGCTACCTTTTTCACTTTTCTGGATTGCATCGCTTCCCCTAGAAGAAGACATAACTCCCTAGTGTGTCGTTCCTTTTCGGTGTTCATATGGGGCAACAGCGAGAGGATGCAGTACAACGCTGTGGCGGACCGGAACATTCGTCCTACGAGAAGCCAGTTCTCTGGGGAGGAGGGGGTGTTTTTGGTGAGGGTCCAGGCTTCGGGGGAGAAGGACGCGATTCGGTTGAGGAGGGACGTGTCTACAGGATCGAGGTAGTCCGTTGCGGAGTCCCATGATTCAGGGGAAGACTCGGCAGAGAATGTCAGAGCCGATGTAGCCCTGGCTAAAGCGGTCTGGAGTCTGAGGTCGTTGATCGTGATTATCTCGTCTAACAAATCCCTGGGACAGGGGATGGAGGGGTAATTGGCGTAGTTGTAGAGCTCGCGGGCGAAGTGGAGCGTCTCGGGTTCATGTGGCGTGGAGAGGGTAATTTGTTCTAGAGCTGGACTTGTCGTATTGGCAAAGACGCCGATCCTAAATAAGAGGAGGCGGTGTTAGTCTATGGTAAGTCTAGCAAGGAGGACAGGGAAACATACGCCCAGAAGGCCATCATCGGCAGACCCAGCTCCGGGGTACCTCTGACAACTGTCACCAAGCCGCCCCTCATATTGATGAGCTTGATAAAGCCATCGATGTGCGTTCGCCAATGCGGCGTGATGGTCTGGTGAAGCTGTTCACCGTGTAAGTTACAAGACAATGGTCGGCTGAGCAAGTGTGTTTCTTACCACGGCGATCATAAATGAGTAGACGCATATGAGCGTGGAATCACTGGTCCGCGTCTGTTCGTTCGCAAGGAGCTCGTTGAGGGCGCGAATGGCTAGATCACGGTGGCGATACAGCCGTGTCCAGACGAGCGAGTCATTGGCCACGGGGGTCTGCAGCAGCTGGTGGCTGACGGCCATAGAGGCCAGACTGTGGAGGGCGGAGAAAGGGATCTCATGCAGGGACTCGAGCGGTACAAGAAACGAGGTCGGCTCGAGCGCGTTGGTCACATAATCCGGATATATGTGGTTATTGTCTGTGGGGAGGCAATATGTAAGCAACCATCCCGCGCGTGGCTGCGGCACTTCTCCCACTCTGAAAGGGGACGGGAGCATGAAAGACTGCAACTGCAAGGGGCCGACATGACTTGACTTACAGTAGTATAGCGCCTCGACCACATCACAAGTATCGGTCCTCAACACGGGCTCCGGACGTGGTGTTGCGGCCAAGTCACTCGCTTTGGGTTTGCGAGCAACGACGCTATTGCCGATGGTGTTACGCCCGGACGTCGTATTGACGTTCTTTTTCCTTCGGCCGCGAGAAACAACTTGCCCAGGGGCCAGCCATGTCAGCGGCTTCTTATCCGCGAAACCTGGACATACGATTCCCAATGCGCGGCATCTGTTGCACACGGGCATGTTCGAGTCGCACACCAGCCGCCGGCGGAGGCACTCCCAGCATTGTTGATTTGGCATCATTGATTGTACTTCCAAATTAGGAGGTAGTGGGCGTTTGGGTGGCTGCAGATTGCAGGTTGGGGGGAAGAAGAGGTTTGAGAAAGGACGTCGAGTTCGTTCACACAACTTTGGTCTCATAGGTTTTGGTGTCAGTGCTAGGAAGGATTGTGGCTGTGATCTGGTGCAACGTAAAAGTCTTGGCCATTTTGTTTCTTCATTGGGCATAGCGTCCACTCGGAGGTGTCTGGTGATTGGCTGGTGGTTGGAGATCGCGTTCCCAGGCGATATTCCCGTCGTCCCGCCCCGGGCATTTCCAGCGCCAATTGGGTCGGTTTAAACTGAGAAGGGAGACTGTTGGTTGTTTGTCCAATGGATGTCAGACGAACTAGATGGCGTGCATGTGGCCCCCTCGATCATTGAATGAGGTTTGGATGCGGGTAAACCCTCCAAGTCTTCTCGGGAAAATTTGTTAAGTGAAGAAACATTAAGATGTAAAGAAGAGATTAGAAATTTCGAGTTACAGCTTCCATATATCATTGTTAGTACACTACCTACTAGTGAATGATAACGCAAACCCATCCCAAACCCGCACCAACCTCCATACTCACCGCAGGCTTCAGCTACTCACTGTAGCAATGCCAGTATAGCACCCATCATCCGAATGCAGCACCGTCTTAGCCCCGTTATCCATATCAACACTGTACACACTCCCACCCAAATCCGTAACGAAAACCTGTCTCCTCTCCGCATCCAACTTTAACCCAATCGGCTCATGGAAATGCCTCGCCAGAACCTCGATCTCCTCCTTCTTCCCATCCACAAATCCTCTGTTTAGGGAACTTCCCCTGGGATGCTCACCGCGATCCGTCCAGTACAACATCCCCGTCTCTTGCTCAATCTCGAGATCAATCGGCTCGGGCAGGTCCCCGAACACAAGCTCGATATCTGACCTCGTCTCTGCCGTTTGGCCGGGGGGGATTTCCATCCCCGCGCGGAAGATGCGCCCTTGGTTGGATTTACTCGCGCCCTTTTGGGTCCAGTAGACTTTCTTGTTGTGGACATCGACGGTGATGCCGACGCACCATTTCGTCAGGTCCCTTGCTTCTGAGGTTCGCTGGATGAGGACTTCGTGCTCTTTCCCGTCGAGAGAGACGCGGTGGAGACCCATGCCCTCACGGTCGCAGAAGTAGAGTTTCTTTTGGGAGGCGACGGCGACCATTTGTTTGGGGGTGGTTACCAGCCCTTCGGGGATGAGGGTTTGGATATCGCTGCCGTCGAGTTTGGATGACATGACGGAGCCGTCGCGCGCGTTGACGTCGCGGCCCATGTTGGTCCAGAAGATGCGATCCCCGAGAATGTCGATTCCGTCTGGGGCGGGCTGGCTGGAGACGATTGTGGAGATGAGGCCTGTGGAAGGGTCGCGGCGGAGGA
Source organism: Podospora didyma (assembly GCA_033439775.1). Taxonomy (NCBI): domain Eukaryota; kingdom Fungi; phylum Ascomycota; class Sordariomycetes; order Sordariales; family Podosporaceae; genus Podospora; species Podospora didyma. The sequence continues at coordinate 2,986,896 of JAULSW010000008.1, forward strand.
TCTTGCCGTTGGTGGACACATCGCTGAAGGATTTACAGTTTCCGCCAAAACCGACGTCGAGGAAATATAGGGCTGGCTCCTCTTTGTGGTCTTGAGAGTGGTCCGGGCTGTTTGCTCGTGTCCGCTCACCCACAATCGTCAGTGGAGGTGATGGGATAGCTGATGCGGAAGGGTAGAGGCCACCCTTGTCGCTCTTGAGGCCGAGCTTCCCCTTGGCGAGGTAATTTGCGCGCAGGAAGTCGACTGTCTGGGCACCGTTGAGGTGGCGCTCCTGGATGTAGTTGTCCTCGATAAAGGCGACCGTGTCCAGACCGATCTGGTCCATCAGCCTGCAGGGCGCGATCTCGGCCTGGAACATATGCCGCCACAGCTTGTCGATCTCGGCTGGGGTGCTGACTTCTTCAGCGAGGATGAACATAATTTCACGCTTCACGGCGGCCCAAAGGCGGTTGAAGATGAAACTGCGAATCTTGTCAGTCACTGTGTTGACATGAAAAGGGGTATCAACAAAAAGAAGATACAGGACTTACCCAGTGGACTCCTTCTGCGCGGTAGCAGGCAACATTCCACATCTCTCCAGCACCTCAGTCAAAAACGGGAACACGCCCGGCTCCGTCTCTCCATCCGTCATCAGCTCAACCGTCCGAATCTTTGGCGGCATGGTGAAATGGACGTTGCAGATCCTCTTTCGTCGTTCCGGGCTGGTAACCTTGTCGAGCATGAACCGCGACTTGAATGAGCTGCTGTTACTCCCGAAGATGCAGTCTGCCGGCGCCTTGTGGTCGAGCTCCGCCATGGTGTCGATCTTGAGTTCGATCTTTTCTGGGACTGCCTCGATTACGAGCCATGCCTCCTTCACTGCCGTGTCGATAAGTTCAGAGGCGACATATGAGCCGAACTTGTGGTCTTTTGTGAGGGTGGTGGCGGGGAGGTGCTTGGTGTATGCTTCTTTGTTCTCGTCGATGTACTGCACTGCGGCTCTTCTCGCTTCTGCGGATGGGTCGCGGATGTGGACATTGTAGCCACCTGATACGAAGCAGCATGCGATGCGGCGGCCCAGAACGCCGGCGCCGAGGACAGCCACCGGGCGGGAGCCAGTAGTGGAAGGTGTCCACGTCATTTTGCTCACGATACTATGGTGTTTGTTAATCTGATGTCGACCAGGATCGATATTTGCAGGAGTAAATGGAAAGTCGATTGCCAGGTGAGTGTTGCCAAGAGTTGTTCCGAATTTTTACTTTACGAAAGTGGTTCGCGCAGGTACTTAAACAACACTTGATTGTGTCACACGGACGACTGATACATGAAATTAGGAAGAACGAATCCAAGAATGACAAACACTCGTCACCACGGCACTGCCTCCAGGCGCGAAATCCGATATCCGACCTCATTTTTGTCACGGGATATCCCGGAAATATCATGAAACACTAGCGAGTTCGTCACAAACCCGACTTCCTAGATAGGCAGCGGCTATCTCGCCTCTTCGCGGTCGTGCTCTAGGCAGACGGCAGGCTCTATGGTCTTAACCGCGTGTCCATCTAGGGTACGAAAAAAATCATCTCAAGAGGAGTGGAGCGCGCGCTTCGGCTTTCAACAACTGAACAGAACGCGGGAAGGGCTGAAGAGTATTCCAGCTCTTTGCCCCATTCAGCACGAGATCGGGTAACTGAGTCGGCCCAGTGTCTTTCATTCGCGGAGACAGGATGTCGCGAGTCATGCCTCCAGGAATTTAGATGGATGTCGATGTTGATCGTTGCCTCAAAGGGTTCTCGGATATATCGATTCAGGTGATGATTCGTAATTGGGTTGCTCTGGATGGGAATCGGGAATAGATGCGGAGCAGCAAGACTTTGCACGATGGGTTATGAGTGGCGCCGCGGTGTGATCCCTGGGCGGATCTCGGGAGCAATGGCGTGGGTGGGTTGGTGTTGTGGCCTAGTCCCTGTTATCTCATCCGGGTTGTTGAGTTCTGTCTCCGCTTTTCATTCCTATCACGGCACATTTTGGGACCGGTATGTGATGATGTCTTGGGTAAACCCACAAACAATTTCAGCGGAGAAAATGGTTTCGTTATTCAGGTTCGAAGTTCATCAACATCAATATCCGTCATTCATCAAATGATATACATGAAGAAGGATGGGCATTGATCTTAACTGAAAAGATCAAGCTGCTATTAACTACAACTTGTTCTACGGAGAACGAGGTCAGAATTGATGAACTAAAGGGAATGGTTCACAACGCAGGACAAAGTTTTTGGTGTACCCAGCAACCTCGATATATTAGACACGAACAGATGTACAATATGAAACAGCTTTGCTGCCCATTCAGCATCTAATATAAATACTACTATATTGGGATATCGATTTGAGCGTCAACTGCACTGCAATTTTTACGTCTCTTGAGCCTCTGAGGATTTCCAGAATAAGGGTTAGGGTTTACTGTCCTGACAGTTGTATTCTCCTTGTCCTCTACATTCTTTTTTTTCCCCCCTTTCCAATTAATTTTCATGGCAAAAGATGTGATCAAGAACAACAAGCAATAATTCTATGGAGACTCTTGGGTGTTCAACCTACGAGAGAAAAGAATAAAACTTCATAAATTAAAACAAAAAGAATGTTGGGCAAACATTCAGTCTGGCAACACCGTAGTCATAGGCAGCCAAACAGAAAACCAGGAGGAGAAAAAAGGTTCCAAGCAAAATCATAGAAAGAAACAATAGTTAAAATTTACAGTTACGAACAAATAAAGCCCTTAACTCCAACCCGGCTTAACAAAACACCTTTTCGACACACCTTTCCATTTTATCTTACCATCACGCCGCCGCCGTTGGCCCACCAACACTCCCATGAGATTGCCTAGCAGGCCACTCCGTCCTTCTTTTCGCAGTGACATACAAATTCAACGGCCTGATGAGCTGGAACTCAGGATCATACTCTACCGCCTCGAGTCCCTCCCTCGCAAACTTGTACCGGTACACCAACTCCGACAGAAGGACCTTGACTTCCAGGAGAGCAAAGTTAAATCCAATGCATCCCCTGGCGCCTGTCGCGAAGGGGATATAAGCCGCGCGGTGACGGTCGTTCTTGACTTCGTTGGTGTCCCATCTCTCTGGGTCGAAGCGGAACGGGTCATGCCAGTGCTCTGGGTTGGTGTGTACTGCGTACAGTGCTGGGATGACAGTAGCGTTTGCTGGTAAGCGATAACCGCCTGGGAGGATGACTTCCGTCTTTGTGGTTCTGCCTGGTTGAAAGGACGCGTTGTGCAGGCGTTGGGTCTCTTTGACGAATTTGTCCATATACGGCAGGCCGTGGGCGAGTTCGGGTGTCCATTGGGTGGAAGGGGAGATGCCGTAGTCGATTAGTTCCTGGAGGAGTTTGTCTTGGCAATCTGGGTAGGTGACGATGCAGTACACCAGCCAGGACATCAGGGCAGAGGTGGTGGTGTACCCTGCGCCGGTGATGACGATCATGTTGGAGAGCACGAGCCCTTCGGGGAAGCGTGAGCCGGTTTCGTCGACCGCGTTGACGAGGTAGTCGGCTACGCAGGATGCGCGGGTGGCGGCTTCGCCGAAGGGGAGGTTGGCTATCCCCGAAGAGGGCGCGTCGTCAACGGCTTCTTTCATCTGTGCGTAGACGGTTTTTTGGACGGCTTTGAGCTTGGCTGAGTCGCCCCACGGCAAACTACGGTACCATTCGCCGCGTGCTGTGACTTTCTTGTTGAGCGAGAGCATGTTGACGATGTTGGTGATGAGCGGGTGGGCTGGCGCCTCGACGCTGTCGAAGTGGCCCAGGTTCTTGCCAAATGCGAACTTGCCGATGGTCTGCGATGCGAGCTTGACCATGAACTGGTACACGTTCCAGGCCTCACCGCGGGAGTCGAGCTCGTCGAAGATGGGGAATGAGGACCGCACGCATTCTTGCATCAGGGGCGTGTAGTGGCGGACTGCCTTGGGTCCCATGGAAGGGGGAATGAACTTGTGTGCCAACCGCCAGTTCTCAGTCTCGGTGTCGCCGATGAAGATGGCCGTGTTATCTTTGATGCCCCATAACGGATGGTTCTCGCTGATCTTCTTGGTGAAGTAGGCCGACTCAGACAGTGCCACCAGGGCAACCTCGGGGCTGTCGCTCAGGTAGTTGGTTTTCCCCATGTTGACGGTCTTGATGACGTGCCCATACTTGCGAAATAGGCGGTAGTGGTTGCCCAAGTGGTCGGGGAAGATCTCGTAGAAGCTACCCACCACGGGAAGGCCAGGCGGCCCCTGAGGATCTTGCACTGCCAGCCCGTCAACCCGCACTGCTACGGGACCAGCCGCAGACCACACGTCCTGTACGCTCTCGAGTTTGTCTGTGTCGGCTTCGGTCTTGTGGAAGCTCAGCCCTATGCAAAGACAAAGTTAGCGCGGAACAGCGATGAGCTTTCATCAGGGGTTTAAACAAACCTTGAGGAACGGCAACATGTAGCACCAGGGCCACGGCGCGTCTGAGGTCGTCGAATTTCCCTTCTACGTTAACTGGGACTGGCCGTGCGGTGGAGGGTGAGTCCCCGACGAGGAAAAATAATTGTGAAGTCATGTCGGCTACTAGGTCTGCCTCTCATGGAGGAAAACAATAATGATACAACTTCGAGATGGGATTTGACTCTTCTAGAGATATCAGTGTTATATGCGAGAAAGACATGTCCACCGAAGCAGATGATGCTTAATTCTCATTCTGAGGTCTGGGATCTCGGGAAAGCTCGGGTCGCGTCTGTCGGGTGTCGCCAGCACCGAAGGGCGAGCATCCAATGGCTGAGATGAAACGTGAGCTACATGTGAAGTGGAGAAAAGCTGGATGGAAATATAAAAAAATTGTTGTGACAAGTCCCGGATCGCCCGCAACGTCGATGGAATCCCCGCGGGAATTGCACCCCACCAGCGGCATGAACCAAGGCACAACTCAAAATTGAGTCGACAGAGCCCTGCTTAGACAGGTCGGCAAGTGGGACATCCCGAAAAGCTTGGCATGTTCGACGTCGCTGTGTGGGTGACGTCTTTTCTAGGTGCTGTTCAGGGGTGGACCCTTTTCCCTTTGCCCCTTGCATGTCTCCCCCTACGAGTTAGTCGGCACTCGACCACAAACGAACAAGATGCGACGCGACACCGAAAAGACGAGCCCAGCCCAGTGGATGGGAAATACTGAAAAGGGTGTTGGGATCGCCACAAACCCATGGCGATTGTCTAGAATTGAATTATGTGATATAACTGGAACGAACTCCTTTCTGCCACACCAACACTAATGTACGGATATCCTTTTGCTATAATTACTTCGTTCTTCCATCGACTTATCGCTTCATATTTCAGCTCGAATTACCAGTCAAACTCTTCCAACAAACCACTGGACTCTGAAGGCTATGGCGACCGAAACAAAAACGTTCACGTTGGCCGACGTCGAGCACCACAGCAAGACCGATGATATCTGGGTCGTGATCCGCAACAAGGGTACTTATCTTCATAAGCAAAGAAGACACTCAACAAGAAGCTAACAGATCCCTACCAGTGTACGATGTAACGAAATATCTCGAAGACCACCCTGGTGGTGTCGCCGTCCTCCAAGAAATCGCTGGCACTGACGCCACTGTCGCTTTTGACGATGTGGGCCACTCAGCAGAAGCAACCGACGAGCTGAAGCTTCTATACATTGGCGACTTGGCTGAAGAGGAACACATCGAAGTACTCGAGATCTTCCGGCCTACCTTCCACCAGGTCGAGCAGATCGCCGCCGTCATCGTGCCCGACAAGAAGAGCAAGAAAACTTCTAGACATCTAGTCCGTGGCGTCAGCATTCTCAGTTTGGGGTTGGCGCTGAGCATTGGTGGTGCCGTATGGACAGGGAGGACAGCAGAGCTGATCGCCGCGCTCAGGAGGCCACTGTCCCTCGCGTCGTCGTATATACCCTCATCTATACGTTCTGATGCATCTAGGCGGCCCGGCTTGTTCTGGTGGGGGTTTGGCATCGCCACCGTGGCCGACATTGCGCTGTCAATATCGCTGGGCACCTGGGTATTGTCCAAGTTCGATGTACAGGAAGAGTTCACACACTTTGCGCCGCGGCGCACAGCAACTGCAGCAGGCTACATGCCCATCCTGAAAGTGCCAACATCCTTCACCAGGCCAAAGGTCCCCAAACCAGCACAAGCAACACGCGTCATCGATCCCCAAGAATGGCGCCTCTTCAAACTCGTCCGCAAGACCCTCATCTCCCCCAACGTCTACCGCATCGTGTTCGCCCTGCCCCACGCCCACTCCGTTCTCGGCCTGCCGACGGGACAACACATCGCCCTCCGCGCCATGATCAACGGCAAGAATGTCGCCCGGTCCTACACGCCCGTGTCCAACAACACCGACCTGGGCCGCATCGAACTCGTCATAAAAGTGTACGAGCAAGGCCTGATGACGAAACACCTCGAGGCCATGCGCGTAGGCGAGTCGATCGAGATTCGCGGTCCCAAGGGCGCCATGCAGTACCTGCCCAACCAGTACGCAAAACATATCGGCATGATTGCGGGAGGTACGGGCATCACGCCCATGTTTCAACTCATTCGCGCCATCTGCGACGATGAAGAAGATAACACGACCATCAACCTGTTGTATGCGAACAACACTGAGGAGGATATCTTGCTCAGGTCGGAACTGGATGGGTATGTCGAGCAGTGCCCTGGCAACTTTCAGGTGCATTACGTGCTGGCCAAGCCAGGCCCAAACTGGACGGGGAGCTCGGGGTTCATCTCGGCGGATTTGATCAAGGAGAGGTTGCCGCTTGTGGCGGATGAGACCAAGGTCTTGCTGTGCGGGCCGCCGCCTATGGTGAATGCTATGAGCAAGACACTGGTGGCGCAGGGGTTCAAAGCGCCCGGGGCGATGTCGAAGGCTACGGATCAGGTGTTTTTGTTCTAATTGTGATGCAGTGTTTGTATTGTTATTGCAGATTTGTTTTGTTTCTTGGGTTGGTTTTCGTAGGGACTTTTGGCAAATGGCCTTCTGGAAGGGAGAGAGAGACCAAAGTACCCAAAAGATTCTCATGGTGGGCCACAAGATATTCAGGTATCATTCCAGTGTCATAACCTATGGGTATGGACTGTTCATGACCTTTTCGGCTTCCAACCAAGGTTCTGAATCCATTCGCAATTGTCTCTTGTAGAGGACTATCGGCTTTTGCTAAATACAAACGAGTGTGATGCCAAACCTTCTTCAACCAACCTGCTGGCTAAGGGCGTTGACGAAATGAGAGAATTCTAGATCTTCTCAACCAAAAAGCAAACCAAAAAGCAATGTTCATATCGTCATCATCGTGTTTCCCATCACCGGTAAACAGAGCGACTTCCCCAAAAATTCAATTTCCCAAACATCACCCAGTGCCATTCCCGAGGCATTGCTGTGGGCTCCCAACTTCAGTTTGTAGTACAGCTATCGCATCTCTTGTGTTTACATCCAGGACACTCAGTAACCACCCCAGGGGTCCTCTTCTTGTCGCATGAACAGCAATTCCACGAGAACTCTTCGCCGGCGCAGGTATTCAGGCCGGGGAGGTCGGCGGCCACGTCGTCAGCGGGACCGGGGAGGCAAGCGAGGTCATCGGCGTCAAAGGCAAAGTCGGAGGGACTTGCCGAGAGGGCTGGCGAAACAGCGAAGTATTGCTCGGTGAAGTCAGTGGCGTGGAAGACGGACATGGCGTCTGTTCTTGTCGAAAGATGTTCGATCGTGAAAGAGGGAAGTGAATAGATTGAGCACCGGTGCTAGGAGATTGTCAAGTCTGTTTGTTAGTTCATTAAGAGGTTTTGTTAGGCGGCTGGGCGGAGAAGGAAATATTTAGGGTCTCGGGGAACAAACTTAACGCGGGAAAGGCACTGCTGAGTGCTCGAAGCAGATGGCCTATGGCCTCAGGGATTGACTGGAAGGCCTTTCTGGTGATAATCGAGGCTGAAGGGTGATTGCCCCTGCGTTAGATGTGTCCTCAAGAGGTGAAGTAATAACTAGGTAGGAGGCTCAGGTGGGCAGCTAAAATTGACTGGAAGCAAAGTGGGGTGCTCAAGGCTTGTAAATGTAGCTGAAATGAAGTTATTGGGGATGGCTTGCTGAATGTGAGTTGATAGCTGCTGGTTGTTGATGGTGAGTGGTGGATAATTCTGGGCTCTCGAGGCGGGCGAAGAAGGCAGCTTTTGTGCTCGAATCTGGCAATGGCAGAATGTATACATGGCTTATTGCTGGATTCCAGACCCGAGGGTGAACAATATTCACCGGCCGTCATTTGGTGCATCCGATCTTTACAAGCTGCTTGTGCAACAAAGGCTGTTGGACGTCGGTAGTACGAAGCTCTCGTGCAGAGGAGCTTGGCTGCATTCACTGGGCTCTAAGTGGTTGCAGCCCCGCTTTCAGCCAACTGGTCTTACAAACCCTCCAGCAGTGACGGCATTTGCGGCTAATGACTCACTTGGGTGTGTGGTACAGAGCACTTCGGTAATATGTGCCTGACTTGTCACGGCCTCTCCAGTACAGAAAGTCGGGACTTGTCGGATGGCGGAGCTGTACTCGACAGCTACCGGCAGTCGACAACAACCTGACCTATGCCGGTCTGCTGGGTCATGGGGGCCATATTTGGCGCATCACACCACCGTTAGACGACAAACCGCTCGCTTGGGGGGCCTAGAACGAAGCGAAGCCCCAAAAAAGGCGCTAAGCAGACACGACCACAGAGGTCGCAGCAACTAATTCGGCGGCATCGGATAGTCTTCTGATGGTCGGTCACATGCCCCTTATTTCTTACGTTAGCGACAGAAATGTTAGGAGGATATATTGGGAGACAGGAGCGACATGAGCGGCAGGAGTCGACTGTCCTTCGGTTACCAGTTACCAGCAAACAACACACAACAAACAAAATCCATCTGAAGCATTCAAACAAACAACAATCAGTTACCATGAGCGAAGTCACGCATTGGAACGAGCACGGCGATTACGACCACGGCCCTTACAGCAACTGCTGGCCGCACCCTAACCCTCCTCGACCCCATTCTCCACCACCGCACAGTCACAATCCGCCCCACCATTCCCCCCCAGGTCTCCTCAAGGACTTGACCAAGAATGTTGACTTGGGCGAGGACATCGATTTTGTCATCGGCCTCACCGCAACGGCACTCACTGCCGACCAAGTGATCAAGCTGGCGGCCACGAAGAAACACAAGGCATCGCATCTCGCCAAAGCCAGTCTGGCTGCTGCCGCCGCTGCAACCGCTTTCACCATGATGGCACGCGAACACAAGGAGCACAAGAAAGCCAAGCAGCATCACCACCTTGGACACCATGAAGAAGAAGACCATCGAGGTCGCCAGCATCATCGAGCCCTGGACTGGGACTCAGCCAGCTCCGACAGCGATATCGAGAGGGGCCATTCGCGGCACCATCGCCCAACAACCTTTGCCGACTCCTGGGCCGTCGTGCACCCTGCCCGCTCGCGAGCTCGCACTTTGAGCCCAGTCCATTACAAGGCTACGAGGGAGGAGGAGGTTCTATACGACAGCCCATCGCCTCGCCGTTCGCCCTCGCCATCATGGAGCCGTGCACGCACGCGATCTTTGCCGAGACGTGATCGCTCCATCTCTCGTTCTCCTTCGCCTTCACCGCCACGGCATCGCCATCACTCCCACCGCAGACACTCTGACGGCCATCCACAGCTTGTCAAGTTCCTTGACGTTTTGCGTAAGAACCTCCAGTCATGATGGGGGACGAAGAGACTGAAGAGGGAGCAAGTCTGGACCGGAGGCACTTGTGTTTTCAGCAATCCATGCGAGAAGCGAGAATTCGAGGTTGAAAGGCAAAGAGAGGATTCGAGTGCTGTGCAGCTGAGAGTCTCGGCCTGAGACACTCACCAGCCTTCCAAACGTCATCAGTGTTGGGGGGTGAGAGACGCGACAAGCATTCCAGCCGCAAACGCCACCAAACACAAGCGTCGTCACGGGCCACGTCGACAGGTGACGATAGCTTCAGGCATTCCACCTCATAAAACCAGATCACGCCACCCCTCACACTCTGTCTCAGTATCACCATCATCCACCCAGATCTTCAGACACGATGGCAGCCGTCGACACGCCACTATCTCACCACTTTGCCGTCTCGGCAGATGGCACCAAGCTCAGCTACTACACAGTCGGATCCGGGCCTGCTGCCCTCGTCCTGCACGGGTCCATGTCATACGCCCTGACGCACAAGGAGCTCGCACTCGCCTTGAGTCCGTACTATACCGTACACATCGCGTCGCGCCGAGGCCGGGGCTTGTCGGGAAGGTACTCCTCATCAGTGACGGATGTCGAGGTGCTGCTGCCCACGCCTAACACGACCGCTAATGATGATAATTCGGCCACGCTCCAAGTCGGCGACAAGACCTACCCACGCGTCTACAGACCCGAGTTCACCGCTGCCGTGCTGGCCACAGAATCTGCCGATCTTACGGCCCTGCTATCTGCCACGGGTGCTGAGATGCTGATCACCGTGTCATCTGGTGCCCTAATTGTGCTGCACTCCCTCCTTCAGGCACGAGCTGAAATCTCCTGCATCAAGAAGATCATCGTCTTTGAGCCGCCCATCTTCTTCACCGACCGTCCATCCGCCGCCGATTTGACTCTCCTCAGACGCTTCGAAGAGCAGCATGCAGAAGGGGATGTCCCGGCCGCTATGGTCAGCGCCATGAGGCTGGTGCAACTTGGCCCAGGCTGGATCCCAACATGGATCATGAAAGCTCTCGTTGGCGTCATGATTCGCGCGCAGGACAAAAAGCAACAAAGTGAAGATGGAGTCACCAGTATGCGAGGGCTGGGTGAGATGCTGAGGTATGACTTTTCGATTGCAGAGGGGATGATTGCGCCGGCGGAGAGGCTTGGTGTAGTGGTGGCGGCTGAGAAGGGGGTTGAGATCATGTTGCTGAGTGGTGGCAAAAGCCCGATGTATATGCAGCAGGGCATGGCTGCGTTGGCAGAGGTGTTGCCTCGGGCTAAGAGTGTGGTTATTCCTGGTGTTGGGCATGAGGTTCTTTGTGGGAAGGATATGAGAGGACAGCCTGGGAAGGCAGTTCCAGTTATACGGGAGCTCTTTGGGTCGGGGTGAGCTAATAATGAACTGGGGGATTTATGGAGTTGTCGGTCTATTGTGTACGATATGGATGCCAGTACTTGTTTTTTTGGCTTTGGAATCTCATACTACTTACTCATCTAGCATCTCCTCTCCTTGACGCCTTGTTGCCATTGAAAGCGACGAACGCTATGTACTACATGGACAATGCAGCTTAAACTAAAAAAAACTACAAGGAAGAAATAAAAGAGCACCGTGTGGACGAGTTGAACTTATTACCTCACTATTCGACCATTTTACAGCTTAGGAAGAATGACAGAAGTTATAATTGTCCAAGGAGAACCGCCATGCAGCTTCACTGCCCATTATGGAGCCGCTGAGAGCTATTCACAGAGAAATAACAGAACCTCACGAGCGTTGGCGGTGCCTCAAATACAATACAGATACTACTACCTCTCGGGAAAATATGCGAGAGTTACTATTTTCTAGGTGTCATTGCTAACAGTGAGAACTGCTCGAGAACACTCCTTTTTCGTCACGTCCGCGACGTTTACCTCGCGCGTTAGTGCAACCAAGTCGATCAGAGTCACCGTTTGCTTCTATCTGGCTTCCATGGCCCGTGTCGAACATCCGGGCAGAACCTGAATACTTCATCTGGAGGGGCACCTGCGAATACGATAAAGAATGTTTCGAGAAGTTGCCCTTAGAGAATTTAAGGGGATGACAGACATGCGGCGTGAAAGTTAATCGAACGCAAATGGTGCGAGTTCTGACTGTTGCTACATGTAATGCCTGAAACCTATGTAGTCATATGCGCATCTTGGACTGAGCCTCCCATCTTCCGGTGGTCTCTGGGGTCTTTTATGTTGACGTACTGTACCATCAGATCTCGACTTTGTCACTGTCCAGGCAGATTGCACTCTCAGTCACCATTTCACGTGGCACAGCAGCCCTAACATGACTCAGAAGGACGACAATATAAATGACACTATCACTTCTAAGTGTCCAGCTTGAATATGATCGGAATCATTGGGTCCCTGTTACTTTAAGGTTCAAACTGTTCTTCCAATTGCGCCAATCATAAAGTCCGTGCCAGATGCGAAGTGGTGACGTCCATGTTTTTGATAACACTTGCTCCTCCTCTTCTGGAGTTATCCCATCTTTGAAGGATGACGTCTAATCTGCCAGGCCACAGGCGCTCGTGATCTACATGTCTAATTCATCCCTAGTTGAGTAACGTTTGACCTCATACGTATGACTAGTTGACCGTTAACGTGCCAAGACAGATGACATAATGTCGGCAGATAATACATCTGAGCCGTGCTGCCCTGTCTACAAATGCTGTATTAATCTCTATACATACTTCTCCTAAGACCTCATATTCAGAACTCTACCACAGTATTTCCTTCCCGCTTGTCATCGAACATCGCTGTCAAGTATGCCGAAGATAGAGCATATTAAGCCAACCCGGAAGCCTTAGACGCAATGCAACTCCAACTAACCACTACAGCTTCGATCAGATCCCCAATATTCACCTACTGAAGCTATCTCAGGTGGATACAAGGGACGATCGACTGGCACACCACTATTCGCAACTCTTCCTGGCGGCATTCGCTTGATCTGATCGAAAGTTGCAGAGATTATGCACGACCTTATCTATCAACAATAGAACGACGTGGAAAAGAAACTTGCCCCACTTGGTACCTTTCGAGTGTTTCTATTCCCAACTCATAACTATTTTTTGGCTATATAAAATCAGCTCCCTCGGCGTCAGCTCTTGCACCTGTTCACATTCGAAACTCGCGCACACTTCTCGCCTTGACATTTTACCTCGACTGGACACCGCGGCCACACTAAATTCCCTCCACAACATTTACCTCTCCCCCTGCGCGGTGCTGACTGGAGAGCATATCCTCTCCGTTTTCCCTTGGCTGTATAGCACGGTCCGTCCTCTATCCTCACATCTCACTGTGCATCACTCTGGCACGCACTTCCACCCTCTCAATCCGCCTCTACTCCTAGAAATAGGCACAAATCACGCACCGCACAGCCGCAAACATGTGCCAAAAGGTCACCTCCACCCTGGTCTGCGTCTGCTCCCAGCGCGATTCCATCAACTGCAGGCACCTCCTGTGCTTAAACCACAACGCACAGCCAGGCGCCATCGACCGCAGCAATCGCTTCTACCAGCGCAAGCGGGGCGAGCCACAGCGCGCGCCCAACTGGGTAGTTACGAAGTGGGAGCCATGCGCCGCGTACATCAGCATTAAAATGAGCGTGGTCAACCCCGTGAGCGGGCGCGTCGACACCAAGGACTGTAATGACTGTCAAGAGCGGTATGAGGAAAATGACTACGAGACCGTTGAGGAGTGGATCTGCCACGACTGCAAGAAGCATCATGCGCCTCCTGGTCAGCAGCAGCACCGGCCCGAGGCGCCTCATTCTGGTCCGTCCGGGGGTTCGTCATCTTCTTCGCGGGCAGGACCCTCGACTTTGCAGGGGCAGCAAGGGCAGCATCACCAGCAGCATGGGGTGCCGGATAGTACGCAGAAGCAATTTATGCAGCGGCTCCAGCGCTCGACATCTATGCAGTTCTAGGAGTCGTCGCCCCAGCAATACCTATAGCCGCCCCCGCAGCAGACGTCGCAGCAGTTCCAGGAACCGTCTTCTCAGCAGTACTCACAGTCGCCCTCCACACAGCATTACACGCAGCTTCCCGCGCAACAGCTGTCGCGGTCCACCTCTTTACAGTTCCCTGGGCAATCTTCGCAGCAGGTCCCGCGGTCGACGTCGCAGCAGCTCCAGGGTCAATCTTCACAGCAGCTCTCCCGCCCAACTACGCAACAGTTGCAAGCACCGTCCTCGCAGCAGCAGTAGCTATCGCGGTCGTCGTCGCAGCACTTCCAGCGGTAAATCCTGGAATTTTGGGGTCAGTTTTCCCACACTTTCTTGACCTGACACATATTGGATCTGTACTGACACTGGATTAGTGGTATCATATCGGCAGGCCTCGCTGTCTTTTGGTTTTCGTGGTGATATCAGAGTAGGTCGCTTTGCATCTCTACTTGGGTTGGTCCTCCCCACCTTTTCAATTGACATGCATGTTGACAATCAGCCAGAAGTCAAACTAGCTCTAATAAATGCGAATGACAGTGAAAGAAAGACAGAGTCTTTGTATGGAACGGCGGAAACGAATAGAAGCAAGGGCCTGCTAGTTGATAGAGGAACTGGGTGAGAGGCAGTCATGTTCTTTCACCGCCATAATACATAGATCAGTTGGTGAAACCTCCATTGCTGCCTAGATTTCGCAAATTGTCGTGTGACGTAACTTTTGCATATGTGTAGACCTCGTAGCCTGCTCTTCTCGCCATACGATTTACCTCGTTTGAAGCTTGGATGAAACCTCGTATATGGATTTTTGCAGCTTCCTTGATTAGCAGTTTAGGCAGACGTTTGGTTCGTTGTTTGTGACGCGCCGATGGATGGAAAATAGTGAACTTCAAGTAATTCCTATCTGCTTGCAACACTTCCAAGTTGTTCGAAGATGGGAGAAAAACAGCTAAAGCTAGGAGCAGCCAACGTTGACGAAATGCCAGCCGGGCTGTTCTCAACTCAAAAATAATGATCTATCCCACTCTTGAAATGTCCTCCTGTGGAATCGTTCATTCCAAACTTTCTTCCCTGTGATAATTTAGTCCTCGCCGTTCTTTGCCAGTCGCGTACACCCGACACGCGAGATTTATCCAGTTCACCCTGCCCCTTGGGGCAACTGCCAAGCTGTGACGCTTCATGTGTCAATGCAGGCTTCCGGCACCTACAGGGATCGCTGACCATCATAAGCTGGAATTCAATCCCAGCTTCTTGCACTCCATTGTACGATACTGTGAATACTGTGTAAGGAAAGATTCATGCGTAGATACGCCCAAGTTCTGGTACATATGGAAGTTCTCTAGGGCAGGGAGAATGGTCTCTTGTCAGCGCTGTCTTTTGCTAGTAGGGAAGGTACTGTGAGGAGGTAGCGTACGAGCGATCGGGATACCTCCTATACCCCGGGCGGCCCTCCTTCACAAAGGCATATTCAATGTGCCCTGTTTCTGTCGGCTTTTCTGTGTGCTCAACATGCTCGTGGCTGGCATTCTCCGTTGTCTTCGCGGGGTCATTGGCAACTTCGTTTCCTGTTGTTGCTGTCGTCTGGTTCTTAGCAACCCTTTTTGACCCCGCCTCTTCCGCCGCCCTATCCATCTCCTTCAATTCTCTATTACCCGCACAGAAAATGAAGGCAGTCGTCCCCCCCAAAAAAAGGAAAAAAACAAGCACAAGACAACAATGCCACCCATCGGCACAGATTCGGATCCCGGGGTTTGGTTGGTAGGATTCTGGAGTCGGCATCAGCTTTTGGGCGGGAAGGAAGGACAAAAATGGGAGAAAGCTGCAAATTGAACGGTCATCTCAACATTTCAACTCGCAATAACAAAATCCCGAATAACCGTGCCCACTTCGATTTGAGTTTGTTGAGGTCACTGAGGCGAGCAGTCGAACTGAAAATGAGAGACCACTGAGGTTGACAATATTAAGCTCAATACCTAGGCAAGGTAAAGTTTAGAACGTTGTTAGATCTCTCTTGGCATCACTCAGACTGAGAAAGACAAGAAACGCCTCCCAAATGGCCGAACTCCCAGTTTTACAAAACGTCAAATATATCATCGTCACTCTCATTTCATTGTGCCAACACAGACTCAAGGTCGCCGCCAAGTGGGAGAGTCTCGCATAGTCCTTAGCCGAAACCCAAGGAAGACAACAGAGAACAGGTTCCTCCTTGGCATCATTCACCACATATTGCTGCGAGTACCTATCACCCCAACACGCAACACCTGCCAGAAGCCCGAACACGACGCATACTGAACGTGCCCTGACCACAAGAATGCAGAACATCAACTTCTCCGACCGAAGTGGGTTTAATGTGGCCGAAAGCCGTCCATTTTTGCCACACCCAGGCACAGGGATTTTCCCTCCTTCATCAATCAATCCACACTACGTTCACCTTACTCTTCCCCTCCCGCTGTGGGGGATGAACTCAAAGCCGATGAACCCGGCCCGCCGTGCGCAGCAATCGGCTTTAGAATATTACGCCGACCCAGCCACTAGATGGCATCTCTGAACGTTCATTTGATGTGTTCCTGTCGTGCCGGAATCCGAACCCACGAGGCCCGAAATGAGTACTCCGAGTCTATCAACAACTTATCATCCATCTCCCCTCCCTGACTGTCTCGCCAATCTCGTCACATTAAACGCTGACCTGATAAGGGAAACCCTATTTCTCTAAGGCGGACAATAATGATATCTGTCAGGACACTCCTCTAATGGATGCTTATTCACGTGGACGTGTGTTGTCGATGTATATAAAAAGGTTTGACAGATAACTTTTGAATCCGTTCAGAACGTAAATTTGACTGATCCAATTTGGAGCTTCGGGGGAAGTGAGCTTGAAGTATATCCCGGGTCTCCGGAATGCTCCTTGCGCTTCCAGGGAAGTGGTATGAAGAGAAGGTCCTTGTGCTGGTTTTCTATGAGCCTCGTGCTCCTCAGAGTAGTTTAGGAGGTAAAAGTCCGAGAGGAACCAACCATCCGTCCTCATCTTCCTCCTCGTCTTCAAGTATCTAGGATCCAGTTTGTACATTAGGATGTGTTACGCCTATGATGGTGTCCTCGTAGATAGTTGGGATCGTGTGTGTGAGGAACTTGAGGGTCTTGGGTTCCGGTTCGGACATCGGGTTGTTGTGCATGGCCTCCTTCCAGACGTCGAAGGTGAGTTTGAACTTTTCGGGCAGGCCTTGGGGAGCCGTAGGCCATTCTTGGTGTCCGACTCTCAGTTTCTGGTTCGGGTACCTAGATGGCGATGGGCTGTACCGAGCATGCCTTATGGTTAGGGAGCAGCGAGTTGTGCAGCAGCGACTCAAACTCCGAGTCCCGGTCGGACGGAAGCACAAGTGGCTCGGAAAGGTGAGAGTTTTCCGGCTGTCTACCTGCCGAATCCGTGGCCTCGTACGCAGCAAAGACTGGACTACATGAATAGACCTGACACAAATCTTGAGCCGTTCCAGGATTCTTTCCACCCTTGACTCGGGCAGTCGAGAACTTCCGACTTGTATGGCCTGATGGACGACCCGCCACACCCTGAGTCTCAGTAGAAGCCCTTTGGATAAGTGAAATAACGCAAGGGGCAGTCATCCGCTGCCGCGAAGGTCTTTCAGACGTCGTCTATCAATACCCATTATTGTTTAATTGAACATCACGAGTGAAGAAGCATTAATAAACACTCTTGGACATCAATTAATATTTTTGAGCATGTGCAGTGTTCTTTTGTTACACCCTCCTCGTCATTATTTCCTCTCCTAAGTCTCTATTTTGTGGCGTAAATATTATTATACCCCCTCAAGCACCTCTCCTCGAGATCCTTGTAGGTCTTCCCATTGAACCTGCTCGGATTAGTGGAATCCCATACGTCAAAGTACTTGTCGCCCAAGTCAGGAGCACCTTGGATCACCTTGGCCAGGTACTTAGCCGTCCCCGCCGCATGGGTGACCCACACAGCCACGGCCATGAACAAGCCGCTAACTAATGCAGTCTCGCATATAATTGGCATGTTGTCTGGCGTCATGCTGAAGATGCCGTTGAACTTTTTGGACGCGGGAGTGAATAATGCACTGGTGGACGCGGGGAGGAGTTCCTTGGCGCTCTCGAGGGGGACGTCAAAGTTGTCTAGCCAGTCGCCGATCGCTGTATCGTTTTCAGGGGTGTAGGTTGTGGCCTTGTGGTCATATGTGCCCAGGCCGTAGCGATCGCCGTGGTCGCGCGCGTAGACGTGGTGTTCCGGCCAGCGGACGAAGGGCATCTTTGACTTTGATGGCTCTTTGGGCTGGCTGTATGCGTACGGGTGGGCTACCGGCACGACGGGGACAGGATAGCCGACAACATCGCGGTCGAGCAGGTCTTGGGCCCAGATGCCTGTCGTGATGGCAACCTTGTTGGCGAGAAACGTCTTGTCAACAGGTGGAGCTGATTGGTCACTGGATGGTGTTGGAACCACCACGCCAGTTGCTCTGCCGTTTGCGGTCAGCAGCTCGACTACCTCTCCCTGAACAAACTGCACGCCTTGTTTTTGGGCTTCTTCGCGATAATAGCTGGTGATCCTGCCCGCGTCTGCAGTCCCGTCGGTGGGAAAGTGAAGTGCTGCCCCCTCATTCGACGGTTTGACCAACTTGGGCGCCAGTTCGGCTGCGCGCTGCATGGTGATCATCTCAGCGGGCAACCCAAGTCCGACAGCGGTTTTGAGTCGTGACTCAAGCTTTTTCACTGCTTCGGCGCTTGTCGCGATCTCGAGCCCGCCGACGGAGTCGAAGCCGCCAGGGATCTTAGCATATTCGGCCACACTGTCGACGGCGAGCTGGGTGAGCGCTGCAGACTGGTTGAACTGTCCGATGAAGCCCGGGGCATGGCCAGTAGAGCCCACCAGGGGATCTAGAGAGCGGTCGAATACGATGATCTTAGAGCGTTTGGTGTTTGCGTCTGCGTCAGGCAGGGAGAGGAAGTAGGCAAGCGCCGAGCCCACGATTCCAGCTCCCACCACGAGGATGGTATCTTCAGGGTTGTGGGAGTTGGACATTTAAGTTTTGAGTTTTTGTGTAGCTTTTGACCGTTCATGTTGTCGATACTGGCGAGAGATGTTGTCGTTAAATGTGCCAAAACTGGGGACCGAAAGCGGAGGCACCAATGCATCAGAACCCCACTCAGCTGTCGTTGAAAGGCGCGCGGACGAACCAGCGCTAACGATGACAACGTCATTTGAAAGTCGCTCGGCCAAGTGCTCGCCGAGAGAGAGAAAGCCGTCGCGGTGTTCTGGAACAATAGCAAATCTCAAACACCCAAAACTTCAAGATTTGTGGCGATGCCCTCAGCACGCCAACTCGTCATCAACCCCACTCGAACAAAGCAATGCGGTTCATCAGTTGGTGTCCTTGTTAACATTTTAGCTGTCGCCTTGACCCGACAGATCGGTATGGACTGGCCAACTTTTCATTATTTCCGGTTCCTGGACTCCATTGCCACGTTCACATGCGCTTTGAAGGACCTTGTTTAGTTTTGAATTTGAGTGTCATGCGCCGGCAATCTCTGTCCAAAGTTTTGGTGACCCGCCTTTCATTGGTTGAGTTCAGTCGTCCACTGGATACCGTTATCTAGCAGCAAGACAGCGTGTCCGACCCGCCGAGAGTGACCGTTCTTAAGTCCACGTGGTCTCTGGTGAATTCTCCCATAACTGACTTCTACTGTACTTTGTCCATGATCGATTTCCACTTGGACTTCAACCATAAAGACAAAACCCGACAACATGGCGCTCAAGTTGTATCGCCGTCTTCGTACTCGTCCCTTGTACCCCACGCCAACCATCGCCAACCTGGAGGACAAGCCCAACACCTTCGAAGTCGACACAAACGTCCCACAGGAAGCCAAAATGCCGTCCCGATCCCAACGAATCCTTTTCTATATTCGAATCTTCTTCATTGCCCAGTTTGTCATCACCACCGCCACCACTGGCAGCCCGCCGAGCACAAATTTCTTTGCATTTCCAAGCATGCCCGAGGACAAAGAGATTGCTCCTCGCTCCCTCGAAACCGAACTTGAAGATATATGGACAAATCTCTTCTTATTTCCAAGCTGGCCCGAGGACGAAGAGATGGCTCCACGCTCCCTCGAAACCGAGCCTGAAATTGTTCCCCGCTCCCTCGAAACCGAACTTGAAAAAGATAGATGGCCGTGCGCCCAACAAACGTCCCCGGGAATGTGCACCCTCACCCTGACCCTCTCGCAAAACGAGTCCATCATGCGCGCCGACCTGTACGACCACGAATGTTTTCTCAGAGGCACTGCGAATGACTTATCACGAAAGACCTGGATTAGCATTCCGTATAGGGGTGGAGATGGTGTAGCCAACACGACGCTCTACGTGCAACCCGACTGGTTCAATAATATGAAGCCGGCGTATGTGTCGGACCGGTCCGAGTTTATGTTTGGGAGTGGGCATTGGAAGCCGAGTCAGATGGTTAGCGGGGAAAAGTGGGACAAGAAGGGGAGTGGGTTGAAGGGGCCGTGGACATCAAGTAGGCAGTTTAAGTGCTGGTCGGCGGCGCCGGGGAATTTGAGCTCGACTGGTGTGCCGATAGGAGAAAGGGACGTGGGACTGGCGTTGGTGGTTGGGTTGGCGGTGGTGGTTGTGAGCGCCTGGATATTTTAAGGGGTGGGGTTGGATTGTGGCATGTCTTTGGAGTTCAGCGTTTGTTTAGAAGTTAATAGGTGGCTGATGGGAGCTCGCTTATCATTTTCTACCCTGTCGAACTTTGGGATGGGGTTATTGAAGAGAAAGGATGTGGGGTACGGGTGGTATAAAAGGCCGTTTGCGAGGTGCGCTTTTCAACAAAGCCTCAGTCAGTACGTTGATGGCGCATGTGGGGTGGTGCAGGTTTTCGTCTGTTTGCCTTAGGATCTGCAGTAATCAGCCGAGAGTCCCACCTCATGCCTTCAAATCACGACTGAGCCTTTGTTTTTGTCTTTTTTTTAAAAAAAAAATTTGTCTTCGAACATATTCTAACTAGGTTACTTCTCTCTCCTGTTATCCCGTGCTGTCACCGTACTTTAAACTCTCTCAATGCGCTATCATCGGCTGGCTAAGCCGCTCCTTCCATAACACCTGTGATGATGGCGTGGCCGACCATTTAGAACGTTTCAGTCCCCTCGTTAGCTCTCAAGACAAATGGCAGAGGAAGCCCGGATCAGCAAGACAATGGTGTCTCTAGGCCAGATCCTTCGACACGACTCCCCAACCGCCCACTCTGAGTGCAGAAGTAATTTGGAGCCGCCAATTCCCAGAGAAAGTGCGGTATGGATTTTGGTCTGAAGAAAGATAGCTCCGTACTCCTCAGCTTCGAGAAACTGCATCCAAAGGGTGCACTCGGCCTTATGACTCGGAGAGTCTTCAAAGAATAAAATTCCCACGAGCTCTTGGAATTTCGCCAATGTTGTCGGGGATAGGTCGAGTACCCAGCCAACTGCGAAGTTGCCGCATGATTGTGGACTCCTGCTCTTCCATTCTGTGTCGTAGTCCAAAGCGCTTGTCAGGACTTTGTGGGCGACCAAGTTCTGGATGGACGGACTTAAGTTCTTGCCGACTGTATCAAGCATGAACCTCGCAGGGCGAGAATGGTGCTGTCATCTGAGAAAGCTACTGAAGCCCGTGTGACTTTGGGCCTTTGACCGTGCATCTCCAAACCTATCTTCGACGCGGAATAGTGTGTTCCTAAAACATTCAAGCCATTCGAGGACTGAAAATCAAATGGGCGCTGCAGTCCCGCAGTATACCCAACAACTCTTTGCCAAGTTCATTCCTGGATGGTCCATGCTCTTGTCCAATGCGACTTGGTGGCAACGCCCAAAAAGAAAGAGTCGATGATCTAGAGTGTCTGTTAGAAATTTGGTCATATCAATTGATGACATAGGTAAGATCAACGTGCCATGCACCAGCTTTTGCAAACCACCACCTGAACCAGGTCGTATAGTCATTTCGTTTGGCAGGTCTGAAGATGAGAGCCAAGACGGAATACAGTGGGATATAACCCACGCAAGAACTTGCAGACGCCGAAAGTCTGAAAACTCCTTTGCACTTAAGTCATCCCCTGGCCCAAGCCAGAGGTTTACACGAGCCGCTCTGCGGTAGATGTCACCCATCATGCTGACCTGGTGATTTCTTTCGGGTATTGACGTCTGGTCAATGCATATGGCATCCACCCAGAAGAGCTGCACGTTTCTGGAGTGACGCATGCGCTTCAAAGCCAGCTCGCGGTTTGGCGTCGCCTGGAGTGACTTGCCCTCGCATGTGATTTTTGCTGGTGGGTCTGCGGTGCCCTCTTCACAGGACAGGGTGGTATACTTGGCAGGTGTGTCAAGGTCCATGGGGATGAGTTTGCACTGAATGGGATCATCTGCTGAGTGAGAGGGTTTCAGGACCATGAGGCGGATGGATCTGTCGTTTGCGATGGGCGAGTACTAGAATTGTCTCCAGGTTTGGACCTTTCACTGCTAGAGGGAATTGCTGTTGTTTTGCGACGATGGGTCACCATGGTGGTTGTTTTGGGACGGTAATCCAGATAATAAGGTAGAGTAGAGGATTTGTGAGTGTCGCTGAAGTTGAAGCGGGAAACAGCTTAGCAAGATTTGGGTGTTTCATTGGCAGCCGTTGTAGCCGAGACTGCATAATTCCGCGCTTTGTAAATGTCCCGATTGGTCTGATCTAAGAGGTGGATCGAGAAGCCCAGAACAAATGTGATATTTACAAGTTTACTAACATATATGACTAAAAATGGAGACATTTTCTGGTTTTGCTAGTGAATGGAATCATTAGTGATTTTGTATGCTGGGAAAAAACACTACAGACCGTTTGTTTTTTGTTTACATGAAAGTCAAAAGACAGACAGACTTTTGGTAACCGCTCGCTGCCAGCTTCTTAAAACCTTTCAAAGTCGTCCCTTATCGAGTCACAAAGTGCCCCAATAAATCTCTCTTCGTCAGCCTCAGGGATTCCCAAAGCCCCGTTGGCCCAGGTCACAGTGTACACTAGACTCCCACCCTTGACGGACGCTACGTTAACGCAGATAGGGGAACCAACCACCATCCCAGGCTGCGCAAAGACCATTTGCTCGATCCTAGCCTTTGCCTTATCTGAATCTTCGCCTTCATCGTGAAACGCACCCACATTGCTCAACTCAAACGACGAGTCTCGCTGCTGTCCAGGTTTGGCGGCCATCCACTTTCTGATACTGGGGAGATAGCGCAGCAGCCCAATGGGCTGGTCCCACAGTCTTGAGGATGCATCTGCCAGTTTCTCGGTGTGAGATCTCGCGGCGTTCCATTCGTCGTCAGACAGGGATGTGGATGGGCCGATACATGGATGAGCGGAGAAGACGCCCGAGGCAAACTCGCCCATTTCATTGGCAGCGACGCCAGCGGCTTGGCGGAGATTGATGGGCGTTCCGGAAACGAAGTTGGTGATTTTGGGGTCGGAGGAAAATTGTTTGCTGAGAGCTCGAGCGACGACCTGGTCCATGGTCGCAGTGAGTTTTGCGCCATGAGTTCTTGCCGCTCGTACTGCGTTCTCAATGAGCGGAGCTTCGATCTCACGAACTATAATCTTGGAATGACTTGTGGTTGGGTCGAAAAAGCCGGGTGAGCCTGTCCAGGTGCCTGTGTCGATGGTCGAGGCTTGGGCTTTGAGGCCGAGCCAGTTTGCTAGAAAGGTTGGCAGCAGGGCGGCTATTAAGGGACCGAGAAGAAAGCCCCAAGAGATGCAGAGTTTCTCGGGGGTGTCGAATGGGGGAGGCAGTGGACGATCTGGCGTGGTAATAATGCGGCTGGAGTTTGGAGAGACATTATCATCGGTGCCAGAGGTCCTCATTGCGGAGAGAAAGGTTCGATGAAATGCGACGCCAGAGGGGCCATCGAGAATGGTGTGGGAATATGCGAATGCAACAAAGCACCGTGAAGAGGATGGCTGGCTTAATGAGGAGACGAAGGGGAGAACAACTACACGCCATGGGGGAACGTCGTGGGAAAAGGGGCAGTCCAAGTTCGACCTCAACACATATTGGGCGGCATCCCAGCTATCCTCAGAAACAGGATCGAGGATAGTGATATGCTCCTCGATGTTGATGGTGCGGATACGCTGATAAAATGCCTTGTCTGTGTGTCTGTCGGCCACGAGAGCTGAGAGGAAGGGGTGTTCTTCGATGCAGCGTCTGATAGGTGAGAAATAAGACTGTGGTGATTTCACGTTGACGCCACTTGCAAAGCCATAGACAGCGCCAACAATGACAGCATGGTAATATCCAAGATTCTCGCGGCTGATGGTGCGCCGTTCATTAGGGCCTGTATTTGTTAGCACTTCTGTCGTTGAGGGGAGTTCCAGTCAAGATTCGAAGTTGCTCACTCGCAAATCTCAGGAATGGCTTCTTTTCGTCCATTTCCGTGTGAAAGAAACGCTCGAATATTACAAGATGCCAAACTCGAAGCCAATAAGCAGAAAGAAATGGGGATTGAACTAGAGGAGAGGTCGAAGTCAGAGTTGTATTTGCCTGTGCTGGCGGATATCTCGGATAACCGAAAGACCGATAACTGATAAGCACCGCCCCCTTTAAATTGGGGCAAGTGCCAAGGAGAGTTATGTAAATACAGGGGTGCCCACTGGCGAGGTGTCAAATTTGGGGGTTCCGAGTTGTGAAACAGCGGGGTCAATGCATCCCCTCCACAAAGTTCCAAGTCCACACCGCCCGCCTCGACGTCTCGACAGCATCCACCTTGATTCCAATCCGCACGCCTCTGGGCCAATTGGCCGTTTAGCGACTCGAACTGCGCCCAGATTAACGGCTACTAAGACAACTAGCGCAACGACTTCTTTTTCAGCCTCGGATCGACGCGAAAGCATCAGAGTTCGTGCTGCTTAGCGCCTTCCCAACGCTCTCAACCCCGCAGCTCGCTCGTGCCTCAACCGTATTCAACAAACCAAGTCTCGACAACTTCCCCCTCCACCTCTCCCCTCCAAACGACACAATGTCTGGCGCCGACGCCCCCGAGATCCTCGAAGCCTACGAGGCGGTGCGATCCGACAAGGACGAGACCAACTGGCTCCTCATATCCTACGCCGCGCCGACGGGCAACCAGCTGGTCCTCTCCCAGACAGGAACAGGCGGCATCGAGGAGCTGAAGGACCTGCTCGACGACACCCAGGTGCAGTACGCATATGTGCGCGTCGAGTACCAAAACGATGCCGAGAGCAAGCGCGTCAAGTTCGCCCTCGTCATTTGGATCGGCGCCCAGACAAAGGTCATGCGCAAGGCGCGCGTCAGCATCGAGAGCGGCACCGTCAAGCAGGTCCTGGCCCACCACAGCATCCAGGTCGACGCCGACAGCAAGCGCGACCTCGACGAACAGGATATTATCGCCCGCCTGCGCAAGGCAGGCGGTGCAGACTACAACGGCGGGAGGGGGTGACCGGGCAGGGTGGACTGGAGGACTGGACTGGAGGACAAACATCCTGGACGGACACACATCCTGGACCGGATAATGATATCACACGGCGGCGGCGCGTTTTTCCTTGGTTCGGCATGTTCCTTTCGCTAGCGATACCTCGGCCGAGTGCTTTTGGCGCAATGCAACTGGAATTGCTGCTCGATTCTTCGAGCCTTGTCTTTCGACTTTCCCTGTATAATCTGTGACCGGCCCGTCCTTGCAATGTTGATTCCCGACGGGTGGCTTCTCCGAGCATGCAATCGCCAGCTGGAAACAGTAGCATTGAACAAGGTTGGAGTCCTCAGGGATGAAACTTTCCGATGAGCAAGGTCCAACTGAGCTCTGCAGTAGATCTTCCCTCTTTCTTTCCGGCGAATCGGGAAGTACGTGCTGATCCGCCACTCGGGAAACAGAAAACCTGCTCCTGCTTTGCCATTGGTGCTGAACGATGACCAGAACAGTTAATCAATCAGATTAGCAGTCATCCCCTCTCCCATGCATGCTGACAATCTGTCACGTGCGGCTGAGGCCTTGTTTCGCGTTTTGGGAGCTTGGGCAATTTTCTCGGCAACATCATACTCGCCGCATCAACTCGTAAGCTTTTTCGACCCATTTATGTTCGCACCCCAAGAAAGCAGGACCGTCAAACGCGCAAAAAATGGACGGAAAGTCTAGGTTTTGGCGGAAGATCCGCCAGCGCGTCCAGCGCAGGAAGAATCGCGTCAAGGAGGTCGTTGACACCACGGGAGAGCCTGAGGAGCCAATACTACCCAGCGGCCACGCTCAGAACATCCCGGTCCATCCCGATATTGCACCAGAGAGGCCATCATAGATTTATGATCTTGGGTCCAAGGTAGCATAGTTCGCGGCATATGAGAGGCTGAAAGCCGACAGCCTTAGCCAGAAACTTGGTGGAAACCTATGAGAGGATCATGTCGGTGCAACTAGCAAGGAACGAAGGCCACAGTAGGCTAACTTCCACTATTTTTAGACCCAATTGTCACGTTCAATCCATATTCTGACTTTCTTTTTCTCAATGTCTAGCATTTGAAGCCATACAAGAAGAGGAGATCAGCAACATTTTTGAAGGGCTTTCATGTGTCCATCGCCAGGAACAAATGATCAAGCTTGCACAAGATGGCTTGACTCAAGCTCGGAGTATCATGGAACAGGGAGAAGTAAACTCGGCGGTGTTTGGATTACTCGAAAAATGCAGCGACGTCATATCCCATGTCCTTGAATTGTTACCATGGGCCGCTTTGGACTGGACAGGATTATGCACAATTCTCCCCGTATCTTACAGCACACCAAATTTAATCTCTAGTGCGTACTAACAGTCAACATAATTATTGGAAAACCCGTTAATCAGCCACTGGAGTACAAACTCTTGCTCGATTCCATTATCGACGAGGCTGAATGGTATTCTCTGCTCCCCAGGAGACTTGCCGAGGAGAGACAGCTCAATGAAGCTGCGTACGGGAGCATGGGCGTCAATCTGGAGCTGAAGATTATCGAGATATATAAGTTCCTGATCAAAGTCAACATGATGAGCGTTGGTCGATACTGTTCGCGGAACAGACTTGTTACGCTTTTTCGAGATACGGTCACATGGGACAACTGGAAAGAGATGCTCGGCAAAATTACGACAGCAGAGGACGAGTATCGCAACAGCGCCGCGCAGTTCTATCCCCGTCCGGTTTGGGGTGCGGCTCCGAACGATTTCGAGGTGAGGCTGAAGGAACTTGACAAGCATACACAACAACAGAAAAAGCTAGGGAGGGACAGTTTTATGACGCGTCCGTTGAGCAACTACCACACCCACCGTGACTCAACCCGCCCTTTGGATGGCACCGGCGAATGGTTCCTTGAGCACCCGGAATTCATCGAATGGTCTAGTTGGGAATCAGAAAGTGGCCTTCTGGGGTTGATAGCGGGTCCTGGCTGTGGGAAGTCGGTCCTAGCGAGCGCTGCCATTGAAAGACTTGAAAGGGAAGGATCCCAAACGGTGTGCCATTTTTTCTTCAAGTCCGGCGCTGGGGACAATAATGCTGAGGTGGCGTTGTACTCTTTTCTCCATCAAATGTTCAGCCGCTGCCCAGAACTTCTCCAACACACAGAAAAGAGATGTACGACTACAGCGTTAAACCTCAGGCCCCGACAGAGCAAAGGGTCGAAAGATTGTGGAACATCTTGGAAATAGCGACGAGGCGTACCAGACCTGGCACTGGCAGCATTGTTTGCGTTTTGGACACCATGAATGAATGCTCGAGCCGACACTCTAAGACCTTTTATGACAGATTCCGCCGCTGTCTTGAGAATGATGGCCAGTCAAGAGTCAAGTTCCTCGTCACTAGCAGACATAACCATATCGGGCCGCCAGGGGATTCTCTCAGGTTTGACGACCTGGCTTCCTGTTCTGTCATCGACGTCGAGAGGAGCGAGTCGAGTGATGAGAGTATCAGGTCGCATTTTCACAGTGATGTGAACCGCTTTATCAAACACCAGATCGCCACGGTAGCGAAAATCCCTTCTGAAAAAGCAATCCTCCAACAGCAACTCTGTCGGATCCGATACGAGCCCCCAGCAGACATTTCTGTGGGTGCACCTCCTTTTCGAGTATATACGAAGGGAGCAGCAGAGAGTAGACATTTCGGCAGTGCGCTGCCTAAGCCGACTGACGAGTCGATGGCCTGGGGATGTTAACGATATCTACGGGCTTTTGTTGGCCGATACGGAAGAGGGCGGGCTCCGCAATCGTCAACTGTGGATCATCTTCAACATCGTCGTATCTGCCATGAGGCCACTCACGTTAACTGAGTTGCAAGCTGCATGCGCGATACACGAGGCCGGGTCCGACGTAATTTCCCTGGCTGACACAGAGCACCTGTTCTCCGAAGACAGCATGAATTCGTTCAAGGATATTATGCAATCCCGATACGGCTCCTTCTTCTTCGTGGATGACCAGCAGCAGGTCACCTTCTCCCACAGCACTGTGAAGGATTTTCTAGTCCTCGGAAAGCCCTCGACGTGTGATAAGTTACCGGGCCACAATGATGACTCTGGAATCTCGACAGGATCTCCGTGGGGTGGATATATCGACGTGAGTGCAGCCAACAAACTCCTCGGCAACGTGTGCATACGCGCAATCTTTCTCAGACTGTTCGAAATCCCGAAAGCACCCCGAGGGCCTGCCAGCTTTGCCAGAATACCAGACCAGGGTTTTTTGAGTGGATGAAATCTCCGTTCTTTGTCTACTCGGCCCAGTATGCGATCGTGCACATGGACGACGGTAGCACGGACTACGCCAAAGAGCAAGAACTTGTGCGGAAGATGTTGGATTGCGATTTTGGCATTTGGAACGTCTTAAGCAACTGCTTCATGTGGGTACAAAGGCGTTTGGGTTAGAATGCCGTGCGTTGGGATCGAACTCTGGTGACCGACCTAGGAGAGATGATCAAATATCTCGAGATTCATTGATGGGGATGGGGTTAGGACTAGTTATGTTGGCTGGACTCTTGTGTGTGAAGTTGGAGAATATAGTGCCTGGACAAGAGAGGAAGTTCTTTGAGGCTTATTGGCACTATCTGGAGCGTGAAACCCGGTAGCGGGCTAGCGGGCAGTGGTGTTGGCTAAGTGCAGTACACGAGATCGAGAGAGAAAGAATGATGGTAGGCCCTGGATCTCTCTCTTGTTTGGTGAAGACATGCGAGCTTGGAATGAAGTCATGATAAGTTTCCTTATTTTCCTATCTCTGGAGGTTGAATGTTCGATTAGCAAAGCGGGAATAACAAGGACTTGTATTCACGTATTCACCTGAGGAAAATATTGTTTCAACGTTTTTCATCATGAGCCATAAAGGTTTGAGGGGGTCACAATGCTCCAATAAATCGAACGGCATGTGGATAAGACGGTTACTCATTTCCCATTTGGCCCAACGAAGGCATTAGAGGTGACTCGGAATCTTTAAACTCGCTTGATATCCACTGTCGCGAGCCGGCTTTTGTTGTTGGAGTCTGCCAATGTGCGAAGGCTTGCTGGCAAAGTTCCTAGTAACTTCACACGACGACAAGAAGTTGATTTATCTGACCCCGCGTTCCAGGCAGATGAAAGCACCAATTAACAGCTTGAAAAACTACAGCGGAGAAACTCTTCAACGCGGAGAATTTCACGGAGGATCCTCCCCTTCGCCTGCACACGGGAATGTGGCATGCTCGGTAAATCTACGTTCGGCTCCGTTATGTTGCGCCCTGCGGCAAAGAGCCCTTGTATGGAATTGGCGCCGAGCATTGTGGACCCGTCTCGGGCCGGACTCCCGGACCCGTTTCCTGGCTGGACTTCTGTTTTGATCGCGAATCCTTACGGAACGTCATGTCCCGCCGGTCCGATGTAACCGCCGGAGTCTACCAGGCCCGCCCAGCGCCTTGGCGCCATGACCTCGCTACGCTGGCTAACATGGCCATGTATTATTGCAGGGCATGGGTTCTGTCGTGGACTTATATGCTCGAGTTCCCATCATTTCTTTATAGTCTGGTGTGTGTCCCTCATTTTGTTGATTTACGCGCAAAGCAGAATCGTCATCATGGTTCGCCAACTGGCCCTCTCAGGCCTCGTCTTCGCCAGTGCCCTCCTCGGCTTCGCGAGTGCCCAGAAGCCAGGCCCGACGCCCGAGACCCACCCCAAGGTCACCACGTACCGCTGCACCAAGAAGGATGGATGCAAGGAACACACTAACTATGTTGTCCTCGACTCGCTAGCACACCCGGTGCACCAGGTCGGCAACTCGCTCAACTGCGGCGACTGGGGCAACAAGCCCAATGCGACTGTTTGCCCGGATGCCGCGTCCTGCGCTGAGAACTGCATCATGGATGGTATTTCCGACTACAGCAAGTTTGGAGTCACGACTAGCGGGTCGTCGCTGAGGCTGCAGCAGGTTCTCAATGGGCAGACTGTTTCTCCGCGCGTGTATCTTCTGGACGAGACGGAGAAGAAGTACGAGATGCTGCAGCTTACGGGGAATGAGTTCACTTTCGATGTGGACGCGACCAAGTTGCCCTGCGGCATGAACAGTGCGCTGTACTTGTCCGAGATGGAAGCCACGGGCGCGCAGAGCAAGTTGAATCCCGGTGGCGCGTACTATGGTACTGGGTACTGTGATGCTCAGTGCTTTACTACTCCGTTCATCAACGGCGTTGTGAGTTTACCCATCACAGTGCATATGGGTTGTTAGGGCAAAATATGCTGACGGTACTTACAGGGCAACATCGAAGGCAAAGGATCATGCTGCAACGAGATGGACATTTGGGAAGCCAATTCGCGATCCAACCATATCGCACCGCACACGTGCAACAAGCCTGGCCTCTATCAGTGCTCAGGGGCTGAATGCGACGATGATGGAGTCTGCGACAAGGATGGATGCGCCTGGAATCCTCGGCGCGTTGGGGTCAATGATTACTACGGCAACAGCAACCAGTTCAAGGTGGACACGACCAAGCCGTTTAGCATCATCACGCAGTTCCCCGCCGACAAGGATGGCAAGTTGACGCAGATCCATCGGATTTACGTGCAGGATGATAAGCTCATCCAGAGCTACACTGTGGATAGGCCCGGCCTGCCCAAGGTTAGTGCGCTGGATGATGAGTTCTGCAAAGCCACGGGTGCGAAGAAGTACCTCGAGTTGGGCGGGACGGGCGGGATGGGTGACGCGCTGTCGAGGGGAATGGTTCTGGCGATGAGTATCTGGTGGGACGAGGGCGGTTTCATGAAGTGGCTTGACAGCGGGGAGGCGGGGCCGTGCAATGCCACCGAGGGAAATCCGAAGGTCATTACGCAGATTGAGCCCAACCCGGAGGTCACGTATAGCAAGATGCGGTGGGGCGAGATTGGGTCGACGTATCAGGCCAAGTGCAAGAAGCGTCTGACTCGGAGTCTGTAAGGTTGGGTCCGAACGAGGGACTGAGGTGAAAGGAACATTCTGTATAATATGAGATTGATTGGAGATTTATATGTACGTACTTTTTACAACGTCAAGTTCAATTTATTCTATCTGGTCACTCGTTAGCAATCTAGCAATGTCGTTTTGTCTATCTATAATGCTGCTTTCTTCACACTGGCACAAGCTCATGGGCTTTTGGAGTTGGATTCACAAAGACGTTACTTGTCCTGGGAGTTCTTTGTCACTTGTGGGCTGTTGAATCTGTTAGGTATGCTGTTTGCGATAAACTACTAATAATTAAAAGTGAGTTAACATCCGACCTCTCAACGCATCAGGATCTAGACAAAGTGGTATGATAGAGGGCATGCCGTTTTTCACAGGGCAGGGTGTCGAATGCGAGCTTGACAGAGGAGAAGTCGATAACAGAGAATCAAATAGCCATGTTACGGAACGCACACATCATCACTCGCACTACATTCGGAATTCAGTCATTCATATTTTATTTTCATTAAAGTCGTACTTCATGACATCACCCCTCCTCAGGCTCCAGAATATCTCATTTAGTTAGGAGTCCACAGCTCGCCGGTCGCCTGCTTCTCAGCCACAAGCTGGTTGTAGATGGCCAGCTTCTCCTCGTACTCGCGCACCAGATCCGCCTGCTCGTCGCGCTTGGTCGCGTCCCCGCCGCCAAAGGCCTTGACAGCTGCGTAGTAGACGTCTGCCAGGGCGTTACACACGCCGGTGAGGGTTACCGACTTGCATTGGTAGTAGAGGCTTTTCTTCTTATCAGCTTTGCTACTCATAGAGTGTAGATATTGTAAGAAGGGAAGGGGTAGACGTACTCGGCCTTGAAGTTGGTGTCAATCTTCGCCTTGGCCGCCTTGGTGAAGCGGTTCTGGAGGCGGTAGTTCTGGTACCCAAAGTCGTGGCGGTTGCAAGCGGGCACGAAAGGGAAGCCGAACGGGTTATCCGGAGAGTCAGAGCAGCCGTCCGAGGTCCAGTCCAGAGTGGACGGGTTCTTGGCGTTGCGCTTCGCGGTGAAGGCAGGCAGAGTGATGCTGAAGAGGTACGAGTCGACGATGGACACGGCGGTTTGGCGCGTGCCGAGGGCTCCAGCATCACTGCTGGTGGGCAGGGCGAGGACGGCTGGCACCAGGACCGCGAGGACGGTGGTGAACTTCATGATGGCAAGGGGAGGAGGAGAAGACTGTGGTCGAGGTGCTTGCTGTTCTACTAAGCAAGAGAAGGGAATAAGGTGGCGATGGCTGATTATATACGTGATGTGTGAAATCTGAGTAGTACCAACCCATAGCCTCGACAGCTCGATCGGACCTGGATAGAGATGTTTGTGAGACTCAACCAGTCAGCGACTGTCTGCGGCACGCTACTGCAACCTTCCAGAAAGGGGAATCTGACTCCACCGCAGGAACCAAGGACAGAATGATACGCCACACGGCGGTATGTCTGGCGGACGCCTTAGACTTTCCGCCGTAGCAGCACCTCATGTTGGGGTCATGTTAGGACGATAGCACCTTATTGGCGCTCGGGGGTCGTCCTGAACTTGGTTTTAACCGGGACTAAGCTGCACGTGTGGATGATCTAAGCGAATTGTTTGACCGACGATCTCGAGCCAAGAGCGATCTCCAGTTGCATTGGCCGGGTGGCGTTGGCGGGAATGGCCTTGAGATGGTGTGCGGGGGATGAAGATGAGGGGTTGGGGGTTTGGCTGGTTTTGGCAGTTGCCCTCGAATTGGGAGTGCAGCAGGTTTGCCAGTACTTCGCGGCGGAACTCCTCGGTGCGGCATTCATTACAAGATGCATAGTCAAGGCAAGGTGGCCATTCTGCAGAGGCATTGCGATGGCATGCAAACACATAAGCACAAAAAAGGGATGAGATTTAACATGTCAGCTTCCAGGCAGAAACGGCCTTGTCCAGACCCGTCTTAC
Source organism: Podospora didyma (assembly GCA_033439775.1). Taxonomy (NCBI): domain Eukaryota; kingdom Fungi; phylum Ascomycota; class Sordariomycetes; order Sordariales; family Podosporaceae; genus Podospora; species Podospora didyma. The sequence continues at coordinate 3,019,976 of JAULSW010000008.1, forward strand.
ACTGCGGAAGCAGGCCAGGGGCGATGCCTCAATATATCTTACCCATGGGTAAAAATCTGCAAATCTGCACTGGACATGATTAATATTGGGTGGCGTCACTGCCAGGTTCTCGGTATGCGATCTGGAAAGACACAAGTTCAGCTTGGGGGGCGACCACTCAGAGCAGCCCAGGAGAGCACGGTCCAAGTTCCCCACAATGAGGGCGGAAGTCGATTGGCGCCGTGTCTTGACACATGCCATAAATGAACATCTTAGGCTCTCGATGGCAAACGGCACTTGGAGCTGGTCAATGCAACCATCACCCCTCAGGACTGGGTCAGGTGTTGCAAGGGCAAGCAAGGTTTCCCCTCGATTTGTCCTCGAAAATAAAAATAAAAAACAGTGCTAGACTGAATACACGTTGTTGTTCCGGAGAGACACCGAATGGCGCCAAATGCCCCTAAAGCCAAGTTACCCAACGCCCGCCAGCATCCCCCGCACTCTCGCCAAAATAGTGTCCGCATCAACTGCTGGCGAATAGCGTCGCTGGACGTGGCTCAAAGCGGGTACGTTCCCGACGCTAGAGCGGGGAATGAGGGGAGTTCTGACCAAACAACCGTCACACAGGCCTTTTTTGTCTTTCCTCTTTTCCATCTCAACATACCGGTAAGCCCAACATGCAAGCCTGACACCGACAAAAAAAGATGGTGCAGGGCGGCGATTACTACGATCTTGGGTCGTTCCACCGGCAGGTGACGACCACCAGTAAAGAGGCACAGACGTGGTTCAACCGCGGTCTGGTGTGGGCCTACGGGTTCAACCACGACGAGTCGGTCGCTTGCTTCAAGCGGGCCGCCACGCAGGACCCCAACTGCCCCTTGGCCTACTGGGGGGTCGCATTCTCGCTGGGGCCCAACTACAACAAGCCCTGGGGCGCGCTGGACGACCAGGAACTGAAGAGTGTCGTCGAGCAGTCGCGCGTCGCCTTGGGGCAAGCCCACCAGCTTTTGGGTCTGGCCACGCCCGTCGAGAAGGCCCTCATCGCCGCTCTCCAGCACCGCTACCCTCAGGATCGCGCCGAACCAAAGCAGGGCTACCTCTGGAACCATGACTACGCCAAGGCCATGCAGTCCGTCGCCCGCGATTTTCCGGATGATGTCGATGTCCTCGCCCTCTACGTGGATGCCCTCATGAACCTGACGCCATGGCAGCTGTGGGATCTGCGCACGGGGGAACCAGCAAAAGGTGCGAGGACGCTCGAGGCGAAGGCCATCCTGGAGAGGGGGATTGCCCTGGACGAGCACCACCCAGGGTTGCTGCACCTGTACATCCATCTGATGGAGATGTCACAGCACCCTGAGGTAGCCCTCACCGCGGCTGACAACCTGCGCGGCCTGGTCCCCGATTCAGGACATCTGAACCACATGCCAACTCACCTCGACATCCTCTGCGGCGACTACCGGCGCGCCATCGCCTCCAACAGCCAAGCCATCGTGGCCGACGAGAAGTTTGTCGAGCGCGACGGCGCCATGAACTTTTACAGTCTGTACCGCTGCCACGACTACCACTTCCGCATCTACGCCGCCATGTTTGCCGGCCAATCGCGGGTGGCCATCGAGACGGCATCCCGCCTGGAGCTGACACTCCCCGAGTCTTTGCTGCGAGTAACCTCGCCGCCCATGGCAGACTGGCTCGAGGGCTTTCTCGCTATGCGCATTCACGTGCTGATTCGGTTTGGTCGGTGGGACGAGATCATGGAGCTGGAGCTGCCCAAAGACACAAACCTCTACTGCAGCACCACGGCCATGATATACTACGCCAAGGGCGTCGCGCTCGCCGTGATGGGGCGTACATACGCCGCAGACCTCCAACGGGACCTTTTCCGCGCAGCAGTCAAGAATGTGCCGGAATCACGCACCGTGTTCAACAATACGTGTCTTGACATCCTCGCCATTGCTGGCGCCATGCTAGACGGCGAGCTCGAGTACCGCCGGGGAAACTTTAAGGTTGGGTTTGATCATCTGCGCAGGGCGATCGAACTGGATGATAATCTGCCGTACGACGAGCCATGGGGCTGGATGCAACCCACCCGGCATGCGTATGGCGCCCTGCTGCTGGAGCAAGGCCGCGTCGAGGAGGCTGCTGCTGTGTATAGTGCTGATTTGGGGTTTGATGACACGCTGCCGCGCCCGCTGCAGCACAGGAATAATGTCTGGGCGCTGCATGGGTTTCATGAGTGTCTGATCAAGTTGGGGAGGGATGCCGAGGCCCGTCTGGTGCTGCCGCAGTTGGAGTTGGCGATGGCGGTGACTGATGTCCCCATCAAGTCGTCGTGTTTTTGCCGCTGCAACTTGTAACAGCGTGTCCCGCGGATTTAATGGATGATGGTGCATGATGGTTAGAGTATTTTGGCGTGGGGAAGAAGGCAGGCGGTTGAGTAGACTTAAAAGACATGGACTTTATCTTTTGCCCCATGGTGATTATGCTCAATGGTTGTTATTATGCTCAGATGGTAGGCAAGTGAATGATTTAGGCACGCGAGTATATCCGCTCGCCCCGTGGGTTTTACAGTCAAATCTTCCCAGTTCGGAGAGCAACGCAAGCACGTGAGCAAATGACGCATGAAACAAGCATTCTCTCGCAAAGTTATTCGTACTCAAGCTTGTCAGATTGGGGAAGAAATCGGTAACAGAAATAAAATGAGGCAACACTTTGTCATTATATCATAACATGCGTTAGACATCTATCATTAACGTATGAAATTTGACTTACAAAGCATCGGCTGTTTACTATGCTGCTGTGAGTTTGTACTTGAAAGGTGTGTAATATTCTTATATTAGGAAAATAATTTTCTGATAAGGCATCTCATGTCCATTACTGGGACATCTAGGCAGCACATAAGGCCTTGATTTCACCTGAACAGGTGTGAAAAGTAATATTGGGGGTGTGTCTTAGGATTATTATATGCAATGCTGTGACTTTAACACTGAATCAAGAGGTTACCAGCTCTGTTGACAGTTTCTTAACCGCTTGCACTCTCATGCCATATGCTTTTAAGTGAATATAAACCCCTTACCAACAGTAGCTGGCAGCCACTACCAACAGCAGCTAGCAACCACTACCAACCACTGCACCGACCGGGGAGATTGCTATTGCATGCATGAGAGTAGATCTATGCGAACTTGCCCAAAGACTCAAGGATCCGGTACCTTGAAAATCCTTTTTTCGTCTATCAATTTCTCTTCCGAGTATACGAGGCCATGTGTTCGTAGACACGCGGGGCACTCAGGGGCTGGGAATTCACGAGTTGCTGGGGTTTCTTCGAGGCCGGATGTTGGCTCGCTCCACATAATCGGCCAATTTAGGACGGACTCTATGGTATGAAACTAGCAGGTCTTTTGTGGCACTGTGTGCTTCCTCATTTCGCAACAGGAGCTAGTTGATGGGCTGGATCATGTGACTTTCTCGACGACCTCCATGCAAGGGATGAGACTGAAAATTCGTTATCTGAACATGTTGGGCCTGCTAACTATGAGACTTGAGAACTGTTGACCTCACATATTCACTTTGTGCTTGCCGCCATGCCTCGTGGGCATGTGCAATTTTGAACTGCTGTTGATCCCATTATGGCCGTAATTGCCCATCTCTCCTTATGGTAGTGCACATTTGTCTTGCCAGTGCCTCGAAGACGGTCATTTGCACAACCTCGTTTCACGTCGAGGTGTGACGGCCTTCTTGGGATCAACGACAGGTTGGAGGCAGCTATAAAGGCGAATCTGGTATCTCAGCAGGACTGGAAACTGCATTCACCAGCACCAAGAACATTTCGCCAGTTCCCAACCAACATCAATTGCTTGTTCTTGAAACCCCTAATATCGCACGTCTTCAGCGCCTTGTTAAACACCAAACCCACTGCTGCAAGAGCTTGTTAGTTCCTTTGCCATCGCCGTGACACGCCAATTTGTGCCCTCATTTTCGCAGCCTCGACCAGCGGGAAACCATGGCGTCGTCGTCGTCGTCCACATACGATTTCCATAACGGCGAGTTATGGCTCGTCTGGTCTGGAGACAAGAAGGACCCGGAGCCGGAGATTAAGATGGGCCACTGGTCGCTAATGGCTCTGCACTACCCCACCACGTCGGACCAACGAGAGAAGAAACCGGAGACACTTCCTGCCCGACGATACCAAGTCAGAACGGAGGGGGAGCAGATGTATGCTACCGTTATTGCCGACAGCCAATTCCGTACCGAAAAGGTTAACACTCGCCACCTGTTGTCGAGCAACTTCACTGCGACCCAAGCAGAACTGGACAGCCTTGCGTCCGCCGTCGCTCCCCAACAGTGCCAGAAATGGGTCATTTGCGTTCTGGCTGGGTGGGCACACGCGCGCTTGGTTGACAAGGCAGCCATTGAGCAGCTCATCGTTTCCGTGCGTTTCAACGCGCTCGCGAAGAAATATGAGGTCGACCACGGTAGCCCTGCACTGCCCCGAGGCATTACACCACCTGATAGCTGGCCGATGCCGTACCCGGGCCACCTCGTATACACATACGGTGACTATATCGAATACCAGACCGCCCAAGCTTCGGGTCAGGCGTCGACCTCGTCCCAAGCTCCGGCTGAGACGGACAAGAAGAGTGGCAGGACGAAGAGCAAGAAGAACGAGAAGTCCGAGTCAGGCTCGAATAATAAGCATGACTGCACCGTCTTGTGATTTGTCTTGGAGTGGCTTGCAGACGAAGGTAGGGCTGGCCCGGCTGAGAAAACTTTTCTGGAGTCCATTGCGGACCTTTTTTGGACACAAGTCGACAACACGCTTGTGGGCTGGACATAGTAATGGTTGTCGCTTGGTTTTATTGGGATCTAGGATGTCAAATAGCCATTTCTAAATAGCTCTCTCCCAGTTCCTTGACTAGTTGTCGGCTCTAGAAGCCTTTGCCATTCATGCTCGCCATACGACTCCTATGCAATGCTTCTTTTTGGTTCTCGTTGCCCTGTGACGCGGCCATTGGTTGCCATGGGACTTTGACCACAATTTATTTCGAGTGATCACTGCCAGCCATGAATCAATGACTGTGATTTTCTGCGTAGCCGCAAAGGTGAGGTCAGATGTCAGCGAATTCTTTTCTCCTTCATTGTCCTTCTTTTGTGCTTTTTCAACACCCCAACCTTTTCGCTGAGCAAACACTTCGTTGGGGTTTTGCGTAACAAATGGCCGAAAAATCGCCTGTCCAATATTGCGTCCCGGGCCCGACGTTCCGGTCGTGCTAACCATGCGCACGTCACAAATTATTGCCATGTGCACTTCCGCGAATCGTAACGGGCAACACAAAACAAAGTGGGCCACCATACATTCGGGTGGCGTTTTCTGACGTCTGCCGCTTCGGACGGACTCGGGCCCATCAGGGAGGTCGGTCGGCGACTCGGACGTGCACATTGAACAAAGACAAAGGGCGGCTTTAATTTTCCATATGGGGCTCAATCGTACCGTGCCGAGCCGAGTCGAGGATGAGGCTCATCCGAATCCATTCCGAAATACTATGTATGGGGATTGTTTGCAATCTCGGAGATCAATTGAGCGTTTCGAGCAGAGATTCACTATCGCCGAGGGCATGTGATGTCATTGATGTCAGAATGTCAGTGCTGCGGCTATTGTGGATTTGCGACCGAGTCTTTGTCCGTTGTCGCCGAGCGTGGTGAATCCACTTCAGTCGTGTACGGATTGAAAAACTTGTCACTTGTAGACACTGGAGGTTGCCGGGTAGGCTCGTATTTACTCGGTGTTGCACTTTCTGATATGGAACATGTTATACGATATAAGATGAGAGAACTTATTGTCGGCTCGATTGGCTCGGCTCGGTCGGAGTTAAGCCAGGCCTGTCCAAGGGGATGTCGCGAGACCAATCATCAATTAAACAGTTCAAAGTGCAAGGATGCGCGAACCAACAAGTCCAGTGGCCATGCCCTTGGTCAGCAAAGGGATGATGGAAAAACTAAACCGACATAATGGGAAAAAAAAGTCGAGCTTTAGTCATCCCCGTGGGAGGGCGAGTTAGAGGCAAGTGAGCCAACCACAGAGTTTGAACTGCGCCGCCGACGTCGATCGTGTTCGCGCTCGCGCTCGCGAGTACCGCCCTTTAGCACTCGGACTTTACTTAGATGCGTGGTGGCTGGCCTGTAGGGGGGGTTGCTTTCTTAGTTCAAGTGTCTCCTACTTTGGACTAGCAGCAGCTTCTTTTTATTAAGCCAATCCCGCTCTTGCCCTTTTGCCGTTCCGTCCCCGCACCCGCTCTGACGCGTGTGAGCCTCTTTGCCTTCCCGGGTTCGGTATTAAATATTCGTCGCCCCTGCTTCACATTCGCTGTCAACTGCAGGAGGTGAATAAGAGGTTGGTCTCTCCCGCGAGATATCAGACGGAAAACTACCCCTCCACTGGTAGCAACTTGAACCGAAAGGACAACCAGAAACCAGAAACTTGAACCATGGCGACGGTAGCGCCAAGGACAGCGAATGGCGTCGCGAACGATCCCCCAGACTTCTCCGACGCGCCGACCGCCACTACTCTCACCGACACCGACGACACCACTCGCCCGACCGACCACACTGGCATCAAGACCACCGACGACGCGGACGTTCCCACCAGCGAGAAACCAGCAGCTCCCCCTCAGAAGCTTCCAGCACCCAATGGCGGCGTCTTGGCTTGGATCCAAGTAGCCGCCAGCTTCTGCATCTTCTTCAACACCTGGGGCGTGCTGAACACGTTTGGCGTGTTTCAGACTTACTACGAGTCGGGCGCGCTATTCCAGGAGTCGTCCTCCAACATCTCGTGGATCGGCGCCATGCAGGCATACTGCGTGCTGGTTGTTGGTCTGGCGTCGGGTCCCATCTATGATCGGGGATATTTCCGGGCGCTGTTGGTGACGGGCTCGTTCTTGATCGTGTTTGGGTTCATGATGCTCAGTATCTGCACCACGTACTGGCAGGCACTTCTCGCTCAGGGATTCTGTGTTGGTATCGGCGCTGGTCTGATATTTGTGCCATCGCTGGCTGTTTTGCCTGCATACTTCTCGACGCGTCTTGGTCTTGCCATCGGTTTGGCCGCGTCGGGGTCTTCTTTGGGTGGCATCATCTATCCCTTCGTCTTTTACAGGTTGCTCGGTCAGGTTGGGTTTCCCTGGGCTGTCCGCGCAGTCGCCTTTATCGCCTTGGGCACGCTGCTGATCCCCTCGGCCCTGATGCGCATGGGTTTCCGCCCGCCCAAGCCGCGCGCTGTCCTCGACTGGGATGCCTTTACCGACTGGCCGTTTGCCCTTTTCACCGTCATTGCCACCATTGGGTTCATTGGGCTTTACGTCATGCTCTTTTACGTTTCCTACTTCGCCTTTGCAACTGGCATTGCAGGCGCCGACATGGCGTTCTACCTGGTTCCCATTCTCAATGCTGCGTCAATGTTCGGTCGAACTTTGCCCAACGCACTGGCGGACAAGACTGGCCCTTTTAACTGTGAGTGCCCCTTGCTCTTCTCGAACCATTGTTGTTGCTCCGTTCCAAGTTACTAATGCTTCATGCTTGACACAGTACTCGCCCCAGGCGCCATTATCTGTGGCGCCCTGACATACTCGCTGATCGGCGTTCGTTCTCTGGGCGGCGTTGTCGTTGTCACCTTCCTCTACGGTTTCTTCTCGGGCGTCTTCATCGCACTGCCGCCGCTGTGCTTCTTCCAGCTCACGGCAGACAAGAGCAAGATGGGCACAAGAATGGGTATGGGCTTTGCCTGCCTGGGTTTCGGAGTTCTCATTGGTGGGCCCGGAGGTGGCAGGATCCTGGGGACAGATTTGGATGATCTGCACTGGACAAAGCTGTGGGCTTTTGGTGGGAGCGCATCCATGGCCTCTGGGCTGCTTCTTTGTGCTCTGAGGTTATATCTCAGCAAGGGGAAGCTATGGGTGAAGATGTGATGAGCTCAGCGACGGAGGGATTTGATGGCGAATTGATATTCTTTCGAAATTCGAACCATATAGAATTCAATGAAGCGAAGAATTTAAGTTTGCTGCTTGACATCCCGTCAGTGTATCAATGTGTCTTTTTCATTAAACTTAAGGAAGCACTGATACGGCTTGTATGAGCTGAGATCCAGTCCGTGTCCCAATGTTCAACCATATTAGGCGAGCATGGTTGTTTTCGCTTTTGTTTTCCTGTGAACTCGATCACAGATTTTACAGCGGAAAATATCAAACCCGCCGTAAGCACGAGTAGGCAGCAAGACAAGGTGCCAAGTTGGAGTTATCCAGGAAAAGTGGAATCAGCAGCCAATGTTGATGACCTCAAACGGTCGTAAATATAACCACTAGCTTGATAGTGTTATGGAACCTTTTGACCTCTAGGCCAGAAGACAAGCAGGTCTTTCCAGCTCACCTGCACAATCATAATACGCGATTGTCAACGTCACTGGGCGATGAAGTTGAAACTCGAGGCATTTCACTGCGAGGTATTTGTATTTCGGTCCAATGTAGCCAAGGTCGCTAATAAAATGCCATGCATGTGAGTCGTGAATTATATGGAAATGATTGATGTTCAAAACGAAAGAACTGAGTCTGTGACACACAGTGCAACCAGACGTTCACAAGGGTAGAGACCACGTGCTCGGTGCGGCACTGTTGGTTGCGCGGCTCTGTTGGTTATGCGGCTGTTGGTTTTGTGGCTTCACGCTAGTTCATACATGTGCGGGGGTTCCCAACGTCTTTGCTTTGCCATTTTGGAATGGAACATCTTGGCAGCGACTACATTGCGTGTCGATTTTACATCAATGGTTGTTATTTGTACAAAATGAATCTGTTTTGCAGATGTTTGATGAGAATTGTCGTCATATAGAAAGACTAGTTATGGCCAATCAATACGAAGAGCAGTTGTCATTGCGTTACAAGTCTAGGAGCAAGAAAACTTTTGAGCTGAGATCTTAGATGTCTCGATCATTCCAAAACACGATTCATTTAACTTTCACGTTCACCTACTCCAATAAGCACCTGGTAGCATTTATGCACTCATTGTTAGTATTCTATTCATCAAGAAAGAACATGCGTTTGCAAGAGTCGGGGCTGTTAAATCCGATCACTCGGCTACCCAATTCACCGCGGAGTTAATGGCGATGTCAGCACGAGGCACATGAGATTTAGTTAGGAACCATATCCCACGAGCCAATCATAATCCCACAAAGATGAACTTGGGGATTGAAGGGTCACGATCACGCTCTATTCGTTATGCACTCACACTGATAAAGCGAGGTAGATGGCCGTCATTCTTGTCCATCTATCTTTGGACAATATGAACATGCAAGGAGAACAGGCAAAGGAATAGGAATTTGTGAGACGCGCGTTAATTCCCCCAAACGTCCAAGAAAAATATAGTGATGTCGGGAAACTCGGGCCAACATGCATCTCGCACTACTTATCCCGCTTAAGTCCAAGCACATCTGATATAGCCTAGATATGCGGTGGCAGGGTGTCTCACCGCATTTTGGATTGCCGGGTCCGATTTCTGGCCCCGGTTGTCTGGCGAGGTCAGGACAAACACGAATATCGATGGGTTCGTCTGTCTCTTGAGCGGCGTTGGGAGACATGCGGTAATTAAATGTTTCGGCTTCTAAAACACTCGGGGGCCATCAAAGAACTTATCATGGTGAGGCGATATCGGGATTATAATGTGCATTTTGTCTCTCTGGGTCTATTTTCAGGCCAGAGCAGGAACTAGTACTTGGCTCATGCATATGTTGAGTTCGACTGACAGGGAGGTGGCGAATCGAGGACACCGCGCACCTTGGTCTCCACCCTATCGGAATCATACCTTTTTGTTCATGCATTATCTCTCACCGTTGCACCACACCGAGTCCAAAAACGCAATTCTGGCAGGTGAATGGTGCAGGGTGGGCCAGGCTATACCATTTATCATATTGAAGAATGAAAAAGAAGGAAAGTGGAAATAAGTAAATATATCACCCATGTCTTTATTTTTTCCCAGTTTTGTGGCCAGATACCCACCAAGCTGACGTTCGAAACAGCCGCGACGATTCCACTCTGTCCCGGGGGTCCGGGCAAGGTGACGAGATTGTTGACTTATGCGCTGTCCCGCTTTTCCAGGTCCAGGTGTGGGGTGAGGTGAGTGACCGCTGGGAGTGGAGGTGTGTTGCAGTTGCAGCAAATGAGCGGATTCCACGTCTCTGGGTATGCCGTTGCGGTGGGTAGATCCGGTACTTTCACAGCCTAGTGCCGGTATGCCATGGGAAAAAAAATGGTAAGATGAAAGACTGGTTCGTGTGAATAACACCGCGCATATGACAGGTGCAGAAACCAATCGATCAGTCGTTCTGGGACCATTCAATGGACCAATGGCGGGAGCTGGTCATATGCACCAAAGTAAACTAATACTGCGCCATGCAGGACCCCTGTCTGTCTGTGTGTTAGGGCTTCTTTAATTTTTTCTCCCCAATTTTTTCGTCAACCCTTTTCTCTCCACATATCCGAGAGAAGACGGCCAGCATCGTATAACTGCCCAGTATGGCATCCTTGGATGGGATTTCTGACTCCGAGTAACCCCTGTCACCGTTGTTTGCACGGACCAGGACCCAGCAATTTCGAGTGACAGGGGCGGGCACTTAGCCGTAGCTTCGGGCGAAGCACCCATGGACTTGTATCTGACCATTGAACCAAACCTTCCCCTGTTCCAGACTTGTCTTCTCACGATGGCGGCCGACATGTTGCCTCTCACTCGCCATGTTGATAATATGCCAGCCATCCGATGGCTTCTCAACATGACCCAAACGCCCCGCCGACTAATTTCTACTAGCTTCTACTTCTTTCGCCCCTCCTCAACGTTCCTTTCCTCTAGAAGAGACCCCGCCTGACTAGGTGCAAGAATCGCACCTTCCTTCTCTTCGAAGACCCCGGGACCCCGCCTCGGCGTTCACCTGTCACCTTCCCGCCTGACTACTTCCCAGTTAGCTTCCTTGGTCCCGGTGCTTCTTTCCCTTTCCCGCACTTTTCTCACCGCCACCAAAAGCGTCTGCAAACTAACCAGTCGTCCATGCTCTCGATGGTTTTTCTCTAATCTGCCCAGATCAGCCCATTCTCCCCACCGAACCTTCCACCATCTCCTCAAGCAACACCCGACCTAAGCAAGCAACAATGGCCGCCGAGATTGTAAAAGTGCCCGACTTCCTGCGGAACTGGCCATGGCAGCGCACCATCCACCCCTATTACGATGAGGTCAAAGTCGAGTCCCTCAACTGGCTGCGTTCCTTTGGCATGTTTGACGAGAAGTCACTGGATTCTTTCATCCGCTGCGAGTTCCGTAAGTAAACCCCGAGTACCAGACATGACACATGCAATTTGGGGGCCACTTTGATCTGACCAACATGTCAACTCTTGCATGCAGCGAAACTTGCCTGTCTTACCTTTGCATATCTCGACCGCGGTAAGTGTCAGAAATCAGTCCCGGGAGTGACAAGAGCAAAACTGACAGAGAGGATAAGCTCAAATCCGATCCGCATGTGACCTCATGGTGATTTTCTACGTCATCGATGAGTACACCGATGTGCAGGACGTGCCCGGCTGCCGACGCTTGGCCGACATTGTGATCGACGCCCTGCGGAATCCTGACAAGGCACGCCCCGAGAACGAGATCAAGCTTGGCGAGATGATCCGGCAGTAAGTGCAATCTAGTTCGCAGTGCCGTGTAACGGCTACTCAATCTGACACATGCGTCATGTCGTGCCACCATAGCTGCTGCGGATTAGTCGGCGGGTTTTCTCACATTGAACTTTGGCTGACGTGCATGATACTCAGATACTGGTCCAATGCCAAGCAGTTTGCGTCCCTCGCGGCTCAAGCCCACTTCGTTGACGGAATGACTGACTACATGAACTCGATGGTGCATCAGTCCGAGGACCGCCACAGCGACGTGGTCCGTACTGTCGAGGAGTACTGGGCCCTCCGTATCCACACTGGTGGCTGCTATCCCACCTTCGTTTTGATCGAGTTCAGCGGCAACATCAATTTGCCCGAGGAGGTGTATAATCACCCGCTGTTGGCAAAGCTGCGCGAAAACGCGAATAAGGCGATTTGCGCCGGTAACGTAAGAGTGAATTTCTTTTCTTCCCCCACCACCTGAGCCTCCCGTTATCTGTTTTGACGATAAGGATCTAAACTTTGGACGCATGACAGGATGTTTGCTCTTACAACATGGAGCGCGCTCGGGGCCACGCTCTACACAACTTTGCGACCATCGTCATGTACGAGCAAGACTGTGGTCCACAGGAGGCCATCAACTGGATTGGCCAGTGGTACGACGCTCTTGTCGCCGAGTTCTTTGCCTGCGAGGAGCAGCTGCGTCAGCTTTGCCTCAAGTGGGGTCCGGATATTGACCGCCAGGTCCGCTTTTACGTCGACGGACTCGGTGCCTGGGTTCGCGGCAGCGAAAATTGGCATCTGGAGGGCGAGCGCCATTTTGGCACCGACGGACCTCGCTTTGAACGCGAGCGAGATATGCTCATGCTCCCCCGAGTGGAAGTCACCCAGTCACAAGACAAGATTACGGACTTGGAAGGCGAACTAATCCACGAATTGCTGGAGAAGAACGCCGTCGCCGGTATTTCCATTGGAACTATGCCGTTCAACATCAAGGCCAATTGACCATGCCAACACTCTGTCCCGTGGCTGGTCATCGCATGGGCTTGAGCCTAAAATCACATCTACGCTCACTCTTTCATACCCCCTGTTTGAATTTTCAGGCATTTGGATTCAGTCACATGCCCTAACCAGCCTCTCCACTCATCATAGTGCAGCATTGCATCTGTCAGCGTCCAAATTGTCATGGCGTTTCATGATAGCATTTTGACTTGAATTAGTGGTTCATTAAGACAGCATCGTGTTGCCCTTACATACCCCAGTACGCAGTTGAGACAAGAAATACCATTGTTACTTCATACTGGTGTCTTCTTTTGCAATGTGTCAAATTTCTAGTTCTGCAAAGTTGTTTGATACATCCTACAAATCGGGATCTAGTTCTAAGCCATGCTGCACAATCACCCGCCTGCTCCCGCCTACACTTGGTTGGAGAACGAACAGGCCCTAACCAAGCTGTCGGTGACGCACAGAAGATAAACCTGCAGACTTCAGTGGTCCACTTTGCCCCCGCGATAAGACGCTGGCAGCCGTTGGCCAATGGCATGGCAAACCATCTGCATGTTACCCTATCGATCTTCTTATCTCTCGCTGCACCCCCACTTTTTACCGGAGGCCAGGGGATCAACAATCATCACGATGTCACAGTAAGCAGTTGGATGAAGCCAAGCGGCATTTTTACGAGCATTGAGCGGCAAATAATGCGGGGTGCGTTGCATATAAAGACTCCTTTCAGACGAAAATGAATTTTCGTTACTTGAAAGTCGTGCTGAGTTCCCATTCACGATTTTGTTGCCACCAGAAATTCACCACGACCCCTATCCGACTTTCTTACAAGCCAGTGCCGCCAAAGACTGTGGCGGTCAGCCATGGCATCCCACAATGACCCTGAAAAGGTCGACGGTTCGAAAGCCATCACTGGCGATGATCAAGACGAGTCTGCTCTCAAGATGAACGCCGGGTCATTCAGAAGCAAAACGCCCTCGCTTTCTGGCGGTGACGCACACCTCATGACGTCTATCGACCGAGTCGCTGAGCGGGCCCTCGTCTGGAAGTTCGACTTGCGCTTGTTACCCGTGCTCGCAGTCATGTACCTCTTCAACAGTCTGGACAAGTCCAACATGGGCAATGCCAAGACAGCTGGACTCGAAACGTCGCTTCATCTTGTCGGTGAGCAGTACAGCTTGCTGCTCTCCATCTTCTTCATCCCATATGTGTTGACAGCACCTTTTCTTGGCCTTGCTGGCAAGAAGTACGGTCCCAGCCGAGTGCTGCCGTGCATGATGTTTTGCTTTGGATGCGCGACATTGTTGGTTGTTGCGACTACCAATTTTGCAGGTCTCATGACCTTGCGGTGGTTTTTGGGGATGGCCGAGAGTGCTTTCTTTCCCCTTGTGATTTACTATCAGACGATGTAAATCTAATCTCTCCAAGCTGTGCCATGTCACAAAAAGGTTCCAGATGCTAACGGTTAAGCCAGGTTCTATCGCCGCGGGGAGCTTGCTCGGAGGCTCGCCATCTTTTACGCCGCCCAGAGTATTGCATCTGCTTTTGGCGGTCTGCTCTCGTACGGCGTGTTCCAGATCAAGGGCGGCTCGCTGGATCCTTGGCGATATCTCTTCATCATCGAGGGGTCGTGTACCATCCTGTTCTCGTTCTTCTCGTTCTGGTATCTGCCCATGTCGGCATCCGAGGCTCGGTTTCTCAACGACGACGAAAAGAAACTGGCGTACCAGCGCATGGCTCTCGATTCCTCCAGCACGGTCAACGAGAAGCTCAACATCCGCGAGTCGCTGCAGATACTCAAGCTCCCCACGTCGTGGCTCATCCTCGCCATCCAGATTTGCCTTGGTGTCCCGCTCCAAAGCGTCAACCTCTTCCTGCCTCAGATTGTCACGCGTCTGGGGTATGATACTGTCAAGACCAATCTGTACACGGTTGCGCCTAATGTTTCTGGAGCTGTTGTTCTGCTGATTCTTGCTTTTACGAGCGATTGGACACGTCTTCGCTTCCCTTTTGTCGCCATGGGGTTCCTGTTCACTTTCATCGGCATGGTGATCTACGCCGCCATTGAAGACGTCGACCGCCAGATACAGGTCGCTTACTTCGCCACTTTCATGATGACCTGGGGCACGTCAGCGCCCAGTGTGCTCCTCGACGTGCTATATAACAACAATATCGCCCATGAGGGCAAACGCGTGGTGCTCACGAGTATTGGTGTGCCCATGGCGAACATGATGGGGGTTGTCAGCTCCAACATCTTCTTGAACAAGGATAAGCCGAAGTATTTGCCAGCACTGGCTACGACGGCGGCATTTGGTGGACTTGGACTGGTTTTAACGTTATTGTTTGGTGCATACATGTTGAATGACAACCGGGTCAGGGACAAGAAGCAGGGCGTCAAGGTCAATCCGACGACAGTCCCGACGGAGAAGCTGCGTGATGGTCCCGCGTCGCCGGATTTCCGTTGGTGTGTTTAAGAACAGCAGAAAGTGACAGTGTATTTGATAGACTCTGAAGGCGAGCTGGATCAAGTAGGTAGAATGCAACAAATTGACTTGTCTCAGTAGCTCTGAGCTGCATCACGGCTGCATTTTATGGATTGCGTTGAGGGAACAACGAATGCGAAATGTGGCAGAAGTTGCTGAATGACCGGGTTCTTGTCATTCTTCAAGTTCATGTTTCAACGAGGAGAGCGAGGAACAAAGTGCCTTACAACATCGGAAATTGAAGATCGCGACATGGTTAGTACTGTTGAGCGCGGATTCTATTCCCAAGAATCATCGATAACATCAAGGCCTGGAGGCCAAATGGTAAGGCATCTGGTTTCGGAACAGTTCTCAGAAGATTGTGCGTTCGAGCCGCATCCAGGTCGATTCTTTTGGCAGCTTTCATTTACCACTCACAGGCGAGCACATTGCTTTTTGTGGCACTGTTTAGACATCGGGGTCCAGCTTCTCGGTGTGAACTGGAAATGTCTCATCATTTGACGCGTTAATTGAGTTTATGCGAACAAACCCAAACAAAGCTTTCGCTCGTTCAGTCGGTGCAGATTTATTGACTATGAAAAGGATGACCATTGTGTTTATGTGAAACGTACCAAGCTTAATGACAATTGACATAAATGAGGTCATGGCCCCGAATTGTCGCGGTGTTTTGAACGTCCGTAACCGCGACGGATGTAAACCTCCGCCCCAGAGACTGTAACCCCACCCTCAACTATTGGAATACCCGGGACAAAGCGACTCGCGGGAAAATATGGCCCGCAGCGATTGGCTTCCCGCAATTTAATAACCGACAGATTGAAGAAGAAATTATTATCCGCGTCCTGGGAGATAAAACACCTCATTGCCGAGATCTGGGGAAGGCTGAAGACTTAATCACCAAGACACAGTTGATCTTAATGGCATCTTAGTCGACGCCGATAAAGTATTTCTGCAATGCGGTCTCTTGCGCTTTCAGCCGCACTTGTCGCTTGGATGGGGAGTTCCGTCCAGGCAGCATTTGGAGTGACTACCAAAGCCAATTCTTACAGTGTCGACACGAACGGTGGCTTGGTGTTTGATGTCAGCAGGTATGTCCAATTCAACATCGCGTCGCATGTACCCGGCTGAGGCAAAGCTGACCGCGAGATTTTACCATCAAGAACAAATGGCGATATCACGAATTTGCAATACAATGGCGTCCAGTACCAGGGAACGAGCAAAATGACCGCCATTAACTCGGGAATTGGCACGTCAACAGTGACCGCTGAGACGATCAACGGCTATGTGAAGATCACCGTGGTTGCCAAGTCAATGCCTCTGACACAGTACTTTGCTGTCAAGCCAAATGACCCAACCATTTACATGGCTACATATATCACGGGCGAGGTCAGCCCCGGCGAGCTGCGATGGCTGGCTCGCCTCAAGAGGTCTGCAGTACCGAATGGCTGGCATGGTGACGTCGCAGTACTTGATGGATGCACTGCATTTGAGGGCAAGGATACGTTCAAGTGTCCCAATGGTCAGACTCGCTGTAAGATGTACACGGGCGATCGCTTCATTGATGATCAAGTCCATGGAGTCACTGGAAATGTGAGAACTCCAACCATCACCCTCCCTGTCATGACTGTGAATTTTCTCAGTGGCTGACTGATGTGACAGAACGTGGGCATCTGGTTGATCATGCCTGGCGTAGCGTACGAGACTTCATCTGGCGGTCCCTTCATGAGAGACATCAACACGCAGAGTGGAGATGACCAGGAACTCTACTGGTACATGAACAGTGGACATGTCCGCACTGAACCTTGGAGATTTGGACTCATGGGACCATACGCCATGCGCTTCACGTGAGTTTCTCACGTCTACGATGTGAAATGCATGTACTCACTTGATCTCGACTGCTGACCCGTCCACTGCCAGCACTGGGGCCAAGCCGTCGGGCACTCTGGACACGAGCTTCTTTGAGGGTCTCAACATCCAGGGATATGTGCCCGACAGCAAGAGAGGAAGTGTCTCTGGCACTGCGGCAGGTGTTGCCAGCGGCTTCCAGAGTGTTCTCCACTGGTATAACAATGCGTCGCAGTACTGGGCTATTGCCGGCACAGGTGGCAGCTACACCTCTCCTCTCATGAAGTCTGGCACTTACACCATGAAGCTGTATCGTGGTGAATTCCCTGTTGCCCAAGACAGCGTAACCATCACGGCGGGTGCCAAAGCCACGAAGAACATTGCCTCTACTGAGAGCAATCCGTCCGTTATCTGGCGCATCGGCGACTTTGACGGACAGCCATTTGAGCTGAAGAATGGTGACAAGATCGAGAGGATGCATCCGTCAGACGTGCGGATGGGATCGTGGGGTGGCTCATATACTGTTGGCAAGTCGTCGCCGAAAGAGTTCCCCATGGCCCTGTTCTCCAAGGAAGGCGGCGCTCCAACTGTCACGTTTAACGCTGCTACCAATCAAGCCAGCGTAGAGACAACGCTGCGAGTCGGTACAACCCTGTCGTTTAAGGGGGGCCGACCGTCTGTCAAGATTAACAGCTGGACTGGCAAAGACCCTGGAGCTCCGGTATGTTGAAACGTCAACCTCGTCTGCATTGAAAGTCAATTGAGCTAATAGATATTGCATGCGATAAGAAACTCATCGACTCTCGTGGTGTCACGCGTGGAGCATACCGCGGGTATGGAGAAGTATATACATGGAAAGTCCCAGCCGGCACGCTTAAGGCTGGATTAAACACATTGACGTTGGGGGTCTCAGGGTCTGGTGACGCGAGTTTTCTTAGCGCTAACTACATCGTTGATGCGGTTGAACTGCAAGGACCAAGTGGTGTAGATAGTCCGCGATGATAATAAGCTACATGAACTTAAGCGAAATGGCACTAAGTTGTGCGGGAGAGGAGATAAGGAAAATATATATAGTTTACGTTAGGACGTGATCGTCGGGAGAGGGTATTATAACTATATATAAGGTGTTTAAACTATAAGGCGGTACGCCGTGAGTTTGGTGGTTATTATAATCTACATATAGTACGCCGTTATTATAATCTATATACGGAGTGTCTAAACTATAAGGCGGGACGCCTAGAGTTATTAGGTTAGGTATTACAATCCACACATAGGGTGTCTGAACTGCAAGGCGGTACGCCGTGGGTTGGTGTCACGATTCCCGCTGGTCATGTGACAAAGCGCGGGGCAGCACCCGCCGATAGGCGCCATGCTATCTTATGTGGGGTGACACCTGTAGACAGCTGTCACGCGCATTGTCAGCTGCAGGGGAATGCTCTGTGGTGCTCTGTGTTGAGAAGACGGAGCACAACAGAGCACTTAGAGTATTGCTCCGGGGTGCTCTGTGCTAGGGAGACAGAGCACAAGGGAGCACCTAAGTAGATAGTTCTATATAAGCAGTTAGGCTGAGCTCTCCTTAAGAGACTCAGCAAGTAAGCAATACACATTCATCTGCTTCATTACTTGTGAAGGCAATCTATATCGTGTGTATCGAGACTTCCATCCGCATAGTTCAAGGAGCTTACCTTCCCTACGTGACGTACCTACCCAACTCACGGCGTACCGCCTTGCAGTTCAGACACCCTGTGTGTGGATTGTAATACGTTGCTTACTTCTCTTTCGACTACGTCACCTTCGGATTGCTTGAACAACGCACTCAACTACCTACCACTCCTCATCACTCCCCGTCAACAACATGTCAACGGTCGGTGCCGGGTCAGGCTCTAAGAAGAAGGAGGTCGTCCCTCCCGCTCTTGGACCCAAGCCCAAGGAGCCTGCCCCCGCCTCTGCGCCAGAGATAGAGGCCGAAGATAGCGACGATGAGGGGGAGGGCATCAAGGGAGCACTGGAGGAGTTGAAGTCAAGGATCGAAGTCCTTCATACCGAGCTTATGGAAGCTTGGGCCCAGAAGGAGAGGGGAGAAATTGAAGACGTCGGAGTTACGGATGTAGGAGACCTGAGCCGGAGAATGAAGGAACTCGGAGACCTCATCCAGGCAGCCCGACGAGAGACTGGAGCCAAGTCAACCACGAGAAGCTTGGTCGGCAGAAAAACCAAGCTCTCCAAGCTCCCTCCCTTCGACGGCTCCGACCCAAAGGAGCTAAGGGGATTCATGACGTAGGCGCGTGCCCACTTGCTATGGGAGGAAGGATCGTTCCCGACGGAAGCTAGTAAGGTGCTGTATGTGGGGACAGCACTAACGGGAAGAGCCTTGCGGTAGTTCTAGCCTTCGATGGAAGACTACCTAAAACACCGACTCCAACCACTCAAGATGAGAGCCGAGACTCGGGAAGTTTTCAACGGCATCGACGGCTTCGAAGGAGCCTTAAGCAAGATGTTCGGCGAGAACGATGCGGTGTACTAGGCACGATCTCGCCTCAGGAAACTAAAGTAGACCAAGTTAGCCACCGAGTACTTGGCAGCCTTTAGGATGGAGATGTACGATACCGGCTACAACGAGGCAGCGTTTAAAGAGTACTTCTACCAAGCACTTAAAGAGGACGTTAAGGACGAACTTTATAAGGTGTCGCAAACCGGCCTAACCTTCTTGGAGTACGCCGACGAAGCCATTAAAATTGACAATCGGCAGTTCGATAGACGGTAGGAAAAAAAGGGCGGAATGAGCCGCTTTCCGGCCGGGCAAATTGATAAAAAGGAGGCCAGCAGTACATGTAACAACTGCGGCAAGAAGGGCCATTGGGCGCGAGACTGCCGTAGTCCGAGGAAGAATTCCAGACGACCTCGCAATTCTACGCCTAGCATAGCATACGGATTATACGCGGGACCTATAGATACTTCGGCGGTCTAACGCGAAGCCTAGCGCAAAAGTGATACATGCAATAACTATAGCAAGAAAGGTCATTGGGCGCGGAAGTGTCGCTCACCTAAGAGGCCTCGTTAATGGGAACTAGTACCCGAGAAGGCCACCTTTCGAGTCCACTGGGAGGAGGAACCTACCTAACGAGTAAGGATAGTTAACGAGGAAGATTTCGGGGACGACTACTACGACTAAGCCCGAGATGACTAATTGGAAGATGAAGGATGTTTGGGTGCCGAGAAGGCCATTATAGACCCCGACGAGATTTACGGTAGAGGAGCGGGGGAAGTAGTCTATTACAATCTACACATAGGGTGTCTAAATTACAAGGCGGTACGCCGTGAGTTGGGTGGGTACGTCACGTAGGGAAGGTAAGCTCCTTAAACTATGCGGATGGAAGTCTCGATATACACGATGTAGATTGCCTTTACAAGTAATGAAGTAGATGAATGTATATTGCTTACTTGCTAAGTCTCTTAAGGAGAGCTTAGCTTAACTGCTTATATAGAACTATCTACTTAGGTGCTCCCTTATGCTCTATCTCCCTAACATAGAGCACCCCGGAGCAATTCTTCTAAGTGCTCTATTATGCTCCGTCTTCTTAATATAGAGCGTTATAGAGCATCCTCCTATAGCTAATAAAGCGCGTAATAACTATCTACAAGTGTCACCCCACATAAGATAGCATGGCGCCTATCAGCGGGTGCTACCCCGCACTTTGTCACATAACTAGCGGGAATCGTGACACGATGCCCCTCCTTCTAGGCCTTCGCCCCGAAGGCTTAACTCCGGCCTTAAGGTCGGCCCAATCCCTAATTCTTAAGCTAATACGTTTCCTTCCTCCTTATCCCTTCTATTATAATGCTTAACCGTATATAGAAACCTCGTCTACAAAAGAAGAGTAGTACCTCCCGTCGTCTTACTCGCGCCGATCTAGCCGACCGCATCGGAAACGACATGCCCCCCCGTTCTAAATGTTCTCGGTGTAAGGAATAGAACTATTACAATCCACACATAGGGTGTCTGAACTGCAAGGCGGTACGCCGTGGGTTGGGTGGGTGCGTCACGTAGGGAAGGTAAGCTCCTTGAACAATGTGGATGGAAGTCTTGATACATACAATGTAGATTGCCTTCACAAGTAATGAAGCAGATGAATGTGTATTGCTTACTTGTCGAGCTCCATAAGGGAGGCTCGACCTAGTTTGTTTATATAGAGAATGGTAATGAGTGTCTGTTGCTGGGCCCGAACCTTATCTGTGTTTGCTCCGGGCCTTGGTCCGAGGCCCGGATTGAAAGTGATCGGGCCCCGGGCCCTTCCTGATTGGTTGGCTACCCCAACCAATTAGAACGCGCTAACCCCTCTTTTGTGACAACGCCTGCAGATGGAAATCGTGACACGATGCCCTCCCCTCCTAAGCTTCGCCCCGAAGCTTCGAGCCTAATCGGTGCCTAGTAAGTCTTCTCCCTTTTCCATCCTCACCGCTTTGCTCACAATGCCTCGCTCAGGTGTGCGAAAAACGCGTTCCTCGTACTCCGAACGAAAGTTCAACGAATCTTCTGCCCTCTACGTCGCGACGATCTTCTTCGGCCACGAAGGCATGCCTTGTTCCAACTGTTTCAGCGCCGATCCGCCCAGGTCGTGCCTTTACTCCGATTCTTCGTCCACTTGCTCCGAATGCCAGCTTCGGAAAGTCCACTGCGACGGCAACAACGTTGGTCCTGCCTTGATCAGCACCCTTGACACGGCAACCCGCATCCAAGAGGAGGAGGAATTGTTGGAGGACGAAATCATCGAACTCCAGAACAAACTCCTCGGGCTTCGTCAGCGCCGTCGTCGTTTTCAAGAACGAGGAAAAGACCTGCTTTCTCGCGGTCTCGCTTCTCAGGCTGCTCCTGCTACGTCCTCTAGCCCGAGCCTTCCCGCCTTCCCTGCCGGCACCCCGGCTTCCGCGGCAGTTCCTTCCGCTTCGTTCGACTGGTCCTCCATCGATCCTTCTTTACTAGCCGGTCTGGGGGTGGAGGTTCCTTCACCTAAAACTCGCTCATAGTGCAATGATGGTAACGCTCTAACGGAATGGGATTTGAGATTCGCGTACTTTATGCTTTGCCTGGTTTGTCGGGATTCTTTTGATGGAACTCCTTTTTCTTTTCTTCGCAGTTCGCTAGGTTAATCGAGGGCTCCCAACTACTGTCCGCTGAAGGGTAGCCTTCCCATTTAACGAAGTATTGTACTCCTCTCCCGACTTTCCTAGAATTAAGGATTTCTTCCACCTCGAACTCTTCCTACTCGTCGTCTTCCGCCTCCGCCTAGAGATCCAGCTTGGCATTCTTTAGCGTTGGTTCTAATAGTGACACGTGGAACACCTTTGACCGTAGTCTTATAGTATTAGGGAGCTTGAGTTCGTAATTCGAGTTTGCGACCTTTTTAATAATCTTAAATGGTCTAATCCTCTTGAAGTCCAACTTCTTGCTTGGCCTCTTTGTACGTAGGTATTTTGTTGAAAGAAAGACTTTATCCCCCTCCTCTAGGGGAGGTCCCTCGACCCTATGTTTGTCGTAGTAGGTCCGCATTTATAGCCGGACTTCTTCGAGTCTTTCTTTAAGCCACGCATATAGGTCCTTAATCCTACTGGCCGTTACACCTGCTCGCGGGACTTACGTTCTTTCCCTAAGCTTATCTTCTGCTTCGAAGCCGTAATTGTTGAAGAACGGCGTCGTTCTTGTGCTTTTAACTATAGTTGTACAGTAGCTAAATTGTGCGGTGGGCAGCAGTTCGACCCAGTCGTCTTGCTCGTAGTTGACGTACATTCTGAGCTATTGCCCGACGACCTAGTTGACGCGCTCTATCTGCCCATCTATTTGTGGATGGTAGGCCGTTAAGAGTTTGTAGTTCGTCCCAAATTCTATTATTAATGCCTGTTAGAATTTGGACGTGAACCATTTGTCTCTATTAGTAATGATGTTATCTAGCCACCCATATTGTGAAGAAATGTGCCGGTAGTAGAGCTTTACGAGTTGCTCCGCCGTATACGTCTCCTTATAGGGTAGGAAGTATAACTACTTCGTGAGTCGGTCTACTACTACCTAGATTAAGTCATAGACTACGTCCGTAACGGGGTCCTTTAATTTAGGTAGCTTAGTAATAAAATCCATCGTAATTGATCCCTAAGCCCTTTCCGCTACCGGGAGCGGTTCGAGAAGCCTATAAGGCAAGTGCCTCGCTGCTTTGTTCTTTTTGCACGCAGGGCATTCCCTAAGGACCTCTTCGACTAACTCCTTCATCTTTAGGAATGCGTAATGCTGCTTAAGCCGGGCTAGTGTCTTAGTCACACCGAAATGTCCCCCGACTTTGGCTTCGTGCGTTTCCTTAATGAGGTCCCGTTGTTGGGTCGGGTGGACGTACATTCGTCCCTCGTACCAACATTTCTTGCTGTCGTCCTCCGTCACTCTAGCCGGCAGTCGGATATGCTCGGCGAAGTCCATGCATTTGAACTGGTATTTTTCTTCCCATCGTGCCCTATAGTTCGCGCACACTTGGAGCCATCGGTCCAGTGGCTCGATCCATGCTTCTGGGTGCGCTGGGTGCTCCAAATCTTCGCCGTTTGCTTTGAGTACTAGTGGCGATTCGTATTTTTCTTTCCCCTTGCGGTGGTCGGCTCGTCGGCTGAGCGCGTCTGCTCGAGCGTTTTCCTTTCCCTTAATGTGGCTAATGACGAAGTTGAAGGGCGCTAGGAATTCCGCCCATCTTACTTGTTTTCCGCTCAGAGTCTACTTCTTAGCCTAGTATTGTAGATTCTAATGGTCCGATTTTACTTTGACGGGTTCAACTATTCCGGTAAGATAGGGCCTCCATTCCTTAAAAGCCTACACGACTGCTATGAGCTCCTTTTTAGGCATATCCCAGTTGAGCTCTGCCCCCGAGAGGCCGTGAGAGAAAAAGGCGCAAGGGTGCAGTTTTCCTTCGTTATCCCGTTGGCTAAGTGTTACGCTAATAGCATAGTCCGATGCGTCGGTTTCGACCTCGAATGGCCTTCTTGGGTCGGGGAGCTTTAATACTAGCCCTACTAGCATAGCATTCTTAAGCTGCTAGAATGCTTACTATTGTTCTAGGGCCTAGTCCTACGTAATATCCTTCTTAATTAGGTGGTGTAGGGGTTTAGCGATGCCTCCGAAGTTCTTAATGAACATTCGGTAGAATCCCACAAAGCTGATAAATTCCCTAACTTCTCTAGGGCTAGTTGGCGTAGGCTAGTTCTTCACTGCTTCCAACTTTGCTAGTTCCATGTAGATTTTATCCGGCTTAATAAGAAACCCCAAATATATTATCTCTTATATATAGAATTCGCTTTTCCCTAGGTTAATTAAAAGGCCTTTATTTTACAGCGTTTTCAATACTTAGTGTACGTATTGTCGATATTCTTTCTTTATCTTAGAATAGACTAATACGTCGTCCAAATAGACTACGGCGTACTAGTCTAGTTGTTCTCGCAGTACGTCGTCTATTATTACTTAGAAGGTGGCAGGGGCGTTAGTTAGCCCCATTGGCATGACCTAGTATTCGAAGTGCCCCCTACGGGTGCGGAATGCTATTTTCCACTCGTCTCCTTCTTTAATTCTAACATGCCCAAAGCCGAAAGGCATATCGAGCCGGGTAAACTACTTGGCGCCTTTCAAACGATCGCGCATTTCGTTAAATAAGGGCAGTGGGTACTAGTTCTTAATGGTTTCGTCATTGAACTTTCGGTAGTCGACCACTAGCCGTAGTTTCCCGTCCTTCTTTAGTATAAAGATAACCGGGTACGCTACTAGTGATTACGACCTCCGAATAAATCCTACTAGCTCGTATTATTTAATATATTCCTTCAATACCTCGTCTTGCTACGGGGTGAGGTAATATACTCGAGACTAGTCCAGCTTAACTCCTTCTTTGAGTTTGATTTCATAGTCAAACGGTCCTCGGGCCGGCAATTCTTGCTTCATTTTTGCCCGGAATAAAGTGTAGCCACGGTACTCGTCTAGTACCCGTGCTAATTCCTCTCCTAAATTATCCTTCGTAGACATTCTAATCCAAAGTGCCCATTCTTCTAATAGGTCTTCCTACTAGGCTGAATTCGTCGTGTTTCTCCTAACGTTAGAGGGCTCTATTGTCTCCTCTCTCTTTTCGCATTAGTCTAGGGGCTCCGTCCAGCGGGACTTCGTGCCTCCCCTAGCCCGGAGTTAGCCATCCTCCCAATTAATGTCGGGGTTGTAGGCTCTTAGCCATGGATTCCCTAGGATTAAGTCGTGTTTTAGTCTTGTTAGGAGTATTTGGAACACTACCTCTTAGGATTAACCCTCCATTATAATTAGTAGTAGTAGAGTCTCCCTCAATGAGAGTCCATTATTATAACTTATTAAGTCGCCCTCGAAGGTCCTCAACCTAGTGGGCTTTTCTCGGTATTTCTATAGTAGCTAAAGTTAATTCACCACCCTCGGGTTGATTATATCGCAATCGCTGCCCGAGTCCACTAATGCTCGCAGCGTAGTTTCTTATCCGCCCTCCCATCGGATCTAGGCGTCCGTAGCAAGGCATCCTTACTTTATTATTTCATTAATGCTGGATACGAACTACTCGCTCTAGGGAGGTTTTTTAGGTTCCGCAATAAGGCCTCCACACTTACTACTTTAACCGTGGCGGCTTAGGTATACTACTCGCTATCGGAGTCGACTCCCTATCGTCTCGCGCTATATTCGTCTTCGTAGAGCCTTAGAAGGCCCTATATTTCGACTCGCTTCCACCTCGAGGGTCCGGCGACTTACTTAGGCTCGCTAGTGACCCTAGATCCTTTTCCTAGGCGTCGAGAGAGCTTTAGGTATTGCTAGTTAGCCTCTTAGCGTTCGCGTCGTTCCTCGTCGGTAGGTTTCTCCGATGTTTTATTCACTATTTGGGGGAGTTCTTTTAGAGCTTTCTTATTCTCTTTAGCTCGCTTCTTCTTAGCTTCGGTCTAATTAACCCCCGCTGCCCATTCTTAGAAGAAGTCCAATTTCATTTGGCGGTGTACTAGGTAATCTATTATTAGGTAGTTTATAAGGTTATCCCTTCTTTTACAATTAGTAGGCTATACTCTCTTGGTGGTAAAGAGGGCCTTAACGGTTTTCCCATCGTGAGAGTGTCCTATTTTCGCTTTAAGTTCCACCTCTCTTTATAGTTGTTCGCGGCGGCTAATGACTTGTTTTACTACTATAGTAGTTCTATTCGGGTTGCACCGCCGCACCGGGAAGCAATCGTATTCCAGCTTCCCGCCTACATGTGGTAGGCAAGTGTAGTCGTAGCAAGCAGTCTACGAGATTTCTTCGTGGAGAGGGTGAAACGGGTTCAATATCTTAGCGTCCTCCTATATGGCGTCGTAAGTTGAGCTCGGCATTTCCTATAATAGGTTGGTAGCGGAGAGTGTAAGTCCTTCGACCGTGAAGACTACTTCTCCCGCTTCTCCACCGTAAATCTCGTCGAGGTCTATAATGGCCTCTTCGGCGCCTAAACATCCTTCGTCCCCCAATTGGTCATCTCGGGCTTGGTCGTAATAATCGTCCCCGAGATCTTCCTCGTTAACTATCCTTACTCGCTAAGTAGGCTCGTTTTCCTAGTGAACTCGAGAAGTGGCCTTTTCGGGTACTAGTTCCTATTAGCGAGGCCTCTTTAACGAGCGACATTCTCGTGCCTAGTGGCCCTTCTTGCTACAGTTGTTGCACGTGTCATTTTTGCGTCGGGTCTCCTATTGAGCTGCCGATATATCTATGGGTCCTGGATGCGTTCCGGTTGCGGTAGAGCTATGGTCTCGGGTAGCCGATGAATTCTTACGGGGTAGACGGCAATCTCTAGCCCAATGTCCCTTCCTCCCGCAATTGTTACATGCACCCGCCTTATTTCCTTCTTTCTTAGTCGGGGAGGCCCACGACTACGTTCCGGTTTTCTCCCGGGTTTTGAAAGAGTACTGCCGATTATCGATCCTAACTGCTAGCTCATAGAAGTCGTTAATATTGTCGGGGCGGTCTTGCTCCGAGAGTCGCTCTCTAATAGGCTTCTTAAAGGCCTAGTAGAATAGCATTATCACCGTAGCGTCGTTGAGTTCGGTATGTGGCCGGATGGCGCGGAACTCTGCTACTAAGGCGGCGGCTAACCCTATTTGCTGGAGGAGCCGTATCCGGTCCTCTACCATTCGTTTGCCGTTAGGTTCTCTAAAGATCCTAGTGAGGGCACCCTTAAAGCCCTTAAAGTGTTCGAAAATCTTCTTCTCTTTATCACCGAGCCTAGATAGCCCCACCTTAGTATATTGGTCTAGGACTAGTTAGAACCACAAGGCGGCGTTTCCCTCTAAGAGGGCCCTAGCGAATAGGACTTTATCCTCCTCGTCGTCGAATTAATCTAGGTAGTAGTCGAAATATCCTCGGCACGAGGAGAGCTAAGTAGTAAGCTTGGTCGCTTCCCCCTTATACCGCGATAATATAGCAATCTTAGCCTTCTTCTTTCCGATTTTTACTTCCACCCTATCTTTTTCCTCCTCTAAGATTTATAGCTTATCCTCGATTTTACCTTTCTCCTCCTCGAGGTCTTAAATCTTCTTTTCTATATTAGGTACCTTCTAGTTGAGTTAGAGCGTAAGAGCCGCGAGCTAGTTCGTTAGCTCCTACACTTATGCCACCGACATCTTCGAGAGGCGAGAAGGGATGTATAGGAAGCCTTAGTAGGGGAAGGGGGGGGTTATTCAAGCAATCCGAAGGTGACGCAGTCGAAGGAAGTAAACAACGTATTATAATCTACACACAAGGTGTTTAAACTATAAGGCGGTACGCCGTAGATTGGGTGGGTGCGTTACGTAGGGAAGGTAAGCTCCTTAAATAATATAAATGGAAGTTTTAATATACACAATGTAGATTGCCTTCATAAGTAATAAAGTAAATGAATATATATTGCTTACTTATCGAGCTCCATAAGGGAGGCTCGACCTAGTTTATTTATATAGAGAATAGTAATGAGTATTTATTGCTGGGCCCGAACCTCATCTATATTTGCTCCGGGCCTTAGTCCGAGGCCCGGATTAAAAGTGATCGGGCCCCGGGCCCTTCTTAATTGGTTGGCTACCCTAACCAATTAGAACGCGTTAACCCCTCTTTTATAACAACGCCTACAAATGGAAATCGTAACACTTCTTCGAGTCTTTCTTTAAGCTACGTATATAAGTCCTTAATCCTACTAGCCGTTACGCTTACTCGCGGGACTTACGTTCTTTCCCTAAGCTTATCTTCTACCTTAAAGCCGTAGTTATTAAAGAATAGTATCGTCCTTATACTCTTAATTATAGTTATATAATAGCTAAATTATATAGTGGGTAATAGTTCGACTTAATCGTCTTACTCGTAGTTAATATATATTTTAAGCTATTACCCGATAACTTAATTAACGCGCTCCGTTTGCCTATTTATTTATAAATAGTAGGCCGTTAAGAGTTTATAATTCGTCTCGAATTTTATCATTAATACCTGCTAGAATTTGGACGTAAACTATTTATCTCTATTAATAATAATATTATTTGGCTATTTATATTACGAAGAGACGTATCGGTAATAAAGCTTTACGAGTTGCTCCGCCGTATACGTCTCCTTATAAGGTAAGAAGTATAATTACTTCGTAAGTCGGTCTACTACTACTTAGATTAAGTTATAAACTACGTCCGTAACGGGGTCTCTTAATTTAGGTAGCTTAGTAATAAAATCTATCGTAATTAATCCCTAAGCCCTTTCCGCTACTAAGAGCGGTTCGAGAAGCTTATAAGGCAAGTGCCTCGCTACTTTATTCTTTTTATACGTAGGGCATTCCCTAAAGACCTCTTCGACTAACTCCTTTATCTTTAAGAATGCGTAATGCTACTTAAGCCGGGCTAGTGTCTTAATTACACCGAAATGCCCTCCGACTCTAGCTTCGTGCGTTTCTTTAATAAGGTCCCGTTATTAAGTCGGGTGGACGTACATTCGTCCCTCGTATTAACATTTCTTACTATCGTCCTCCGTTACTCTAGCCGGCAGTCGGATATACTCGGCGAAGTCTATACATTTAAACTAGTATTTTTCTTCCTATTATACCCTATAGTTTACGTACACTTGGAGCTATTAGTTTAGTAGCTCGATCTATACTTCTAAGTGCGTTAAGTGCTCTAAATCTTCGCCGTTTGCTTTAAGTACTAGTAGCGACTCGTATTTTTCTTTTCCCTTACGGTGGTCGGCTCGTCGGCTAAGCGCGTCTACTCGAGCGTTTTCCTTCCCTTTAATGTAGCTAATGACGAAGTTAAAGGGCGTTAGGAATTCCGCCTATCTTATTTATTTTCCGCTTAGAGTCTACTTTTTAACTTAATATTATAAGTTCTAATAGTTTAATTTTACTTTAACGGGTTTAACTATTCCGGTAAAGTAGGGCCTCTATTCCTTAAAAGCTTACACGATTACTATAAGCTCCTTTTTAGGCATATCCTAGTTAAGCTCTACTCCCGAGAGGTTATAAGAGAAAAAGGCGTAAGGGTATAATTTTCCTTCGTCGTCTCGTTAGCTAAGTGTTACGTTAATAATATAGTCCGATGCGTCGGCCTCGACTTCGAATGGCTTTCTTAAGTCGGGGAGTTTTAATATTAGCCCTATTAATATAGCATTCTTAAGCTATTAGAATGCTTGCTATTATTCTAGGGCTTATTCCTACGTAATATCCTTCTTAATTAGGTAGTGTAAGGGTTTAATAATGCCTCCGAAGTTCTTAATAAACATTCGGTAAAATCTTATAAAGCCGATAAATTCCCGGACTTCTCTAGGGTTAATTAACGTAGGCTAGTTCTTTATTACTTTTAACTTTATTAGTTCTATGTAAATTTCATCCGGCTTAATAAGAAACCCTAAATATATTATCTCTTATATATAGAATTCGCTTTTCTTAAGGTTAATTAAAAGGCTTTTATTTTATAACGTTTTTAATACTTAGTGTACGTATTATTAATATTTTTCCTTTATCTTAAAATAAATTAATACGTTATTTAGATAAATTACGGCGTATTAGTTTAGTTATTCTCGTAGTACGTCGTTTATTATTATTTAAAAAGTAGTAAGGGCATTAGTTAACCCCATTAATATAACTTAATATTCGAAGTGCCCCCTACGGGTACGGAATATTATTTTCCACTCGTCTCCTTCTTTAATTTTAATATACTTAAAGCCGAAAGGTATATCGAGTTAAGTAAACTACTTAACGCCTTTTAAACGATCGCGTATTTCGTTAAATAAAGGTAGTAAGTACCGGTTCTTAATAGTTTCGTTATTAAGCTTTTAATAATCGATTATTAGTTATAGTTTCCCGTCTTTCTTTAATATAAAGATAATTAAATATATTATTAGTAATTACGACCTTTAAATGAACTTTATTAGCTCGTATTATTTAATATATTCTTTTAATGCCTCGTTTTATTACGGGGTGAAGTAATATACTCGAAATTAATTTAGTTTAACTCTTTCTTTAAGTTTAATTTTATAATTAAACGGTTTTTAAGTTAGTAATTCTTACTTTATTTTTATTTAAAATAAAGTATAATTATAATATTCGTTTAATACTCGTATTAATTCTTCTTTTAAATTATCTTTCGTAAACGTTTTAATTTAAAGTATTTATTCTTTTAATAAGTCTTCTTACTAAGTTAAATCCGTCGTATTTCTTATAACGTTAAAAGGCTCTATTATCTCCTCTATCTTTTTATATTAGCCTAAAGGCTCCGTCTAACGGGATTTCGTGCTTCCTTTAGGGTTTAGGGTTTAGGGTTTAGGGTTAGGGTTAGGGTTAGGGTTAGGGTTAGGGGTTAGGGTTAGGGTTAGGGTTAGGGTTAGGGTTAGGGTTAGGGTTAGGGTTAGGGTTAGGGTTAGGGTTAGGGTTAGGGTTAGGGTTAGGGTTAGGGTTAGGGTTAGGGTTAGGGTTAGGGTTAGG